>OX451738.1:101651413-102851413 GCA_948472305.1 Vicia faba
AAATTTGATTTCCATTTTATTTAAAATTTTGATTAATATAGTTAATTTAAAATTTAATCAGTATCATGTGCCCCTCTTTACTCAATTTTGAAATTCACTGTATACGTGTCAATTTCATGTTTTGCTATAAGTTTTTTCGTAATCCCAAACTAACTACAAATCCTAATATTTAAGTTTTACATAAAAAAATTTATTGTATAAAATGTTAATTTATATAAAAATATAATTTTGACTAAAATTTACATTAATATTTTAATTTATTTTAACTATTGACCTATAATTTTGATTAATATGATTTACGTTAAATAAAAAAATTGAGAATATATTTTAAATTATATATTCACAACAAAATAAACTATGTTTATAATATAAAAAAATTATAGGGAGGACCACGGTTCGACCTAGTGGTGATTAGCGTTTGACTTGGTAGGAAGAATTACAATTCGATCTCTCACAACTACAATCGAGAGGGCAACTGATGTCAGAACAGACTCTCGAACCAAACTATACCGGTGGTGAAAATCTAAAAAAATTATTCTTTCAAATAATGATCCTCTTAAAGTTTTTGAAATTTCTTAATACACCTTATATAGTTTAAAAGAATCCTTTAAAAAATCAAAATTGCCCTTCTGATTTCGAAAATATATTTTCAGACGCATTTGCATCACACAAAAGCGAGCAAATTTGGTGTCACTCTAGAGTCAAATTAAAAAAATATTTCGGAGATATATCTTCGGAAATGTGATATAACAAATTGCTCCAGAATCATTACAAGAATACCTCTGAAGATGTAACTCCGGTAAAATTGTGCGGGAAATTGAAATCATGTCATCTTTGCATGTCAAATTATTCTGGAGATGCATCTCCGAAAAAAATCAAAGTGAAATTGCTAAAAACATAAACCTGTATGATAAACTTCGTTTTCCATATCTTCCTTAAACCCTCTCCAAAAACCCTCACATTCTCATTCAAGTTTTTCACTCAAATCTTTATTCTTGTGTTTCATCAAATCAAAAGGAGTTAAAGGAAGTGAAATTTAAGGTAAAGTTCATTCATTTCAACTCACATTCCTCATATTAATCTGGTTTTGAACAAAAAGAAAAAGGTCACGCTTTTACTGGAAGGGTATTTTCAGAATTTCCATGAACTCGTCCGGAGATGTATTTCCGGAAGATGTTTGCGTTGATTTACCAGCAATCTTTTTCATGTTATGGATGTTTCTTAGTTTTGTTAGTTGAGAATGTTGACGGCATATGACATTGTAGAAAATGAAGAAATCGAAAGAAGTTTTAGCTGTGGAAGAGAATATGAGAATATTTCATAGGTGATTTCGACTGACCAAACTATGGACAATTTGATTAAGTTAAGCAATGGCGAAAGTCTTATTACGAAATATATGAGACTAAAAAAGAAAATTCAAGTTTTGAATTTGAATGTTTCGACATGTCACATTGTTGTTTTGGCGCTTCGAAATAAAGAAGGATTCAAATTCAAATGGTTTGATCTTATCCGAAAGGACGCGTGGAAGCCTGACGATTTGAAGAAGCATTTAAAACTCAAATGTGACACTTTTGTAGAAAAAGACCATTAGGGTCGAATTAGTGTAAATTAGGATCTTTTGTATTAAGGTTCAGTGTGTTCACTTTTATAGAAATCACTCATACAAACTCGAAGTACCAGTGTTAGAGAAAAGAGTCATTGAGAATGTACGTACAGAAAACACCAATTTATATTCCAAGTAATTTACATTTATATTAAGTCTTCTACTTTTTGTTTAAGTTTAAGTCGAATTCTTTACATTCCAGCTTAACTTTAAAACCTTTTTTGCCTTTATCTTCAAACCTTTGTCTTTACTTTTGCCTTTGTTATATTTATCTTTTCGATATAGATCAAATATCCAGAACACTAGTAAAACAACTTTAGACACATGTCCTAGGATCAATCTAGTTGATTCTGCGAGTAACCAACAAATTATCTTTGTTTTGGAAGACTAGCGGTTGTTTACCAAATTTCACGGTAAACAAATTGGCAAGCCCAATGGGACAAGTGTCTAAGTCTTGTTGCAAATTTTTGTATTGTGTTGTGTTTTTTCATTTCAATTATTTAACATTGTTGTATGAGATTAAGGAGTGGAAACTTAGTCAGAACTAGCGAAGCCCATACCAAAAAGGAAGTACACTAGAAAGATGGTTAACCCACCAAATAACAATGGAGAATAACCACCCCTTCGACAAGGAAAAGTACAATTGCGTTATCTGCAACCAAATCGATACTCGTTCAAGCAAATACAATGGGAATTTCGACAAATACTTTTAGCGGTCCAGTTATATCCCTAGTGATCACAAGCCACCAGGGACGAACAATTTCAGGCACTTTGTGTCTAGATTCACAACACAAATGGATGGCCGTGAACAAGTGTATGGTATGCCAACATTTGTGATGACAAGCCTAAACAACAGTTCATACAACATTTCCTGACCCAAGAATGTCTACCATTCTCACCACTACAAGGATCAAGATCAGGAATGAATAACATGGTTCAAAATGTCCCACTTCAGGCTTTGCTGCCCAATTGCCTAACCTAACAACGAATTCTGCAGCGGCATTTCGACAACAAGTGAGTGAAAGCAATCATGAAATGGTTGGTGTTCTAGCCCAGCAAATAGGTACAATCTTTAACCCATTTATCCAAAGTGCTACTCAAACCAACCAGCAAAATGCCCAAACAAATCAGCAGTTGGCAGCGCAGATGGCATAAATTGCAAATTTCTTTAGTGTTCCCCAGGTCTCAGTTCGACAGGCCCGTCGAGATTGGATAAGGAAAAACCACGGGTTCGTAGTCAAAGAGGACCCAACAATCATTCAAGTGTAACCAATTACGTAAAATGCTGGTGAAGTCAATAAGGGCACATAATCGAACAACCTAGGGTCGAACAAGCCATAACAAGGGAAATCCTAGCCCAGAGGGTTATGATGGTTAACCGAAACCAGGACGTAGATGAAATCCTTCAGCGTGTCCAACAAGATGAATATCCTGGGGAAAATAATCTGACAACCATGTTCGAAAGAACAATGGCTCAAAACGGGGTAAATATAGGCCTTTGAAGGCCAAATTACACGTCTTTTGTCTGAGTATGTTCTACATACTAAATTACCCAAGGGTTGGAAACTCTCAAAGTTCACAAAATTATTTGGTGCACAAGTGAATCTATTGTCGAACATATAGTCAGGTATCTTACCGAGGTTGGGGACATAGCAAACAATGAAAACCTAAGGATAAAAATTTTCCTAGTTCGCTAAAGAAAAATGCTTTTACATGGTTCACTACCCTCCCAGCGAATTCCATCCATGATTTGAATCGCTTAGAGAGGTTATTCCATGAGCAGTTTTACATGGGACAATAGAAGATTAGTCTCAAAGAATTGGCTAGTATTAAGAGAAAATTCACTGAGCCAATTGATGATTACTTAAACATGTTCATTTATTGAAGGCAAGATGTTTTACATATACGCCTGGATATGAGTTGGTCGAAATTGTCGTAGGCAGTTTGGATTATTCCATTCAAAAGAAGTTAGATACCCAATATTTAAGGGACATGGCCCAATTAGCAGATAGAGTTCTACAAGTCGAATGTTTGAAGGCTGAAAAGGCTAGGGTGAATAAAAACAATAGAAAAGAAATGATGTCATATGTTGAATCCAAAGATAATGAACAAGAGATCTAAAGTGACCCTATAGATTTCGAAGAAAGCGAAGTGGATTTGGATGAATTAAAGCAAACCCCACCATATTCTTGTAATATTTTAGCCCTTTCTAACAGGAAGAATCCTGTTGAACTTGAAAAAATGATAAATTTCCTAAGAAAACATACATTTTCAACGTAACGAAATATGATGAAATTTTTGACTTATTAGTAAAGGATGGCCAGATGATTGTGCCACTTGGTGCCAAAATTCATCCATTAGAATAACAGAAGAAAAGAGGTTTTTGCAAATATCATAATTTTTAGGACATAAAACCTCACAGTGTTTTGTTTTCAGGGATCTAATTCAGAATGCTATCACCAACAAAAGATTAAAGTTTGGTGAGAAGAGTAAGATGAAAGTCGATGTTGACCCTTTCTGCAGGCGGTAGAGACTAACTATGGTGAACCTGCAAATATTAATATGGTGGAGGCTACTGAAGGCTTTGTCACCAAATATGTTGAGGGTAAAATTGTTGATGGTTTTGTTCCAAGTGCGGATATGGAGAAGGCCATTAAAGTCCTTAGAGTCAAGTTTGAAGCAGGCAGGATCACCGATGGTCCTAGCCTTGAAGTTGACATGGTAAAAATGAACCAACGTGTTGAGGAGGACAAGATGAACAAGGTGTTGTACCCCAAAATTTGCCCTCTCATATTCCT
Organism: Vicia faba; assembly: GCA_948472305.1. Classification (NCBI taxonomy): domain Eukaryota; kingdom Viridiplantae; phylum Streptophyta; class Magnoliopsida; order Fabales; family Fabaceae; genus Vicia; species Vicia faba. The sequence continues at coordinate 101,655,815 of OX451738.1, forward strand.
CAAGACATTGCAAGAAAAATCTCCAAATGGCTCAAGATAGCTCAAGAGTTGGTCAGATAAGCTATCTCCTAAGGCAGTCTATCCCAAATTAGGGTTTTGTGTTGCATTAAGATATTTGAGTCCAAATGACATCAAGCGCTCACCAATGTCCTAATATTTTCTCAAGATCATACATGTCAAGTTTCAAGCCTTGCAGAGGAAGTTTGCTCAGTCAATTGCTCAAAAGGTCCAAAAATCGACCGTGCTAGGGCAAAAGTCAACTGTGACCTACATACAGTCAAACTTCAAGATTTTTTGTCAACATTCTCATTTTTAAGTACATTTCATCATTTGATCAAGGGTTGATAATGATTCATCAAGGATTTCTCAAAATTCATCAAGACTCAAAAGTTGCTAAATTAGGGTTTTATGGTGAAAGTCAACTCAACTTTGACCAAGCATAACTTTCTCATACTTTATGAGAAATGACCCATCCAAAGCTAATTTGAATAGGATGAAATTCCCAAAATCCATATTCACACCCCAAGTTCAAAATATGCACTCATCAGAAGTTATGAATTTGGACATTATATGTCATTTTGAAAAAGTCAACAAAAATACCTTTTTTATCAAAGCTTATAAATTGATCATAGAATATCAAAATGATATGATACCAAAAGTGTTGGTTAGAGGACATCTCAAGCTTTCTAAAAAGTCCAAGAACACCCACAAAAGTTCAAAATTGAAGAAGTTATGCATTGTTGAAGTTGGACTTTTTTGCAAGATTGCCAAAAGTCAACTATCCCCAAAACTTCAAATTTTGTCAAATGGGACCATTCTTTTCCACTTGATTTGAGCTTGCATAGTTGCCCACGTGTCCTAGCTTCAGCCATGAGCCCATATTTCATTTTTATTATTTAATTTGATTTTTAATTGAATTTATTCATTTTAAGTCAAATAAAATCATATAAAATCCAACACTTTGATAACACAAGATCTTTTGGCTATTTCAGGCTTTGATTACAATCATTATCATCATCAAATTCGAATAAAAACCAAATCATGTGCAAAAAGATTGGAATTAGGCAAAATTGGCAAGTTTGTAAAGGGAGATAAAGTCAAATATGCAAGCATTGATAAGGCAAGATTTGGATCAATTTTGTTGACCTAATACACTGAGCATTACATAAGGAAGGCAAAGACACGAAAACAAGGGTTGGAAACTGTGGAGAGAGGTAGAACAAAAGTGCAAAAATTCACAAAAAAGTGAGAAGTCAAAATCCAGGTTAGAGGCATTTTCAGAGGTCAAGACTTGTTCCAATCGCTTCCTGGGCATTCACACAAGCCATCCCAACCAAAACCAAGCATTTTCAGACTCCTAAACACACTGTAAGTCTCACGTAACACAACTCTGTTCTTGAATTCGATTTGATTCATTCTTGCATCATTTGAGCAAACTAATGGTACATTCGTGATCACAAGAACATGTCTAACCTTTTGCATTGTTTAATTTCATTTATATGCTATGTATGAAGAACCACCATTGTTAGGGTTCGGTTCGTATTTTTGGGCGTTTTTGTTTCAGGCATAATTGAGACACAAGAAGAGCATGGTTTTGATCAGGAAGCTATGACGAGTCTGTGATACGGTGGGAGAACTGACTATGAGTTTTGCGTTCGCATTCGCACTTGTGCGGTTGAGCAAGAGTCGCCACCGACTTTTTATTTTATCCTGAAGGAAAGGTTATAAAAGCACAGCAAAAACCTTTTGAGATCTTTCGTGGGTTCGGGGGGTAGATTATGAAAAGGGAAGGTATTAGCACCCTTTTCATCCATGGTTATCCATGGGCTCTTAGTTACTTGGTTTTTAGATCACTTGCCTTGTTTTTCGATTGCTTTGAAAATGGTGTGTGTGGGTGCTTTTTGAAAATGTTTTGGAAAAAGATGCCTTGTCTTAGGCAACTAATGTATTTGACTCGTGTTTGAGTGTTTTACAAAAGTGTGGATCTTTTCGAAAAGATGTTTTCAAATGTTTTTGAGAGTTTGTTTGAAAGTGTTGTGGATTGTGGTTTTTGAAAAGAAGGCAAGTGTTTTTGCAAATTGATCTCAAGTAACTAAGAGTTTTGTCTACCCTATTGTACTCAAAGGTTTTTGTCATGTTTTAACCCCTTTTAACAATTTTGTTCTACCATTGAAATTGGTAGGCAATCTTGCATTTAGGAAGTTTATTCGGGACGGGCGCGGGTCATCGTATGGACCATGAATGCAATGATGCCAAGTGTCTTTGGCAATTTGCTTTGAAGGGACTATGATCATTCCGTTTAGGCAACACTTTGAGACTTATGATCATTTGATTTTGTTTTGCTAAAGATACTCGACGTGCAAGCATGGCCCATTTTGGAAGGCAACATGTGGGATTACCCTAGGGGGTGCGAGTGTGATTGTGTATTGATTACATGTATTTGTCTTGTATTAGGTTATCTAGCGTTTGATTTTATGTACATACAAACCCTAGGTCTAACCATGGTATAATTGGAAAACTGTAAATTGCGGAAATATAAAATCTACGCTATTACAAAATAGTGTCCGGGAGTGGGGGTACAAATGTATGAATGGGGATGAGACTTATAGTATCCAATAAGTTACAACCAAATCGAATGTGCGATCAAATGTAAATATCGAATATACAGATATAAGATAAAAAATGTGTATAAGGCAACGTGAATGTATTTTGTGTAAGTGCAAGTGTGTATATGAGTATGTGTAATTATTTACAAGTGCGAAATGTGAGATTAAAGCGTATTAGGGTTTTTGACCTAGAGAAATGTTTTAAATGAATCTTTGATTTATGTGCTTTTAATATGTATATAAAAAAGAAACAATGTTTTAACTTAAATACTCAAATTTTAATTAAACTGTAAAGATGATATTTTGAGAAAAAAAGGGTATATTTCCATGTGTTATGTACAAAATGTATATAAAAGAAGATACTTTCAAATTTAATGACATTGTATATAAAAAATAAAATGTATCTTATGTATATGTACAAATTAATGTTTTCAAAATTTATGTACAAAATGAAATGTTTTTAATAGAATATTCATGTTTCTAATTAAATTATGTATAAAATGTCTTAAGAAATTTAAATTATGCAAGAAATGTATATTTATTTTAGTATGTACAAATATATTTTTATTAAAAGAAAAGAAAGATATTTTCAATTTTTAATAAATGAGGTAGAAAAATGTATTTTACTTAAAGAGTAAATAAAGTAAAAAAAGAAAGTATTTCCAATTTTACCATATGAAAAAATGTTAAGTTAGAAAAATATATGGTTTAGTAAGAAAAGAAAAAGATTAGTGTTAATAAAAATATTTGTAAAAAAGGGGTTAAGTTAGTTAATAATAAAAAGAAACAATTTGTTTTATAAAGAGTTTACTTTGTATAAGTGGGTTTAGAATTTAATGGGCTTTAGGGAGCTTCAGAACGGGTTAAGCCCATGGTTCAAACAAGCGATTTAGGGTTAGGGAATGTTTATTCAGTTGAGGGAAGGAAATTAGGTTAGCAGCGGCGCGTCGTTCGTGTTCGTCTTCTCCGTTCTTCTTCATCTCCCTGAATGCTGAATGTGATGCCTATTCCGAATGCCGAGCCAACCCAACGCCACCTCCGGTTCCGCTCATCTCCGTGGTTGGACCAGACCTAAACGGACAGGGTAACGATCTCACCTTTTTTATGCATTAGGATTTTCACTCTTCTTTGCATGCTTAGTTTGACTTGTAATTTCACACATTTATTATTGTTTGTCTTTTGAGATTTGAGAAAAAAGAAGAACGAAAAGCTACCTTAATCCTGGGGACGGAGAAAGAGGAATCGGAACTGGAGGCGTTGAGGCGGAGGCCCGGTGGCGAAGCTGGAAGCTAGCTTGGGAAAGTTTGGTACTTTTGTATTTTGTTACCGTTTTAGGGTTTGATGATGAGTTGTACTGAAAACCTCTTTCAAATTCACTTCTTTATCTCTCTTTTTCTACTGTATGTTGCCTTGAATTTTCGTTGAATGGTTGGTTTGCTTGTCTATGGTTTTGATGATGACGTGTGCTGAGAAGCCCTAATATGTTCACTTCTTTACCTCTTCTACTTTTGTCCCTTTGAATTATTGGTGGCCCTTAGAATTTGTATGGACAGAATGTTGCCTTTGCCTATGATGAAGCTTGCTTCTGAGGCTCCCTTTCCTCTTCTTTACTGCTCATGTTGCCTTGATCTGTTGCTTTGGATATTTTGTTTTGAGTGGGATGCCTTTGGAATGTTTATTATTGAGCTTGCCCCATGATGTGTATACTGAGGGCTTAGAAGTTGGTTTTACAAAAAATGGTGAGGCTTGAATTTGCAAGGGTTTTATCTGGTTTATGTGGTTAGGCCTTGGCAGTAGTGGTTTGACAAGGATCTTGGTAGTTCAATTTGTGTGTTTGTATGTTCCACAGGTTCAGGTTTTTTGTGAGGTTATGACAGGTTGCAAGTTATGGTGGTGCAGGTTCACCGTTTGAAGCTTGGCTTTGTGACTTTTGGCTTATGCTGGTTTAGTTTGACAGTATGGTTTATGAGTTCATGGTTGTGACAATAAGTTTTTGCCTTTTGGTCTAGAGCTTGCAGTGTGTTTTATGTTTTTTGAGGTTGAGCTTCTGTTCTCTCTTTTGAGTTGTGTTTTCAGGTTTTGAGGCTTGGGTTTAACACAGTTTTTGGTTATTCTGGACAGTAGGCAGGTTAAGGCATTTTCAGGTTACGTGTTTGTATCTCAGTTTTGAGTTTTTTTGAAAGGTGTTTTGATGGTCTAGCAGGTTATCAGTTTGAAGCTTGAGGTTGTGTTTGATGGTCGTTCAGGTTTGATGGTTTTTCGTGAGACTGATGCAAGTTTTTTGGTAAAGCTTGCTTTTTTATCTTTCTCTTCCTCTCTAAACTGCCTGCTGAACTGTGTTTTTTGGATTATATCTTTTTTCTGTCTTGCTGTCTATGCCTAAGACCTGAACTCTGCCTATGCTCTTTATCTCTCTTTTTCTCTCCAAAAGTACAGTTAAGATTTAATATGATTATTATTCTGTACTTTCTTTTCTGAAGGGGCCCCTCTATGCTGGGAAATGATGATAAGATTACTTGCATAACACATTTTTCTGCATCTTTATCTTGCTTTGACAGTTTGGATCTGACTTTGCATTTTGATATCCTTTCCAAAATCTTTCTTATTGGCAGCCTTGAGTAGACTTACACTTTTGACAGTAGATTGCTCTTTTGCTTTTGATAGAAAGTTGAAATTGGATTTTTTCAGTTTAGTTTGAATTTGAAGTTGAGATTCTATGCAGTCTTGAATTTTGGAACTTATACTTTTGACATTTGCATTTCATGAACAAAAAATCTTCCCTCTCTGTGAACCGGGAGAAATCCCGTGATTTGCAGAGAGGGTCAACTGATTCCAGTCAGTGGCCCCTAATGATGAGCAAATTTTATCTGTCTTTAATTAACTGCTTTCTGACTTTCTTTCTTCTTTTTACAGATAAAAAGTGGAGCACCGGAGCGAAGTGAAGAATGAAGAATATTAGAAAATAGGATAGCTTTTTATTTTATTTAATATTTAAATCAATGTATATTATTGTTTGCAATTTAAATTATAAACAACAATTTGTACAAATAATTCAAATATCAATAAAAGTCTAAATTATCCAATTAATTCTAATTTTCTTTATTGTTTATTTATTTATTTAAAATTCTTAGAATTAAAACAATTGAAAAATAAATTTCAATCATTCAATTTTAGAATAATAAATAACTTAAATAAAATCAATATTGATCAATTAAACCTGTCTTATCCAATATCCAAAGCGAAGCGGCAGTTAACCCAAATGGACTGATCAAACGCACAAACACTGTGAATCCAATACTGCATCCTGTATTTGACTGACTCAAAGAAAACAACATGAATTCCAACCACTTGTTTCTTTCACTGGTTAAATCAAAACAACGCGAATTTAACCCGAATCTCGGAATAAACTGCAAAGTGCTGTGGAATTTAAATTCTTCTGAGAATATGCCCATAAAACCTTAACTCCTGATTAAATGCCAAATAACGCTCGCCTGATCACAATTGAACCAAAATCCATCAAAACCCTAAGCCAACTGTATGAAACAATCCAAGGCTCTGAAAATCAGTAAAAACCCTAATTTTGCTTGACTGTCAAGAAAAGTCCATTTGTCCGATTCTTGAGCCAGTTTGAAAAGTCAGGAACTGTCTGAAGCTGAGATTTCTTGTGGAAAAGCGCGAGGGCAAATTTTGGGGTACAACAGTTGCCCCTGTTCAATCTTCTTTGACCTGAAGAGTTAGATTGGCAAGTTTGCCTTTCGCGACTTGAAGGTAAAAGGAGATTGGACACTAAAGTGCCCAGAAAATTTGCACTCGGCGATCTGATGGTAGATGTGAATGGGCTTAAAGATGCCATTTGGTGATGGGCTTAAAGATGCCATCTGCTGATGGGCTTAAAGATGCCATCTGGTGCGAGAGAATTTTGTCGGGGGATGGGCTTAGAGATGCCATCTAGGAATGGGCTTACAGATGCCATTCGACGACTGCTGGTAGGAGGATGGGCTTATAGATGCCATCTGGAAATGTTGAAGTGTATGTCAATGGTGAGTGGACAAGTATCAGCAGGGCCTCCATGTTTTGGGACATCTCTGGATCGGGGGTCCGAATAAGCAACAGATTGACGTTCATGTCTGGAGAATCTGTAAGCTATCTGAGATTGAATAAGCAATAGAGCAGCATCCGTTGTTGGGACGTGTCCGTAAACTATTTTCAAAAATTGAGAAGAGTCTGAATAAGTCGGTAGATTGACATCCGTTGTTGGGAAGAATCCGTAAACTGTTTCAGAAGTTGAGAAGGGTTTGAATCAGTTGGTAGATTGACATCCGTTGTAGGGAAGAATCTGTAAACTGTCTTCAAAAGTTGAGAAGAGTCTGAATAAGTCGGTAGATTGGCATCCGTTGTAAGGAAGAATCCGTAAACTATTTTCAGAAGTCTTGAAGTTGAAGAGGAACCGGTGTAGGGTTTCTGCTGATGCGTCTGAATGAATCTGGAATAAGTATCAGAATGTCGCCGTGTCTGGGTCGCATCTGAACTATTTCTGGATGAATCTCGGGAGATGGTCTTTGTCTGTCGACTGATCTTACCTGAAAAAGGTGAAGGGTTTGTTGTATGCAATGTCATGATGTATGATGCAATGCCTGTGACTTTAATATTTATGATATGAATGTAATGAATGCGCATGTAAGCTGATGAGCTAATCTTGCCGAGGATACATGAATCCGAGATGGCTGAAGGTAAAAGCGTTTTGACTGCTGCCGGGGAAAATAAATCCTTGGCTGTCGCTGGGGAAGAGAATTCCTGATGACCTCTACTGGGGAGTTCCAAACTAGTAGACTCATGCTGGGGAGGCCAGATTGAGAATCTTCGGCTTGATGGGAAGCAATCCTGGAGACTTCACTGGGGAATTCAAGATTTGCCCTCCCAAAACTCTGTGGGGAGAAGGTTCAATGGTCTGGCTCCGCTGGGGATACTGAAGCTTAAATTCTGAGGGGGATTGAACTCCGGAGGATTCTCTGGCTGGCGATTTTGCAACGATAAACTTCTCCGGGGATTGTATTGATAAGTTATTGTTGGGGGAATTTTGAGGAATTCCGCTGGGGATGGGAAGAATTTTGGCGAGCACGATCTTCCGTGGTGGTTAGCTCGAGAAGAATCTGAACAAGCGATAAGTTAACCTCCGTTTACTTGGAGGACCCGGGAACTGTTTTCAGAAATCTTGAAGTTGAATCAGCAATAGAGCCGCATCCGTTGTTGGGAAGCGTCCGTAAACTAATTTCAGAGGTTGCATCTGAACAAGCTGATAGATTAACATCCGTTACTCAGGAAGAATCCATAAACTGTTTTCAGAAGTCTTGAGAAGAATCTGAACAAGTGATAGGTTAACATCCGTTTACTTGGAGAACCCGTAAACTATTTTCAGAAATCTTGAGATTGAATCAGCAATAGAGCAGCATCCGTTGTTGGGAAGCCTCCGTAAACTGTCTTCAAAAAGTTGCATCTGAACAAGTTGATAGATTAACATCCGTTACTTGGGAAGAATCCATGAACTGTTTTCAGAAGTCTTGAAGAGGAACCGGTGTAGGGCTTCCTGATGATGAGCTTGTGTAAAACTGCATCGGGTTTTGAACACTTTTGACATTCGAATGCCCCAAGTGGTGATGTAGATAAATTCCTGGCTTATTACAGGTGTTGGTCTACAATCGGTCGTTCACAGATGTTTCCTGGGTTGTTACAGGTGTTGATTTGGAGTTCTTCAGACATGCCCTGGCTGGATACAGGAATCGAATCTGGAAAGGTGATAGTTGATAGATATGCCCTGGCTGGATACAGGAATCGAATCTTCAAACTCTTCAGACGTGCCCTGGCTAGATACAAGAATCGAGTCCGGAAATAGTCGTCAACAGATATGCCCTGGCTGGATACAGGAATCGAATCTGGAAAGGTGATAGTTGATAGATATGCCCTGGCTGGATACAGGAATCGAATCTTCAAACTCTTCAGACATGCCCTGGCTAGATACAGGAATCGAGTCCGGAAATAGTCGTCAACAGATATGCCCTGGCTGGATACAGGAATCGAATCTGGAAATAATGTAGTTGATTTGTTGAACACTTTTGACATTCGAATGCCCCAAGTGGTGGTGAAGGAGTCTTGAATCAGATTACTCTGCATATTGAGAGATTTCTTGAAATCTTGACTGGACTGCCCCAGGTTAACTGAACTTTGAAAGATCTGTTGGACCTTGACTGGACTGCCCCAGGTTAATTGAACTGTGATATGTCATGCCCCTTGTTGATAAGGGGATTTGATGGAAGTGTTATCCTCTTGAAGTGATTTTTCTCATTGAGAGAGTTTTCGTTCCTCCGAACATTCGCTGTATGAAATTCTTCGCTGTCAAACAAAAAGGTCAAATGCAGACAGTGATATTCGGATAATGCAAAGTTTATGTTTGTCTTTGAAGTTTTGAAAAATGCGTTTTTTAGCAGAAAACTTTTCATAAGACAAGTTAACACAAGATTTAGAGCAAAGCCCTACAGGAGTCAGGATACCTTTTGTAACAGTATGCTTTCGAACTAACCCATGCTTCAATTAGGACTTTTGAAGGGTTGTAACGTGGCCTGGTTCACGGTTTAAGAAACAAAGGATAAAGGCTCAAAGTATATTTGTACCCACCCGCTCTTCGTGATGTTCTTCAACCTAAGCTCAGTTAATTGTGCGTCGCACTCTGTTTTGAGTTTGGAACGACTTTTGGGCGATGGTTCACCAGTTTTGAATTCGGGGAGACAGTCATCATCTCCTTTTTCTTTTCCAACACTTTTCATGTTGTTGAGGATTTTGTAATGACCTCACTATTTTGATTTTGATTTGTTATCCCTAACTTTTGCCTGACTGTTATCGTTTTCGGGATTACTGTCAGCGGGATGCCCCAGCTTTCTTAAGCCTCCTTTATAGGTTTTGGCTCAGTGGGCTTCTTTCTTTTGAGAGATTGACTGTCTATGTGATAGGGAACCACCCTTGTCTTTTGATTCCAAAGGAATGCTTTCTCTTTTGATGTCGTTCGTTGTGTTACGAACTGAGAGTTTGCGACTTCAATGCGCGTTTTCTTTTGAATTAACTGAGATACTACTCTGCCCCGGGTTTACATCAAAAGGTTTCGATTGTTTAGAACAGGAAACTCCTACTTCTTTGGCTCGAAGGGGTTGAATAGGGATTAACTTCCTTATAACTCCAGTGTTTGGGAATTGAAAGAAATGCCTGTACATCATCAGCAAGGTCTGTTCAAAAGCATATTGTATAAGATCACGGTATTGTTTCGTCATCCTCCCTCTAAAGGCTTACAGCTTTTTATCAAGAGTCAAATATCATAAAGAAAAGCATAAGAGTAGTGAAACGAATGGATGAATTCAAGACAAACATATGCAATGCATTAATGAAAACAGAGTTTAACATCAACAGATAATTGTTTGACAGCAAAAGAAATTACAACTTTGAAAATTCAAAAAGAAGCAAAAGTCTTTCAATTCAAGTTTCGTCACTTCAAGCGGAGAACCCTTTAACGGAAGATTTTCATCTCGCCGTCCGGCATGAATTCCAGCACCCCAATGTCAATTAGATCTTGAATCTTGTTCTTCAAGGCCCAACAGTCGTTGGTGCTGTGTCCCGGGCTGTAGGAGTGGTAAACACAGAATGCGTCGGGATTAAAGTGAGGAGAGAAGATATTGAGCTTCTGAGGAGGGTCCTTTACGGTAAGCAAATTGACCTCCAACAGGCGCTTCAGTATGAAAAATGATGGTATTTCAGTCTCCGTAAACTGTCTTCCCGACTTTTCTTGTTTACGCCGATTCTCCCGTTGACGCTGGCGAGGTTGTTGATGGGTTTGTGACCCTGAAGCTAGCAAAGGAGCTTTCCCCTTGTCTTCTTGAGTTGATGGAGGCTGAGCGGTGACTTGCTCTTCGACCTCAGATGTTTGCCCCAGTTGGTTGTTTGGAAGCAGTTGGCGGACAAGAACTCTGAGTTCCTCTTGTCTTTGAGATAGGTCTTGGATGAGAGCCATCTGGCCCACCAACTGTCCCATCACTTGAGTCCTCAGTGTTGTCAGATCAAACTGCAGCTCTGCAATCTGATCACTCCTGGCATTGTTGGAATTCCCCAGGCCCTTGGTGAGGAGAGCTTTCATCTCTTCTTGCCCCAGAGACAAGTTCAGGAACATTTCCTGCAGCTGAGCAGTCTGGTCTTGGATGTCTTTGACAGACCGTTCTAGAGCCATCTCTTGCTGAAATAAACAGCAGGAGAGTAAGGAAACCTGAAAAAGGAAAGATTGTCAAAATGCAATGCATGATATGTGGATGCATGCTTTCAAGGATCTCTTGGGGCAAACACAAGAAAAATGTTAGAGGTTGAGCCCTGCTCTTGGATTGGAGATCTCTGCACCGATGGACGTCCTTCAAGCTCACCATGTCGAGTGGGTTATGGCCACTGATTCAAGTTGTTGCACTTGAACTTTGATTGGAGAACTTTGTGTCGGTGGATGTCTTTCCACGAGAATCAAGCTCACCATGTCGAGTGGGTCATAGCCACTGATTCAAGTTGTTGTACTTGAGCTTTGACTGGGTTGGTTTAGAGGAGAAACCCCCTTGCCCCTTGATAGACGTCTGGTTCAACGTAACCCTGCATCAACAGAACCCTCGAGATCCTTGAAATGGTTATTGAAAATGCTAAAATGCTATGGTATGATGTCATGATGTTATGTACATGTATGCACAAGCAAGTAAGTGTATATACAGGCAAACAATATTCACACAAAGCACACAAGGCCTTAGGTTTAGGCTTGCATGAGGTTCATGTACTACCCTCTTTCAGTTTGTTGGTTAAAACCTGTCTTATCAAAAAGTAACCGGGTTCTAGAGAATCTCATATCATTGGCTACCCTCAATCGGTCATAACTCCAGCATCGCAACCTTTTCTCGCGGCCGGAACCATCTCGAGAGTTTAGCCTCAATGAGTGTAGCATACTGCCACTGTTCTAATGGCCAAGTTGGTCAATTAGGGTTCTAAGGTCGGTTGGTGCTTAATGACTCCTTAGAAGACCCATATTCTCCCCGTCTGAACACGAGGGATATCGGTACAGACCAAGACGCCACACCAACGTAGCCACTGCTTCACCCATGTCGGTATACGCCGGACAGGTCCCTCACAGATTATGCTACCTAAAAAAGGTTTCCCCATATCCGGGTTAGGATCTATAAAACTCCGATACAAAGCCCACAAATGTAAAGCAAACAAAGCAATCAATTGAAAGTAAAGGTGATCTAAACCCTAAGGTAACCCCACTTTAAAATGTCCCCAGCAGAGTCGCCAGTTCTGTGATACGGTGGGAGAACTGACTATGAGTTTTGCGTTCGCATTCGCACTTGTGCGGTTGAGCAAGAGTCGCCACCGACTTTTTATTTTATCCTGAAGGAAAGGTTATAAAAGCACAGCAAAAACCTTTTGAGATCTTTCGTGGGTTCGGGGGGTAGATTATGAAAAGGGAAGGTATTAGCACCCTTTTCATCCATGGTTATCCATGGGCTCTTAGTTACTTGGTTTTTAGATCACTTGCCTTGTTTTTCGATTGCTTTGAAAATGGTGTGTGTGGGTGCTTTTTGAAAATGTTTTGGAAAAAGATGCCTTGTCTTAGGCAACTAATGTATTTGACTCGTGTTTGAGTGTTTTACAAAAGTGTGGATCTTTTCGAAAAGATGTTTTCAAATGTTTTTGAGAGTTTGTTTGAAAGTGTTGTGGATTGTGGTTTTTGAAAAGAAGGCAAGTGTTTTTGCAAATTGATCTCAAGTAACTAAGAGTTTTGTCTACCCTATTGTACTCAAAGGTTTTTGTCATGTTTTAACCCCTTTTAACAATTTTGTTCTACCATTGAAATTGGTAGGCAATCTTGCATTTAGGAAGTTTATTCGGGACGGGCGCGGGTCATCGTATGGACCATGAATGCAATGATGCCAAGTGTCTTTGGCAATTTGCTTTGAAGGGACTATGATCATTCCGTTTAGGCAACACTTTGAGACTTATGATCATTTGATTTTGTTTTGCCAAAGATACTCGACGTGCAAGCATGGCCCATTTTGGAAGGCAACATGTGGGATTACCCTAGGGGGTGCGAGTGTGATTGTGTATTGATTACATGTATTTGTCTTGTATTAGGTTATCTAGCGTTTGATTTTATGTACATACAAACCCTAGGTCTAACCATGGTATAATTGGAAAACTGTAAATTGCGGAAATATAAAATCTACGCTATTACAAAATAGTGTCCGGGAGTGGGGGTACAAATGTATGAATGGGGATGAGACTTATAGTATCCAATAAGTTACAACCAAATCGAATGTGCGATCAAATGTAAATATCGAATATACAGATATAAGATAAAAAATGTGTATAAGGCAACGTGAATGTATTTTGTGTAAGTGCAAGTGTGTATATGAGTATGTGTAATTATTTACAAGTGCGAAATGTGAGATTAAAGCGTATTAGGGTTTTTGACCTAGAGAAATGTTTTAAATGAATCTTTGATTTATGTGCTTTTAATATGTATATAAAAAAGAAACAATGTTTTAACTTAAATACTCAAATTTTAATTAAACTGTAAAGATGATATTTTGAGAAAAAAAGGGTATATTTCCATGTGTTATGTACAAAATGTATATAAAAGAAGATACTTTCAAATTTAATGACATTGTATATAAAAAATAAAATGTATCTTATGTATATGTACAAATTAATGTTTTCAAAATTTATGTACAAAATGAAATGTTTTTAATAGAATATTCATGTTTCTAATTAAATTATGTATAAAATGTCTTAAGAAATTTAAATTATGCAAGAAATGTATATTTATTTTAGTATGTACAAATATATTTTTATTAAAAGAAAAGAAAGATATTTTCAATTTTTAATAAATGAGGTAGAAAAATGTATTTTACTTAAAGAGTAAATAAAGTAAAAAAAGAAAGTATTTCCAATTTTACCATATGAAAAAATGTTAAGTTAGAAAAATATATGGTTTAGTAAGAAAAGAAAAAGATTAGTGTTAATAAAAATATTTGTAAAAAAGGGGTTAAGTTAGTTAATAATAAAAAGAAACAATTTGTTTTATAAAGAGTTTACTTTGTATAAGTGGGTTTAGAATTTAATGGGCTTTAGGGAGCTTCAGAACGGGTTAAGCCCATGGTTCAAACAAGCGATTTAGGGTTAGGGAATGTTTATTCAGTTGAGGGAAGGAAATTAGGTTAGCAGCGGCGCGCCGTTCGTGTTCGTCTTCTCCGTTCTTCTTCATCTCCCTGAATGCTGAATGTGATGCCTATTCCGAATGCCGAGCCAACCCAACGCCACCTCCGGTTCCGCTCATCTCCGTGGTTGGACCAGACCTAAACGGACAGGGTAACGATCTCACCTTTTTTATGCATTAGGATTTTCACTCTTCTTTGCATGCTTAGTTTGACTTGTAATTTCACACATTTATTATTGTTTGTCTTTTGAGATTTGAGAAAAAAGAAGAACGAAAAGCTACCTTAATCCTGGGGACGGAGAAAGAGGAATCGGAACTGGAGGCGTTGAGGCGGAGGCCCGGTGGCGAAGCTGGAAGCTAGCTTGGGAAAGTTTGGTACTTTTGTATTTTGTTACCGTTTTAGGGTTTGATGATGAGTTGTACTGAAAACCTCTTTCAAATTCACTTCTTTATCTCTCTTTTTCTACTGTATGTTGCCTTGAATTTTCGTTGAATGGTTGGTTTGCTTGTCTATGGTTTTGATGATGACGTGTGCTGAGAAGCCCTAATATGTTCACTTCTTTACCTCTTCTACTTTTGTCCCTTTGAATTATTGGTGGCCCTTAGAATTTGTATGGACAGAATGTTGCCTTTGCCTATGATGAAGCTTGCTTCTGAGGCTCCCTTTCCTCTTCTTTACTGCTCATGTTGCCTTGATCTGTTGCTTTGGATATTTTGTTTTGAGTGGGATGCCTTTGGAATGTTTATTATTGAGCTTGCCCCATGATGTGTATACTGAGGGCTTAGAAGTTGGTTTTACAAAAAATGGTGAGGCTTGAATTTGCAAGGGTTTTATCTGGTTTATGTGGTTAGGCCTTGACAGTAGTGGTTTGACAAGGATCTTGGTAGTTCAATTTGTGTGTTTGTATGTTCCACAGGTTCAGGTTTTTTGTGAGGTTATGACAGGTTGCAAGTTATGGTGGTGCAGGTTCACCGTTTGAAGCTTGGCTTTGTGACTTTTGGCTTATGCTGGTTTAGTTTGACAGTATGGTTTATGAGTTCATGGTTGTGACAGTAAGTTTTTGCCTTTTGGTCTAGAGCTTGCAGTGTGTTTTATGTTTTTTGAGGTTGAGCTTCTGTTCTCTCTTTTGAGTTGTGTTTTCAGGTTTTGAGGCTTGGGTTTAACACAGTTTTTGGTTATTCTGGACAGTAGGCAGGTTAAGGCATTTTCAGGTTACGTGTTTGTATCTCAGTTTTGAGTTTTTTTGAAAGGTGTTTTGATGGTCTAGCAGGTTATCAGTTTGAAGCTTGAGGTTGTGTTTGATGGTCGTTCAGGTTTGATGGTTTTTCGTGAGACTGATGCAAGTTTTTTGGTAAAGCTTGCTTTTTTATCTTTCTCTTCCTCTCTAAACTGCCTGCTGAACTGTGTTTTTTGGATTATATCTTTTTTCTGTCTTGCTGTCTATGCCTAAGACCTGAACTCTGCCTATGCTCTTTATCTCTCTTTTTCTCTCCAAAAGTACAGTTAAGATTTAATATGATTATTATTCTGTACTTTCTTTTCTGAAGGGGCCCCTCTATGCTGGGAAATGATGATAAGATTACTTGCATAACACATTTTTCTGCATCTTTATCTTGCTTTGACAGTTTGGATCTGACTTTGCATTTTGATATCCTTTCCAAAATCTTTCTTATTGGCAGCCTTGAGTAGACTTACACTTTTGACAGTAGATTGCTCTTTTGCTTTTGATAGAAAGTTGAAATTGGATTTTTTCAGTTTAGTTTGAATTTGAAGTTGAGATTCTATGCAGTCTTGAATTTTGGAACTTATACTTTTGACATTTGCATTTCATGAACAAAAAATCTTCCCTCTCTGTGAACCGGGAGAAATCCCGTGATTTGCAGAGAGGGTCAACTGATTCCAGTCAGTGGCCCCTAATGATGAGCAAATTTTATCTGTCTTTAATTAACTGCTTTCTGACTTTCTTTCTTCTTTTTACAGATAAAAAGTGGAGCACCGGAGCGAAGTGAAGAATGAAGAATATTAGAAAATAGGATAGCTTTTTATTTTATTTAATATTTAAATCAATGTATATTATTGTTTTCAATTTAAATTATAAACAACAATTTGTACAAATAATTCAAATATCAATAAAAGTCTAAATTATCCAATTAATTCTAATTTTCTTTATTGTTTATTTATTTATTTAAAATTATTAGAATTAAAACAATTGAAAAATAAATTTCAATCATTCAATTTTAGAATAATAAATAACTTAAATAAAATCAATATTGATCAATTAAACCTGTCTTATCCAATATCCAAAGCGAAGCGGCAGTTAACCCAAATGGACTGATCAAACGCACAAACACTGTGAATCCAATACTGCATCCTGTATTTGACTGACTCAAAGAAAACAACATGAATTCCAACCACTTGTTTCTTTCACTGATTAAATCAAAACAACGCGAATTTAACCCGAATCTCGGAATAAACTGCAAAGTGCTGTGGAATTTAAATTCTTCTGAGAATATGCCCATAAAACCTTAACTCCTGATTAAATGCCAAATAACGCTCGCCTGATCACAATTGAACCAAAATCCATCAAAACCCTAAGCCAACTGTATGAAACAATCCAAGGCTCTGAAAATCAGTAAAAACCCTAATTTTGCTTGACTGTCAAGAAAAGTCCATTTGTCCGATTCTTGAGCCAGTTTGAAAAGTCAGGAACTGTCTGAAGCTGAGATTTCTTGTGGAAAAGCGCGAGGGCAAATTTTGGGGTACAACAGAGTCAAACCATGTTCTTTGAATAGATTTATATGGCCTGGAAAAGATTTTAGCATAGGCCCGCGCTTTTAGCTGCGGATTCAAATTCGCAGGTATTCTTTTATAGGTTTCAGGACAGGGACGATGAGGTGTCCCCCGTCCATTGGTGGATTCAAATACCACACGCGTTTTTTTTTTTGTTTCTTTATGGAAATTGTTTTGATTTCATATATATTATATTCATTGCGTTATTATTAACAAACAACAAACATGCCCCAGCGGTTGCCATGTCAGCTTCAAAGTGTTCCAACGCTGGAGGTCAGGGGTTCGATCCCTGCCTCCAGCACTTTGTGTTTTCTCATTGTTTTCCAGATAATCATATGCGTTCTCAAGCGTGCAGCCTACCATGCGCCTTCATTCATCCAGATGCCAGATGACCAAGAGCCAAATCTGGTGGTCAAAAGCTGGAGGTCCACCATAGTCCTAGTCAATACATGCACACTGGATCCCAGAAAGTCAAAAAGGCCAGCACAATTGGGCCTTCAGAATTGCTTCTCACACCCCTTAATTCAGGCCCAATACTCCTCTTATATTTTTTTTATTTATTTTAATTGTTTTAATTTTTCTAACAAATCAAAATTTTGTTTTCTTTTTATAAAAAAAATCACCAAAAAAATATTTTTATTTCAACCAAGTTTTAAACTTTTATTTTTATTTTTATTATAAGCACTAATTAATTAATTTAGGTTTAATTAGAATAACTTTAACCTATTTTTGTAAATAACTAAAATTAATTAGATTTAATTAGGTTTTAATTACTAACTTAGTTATTTTATTTTTCTTTCCTAAATAATCAAAAACTCCAAAAAAATAATTTATTTTATTAATTAATTTATTTAATTTAATTTAGTAATTAATTTATGATTTATTTCTTTCTTAAAATAAAAACAAAAAAAACAACAAAAACCTAAAAAAGATTTTTTCTTTAACCAAAAGGGTCAAAACCCTAGTCATGCGTCCGATTTAATTTTGCGCCGCGATTTATTTTTCCTTATCCAATAATGTACCTGCTTCCGGATTGTAATAGTTAATTAGGACCATTTAATTATTTTTTATCGCTTTATTTTATTTTTCAAAAGAGTTTGTCTTTGGCGATGTAAATACCCGACGCCTTGTAATTTAAATTCTGCATTTTATTTCTGCAAATTATAACTGCTAGATATTTGATAATAGGGTTTGCATGACAAGACTGAATGCTAATCTTAAAATCAAATTATATCACCCTTCACATGTACAAAGATAAAAACAACTGAAAACGACACACTCGCACTCTTAGGGTACACCCCACTTGGTTGCCTTCGTAAACGGTCATTGAGTATAGGTCACTTTAGAGGTCGCCCTCTTGCCTAAAAGATCATAGTCGCCTCGAAACGGTTGCCTCGGATATTGTTGCCTCAAACAAATGATCTAAGACATTAGGGTTACTGCTAAGGCGTCCTAACATTGCTTTGGTGACTGTAAGTCCCTCATTCGAATTGACCCTCAAACTCCAACGACGGTGCTACCTACCCATCAATAGTAGGATATTATTGTCTAAAGGAAATTAGTATAGAACGATTCTTTTTTTGAGTAGGTAGATGGTTCTTAGATACTTGCTCTTTCAAAAACAAAAACTTTTCACACTTACACTTTTCGAACAAAGTTTTCAAAAACACTTCATACGCTCTTGAGGACAGAAGAAAGAGTTAAATTGAGGTTTCAAACAAAAACTTTTTTCAAACCCACAAGCACAAAGAAAGCAATTTTGAAAACAATGAGAAAGTACCTAAGAGCCTGTGGATAACCACGGATAGAAAGGGTGTTAACACCTTCCCTTTCTATAATCTACCCCCCGAACCCGAGAAATATCTCGAAAAAGGAATTTTTCTGTGCTTTTTTCCTTTCCTTGTTGGATAAAATAAAAGTCGGTGGTGACTCTTGCTTACCGTGACATTTTGCGAAAACAAACGCAAAATGCAAACCATCATTCCAAAAATAGTCAGTTCTTCCCACCGTATCACAGAACTGGCGACTCTGCTATGGAGTTTATAAGTGGGGTGTACCTTAGGAATAGTTCATATTGTTTTCAATTTCTTGACTTGTATGCTTTATCTTTGTGGGTTGAATCAGAGTTACTATAGATCCTAACCCGGATATGGGGAATACCCTTTAGGTAAGTAGCAATAAACTGTGAGGGAACTGTACAGCATAGACCGATACGGTTGAAGCAGTAGCTACGTTGGTGTGACACTTTAGTATGTACCGATATCCCTTGTGGCGCAACGAGGAGAATATGGGTCTGCTAAGGGGTCATTAAGCACCAACTGACCTTAGCACCTTTAATTGACCAACTTGGCCATAGAACAGTAGCAGTATGCTACACTCATTGAGACTAAACTCTCGCGATGATTCCGGCTGCAAGAAAAGGTTGCTAAACTGGAATTATGACCGATCGAGGGTAGTCAGTGATATTGAGATCCTCTAGAACCAGGTTACTATTTTTAGGACAGGTTTGAACCAACTAAACTGAAAGAGGGTAATACCTAAACTCCTTGCCAGCCTGAAATCTAAGGGCTATCTGTGTGACTTGTTTGCCCTTACCATGTTTGCTATTTGTGAATACTTGTGGTGTGTCTCTTATCATAACATCATGCATCATGACATTGCATGCATCTTGCATCAAGACTAACCTATTTCAAAGACAGAGGGGATTCATCTTTGTTCTGTTTTGTAGGTCATGACACCCATGCGTAGAAACACTATTCGGATCAACTTTGTCCAGATTCCCACTCAGATCAAAGATTTGGTTGCAAAGATGCCAGATACTTCTTCCTTTATCAGAAGACATGGTCACCTCCTGGGTTTGGTCACCTCCAATATGGATGAATAGATGATAAGTGTCTTAGTCCAGTTCTTTGATCCACTGTACCATTGCTTTACTTTTCTGGACTACCAGTTGGTCCCTACCTTGGAAGAGTTCTCTGATCTACTGGGTATCTCCATTCTAGAGCAGACCCCTTTTAAAGGTTGGGAGAAGATCCTTAGGCCGGAAGAGATTGCTTCAGCCCTTCATCTGACAAAGGCTGAGGTAATGTCAAACTGGGAGACTAGAAGTGGTACAAAAGGTTTCTTGGCTAAATTCCTGGTTGATCGGGCTAATCAGTTCTGGGATAGTCTAGATTTTCAGGCATTTGAAGACATTTTGGCTCTTCTCATATATGGCTTGGTGTTGTTTCCTAACTCAGATTCTTTCGTCAGCGTGAATGCAGTGAAGATTTTCATATCCGGTAATCCTGTGCCCACTCTCTTGGGTGACATTTTGCACTCTCTTTATGCCCGTACTGCTCGGAAACGGGGAACCCTTATGTGCTGTGCACCATTGCTGGCGAGGTGGTTTATTTCTCACCTCCCCAAGTCAGTTTTGAAGAACAAGGAAGGCATGGGTTGGGCCTATAGGATTATGTCTCTCTCTCATAATGACATCATTTGGACTATCAAGGGCATGGAAGACGTGGCTATTATTGATTGTTGTGGGGAATACCCCAATGTTCCACTGCTAGGAACCCATGGAGGAATCACCTATAATCCATGTTTGGCCTTACATCAATTTGGGCGAGCTAGGAGGGAAGGACCTCATGAGTTACTGATGCCGAGCATTGTCTTTGACTTCCAAGGGGATAGTGATGAGCAACGCCACAGGTTCATAAGAGCTTAGGATAGAGTACACAGGTCTGATCCACACGAGCTAGGTGCGAAAACTTCTCTTTCGATGGAGCCATATCTCTGATGGGTTCGAATCCGTGCCTAAAAGCTGGGAATATCGTACGAAGCCGTCTTGCCTATAACTCTTGAGGTTGCTGATGAAGAAGGGGTTCCTCCTACCATCCTCCATCCATACATGTCTACTGACATTGGGGCATTAAAGAGATCGTGGATGCAGCTGAGAGAAGAGCGGGATACTTACAGAGAGAAGTATCATGAGCAAGAGCAGAAAATCCAGAAGTTGACAAGGCAATTGGAGAATGAGCATACCCTCAACGACTATGTCAGCACCAAAGGGAAACGACCATGGGAGCGCTGATGTCTTTTGATTATTTCTAGTTTTGATTTACTTTTCAGTTTTTCTTTCTTGTAACGCCTTAAGGGCATTTGTCAAACATTGTTTCAGATTTATCTAATAAAAGTGTGTTTCATTTTGGTTTACGAATTTGAATCTCTCGACGTCTTTGAAATCATATCATACGCATTTCATTCCATGCACCTCATCACAGTTACCCTTACAGGTTTTCTCATCTTCTTCGCTGTTTATTTCAGCACACCATGTCTGCTGAAACATCAACTGATCAAGCTATCAAGGCTCTACAAGCTCAAAACGCTCAATTTCAGGAAATGTTCATGAATTTGGCTAAGGGTCAGCAAGATCTGAAGACCCTTATCCTGAAAGATAAGAAGAAGAAGAAGAAGAAGACGGTCCTCCTGAACATGGGTCACAGGTTTGGAAACAGACTGCGAGATGAAGTCAATCTATCTCACTCATCTAGAGGGGGAGAAAACCAAGAAGAAAGGAGGGTTCCTAGCCCTGTGGTATCTGACCACGAGACTGACTTTGACGAAGACCAGTATCCTCCTGCGGAGGATAGATATAAACAGCTTGAAGACCGGTTAAGTGCGATGGAGATTCAGAAGGTCCCTGGGTTGGACTTTGGTGATCTAGGTCTGTCATCTGGGGTGGTGATTCCCCACAAGTTCAAAGCACCAGCCTTTGCTAAGTACGACGGGGTTTCTTGCCCAAAGATGCACCTCCGTTCGTATGTTAGGAAAATTCAGCCATACACTGCTGATAAGAACCTCTGGATCCACTTCTTTCAAGACAGTCTTTCAGGGACTCAGCTTGAATGGTTTTACCAGCTGGAAGGAGCTAGTATCCATAATTGGGAGGACTTGGCTGCTGATTTCTACAAGCTGTACCAATACAATGCTGACCTTGCTCCCACGCGTACCCAACTCCAGGGTATGTCCATGGGTGCGAGCGAAGGTTTCAAAGACTATGCTCAGGAGTGGAGGGACCTTGCCGGGAGAGTTCAACCCCCACTGGCTGACAGGGAGCTAGTGGATATGTTTTTTGGGACCTTGTCTGGTCTGTATTTCAACCATCTGATTGGAAGTTCATCGTCCGGGTTTACTGAGCTGATTATGACCGGGGAAAGGATTGAGGATGGTATTAAGAGCGGTAAGATACAGAAGGGTGCTTCTTCTAGTGTCGAGAAGAAGCCTTTTAAGAAGGAGTCCAATGCTGTTTACAGTTCAAAGAGCCATAATAGACCTGAACGCCGCCAAGCTGTTAATGTGGTTATTATTTCAAGACCAACTATTGCCACGCAATGCAACAATCAGCCAAGAGCCGAAAGGCCGCGAAGACAATTCACTCAGCTTCATATGACCCTGTCTCAAATACTTCCGCAGTTGCTAAAGACCAACTTGGTGATTCCGAAGGAAGCCCCGAAGAATCCTAATACAACATCACCATTATACAATCCGAACGCCCGCAGTGCTTTTCATTCTGATAGCCCGGGGCATGATACAAATGATTGCTGGGTCCTGAGAAATAAAGTACAGGATCTGATTGAGGCTAAAGAAATTGAGTTCGAAGCGCCTGTAAAGCCTAATGTCATAAAGGCACCTATGCCCAAACATGACGCAGGAGTGAATGCTATTGGGGATGATGATGATGTAGAGTTTGATATCGACAGCTGGATCTATCCTACTACTGATGGTGGACTAAGCAACTGGACATCAAAGGACTTCATCCCAATTTCTTTTGTTACCCAATAATGAGACTTTTGTTTTGAATTTGTAATAAACAATTTTTAAACTTTACGACCCAGTGTCTTACTTGGGGCACCGTGGCTTTGTTTGTGAGGGCTTTTATGTGTGTCATTTACATATATCATTAATAAAAGCATTGGACGTTTATTGCATTTCAAATTTTGAGCTCCTTGTTTTTCTTTTATTTTATATTGCAAAACAGCTATTTTACACACACTCACATATACAGGTCAACATCCACTCTGGATCCCACTAATAACGACTCTGCTACTGCCGGTTATGACTTCGAAAGTCCGATCAACTTAGCCGAAGATGAAGCTGAGGATGATTGCGAAATGCCTGGTGAACTTGCTAGACTCTTACTTCAGGAAGAGAGGGCCATACAGCCGCATGAAGAGCCAGTGGAAACAGTGAATCTGGGTACAGAGGTAGACAAGAAAGAGGTCAATATCGGTGCAAATATGGAAGCTAGTGTTAAGCAACGGTTGATTCAGATGCTGTGTGACTATGTTGAGATCTTCGCCTGGTCTTATGAAGATATGCCTGGGTTGGATACCGATATTGTGGTTCACCGTTTGCCTACCAAGGAAGACTGTCCTCCAGTGAAACAGAAAGTCCGCCGAATGCGCCTGGAGATGTCTGAGAAAATCAAGGCTGAAGTTATGAAATAGTTTGACGCTGATTTTCTAGCAGTTACTTCTTACCCTCAGTGGGTGGCCAATGTGGTTCCTGTGCCGAAGAAGGATGGTAAGGTTCGAATGTGTGTCGACTACAGGGATCTGAACAGGGCGAGCCCTAAGGATGATTTCCCTCTACCTCATATCGACGTGCTGGTTGACAACACCATACAACATAAGGTCTTCTCCTTTATGGATGGTTTTTCCGGTTATAATCAGATCAAAATGGCTCCCGAGGATATGGAAAAGACAACCTTTGTTACTCAATGGGGCACCTTTTGATACAAGGTCATGCTTTTGGATTGAAAAATGCTGGGATAACGTATCAGCGCGCCATGGTCGCTTTGTTCCATGACATGATCCATCATGAGATTGAGGTATACGTCGATGACATGATTTCAAGGTCCCAAACTGAGGAAGAACATCTGGACCACCTTCAAAAGCTATTTGACAGGTTGAGGTTGTACAAGCTGAGGTTAAACCCGAACAAGTGCACCTTCGGGGTGAGATCTGGTAAGCTGTTGGGTTTCGTCGTAAGTGATAAAGGTATTCAAGTGGATCCTGCAAAGGTGAAGGCTATACAGGAAATTCCAGCTCCTCGAACAGAAAAAGAAGTCAGAGGCTTTCTGGGACTTTTGAACTATATTGCCCGATTCATCTCACACCTGACTGCTACTTGTGAGCCAATCTTCAAGTTACTGAAGAAAGATCAAGTGGTAAGATGGAACAATGAATGTCAGGCCGCTTTTGAAAGAATCAAAGAGTATCTCCAAGAACCTCCTATTCTGATGCTGCCAGTTGAAGGGAGACCTTTGATTTTATACTTGACAGTACTCGATAATTCAATGGGGTGCATGCTGGGGCAGCATGACGAGTCTGGCTGAAAAGAGCATGCTAGTTATTACCTTAGAAAAAAGTTTACCGACTGCGAGACCCGATACTCGTTGCTTGAGAAAACTTGCTGCGCTTTGGCATGGGCTGCTCGCTGGCTGAGACAGTATATGCTGACTCACACTACTCTATTGATATCAAAGATGGATCCAATAAAGTATATCTTCGAAAAGCCTGCCTTGTCCGGAAGAATAGCAAGATGGCAGATGATCTTGACCGAGTATGACATCCAATATACGACCCAAAAAGCAATCAAGGGAAGTGTGTTGGCAGATCATTTGGCACATCAGGCAGTGGATGATTACCAGTCTATGAACTTTGAATTTCCGGATGAGAATATCATGATAGTGACTGACTGTGAGGAACCTGGACCGGATGAAGGACCTGAGGAAGGATCCCGATGGTCTATGTACTTTGATGGAGCTTCAAACGCTTTGGGTAACGACATTGGCGCCGTGATCATATCTCCTAAAGGCTCTCATACTCCATTCACCGCCCGACTTTGTTTCATCTGCACCAACAACATGGCGGAGTATGAAGCGTGCATTATGGGTCTTCGAGCAACTATTGACCTAAGGATTAAGTTCTTGAGTGTTTTCAGAGATTCCGCTCTCGTGATCAGTCAGATCAAAGGCGAGTGGGATACGAAACACCCTAATCTCATTCCTTACAAGGAGTATGTGTTGACTTTGCTGCCTCACTTCGAGGAGATAACCTTTGAACACTTCCCTAGAGAGGTGAATCAGTTAGCGGACGCGCTGGCTACGATGTCTTCTATGTTCAAAGTCGGATGGGACAACGAAGCTCCCCAGATTACCATCAAAAGGTTGGACGAACCTGCACATTATTGTGACATTGAGACTGAAGAAGTAACAAATAAACCCTGGTTTCATGAGGTGAAGAGGTATCTTGAGGCTTAGGAATACCCCGAGGGTGCATCTGTTCATGACAAGAAGATTCTGAGGAGGTTTGCAGAAAAGTTTTTCATCAGCATTGGCATCATTTACAAGCGCAACCATGATTCAACCTTACTGCGATGTGTGGATAAGAATGAAGCAGAAAGGATTATGGTAGAATTGCATGAAGGTACTTTCGGGACTCATTCCAGTGGACACACTACGGCAAAGAAAATCCTACGGGCAGGATATTATTGGTCCACAATGGAAGCCAACTGTTATCAGCATTCTCGGACCTGTCACAAGTGCCAAGTCTATGCTGATAAGGTGCATATACCTCCAGTACCTTTGAATGTCTTGAAGACTCTATGGCCTTTTGCAATGTGGGGAATTGACATGATGGGCGAGATCAGACCTACGACATCTAACGAGCATCGTTTCATCCTGATAGCTATTGATTACTTTACAAAGTGGGTTGAAGTAGCTTCCTTTGCTACAGTGACCAAGAACGTCGGGGCACAGTTCATTCGGCACAATGTGATTTGTCGATATGGTGTACCAGAGAGGATTATTATGGACAATGGTACAAATCTCAACAATAAGATGATCACCGAACTCTGCAAGCAGTTCAAGATAAAGCATCATAACTCTTCTCCTTACCGGCCGAAGATGAATGGGGCTGTAGAAGCGGCTAATAAGAACATTAAGAAAATTGTGCAGAAGATGACGGTGACATACAAAGACTGGCACGAGATGTTACCATTTGCTCTTCATGGGTACCGTACCTCAGCACGAACGTCAACAGGGGCAACACCTTATTCCTTGGTTTATGGCATGGAGGCAGTCTTTCCCATTGAAGTTCAGATACCCTCTCTTCGGATTATGAAGGATACATGTTTAAGCGAAGATGACTGGATCCATACCCGACTTGATCAACTGAACTTAATCGACGAAAAAAGACTTACTGCTATTTGTCATGGTCAAACGTATCAAAAACGGATGATCAAGGCATTTAACAAGAAAGTTAGACGACAAGAGCATCAAGTTGGGGATCTGGTAATCAAGCGCATTATCTCACCTCAAGGTGATCCCAGGGGAAAATGGACCCCTACTTATGAAGGGCCATTTGTGGTTAAGAACATTTTCTCAGGAGGAGCTATGATTCTAACCACCATGGATGGTGACGACCTTCCTCACCCCGTCAATGCAGACATAGTGAAAAGATACTACGCATAATCAAAGACCTGTTAGGTTGACTGGCCTAGGCAAAAATAAGGGCTTCCCGGCGAACCAAAAGGGTTCGGGCAAAAATAAGGGATGAAAATAAAAAAAAACCGTACACCCGACAAGTCGAAAACCCGAAAGGGCGACTTGGGCAAAAAAAGGGTATCCTGGTGGACTGAAAACCCGAAAGGGCGGTCTAGGGAAAAATTAGGGATCAAAGCATAACACTATGTCTCATTGGATCACCTTGCAACCAGACTTCGGTATCGACTATCAAGCTCGGACGACACCAAACAATCTGATCTACCTTCAACCAAGTAGCAAAGTGATGAGATGCTGGAGGACATAAAGGCAATAACAGAGTTGGAACCCAGTGGGATTATTCACATAGCTGTTTTTCCTCGTTTATCACAAGTTGTATAAACTCTATTATTCGACGGCGTTCTCTTACTAGGACGTCAGCCTCTTATACAAAAAATGCATATTTACAGGCCAAACTTCAAAAATCAATACAATTCATTTTCAGAGAAATCTCAAACTGTTTTTCCTTTTTCTGTTTTGTTTTGCAAAGAACGTTGTTGTACCCTAAAATTTGCCCTCCCATATTTCTCAAGACATTACAAGAATAGTCTCCAAGTGGCTCAAGATTGCTCAAGAGTTGGACAGTCAAATCATCTCCTAAGGCAGTCAATCTCAAATTAGGGTTTTGTGTTGCATCAAGGTCCTTGCATAAAAATGACCTCAAGTTCTCCCCAATATCCTAATATGTTCTCAAGTTCATCCATGTCAAATTTCAAGCCTTGCAGAGGAAGTTTGCTCAGTCAATAGCTCAAGAGGTCCAAAAATCGACTGTGCTAGGGCAAAAGTCAACTGTGACCTATAAACAGTCAAACCTCAATATTTTTTGTCAACATTCTCATTTTTAAGGATATTTCATCATTTGATCAAGGGTTGATCATGATTCATCAAGGATTGCTCAAAATTCATCAAGATTCAAAAGTTGCTAAATTAGGGTTTTGCAGGAAAAGTAAACTCAACTTTGACAAAGCATAACTTTCTCATACTTTATGATAAATGACCCATACAAATCTAATTTTGAAGAGGATGAAATTACCTACAATCCATCTTCACACCCCAAGATCAATAAATGCACTCACACAAAGTTACAAATTTGGATATTATAGGTCATTTTTGAAAGTCAACAAAAACACCTTTTTTTCCAAAGCTTATAACTTGAGAATGGAATATCAAAATAAGATGATACCAAAAGGGTTGGTTATAGGACATCTCAAGGTTTCTAAAAAGTCCAAGAACAACTCCAAAAGTTCAAAATTGAAGAAGTTATGCATTGTTGAATTTGGGCATTTTTCCAAAATTGCCAAAAGTCAACTATCTCCAAAACTTCAAATTTTGTCAAATAGGCCCACTTTTTTCCACTTGATTTGATCTTGTCACACTACACACATGTCCTATATTTAGTCTTGTGTCCATATATTAATTTTTCTATTTTATTTGATTTTTATTGAATTAATTCATTTTAAATCCAAATAAAATCCAAATATTGATCATTTAGGATCTTTTTGATTGATACAGACCTTAATTGTCATCATGGACATGATCAAAGTCGTATCTCACCATATCATGAACAAATATTGGATTTTTGGACGAATTTGGAAGCTTTTTCATGGAGGATCAAATCAAATCCTAAATCATCAATGCATAAGGATTCAAAGCCCAAAACTTGACCTAATTCACTCCATGTTACTTATACAAGGCAAAGGCACGAGCAAAAGGACTTAGAGGCTGCATAAACATCAAAACCAAACTTGAAAAAACTTGAAAAGCTTGAAACTGAAATCACCCTTAGAGTCCAATTCAAGGCCAAAACTCAACGTGATTTTCTTGCTGGATATCCACTGAGTGAGAAGCAATCAAAAGCAAGGCCATTCACCTCTTCAATAGCACTGTAAGTCTCTCTGAAACTCGCCTTTCAGTTGAATTCATATCTCATAGTTCTTGCACTTTTCTTGCCAAATCTTTGCATATTCATGCTTTTCGTTTCATTTAGAAGCTTTTTGCATTATTGAATTACATTTTCATGGCCTGTAACCCCCTAGCCGATTCTAGGGTTCTTGGTATTCGTTTTTGGGCATTTTCTCTGCAGGTGAAATCAAGGCAATTAATGGATATATATGTGTTCAGGAGGAAGAGACGATCATGACTATGGTCTTGGTTGGTATTTTTATAGCCTAGAACTAATTCTATGATGCAGCTATGGATTTAGCTGCGGATGTAAATCCGCAGGAAAAAGAACCAGGTCCAGCGAAGAAGACAAAGACGT
The DNA here is from genome assembly GCA_948472305.1 of Vicia faba. Classification (NCBI taxonomy): domain Eukaryota; kingdom Viridiplantae; phylum Streptophyta; class Magnoliopsida; order Fabales; family Fabaceae; genus Vicia; species Vicia faba. Next base: position 101,684,339 of record OX451738.1, read on the forward strand.
GGCCTGTTCCAATTGGGTCATTCATATTTCGCGCTCATTTTTTTATTTATTTTCCAGCATATTGTTTGTTTTTCCAATACAATAATTGATGTCCATTATACTAACAATTAAGCACGCTGGTTGAGTTGGTAAGGGCGCTAGTACAAAATCCAATGGGACCTGGGTTCGAATCCCAGGTCCACCATATTGCATATTGTTATTTTTCTTCAGGAAATCCAATGCGTTTCAAGAGTTGTGGTTCACCATATACCATCATCCAAATGCTTGCCAGATGGCCCCAGGCCAGATCTGGTGGTCAAGAATGAATGTCCATCATGCTCTCAAGTCAACCAGCGCGTGGAGAATCAGAAAGTCAACCCAGGCTTGCGCGTTAATGGGCCTGGAAAATTGCATCTCACCCCCAATCTGGGCCCAAACCCCTTGAGTATTTATATTTCTTTCTTTTCATTTTATTTATTTATTTGTTTTATTAATTATTTTTATTATCACTAACCAATTAATCTTTTCCTAATAAAATCAAAAACACAAAAATATATTTTTATTTACTAAAATTAAATTCAACATTTTATTTTTGTAAATAAATATTAATTCAATTAATTTAGTTTTAATTAGGTATAACTTTTAATATTTTTGCAATAATTAAAATTGATTTAGATAATTAGATTTTATTAACATTAATCAATTTATTCTTATTTCTTTAAATACTCAAAAATCCAAAAATAATATTTTTATTAATTAATTAGTTCATTAATTTAATAATTAATTTAGATCTAATTCCTTTTAATTAAAAAAAAACAAAAAAATGCTTTCTTTCAAAAAAGGGTCAAAACCCTAAAAATTTCGCATCCGATTTAATTTCTTGCACGCGATCCATTTTACCATATTGATGTAATTGTTTCCCGAAATGTAATAGCTTTTAATTAGGACTATTTAATTTATTTATCGCTTTATTTATTTTTCGCATTTTAAATTCAAGGGTTGGTTTTGGCAATGTAAATACCCGACGCCTTGTAATAGTTAGATTTAATTTCCGCAATCTATAAACTGTTAGATGTTTGATAAATAGGGAATGCATGACAAGATCAAATGTTTGAACCTAAAATCAACATAGCTCACCCATGACATGTACAAAGATAAAATTAACCGAAATAACACACTCGCACATGCGCACTCTTAGGGTACACCTCACTTGGTTGCCTTTGAACGTGGTCATTGAGTATAGGAAGTTTTAGAGGTCACCCTCTTATCCAAAGATCATAGTTGCCTCGAAATGGTTGCCTCGGAAAAATGATCTAAGACATTAGGGTTACCGCTAAGGCGTCCTAACATTGCTTTAGTGACCACACGTCCCTTAATCGAGTTGACCCTTAAAACTCCAACGACGATGCTACCTACTCATCAATAGTGGGATAGCGTTGTCTAAAGGACATTAGCACATATTGATTCCTTTTTCGAGTAGGTAGATGGTTCTTAAGTACTTGCTCTTTCAAAACAAAATAAAACTTTTCGCACTTACACTTTTCAAACAAAAACTTCTTTCAAACCCACAATCACAAAGAAAAGCAATTTTGAAAACACTATGAGCAAGTACCTAAGAGCCCGTGGATAACCACAGATAGAAAGGGTGCTAACACCTTCCCTTTCTATAATCTACCCCCCGGACCCGAGAAACATCTCGAAAAAGGAATTTTTCTGTGCTTTTTTCCTTTCCTTGTTGGATAAAATAAAAGACGGTGGCGACTCTTGCTCACCGCGACATTTTGCAAAAACAAACGCAAAACGCGAACCAGCATTCCAAAACAGTCAGTTCTTCCCACCGTATCACAGAACTGGCGACTCTGCTGGGGAGTGTTTAACAAGTGAGGTGTACCTTAGGATTAGATCATTGTGTTTTCAATTGTATGCTTTGTATGCTTTATATTTGTGGGCTTGAATCGAAGTTACTATAGATCTTAACCCGGATCTGGGGATACCCTTTAGGTAAGTAACAATAAACTGTGAGAGAACTGTATGGCGTAGACCGATACGGTTGAAGCAGTAGCTACGTTGGTGTGGCACTTTAGTATGTACCGATATCCCTTGTGGCACAACGAGGAGAATATGGGTATGCTAAGGGGTCATTAAGCACCAACTGACCTTAGAACCTTTAAATTGACCAACTTGGCCATAGAACAGTAGCAGTATGCTACACTCATTGAGACTAAACTCTCGCGATGATTCCGGCTGCAAGAAAAGGTTGCTAAACTGGAATTATGACCGATCGAGGGTAGTTAGTGATATTGAGATCCTCTAGAACCCGATTACTATTTTTAGGACAGGTTGAACCAACTAAACTAAAAGAGGGTAATACCTAAACTCCACGCCAACCTGAAATTTAAGGGCTATTGTGTGACTTGTGTGCCTTCAAAACTTGAACTACTTGCACATTCTTGTTATCTGACAACATGAGTTCCTTGCAGGTTTTGTTTACAGTCCTTATCCAATAATTTGGATTTATTGCAGGGTTTACTTACAACACCTTACACTTTTGTTTAAACGCATAGCATACACATCATAACATCATGCCTTAACATTTCCTTAACCATTTCAGGGATCTCAAGGGTTTGTGATGCAGGTTATGGTAAATCAAATGTCTAGCAAGGGGCAAAGGGGATTTATTTTCCTCTAGCTAAGGTTGTCTAGAAATCAAAACATGATAACTTGAGTCAGGGGCTATGACCCACTCGATATGGTGAGCTTGACTCTTGAAGGAAGATTCTCAATAACACGAAATTCTTCAATCAAGTTGCAATCAAATTCTAACAGTTTCTTGTTTACCCCGCGAGATCCTTGAAAACATTGCATACATATATCATACATATCATTGCATAACAGGTCTCCCAGTACAGGTCTCTCATGTTCTCGCTGTTTATTTCAGCAATGGCTTTCTAACCAGACAACCAAGATCTTCAAACTCGAGAAGCTCAGTTCATGGACGTATTCCTAAATCTATCCAAGGGGCAGGAAGAGTTGAAAACACTCCTCATCGGGAACTTGGTCAAGAAAAGTCCTGAAGACAATAAGGATGAACGGCTGGAACAACTGCAAGCTGAGTTAGGTGCCATGAAAGCCCAGATGCTGGGGAAGATGGCTCTTATCCAAAGCTTAGCCCGAGAACAAGAAGAGTTGAGAACCATTATCAACCAGCTTCATCAAGACAGATACAACAGTGTGAAGCAAACAGTCAGGGCCGGAGGCCAAGTCACTGATCAACTTTCAAGAAAACCAGGTTTGGGTTTGGTGAGGAATGGACCTTTCCAAGTTGCTGCCACCTCGCGAGTCCAACAACAACCTCGCCAAAAACAACGGGTTAATCAGAGTAAGCCAGATACACCCAAGAGGCAGTTTACCAAGCTCAACATGCCGCTGTCTCAAGCTTTACATTACCTGTTGAGATTGAATCTGGTGACATTAAGGGACCCTCCTCAGAATCCCCACATAGCCTCCCCAAGGTATAATCATGATGCCAGGTGTGCATACCATTCCAACAGCCCTGGACATGACACCAACGACTGTTGGGAGTTGAGAAACAAAATTCAAGACCTGATTGATGAGGGAGCTTTGGGACTCACACAAGACGCTCAAATTGAATTCTTTTTCCATCCCCCCAAGGTTCACCATTTGAAGTGACAAGTACTGAGACGAGAAGACTTTTGTTCATTAGAATTTTCAATTTGTAATTTTCTTTTGATTGTTCGAACATTTATTCATGTCAAACTTTATTACTTTATCAACGCATTGCATATGTCTGTTTTGAATCAATCCATTCGTATTCACTATATTCAAATTGCTTTCATTTTTTTGTGATGATCAACTCTCGATTTAAAAATTCTAAGCCTTTAGAGGGAGGATGACGAAAATGATATCAAAATCTATACAATATGCTTTTGAACAGACCCCGCTGACGAGGTACATGCATTGTTTCAAATCCTAAACAGTGGAGTTATAAGGAAGATAATCCCTAGTCAACCCCTTTGAGCCAAAGAAGTTAGAGTTTTTCGTTTCATAAATTAAAACCCGTAATTATAACCTGGGGCAAGGTTGTTTTCTCAGTTAATCCAGGTGCACAATGAATGGCATCAAAGAAGTCCTTCCAAAACAAAAGACGGTGATGGTTCCGTATAATCGTAAGGACATGCAGTCATTATCTCTCGAAATAAAAGTCCATCAAGTTAAAACCTATGAAGGAGACTTATAAAACTGGGGCATCCTGCTGACTGTAATTACAAAAGAAACATTTCAGGTAAAAGACAGGGATAATAAAACCAAAAAGAAAGAGATCCTACAAACTCTCAACAAAAATGACTTCCTGTTCAAAATAAACTGTCAGTATCCGAACCATCACTGGAATATAAGAGCAAAGACTCAAACAAGATCTAAATGCACGGTTAGCTGAGTTTAGGATCGAAGAACATCACGAAGAGCGGGTGGGTACAAATAAAATTTGAGCCTTTATCCTTTGTTTCTTAAATCGTGAACCAGGCCACGTTATAACCCTTAAAAAGTCCTAGCTGAAGCATGGGTTAGTCCGAAAGCATATTGTTACAAAAGATATCCTGACTCCTGTAGGGCTTGCTGTAAATCCTGAGTTGACTCACATTTTACAAAATTTTCCTATCTTATTGAAAAAATGCATTTTCAAAAACTTCAAGACAGACATAAGCTTTGCATTCTTAAAATAACATTGTTTGCATATGACTATTTGTTCAAACAACAGAGAAATTCGCACGACGAATATCTAATGAACAAAAACCTTTTCAATAAAAAGGGTCACCTCAAGTGAAAAAAAACACCTCAAATTAAGGGGCACGGTATGATCATTGTCCATTATCTAGGGCAGTCAAGTCAAGATTCAAGGAATCTCTCAAAATGCCAAATAGCCAAGGGCAAATCTCCATCTGAATCAATTGGGGCATTGGACATGAATTCCAGCAACGAATCTTGCATGATCAAACAAAGATCTTCTGGTAGTATGGAAACACAACACTATCGACAGTGACACCTCCCTGCATACTGAGAGCGTGGACATAGTCAAAAAGTACTACGCATAATCAAAGACCCGCTAGGTTGACTGGCCTAGGAAAAAATAAGGGCTTCCCGATGAACCAAAAGGGTTCGGGCAAAAATAAGGGATGAAAATGAAAAAATCTGTACACCCGGCAAGTCGAAAACCTGAAAAGGCGGCTTGGGAAAAAAAGGGTATCCCGGTGGACTGAAAACCCGAAAGGGCGGTCCAGGAAAAAATTAGGGATCAAAGCGTACGACTATGTCTCGTCATCTCGTCACTGGCCTACCAGAAGAAAACTTGTCATTTTGACCGAAAGATACCAAGCACCTCATAGGTGGGGATAATACTCGATCCACAGGGCCTCCGTAGGCACCTGCTCCCGCAGAAACAGGGGCAAAAAAGTCTCGATGCAAGCCATCGTCATATCCTTAGCACGCGTCCCAGATACCTTCACTCCCCGCAGAATAAGGCAATAATGGTAGCTGTTCCCCAGTTGAGACTTGCAACTAGGAACAAATCAGCAATGCTCTCCCCAAGCAGAGTTGATCTACCATCAGGCTTGGTATCCCCGGCAACCTTAATATTCCCTAGCGGAGTATAAGAATGTTCCCCGGCCGAATACAAGATACCCCCAGTGGAGTTAAAATTTTCCCAACACGGTCTGAAAAAGCTTCCTCAACGGAGTTGAAGCATCATCCCCAGTAGACTCTGGAAGTTTATCCCCAGTGGAGTACAAAATAAATCTCCCCAGCCGAGTTCAAAGGATCATTCCCAGCAAAACGCAGAGGATTATCCCCACAAAAGTTTAACATGGTTATCCCCAGCAAGTCACAACTGAAAGATCATCCCCCAGCGAAGTTCTTTCCTTTCACAAATAGGAATTCAATCCTCAACAGATTCAGTATCATCAGCAACGGTAATCTATCCCCAACGGAGTTTATCAATAGAATCCTCAGCAGAGCATCTCTACCCCACAGAGTAATCTCCTCATAAGTTTATTCCCCAACAGAGTTCTCTTTTCCTGCAGGTTTATCATCTTCGTTCATCATCCCCAGCAGAAACAAAGAATTCAACTCTATTCTCCAGCAGCTCCGAGATTTATTTTCCCCAGCTAAAACATTACATTTCCATACATCATGATACATGCATAAACGCATCATACCGTACAATCTCATTCATATTGAGAACATCATTGCTTGATCCATATCATGCATTGCATATGATTGACCTTTACCTTTCAGGAAAGATGCAGTTAAATTCTCAGCTATATCAAAAGACCTTTCCTGGTCCAGTTAAATCGATTCCTAAAGATTTTTCTGATGCCGATCCAGTCAAAGGCCTTCTCTGGTCCAGTAAAGTCGATTCCTAAAGATTTTCCTGATGTCGATCCAGTTGAAGTTGTTCCAAGACCTTGCCTGGTCCAGTTAAATCGATTCCTAAAGATTTTTCTGATGCCGATCCAGTCAAAGGCCTTCTCTGGTCCAGTAAAGTCGATTCCTAAATATTTTTCTGATGCCGATCCAGTTGAAGTTATTCCAAGACCTTGCCTGGTCCAGTTAAATCGATTCCTAAAGATTTTTCTGATGCCGATCCAGTCGAAGGCCTTTTCTGGTCCAGTAAAGTCGATTCCTAAAGATTTTCCTGATGCCGATCCAGTTGAAGTTATTCCAAGACCTTGCCTGGTCCAGTTAAATCGATTCCTAAAGATTTTTCTGATGCCGATCCAGTCAAAGGCCTTCTCTGGTCCAGTTAAATCGATTCCTAAAGATTTTTCTGATGCCGATCCAGTTGAAGTTATCCCAAGACCTTGTCTGGTCCAGTTAAATCGATTCCTAAAGATTTCTCTGATGCCGATCCAGTCAAAGGCCTTCTCTGGTCCAGTCAAATCGATTCCTAAAGATTTTTTTGATGCCGATCCAGTTGAAGTTATCCCAAGACCTTCTCTGGTCCAGTTAAATCGATTCCTAAAGATTTTTCTGATGTTGATCCAGTTGAAGTTAGTCCAAGACCTTCTCTGGTCCAGTTAAATCGATTCCTAAAGATTTTTCTGATGCCGATCCAGTTGAAGTTATCCCAAGACCTTGCCTGGTCCAGTCAAATCGATTCCTAAAGATTTTTCTGATGCCGATCCAGTCAAAGGCCTTCTCTGGTCCAGTTAAATCGATTCTTAAAGATCTTTCTGATGCCGATCCAGGTAAAGTTAGTCCAAGACCTTCTCTGGTCCAGTTAAATCGATTCCTAAAGATTTCTCTGATGCCAATCCAGTCAAAGGCCTTCTCTGGTCCAGTTAAATCGATTCCTAAATATTTTTCTGATGCCGATCCATTTGTAGATTTCCAAGACCTTGTCTGGTCCAGTTAAATCAATTCCTAGAGATTTCTCTGACGCCGATCCAGTCAAAGGCCTTCTCTGGTCCAGTCAAATCGATTCCTAAAGATTTTTCTGATGCCAATCTAGTTGAAAATTTCCAAGACCTTGTCTGGTTCAGTTAAATCGATTCCTAAAGATTTATCTGATGCCGATCCAGTCAAAGGCCTTCTCTGGTCCAGTAAAATCGATTCCTAAAGATTTTTCTGATGCTGATCCAGTTGAAGATTTCCATGACCTTGTCTGGTCCAGTTAATTCAATTCCTAAAATTTTTTCTGATTCTGATCTAGTCAAAGGCCTTCTCTGGTCCAGTCAAATCGATTCCTAAAGATTTTTCTGATGCCAATCCAGTTGAAGTTATTTCAAGACCTTTTCTGGTCCAGTTAAATCGATTCCTAAAGATTTTTATGATGCCGATCCAGCCAAAGGCGCCAAGACCTCTTGTCTGGTCCAGTTAAATTGATTCCTAAATATTTTTCTGATCCAGTCAAAGTATATTCCAAGACCTTGTCGGGTCCAGTTAAATCGATTCCTAAAGATTTTTCTGACGCCGATCCAGTCGAAGTTCATACCACCTATCAACAATCTCCAAATGGCATCTTTAAGCCCATTCCCGACATCACCAGGCTGATACCACTTCACGCGAGTGCAAATTTCTGGGCACTATAGTGTTCAATCATCTTCCACCTTCGAATCACGAAAGGCCCGAAAGCCAATCTATATCCTCAGGTTTAAGAAAATTGAACAGGGGCAGATGTTGTACCCCAAAATTTCCCCTCCCATATTTCTCAAGACATTACAAGAATAGTCTCCAAGTGGCTCAAGATTGCTCAAGAGTTGGACAATCAAATCATCTCCTAAGGCAGACAATCTCAAATTAGGGTTTTGTGTTGCATCAAGGTCGTTGCATCCAAATGACCTTAAGTGCTCCCCAATATCCTAATATATTCTCAAGTTCATCCATGTCAAATTTCAAGCCTTGTAGAGGAAGTTTGCTCAGTTAATTGCTCAAGAGGTCCAAAAATCGACTGTGCTAGGGCAAAAGTCAACTGTGACCTATAAACAGTCAAACCTCAAGATTTTTTTTTCAACATTCTCATTTTGAAGGATATTTCATCATTTGAGCAAGGGTTGATCATGATTCATCGAGGATTGCTCAATATTCACCAAGATTCAAAAGTTGCTAAATTAGGGTTTTGTAGGAAAAGTCAACTCAACTTTGACCAAGCATAACTTTCTCATACTTTATGTGAAATGAACCATCCAAAGATCATTTTGAATAGGATGCAATTCCATACAATCCATCTTCATACCCCAAGATCAAGAAATGCACTCACGCAAAGTTACAAATTTGAACATTATAGGTCATTTTTGAAAGTCAACAAAAACACATTTTTTCCAAAGCTTATAACTTGAGCATGGAATATCCAAATGAGATGAGACCAAAAGGGTTGGTTATAGGACATCTCAAGGTTTCTAAAAAGTCCAAGAACACATCCAAAAGTTCAAAATTGAAGAAGTTATGCATTATTGAAGTTGAGCATTTTTCCAAAATTGCCAAAAGTCAACTATCCCCAAAACTTCAAATTTTGTCAAATGGGCCCACTTTTTTCCACTTGATTTGATCTTGTCACACTACACACGTGTCCTATCTTCAGTCTTGTGTCAATTTATTAAATTTTCTATTTTATTTGATTTTTATTGAATTAATTCAGTTTAAATCAATTTAAATCCAAATATTGATCATTTAGGATCTTTTTGATTGATACAGGCCTTAATTGTCATCATGGACATGATCAAACTCGTATCTCACCATATCATGAACAAATATTGGATTTTTGGACAAATTTGGAAGCTTTTTCATGGCGGATCAAATCAAATCCTAAATCATCAATGCATAAGGATTCAAAGCCCAAAACTTGACCTAATTCACTCCATGTTACTTATAAAAGGCAAATGCACGAGCAAAAAGACTTAGAGGCTGCATAAACATCAAAACCAAACTTTAAAAAAACTTGAAAAAGCTTGAAACTAAAATCACCCTTAGAGTCCAATTCAAGGCCAAAACTCAACGTGATTTTCTTGCTGGATATCCACTGAGTGAGAAGCAATCAAAAGCAAGGCCATTCACCTCTTCAATAGCGCTGTAAGTCTCTCTGAAACTCGCCTTTCAGTTGAATTTGTATCTCATAGTTCTTGCACTTTTCTTGCCAAATCTTTGCATATTCATGCTTTTCGTTTCATTTAGAAGCTTTTTGCATTATTGAATTGCATTTTCATGGCCTGTAACCCCCTAGCCGATTCTAGGGTTCTTGGTATTCGTTTTTGGGCATTTTCTCTACAGGTGAAATCAAGGCCATTAATGGATATAGATGTGTTCAGGAGGAAGAGACGATCATGACTATGGTCTTGGTTGGTATTTTTATAGCCTAGAACTAATTCTATGAAGCAGCTATGGATTTAGTTGCAGATGTAAATCCGTAGGAAAAAGAACCAGGTCCAGCAAAGAAGACAAAGACGTGGCCTGTTCCAATTGGGTCATTCATATTTCGCGCTCATTTTTTTTATTTTCCAGTATATTGTTTGTTTTTCCAATATAATAATTGATGTCCATTCCACTAACAATTAAGCACGCTGGTTGAGTTGGTAAGGGCGCTAGTACAAAATCCAATGGGACCTGGGTTCGAATCCCAGGTCCATCATATTGCATATTGTTATTTTTCTTCAGGAAATCCAATGCGTTTTAAGAGTTGTGGTTCACCATATACCATCATCCAAATGCTTGCCAGATGGCCCCAGGCCAGATCTGGTGGTCAAGAATGAATGTCCATCATGCTCTCAAGTCAACCAGCGCGTGGAGAATCAGAAAGTCAACCCAGGCTTGCACGTTAATGGGCCTGAAAAATTGAAAATCTCACCCCCAATCTGGGCCCAAACCCCCTTGAGTATTTATATTTCTTTCTTTTCATTTTATTTTTTTATTTGTTTTATTAATTATTTTTATTATCACTAACCAATTTATCTTTTCCTAATAAAATCAAAAACACAAAAATATATTTTTATTTATTAAAATTAAATTCAGCATTTTATTTTTGTAAATAAATATTAATTCAATTAATTTAGTTTTAATTAGGTATAACTTTTAATATTTTTGCAATAATTAAAATTGATTTAGATAATTAGATTTTATTAACATTAATCAATTTATTCTTATTTCTTTAAATACTCAAAAATCCAAAAATAATATTTTTATTAATTAATTAGTTCATTAATTTAATAATTAATTTAGATCTAATTCCTTTTAATTCAAAAAATAACAAAAAAATGCTTTCTTTCAAAAAAGGATCAAAACCCTAAAAATTTCGCATCCGATTTAATTTCTTGCACGCGATCCATTTTACCATATTGATGTAATTGTTTCCCATAATGTAATAGCTTTTAATTAGGACTATTTAATTTATTTATCGCTTTATTTATTTTCTGCATTTTAAATTCAAGGGTTGCTTTTGGCGATGTAAATACCCGACGCCTTGTAATAGTTAGATTTAATTTCCGCAAATTTAATTTCCGCAATCTATAAACTGTTAGATGTTTGATAAATAGGGAGTGCATGACAAGATCAAATGTTTGAACCTAAAATCAACGTAGCTCACTGTGATACGGTGGAGGAACTGACTTGGGATTTTGCGTTTGTGTTCGCAAATATTTCGGTTTAGCAAGAGTCGCCACCGACTTTTTATTTTATACTAAGGAAAGGTCAAAAAGCACAGGAAAGACCTTTGAGATGTTTTCTTGAGTTCGGGGAGTAGATTATAGAAAGGAAAGGTATTAGCACCCTTTCTATCCATGGTTATCCATGGGCTCTTAGTTACTTGCTTAGATCACTTGCTTTGCTTTTCAATTGTTTGAAATGGTGCTCTTCAATTGTTTGAAATGGTGCTTTGTGTGTGATTTTGAAAGATGTTTTGAAAAGAGGCCATCGTTGTGGCAACCTTTGTAATGATTCTTGTTTGAATGTATACAAAGTTGTTTTTGTCTTTTGAAAAGTTTTCAATGTTTGAAAGTAGGGTTTTGAAATTTATGTTGTGAAGTGTATTTTGAAGATAGCAAGGTTGTTTTTGTAAGTTTCGATCGAGTAACTAAGAGTTGTCTACCCTATTTTAACTCAAAGATCTTTCTTATGTTTTTAACCCTTTTAACAGTGTTGTTTCACCATTGTATTTGGTGAACAACCTTGTGTTAGGATGTTAAACGGGACAGGCGCGGGTCATCGTATAGACCATGGGAGCAATGGTGTCAAGTATTTTTGGCAATTTTCTTGAGGGATTTGATCATTTTGTTTAGGTAACTCAGATAGCGTCATCGATGGACTATGATCTTTTGTTTTGTTTTTGTTCTGCCAAAGTACTTGACATGCATACCATGGCCCATTTTTGAAGGCAACAAGTGGATTGAAACCCTAGGGGTGCAAGTGTGCATTGTGTTTGTTTTTCATGCATTGTTATCTTTGGATTAGGTCAAGCTATTTGTTGATTTTATTTTGCATACAAACCCTAGGTCTAATCATGGCATAATTGAAAGCATCTAAAGGTGTGAGAATTTAAATTCTACACTATTACATCATGATATAGGGAGGGGGTACAAATTTGAGTTGGGGATTATTTTGCAAGAAATTAAATCCTAAATTATTACAACCAAATTGAATGTATAGGGCATAATATTAAATATACAATATTTAAATAAATACAATAAATAAATATTAAATAAAATGTATTTATGCAAAAAGATTTTTATGTATGTAAAAGGTTTTTCTTTAATGTGAAATGTAAACAAATAAAAAGTCAATTTCAATTATTTTATTTTTTAGGGCAAAATCCTAATTTCTTAAATAAATGGTATTATTTATTATTTATATACAATAATGTATTAATTTGTACAAAAATATAAGTATATTAAAAAAATGGTATTATTTAGTATAAAATATTAATAAAAATGAAAATTTATTATTTTTGTATTTTTTGTCTTAATTATTTATTTAAAATATGTATGTATATGTATTAAATATATTAAATATACTAAGTGTGTATAAAAATAAAATAAATTATTTACAACATGGTATATATTTCAAGAAAATGTTTTCAAGTATGTACAAAATAATAAATAAAGATAAACATATTTTTTTATATTATTTTTTGAGCTTTAATAAAAGGGATATAAAGTATTTAAATCATTTTTATACTAGTAAAATAAAATTAAATATCAAATAAATATGAAAAAATATAAAAATAATTTTTTGGCATTTTTTATATTTAGACATAAAATAATAAAGTCAGAATAAAAAATAAAAATATCAAAATGACAAATATACAAATAAATGGGCCAGGGGGTGTAAACTGAAAATGTATGTGTGAGAAGCAAAAGCAAACAGGCCCAGCCCAAGTAACTTCATCTTCTTCCTCAGTTCAAAAAACGCGCGTTCTGTACATCAACTGCTATCTCCAGATTCCTTGACTTTTTGACAAAACTCATAACATGAAACTTGTAGAGCATCAAGCAACGAATCCAACCATATAAAAAACTTAAGCTAACTCTCAAAGACCATAGAGAATTTCTCTGGCCCTAATTTCTAACCTAGTTTTTTCAGAAAGTTCATGGATGAAATTCTCCTAGCACGATTAATATAAATGAAAACTAAGCATATGTATGGCTTCAGGGCTATGAATACAACATCTTTCATTCACAAACCTAAGTCTAACTATTCTTAAATAGAGAGATTGAAGTTCATGAAATACCTGTTTCAGTTGACTTCAGGCTGGACAATGCAGCAACTTCCAAGAGTGCTTGAGGTTTTTTTGAGCTTGCTTGATGTCCAATGAAGCTTTCCCAATGCTTGGCTTATTTTGAAGTAGCCTGAATCGTGCTATAGAACTCAACCTGCAAAGCTTTGAAACAAAAATGGCAATGTGTGTTAATGGTGTTACAGCTAGCAATGGAGGCCTGGGATAGTTCAAGTGAGTTGAGTGGAAGGTATTGGAACAAGTTTGAGGCAAAACACACGAGGGAAAGTGGAGATGGGGGTGGTTCTGCAGGGCTTGCCCTGTTTTGCAGAAAAATGGTGATTTTGTGTATGAGGGTGCTTTAGGGGTGAAAGGATCGTGATTCTGACTCAAAGGGTTGTGTGAAATGTGTTTGTGATCTTTGTTTTAGCTAACAATAACTGGATTTCAAGTTGGGAGGATTTTGGACAATTTCTTCTTTTTGAAGCAAGAATGTCTAACTTGTCAATGCAGGCCTGTAATGCCTATCTTGTATGCTGCATCTTTTGACCTTGATACTTGCAATTTGTGGATTTGATCTTGCCTCAGAGATAAGGCCCCATGCCTCAAAGATCTTGGTTTGACATAAAGTGTAACTTTACAAAAATGGCATTATACCTTTTTCCAAATAGGGATTAGTTTTGCATGCAATGTCCAAATGACCAAGATAATGCCTTAGCTCAGTGGATTTGCATTCAATTAAGGAGTTTAAAATGTTTTAGAGGCCTGCAAGCTAGTACAAAGCATGCTGATTTGAAAATGCAAGTTGTATGAACATGTATTGGCCATGGATCAAAGTGAGTTTTTTCCAACTTCAAGCATTCGATTCTCCCTAACCACAAAGGTGTTTGAGGAGTTCTTGGATAATTTGGAAATCTTGCAACATGTAATACAATCCATATTTGAAATTCAACTTGAAAATCCAAGTGTAACTATGTGAAAAATGGCCAAGAAGATGGGTCAAAATCCTGCATAAACTAGGGCAAAATTTCTCTAAGTTAAAAGTTTTAGGTACCCTTGTTCCAAAAATCATAACTTGAGATACAAGCCTCTTTTGAGAAAACTTTGTGAACCAAAGTTGTAGAATTTATGATTCACTAAAATTTTCATGTTGCAAGTTTTGTTTGAATCCAATTGCATCTTGGTGAAAAAATGGGACAAAGTTAGGAAAAAATAAGAAAATTTCATAACTTAGAAAATTTCTAAGTTATGAAATTTTTTCCATTTTAACCCTAATTTGCATTTTTGGGTTTCTTGAAGAACAAGTTTCATAATTTGGCATGTCTTGATGAAAAATGACCCTTGGCACTTGATTTTGACCAAAAAGTCAAAGTTTGACTTTTCAGTGTACAATCAAATTTTGATCAGTTGACTGAAAAATTCATCTGTCAATCCTATGCACTTGAGATCTTTTGAACTTGTTGAATGGGTCAAGACAATTTAATTGAGTCCTTGAGTCCATGGTTGAGATTGATTTGCCATTGGTTAGGTCAAACAGTCAAAAATTGCCTTTATACAGTCAAAACCCTAAAAATGACCATTTTGCCCTTTTGATGATCTGATCGAATTTCTTGTGGAATTGTGATCCAAACTTGATCAAATGGTTCATACGATTTCATAATGTTGATGTGGGTCAAAATTCATGAGGTTTGACTGTCAATTGGCCATAGTTGACTTTTTCCCCAATACAACTGATTTCTAGGTCAACTGTCCAATTGACTGGGCAAAAATTTGAATCAAGGCTTGAAACTTGGTATGGACAAACTTGTGAGTCCAATATGAAGTATGAAAGTCACCTTGGGCATTGTAGGTAAAAACATCACTGTGCAAACTCAAACCTTAATTTAGGTCAACAGTGCAAGAAGGTGTCTTGAGCAGAGCAAACCCTAACTTGATCTTGAGTTCCAAAAGTCTTGTGATGAAAAATGTTGATGAAATGAGAAGGCAAATTTTGGGGTACAACAGTTTCCCCTGTTCAATCTTCTTGAACTTGAAGAGTTAGATTGGCAAGTTTTCCTTTCGCGACTCGAAGGTAAAAGAGGATTGGACACTAGAGTGCCCGTAAATTTTCATTTGTCAGAATATAGCTGAGGAAATAGGCTTAAAGATGCCATTTAGAGATGGTAGGATCTTGCTGGAGATGGACTTAAAGATGCCATCCAAGAATGTTTGCTGAATCGCAATGTGGTAGGTCAGAAGAATGAGCATCAAAATGGTATCCGTGTCTGGAATGCATTTGAACTGTATCTGGAGACTGAGTCTGTATGAGCAAAAGAATGGCGTCTGTGTTTGGAGCGTATCTGAGCTGTAACTGTATTTGAATTTTGAATGAATATCAGAATGACTGCCGTGTCTGGAGTGTATCTGTATTGTATCTGAATTCTGAAGGGGCGACAGAGAAACATCCGTGTATGGAGCATCTCTGGGCTAGGGATAAATTCCAAATGAGTGACAGAATAGCAACCCTATCTGGAGCGTATCTGGACTGTATTTGAAGTTGAGATCTGTATGAGTAGCAGAATGACTTCCGTGGCGACTGCACTGGGGAGAATCAAACTGCTGGTGTAAGGGCCAGAATGGCATCCGTGTCTGAAGCGTATCTGAACTTGTGGTTGATAGTTGAATCTTGAATGAGAGATAGAATGGCTGCCGTGTCTAGAGCGTATCTAGTCTGTATCGGATTGCTGAAGTCTGAATGAGTAGTAGAATGACCGCCGTGTATGAGGTGTATCTGTGCTGTATTTTGACTTGAAATTGTGAATGAGTAATAGAATGACCACCGTGTCTGGGGGTGTATCCATACTGTATCTGAATAATTGTTAACGATAGCCTTTTAATCTTATCCTGAAAAGGGTAAAATGTTAACTAAAACACAAAGTTATGTTGTATGATATGTATGATGCAATGAACTGTGTTTCATCAATGTTTATGATATATGAATGTAATGGTTGCGTATATAAGTTGAGTAACTGTCTTGCTGAGGAAAATAAATCCTTGACAACTGGAGATAATGAAATCTTTGATTGTTGTCGGGGAAAGTAATTCTTTGATCAATGCTGGAGATTCCAAAAAAAACTTTGAATGCCGAAGATGAGAAATCCTTGCCGACTGCTTGGGGATCAAGGATCTCTGATTGTTGAGAATGAGAAATCCTGGGACCAATGCTGGGGATCTTGAAGCTTAACTCTACTGGGGAGTGATAATCCTTCATGAATTTCCTGGGATGTAGGGAAAATTCTGAACATCTCTATTAGGGAGTTAAAACCTAGGAGGCTTCTGCTTGGAGAAATGAGATCGAGAATCTTCGATCTTGTTGGGAGATAATTCTGTGGGGGAAATGTTCACTATTCTGGCTCCGCTGGGAATAGGATTTTCAGGGTTTTCGGGCTCCACTGGGGACCTTGAAGCTTAACTCTGATGGGGATTTTGAAACTTAACTCAGTTGGGGAATTAAATCTTTGGAATGTACCGGCTCCGCTGAGGGTCTTGAAGCTTAACTCTGCTGGGGAAATTTACTCCAAATTTTAGCTTTGTTGAGGATCTGAATGATGTATCGTAGGGGATTTCTTCTGAAATGGCATAAAGATATCTTCCTACACCTTCAATCCATCAGTAATTATCCTTTTTCAATTTCGTTCTATTTCTAAGCCGTGATTATATTCAAAATGCATATGCCTATCTAACAAAACATTAGACGTTTTCAAGTAAAAACACAAGTGTAAAAAGAAAAGAAAGATAAGAAAATTTCTGCACTTTGAAGTATATTTGTATTTAACTTTTATGAGTATCTTTGTACAAAGGAGACAGACATCCTAGTAAGAGAATGTTGTCGTAAAAATTGAAAATTTTTATACAAAAGAAAGATCGCTATGTGTAACAATTCCATGGGATTCCCATTCTGCTATAGCCTTCACAACTCTGAATGTCTTGTCCATTTGCTGCTTCGTCCATCGATGACTGGATTGATCAGAAGCTTGGAGCTTGTTGGTGAAGAGATTGTTCTTAAAGTGATCTGACGAGACATAGTCATACGCTTTTAATTCCTTAACTTTTGCCTGGACCGCCCTTTCGGGTTTTCGATCCACCGGGAAACCCTTTTTTGCCCAAGTCTCCCTTTCGGGTTTTCAACTTGCCGGGTGTACAGATTTTTTTTTTGGTTTTATCCCTAATTTTTGCCTGAACCGCCCTTTCGGGTTTTCGATTCACCGGGATGCCCACTTTTGCCCAAGTCGCCCTTTCGGGTTTTCAACTTGCCGGGTCGTTTTATGCGTAGTATCTTTTGACTATGTCTGCGTTCGCAGGGTGCAGCAAGTCGTCGCCGTCCATGGTGGTCAGAATCATTGCCCCACCAGAAAAGATGCTCTTGATCACAAATGGTCCTTCGTAAGTAGGAGTCCACCTGCCCCTGGGATCACTTTACGGTAAGATGATCCGCTTGATTACAAGATCTCCGACTTGATATACTTGACGTCTGACTTTCTTATTGAAAGCCTTGATCATCCGTTTTTGATACGTCTGACCATGACAAACAGCAGTAAGTCGCTTCTCGTCGATCAAATTAAGTTGGTCAAGCCGGGTATGAATCCAATCGTCTTCACTCAAACTGGCATCCTTCATAATCCTCAAAGAAGGAATCTGAACTTCCATAGGCAAAACAGCTTCCATGCCATATACCAAAGAAAATGGGGCTGCCCCTGTTGACGTACGTGCCGTGGTACGATATCCATGCAGAGCAAATGGTAACATCTCATGCCAGTCCTTGTAGGTGACTATCATTTTTTGGATGATCTTCTTGATATTTTTGTTCGCGGCTTCAACAACACCGTTCATCTTCGACCGATAGGGAGATGAATTGTGATGATAAATCTTGAACTGTTCGCATAGAGCGGTGATCATGGTGTTGTTCAAATTCGTACCGTTGTCTGTGATGATCCTGTCGGGGACACCATACCGGAATATGAGGTTCTGCTTGATGAAGCGGGTAACCACATTCTTTGTAACTGAGGCAAAGGAAGCTGCTTCGACCCACTTGGTGAAATAATCAATAGCGACCAAGATGAAACGATGTCCATTGGATTCCGTGGGCTTGATCTCTCCAATCATATCAATGCCCCACATTGCGAATGACCAAGGAGCTGTCAGAACATTGAGAGGAACAGGAGGAATATGTACCTTGTCGGCATAGACTTGGAATTTGTGACAAGTACGGGAATGTTGATGACAATCAGCTTCCATGGTAGACCAGTAGTAGCCTGCCCTTAGAATCTTCTTAGCCATCGTATGTCCGCTCAAGTGGGTGCCAAACGTGCCACTGTGTATCTCAGTCATGATCAACTCTGCTTCATCTTTGTCCATACAATGAAGTAGAACACAATCATGGCTGCGCTTATAAAGGATGCCATTGCTTAGGAAGAACTTGGCAACAAATCTCCTTAAGAACTTTTTGTCCTTGATGGAAGCTCCTTCAGGGTATTCTCTAGTCTGGAGATACCTTTTGATTTCATGAAACCAGGGTTGTTCCATTACTTCTTCGGTATTAATCTCATGACAGTGCGCAGGTTCGTCCATTCGCTCGATGGTAATTTGGGGAGCCTCGTTATCCCAGTTGAGTTTAAACATGGAAGACATTGTAGCCAGAGCATCTGCTAGATAATTTTCTTCTCGCGGGAAGTGTTCGAAAGTAATCTGCTCGAAATGAGGCAACAACATCAAGACATGTTCTTTGTATGGGATAAGATTAGGATGTTTAGTGTCCCACTCTCCTTTGACTTGACTGATAACCAAAGCCGAGTCCCCAAATACGACCAAAGATTTGATTCCCAAGTCTATAGCAGCTTTGAGACCAAAGATGCAAGCTTCATATTCATCCATGTTGTTGGTACAGCTGAAGCAAAGTCGGGTAGTGAATGGTGTATGGCAACCTTCCGGTGAAATGAGTACCGCACCGATACCGTTGCCAAGTGCATTTGAAGCACCATCAAAGTATAAGGTCCATCGGGATCCTTGTTCAGGTCCGTCATACGGTCCGTTACCCTCAATGTTGTCCAAAGTCATGATGTCCTCGTCCGGGAAGTTGAATCTCATAGATTGGTAATCTTCGACGGCTTGATGAGCTAGATGGTCAGCTAGTACACTCCCCTTTATAGCTTTTTGGGTAGTATACTGGATATCATACTCAGTCAGGATCATTTGCCATCTAGCGATTCTTCCAGATAAAGCAGGCTTCTCGAAGATATACTTGATCGGATCCATTTTGGAAATCAGCAAAGTGGTATGAGTCAACATATACTGTCTCAACCGACGAGCAGCCCATACCAAAGCGCAACAAGTTTTCTCGAGCAGTGAGTAGCGAGTCTCACAATCAGTAAACTTTTTGCTAAGGTAATAAATGACATGCTCTTTTCGGCCAGACTCGTCAAGTTGGCCTAGCACGCACCCCATTGAGTTATCCAAAACAGTCAGATACATGATTAACGACCTTCCTTCGACGGGTGGCATCAGAATAGGAGGTTCTAGTAAATACTCCTTGATCTTATCAAAAGTAACTTGACAATCATTGTTCCATTTAACCACCTGATCTTTCTTCAACAACTTGAAGATTGGCTCACAGGTAGATGTCAGATGAGAGATGAACCTCGCAATATATTTCAAGCGTCCCAAGAATCTTCTAACCTCCTTTTCAGTACGGGGGGCAGGCATTTCTTGTATAGCCTTCACTTTAGCTGGATCAACCTCAATGCCTTTGTTGCTGACAATAAATCCCAAAAGTTTACCAGACCTAACCCCAAAAGTGCACTTGCTTGGGTTCAGTCTAAGCTTATACTCCTTCAACCTGGCAAACAGCTTCTGCAAATGATCAAGGTGTTCTTCTTCTGTCTGTGATCGAGCTATCATGTCGTCTACGTAAACTTCGATCTCATGATGTATCATATCATGAAACAAAGCTACCATGGCGCGTTGATAGGTTGCTCCTGCATTCTTCAGTCCGAATGACATCACTTTGTAGCAGAAGGTACCCCATTGCGTGACAAAATTAGTTTTCTCCATGTCCTCGGGGGCCATTTTGATCTGGTTATATCCCGAGAATCCATCCATGAAGGAAAAAACCTTGTGTTGAGCTGTGTTGTCAACCAAGATGTCGATATGTGGCAGTGGAAAATCATCTTTGGGGCTAGCCCTGTTCAAATCCCGATAGTCCACACACATTCTGACTTTGCCGTCCTTCTTAGGCACGAGCACAATGTTAGCAACCCATTGTGGATAGGAAGTAACAACCAGAAAGCCAGCATTGAATTGCTTCATTACCTCAACTTTGATCTTCTCAAACATGTTAGGTCTCATCCGGCGGACCTTTTGCTTGATCGGTGGACAGTCTTCTCTTGTAGGGAGACGGTGAACCACGATATCTGTGTCTAGCCCTGGCATGTCTTCATAAGACCAGGCGAATATTTCAACATATTCGTTCAACAACTGCACTAAGCACTCCTTGACACTTGGTTCCAGGTTGGCACCCACTTTTGCTTCCTTCCTGTCTTCCTCTGTCCCCAAGTTGATGGTTTCTAGCAACTCTTCATGAGGCAGAATGGCCCTTTCTTCTTGTTGTAGAAGTATGGCTAACTCTCCTAGCACTTCACAGTCTTCGTCAACTTTGTACTCAGCATGATTGACCAAATCTTCAGAGTTATCAAAGGCTAAAGCAGAATAGTCAACCATGGAATCCGGAGTGGATGGGTACCAACATTTGTGAGTGTGGGTGTGTGTAAGGGATAGCCATCCTTAAACAAACAAAAATGCAAAAGGAAAGAAAATGAACACAAAAGTTTCATAGATGAAAAAAACGTCCAATGATTCATTAAAACATGGCATATGATTATGAAGAAAATCAAGCCCTTACAAATGGACCTACATTCCCCGGGCGAGGCATGAGGTGAAAATAGTGTGCGAATTGTTTTAGTTATTACAGACCATAAAATGGGAAATTGTTCAAAGATAAAATTACTGGTTGATAAAGGTGATGGGAATAAAATCCTTTGCTTCCCAGTTGCTCAAACCCCCTTAGATAGTCGGAAAGATCCAATCTTCAAAGTGACTCTCTTCATCTTCATCTTCTACATCATTGATTCCATGGTGTGAGATCTTGACGGGTGGTCTTCCAACCTTGGAGCGACGCATAGCCTTTTGTCCTGCAGCAGTAAACCCTAACCCAAACTTGTCTGTCTTATGGGGAAAGTCAGGCAATTGTCCCCATACTGTACTCTTCCCTTCTTTGATCACCGCCTCTGCGTCCTTGAGAGATGCCATCATAGATACATGCTTGGGAACGATAGGCATCTCGACCATTGTCTTCGCAACTTCTACCTCAGGAGACACTTCCTCGAAATGTTGAAAATGCGTTTCGATGAACTCGCCATCCAACTCCACATAGCGGAAGGAATTGAGATGACTAATCATGTACTCTTCCTCGTCGTGCACTGTTATAATCTTACCCTTAACAAGATATTTCAACATTTGGTGCAAAGAGGAGGTAACTGCCCCGACATAATGGATCCACGGTCTTCCTAACAAACACGAATATGACGGACGAATGTCCATCACATAAAAGGTGGAGTTGAAAACCTCTGTGCCTACTTTGATAGGAATATCAACCTCCCCATGAACCATTCTTTTGGAACCATCAAAAGCCCTAACAATGATATTGCTAGGTTTGAGGGTCAATCCTTCACAGTCCAAACGGTCTAAGGCTTTCTTTGGAAGCACATTCAAGGAAGAAACAGTATCAACTAAGACATGGGAGAGGGTGGTTCCCCTGCATTCAACTGAGACATGTAGTGCGTCGTTGTGTTTCCTTCCTTTGGGAGTCAAGTCAGTATCGGAAAAGCTAAGGCCATTGTCAGCAGTAAGACTGGCCATACATTCCTGAACTTGGTCAGCCGAAGTCTCTTGGGGAACATGTGCCGCCTTCAAGAATTTGATTAGGGCCTTAGCATGGGCCTCAGAACAGAGCAGAAGAGCCAACATTGAAATTTTAGAAGGAGTCTGCCCTAACTGTTCCACAACGTCGTAGTCACTTTTTCTGATTATTTTCAAGATTTCATCCATTTCTTTCTGAGTGGTTTCGGGGATAACCACATCATGAGCCTTCGTCCTGACAGGCACTTCTAGTATCCCCTTACCCTTGTCGGTAGTATCAGCAGATGGTCTTTCTTTAGGAGTATCCAATTCTTCAATCATTGGGCCTTGCACAGATGGTCTAACAGGTACAGAAGCTTTCAAGGGTCCGAAAACTGCTCGAGGGGGAGCAATCTCCGGAGAAAAGATTCGACCACTGCGGGTTATCTTGCTTGTACCCGCAATGTTCCCTATATCAGGGTTTTCTTCTTCAGAATTTTCTTGGACTGCCTCAATTTGCTTGATACCATGATAGAAGATTTCTCCTCCATAGTTCCATGGTATCATTTTGCTTGATCGGTACAGGACAGGTCCCGACATGGTGATCTTTAAAGGTACACATTCAGAGTTGGGTGTAATCCTGACAGGCCTTTTGCAAGCCTTGGGAGGATTGTCGGAAATGGTTATGATCGTAATATTGTTGGTTGAAGTAGCAAAAGTAACAGGAGTAACAGGATTGAAGGTATCAATAGGGGTTTTCTGGAAAAGTATCTCTTGGGTATCCATCAGGCGTTAGACACCTGACTTCAACATTGGGCAATCACCTCGTATGTTCAAACAAAAATAGCAGTCTTTACCACAACCAGGAAAGATCCCGGCTCTCATCAAATTTTCTTTAATCACAAGTAACGGCGTCAATAGGTCAACAACATCAGTAACATGAAGGTTCTCCATAACAACATGAACATTATTACCGTGCTTGGGCATCGGAGCAGAAATCACATTGGGCTTCTCAGGCGCATCGAATTCTACTTCTTTGGCATCAATCAAGTCATGGATTTTGTTCTTAAGCGCCCAGCAATTATTGGTATCCTGCCCAACACTGTCGGAATGGTAAGCACATTTGGCATTAGAGTGGTAGTATGGAGAGGAGGTGTTAGGATTTTTTGGCGCTTCCTTTAAACTGGTAAGATTCAACTTCAACAAGTGGGGGAGTACCTGAGCTGGCGTCATGTTGATGCGGGTGAACTGCCGTTGTGACCTTTCTACCCGTTGTTGATTAGGTCTCGACTGATTGTTACGAGGTTGATCATTTGAAGAATTTTGAATCATCACCGCCCCTACAGTCGACCGGCGCTCGATTCTTCCCTGACCCTTCTGAGAATACACAGCAGAGGCTTCCTTCTTAGCCGAGAAAGATTTTTTAACAGTTGTGGATGTGGAAGCATCCTTTTGAATCTTTCCACTTTTAATACCGGCCTCGACCCTTTCGCCAGTCAAAATTAGTTCAATAAATCCCGCGGAAGAACTCCCGATTAGATGATTGAAGAAGGGGCCCGACAGGGTCCCCAGAAACATGTCAACTAACTCCATATCTGACAACGGAGGCTGCACCCTTCCAGCCAGATCACGCCACTTCTGGGCATACTCTTTAAACCCTTCATTGGAAGCCATCCCCATACTTTGTAACTGAGTACGAGTGGGCGCCAAATCAGTGTTGTATTGATACTGATGGTAAAAAGCAGCTGCTAAGTCTTCCCAATTATGAACCTCTGATCTCTCGAGCTGATAAAACCAGTCCAACTGCGTGCCGGATAAACTGTCTTGGAAAAAGTGTACCCAAAGGTCTTTATCAGATGAGTGGGGTTGGATCTTTCAGACATACGATCTCAGGTGCATCTTTGGTCAAGACAGACTGTCGTACTTGGAAAATGTTGGCACCTTGAACTTGGGAGGGATAACAATCCCAGATACCAGTCCTAGTTCTTCAAAATCCAAACCGGGTACCCTCTGCAACTCCTTGGCTGCCAGTCTATCCTCAAGATTCTTATATTTATCATCCGCTGGTGGATACTGTTGTTCGGAGTAGTCTTCGTCTTCTTCCTCCTCCTCCTCTTCAACCTCAGATTTAGAAGGTACAACAGTCCCTTTCCCTTTACCGGCCCCTTCGTCAGACGTTAAGGGGAACTCGAGAACTCTCCTAGCCTGATGCTCAAATCTCCTTCCCAAAGTGGCTACTCCAGGTCTCTTTTTCTTTTTCTCTTTATTCTTCTCCAACAGAGCTTTCAGGTCCTCTTGACCCTATGCCAAGGTCATGAGGAGTTGCTGGAATTGTGAATTTTGTGCCTGCAAATCCTTTACCGTCTGCTCCAAATCCATCTTACTGAAATAAACAGCAGAAAGATAAGGAAACCTGGTGTGAAGACCTGTTTATGCATATGATGAATGGTATGTTATTAATGTAATGCATTCAAGGATTTAGAAATTCAAATTTATTGCAAACAAAAAGAACACACGTCATATTAAGAAGAAATTGTTAGTACATAAGTGCCCCATGGGCAAAATATTACAAAATTCTTAATGTAAAAAGACATTGCGCATCCTCTTTGGTGCAATATAAGTGTTGAGAGTTTCCTCCTCATGAAGTCGGCGGGTAAGCTCCAAAACCTTCTTCTCACTGGCATAGAAGCTGGCTTCGAAAGTATTCCATTCTTCATTGAGTTGGATCTAACTATTTTGCATTTCTTCCCATGATGTTGGCATGTCAGGATGGAGGATGGTGTATGGAACCTCTCCTTCCATAACAGGCTCTTTGATCAAGGGGAGAATGTGAGGGTATGGCATCATAAGATTCTGGGCGCGGGTTCGTACCCACTTGAGATAAGGCTCAAGGGGGATGGAATTCTTGTGCCCCAGTGTCTTACTATCTACCTTGTTGGGCATCCTCCAAGCTCTGATGAATCTTTGTCGAAGTCCTTGCGCATCGTTGTCGAAGTCAAAAACTAGGTCAGGAATCAACATGTCATGAAGGCCATCCCTCTGAGCATATCCAAACTGTCTCAAAGCCTGACAAGGGTTGTAGGTGATGCCTCCCCTAATGCCAAGTAGTGGGAGATTAGGAAATTCCCCACAACGATCAATGATGATGACATTTTCTCTGGACCGAGAACACCAATGTACATCAGAATGTGTGAGGGTCATCAATCGTTATGACCACCTTAAACCCTGCTCATTCTTCAAAACTGATTGTGGAAGGTGAGAAATAAACCACCTTTCTAGGAGAGGAGTACATCACATGAGAACACCTCTTTTCCTCATTGTTCGTGTGTAAAATGAGTGTAGGATGTCCCCAAGCAATGTGGGTATAGGATTCCTGGATATGAAAATCTTGACAGCGTTCACATCTATAAGCTGATCAGGGTTTGGGAACAAGACCAACCCATAGATGAGGAGTGCCACAATCTCTTCAAAGGCCTGTAAATCAAGAGAATTCCAGCAGTCTTGTGCCTTCTCAAACAGAAACTTTGCCAAGAAACCCTTGACACCACTTCTGGTTTCCCAGTGCCCCTTGATGTCAGATGGTTGCAAGTGTAATGCTTGAGCAACATCATCAGGATTTGGTTCTCTTTCCGTATCGTTGTAGGGTAGTTGATGAAGAATAGGAATTCTCAAGAGTTGAGAAAATTCCTCCAAAGTAGGCACCAACTGGTAATCAGGGAATGTGAAACAGTGGTGTAGGGGGTCAAAGAACTGGAAGAGAACTTTCACCATATCTTCTTCAATGTTGGTGTTGACCAAGCTAAGGAGTCTAACATGTCTTTCACTGAAGAGAGAATTCTCTGGAATCCTGGATGTAAGCTCCTTGAGTTGAGGAGGAATTCTCACAAGGTTGACTTGAATTGTTTTCCTGCGAAGAGATTCCATGACCTACAAAACAAGAACAAAGATGAAGATCCAAACCCTTGAAATGGTTAGTGGATGCATATGATGCTTTATGATGTTCATGATGTATGCACAAACACATGTACAAGCAAATCACACAAAGCCCTAGTTTTAGGCTTGCACGAGGTTCCATAGGTAAGTACCCTCTTGAGTTTAGTTGGCTCAAACCTGTCCTATAAATAGTAACCGGGTTCTAAGGAGCTCAATATCACTGGATTGTTTTCTATGTTCATTGTTTTGGTTTAACCACTTAACTAGCGACCAAAATATTCCAAGAAAACAACTCTCAATGAGTGTAGTATCGAGTATCTACCAACTTCGGACTGCACCAAAGCCGGTCATCTCACTACCCCTAATAAAAGGCCAAGATGGTCAAGTAAGGTTCTAAGAGTTCATTAGTGCTTCATGACATCACTCAGCGGCCCCGTATTCTCTTTGATTGACTCAAAGGCTACCGATACTCACAAATATGTCGCACTAATATAGCTATTGCTTCAACCGTGTCAGTATACCCCGCACAGTTTCCACAACATATTGCTATTTACCTATGAATGTTTCCCAAATCCGGGTGGAGGATTTCAAACCCAAACAAGAGAGCCAAATGTAAAGCAATCAAAGCAAACAATAATCATGCAAAGGATGATCTAAGCCCTAAGGTTACTCCACTTTTAAAGTATATTCCCCAGCAGAGTCGCCAGTTCTGTGATACGATGGGAGAACTGACTTGGGAATTTGCGTTTGTGTTTGCAAATGTTTCAGTTTAGCAAGAGTCACCATCGACTTTTTATTTTATCCTAAGGAAAGGTCAAAAAGCACAGGAAAGACCTTTGAGATGTTTTCTTGAGTTCGGGGAGTAGATTATAGAAAGGGAAGGTATTAGCACCCTTTCTATCCATGGTTATCCATGGGCTCTTAGTTACTTGCTTAGATCACTTGCTTTGCTTTTCAATTGTTTGAAATGGTGCTCTTCAATTGTTTGAAATGGTGCTTTGTGTGTGATTTTGAAAGATGTTTTGAAAAGAGGCCATCGTTGTGGCAACCTTTGTAATGATTCTTGTTTGAATGTATACAAAGGTGTTTTTGTCTTTTGAAAAGTTTTCAATGTTTGAAAGTAGGGTTTTGAAATTTGTGTTGTGAAGTGTATTTTGAAGATAGCAAGGATGTTTTTGCAAGTTTTGATCAAGTAACTAAGAGTTGTCTTCCCTATTTTAACTCAAAGATCTTTCTTATGTTTTTAACCCTTTTAACAGTGTTGTTTCACCATTGTATTTGGTGAACAACCTTGTGTTAGGATGTTAAACGAGACAGGCGCGGGTCATCGTATAGACCATGATAGCAATGGTGTCAAGTATTTTTGGAAATTTTCTTGAGGGATTTGATCATTTTGTTTAGGCAACTCAGATAGCGTCATCGATGGACTATGATCTTTTGTTTTGTTTTTGTTTTGCCAAAGTACTTGACATGCATACCATGGCCCATTTTTGAAGGCAACAAGTGGATTGAAACCCTAGGGGTGCAAGTGTGCATTGTGTTTGTTTTTCATGCATTGTTATCTTTGGATTAGGTCAAGCTATTTGTTGATTTTATTTTGCATACAAACCCTAGGTCTAATCATAGCATAATTGAAAGCATCTAAAGGTGCGAGAATTTAAATTCTACACTATTACAACATGATATAGGGAGGGGGGTACAAATTTGAATTGGGAATTATTTTGCAAGAAATTAAATCCTAAATTATTACAACCAAATTGAATGTATAGGGCATAATATTAAATATACAATATTTAAATAAATACAATAAATAAATATTAAATAAAATGTATTTATGCAAAAAGATTTTTATGTATGTAAAAGGTTTTTCTTTAATGTGAAATGTAAACAAATAAAAAGTCAATTTCAATTATTTTATTGTTTAGGGCAAAATCCTAATTTCTTAAATAAATGGTATTATTTATTATTTATATACAATAATGTATTAATTTGTACAAAAATATAAGTATATTAAAAAAATGGTATTATTTAGTATAAAATATTAATAAAAATGAAAATGTATTATTTTTGTATTTTTTGTCTTAATTATTTATTTAAAATATGTATGTATATGTATTAAATATATTAAATATACTAAGTGTGTATAAAAATAAAATAAATTATTTACAACATGGTATATATTTCAAGAAAATGTTTTCAAGTATGTACAAAATAATAAATAAAGATAAACATATTTTTTTATATTATTTTTTGAGCTTTAATAAAAGGGATATAAAGTATTTAAATCATTTTTATACTAGTAAAATAAAAATAAATATCAAATAAATATGAAAAAATATAAAAATAATTTTTTGGCATTTTTTATATTTGGACATAAAATAATAAAGTCAAAATAAAAAATAAAAATATCAAAATGACAAATATACAAATAAATGGGCCAGGGGGGGGGGTGTGTAAACTGAAAATGTATGTGTGAGAAGCAAAAGCAAACAGGCCCAGCCCAAGTAACTTCATCCTCTTCCTCAGTTCAAAAAACTCGCGTTCTGTACATCAACTGCTATCTCCGGATTCCTTGACTTTTTGACAAAACTCATAACATGAAACTTGTAGAGCATCAAGCAACGAATCCAACCATATAAAAAACTTAAGCTAACTCTCAAAGACCAGAGAGAATTTCTCTGGCCCTAATTTCTAACCTAGTTTTTTCAGAAAGTTCATGGATGAAATTCTCCTAGCACGATTAATATAAATGAAAACTAAGCATATGTATGGCTTCAGGGATATGAATACAACATCTTTCATTCACAAACCTAAGTCTAACTATTCCTAAATAGAGAGATAGAAGTTCATGAAATACCTGTTTCAGTTGACTTCGAGCTGGACAATGTAACAACTTCCAAGAGTGCTTGAGGTTCTTTTGAGCTTGCCTGATGTCCAATGAAGCTTTCCCAATGCTTGGCTTGTTTTGAACTAGCCTGAATCGTACTACAGAACTCAACCTGCAAAGCTTTGAAACAAAAATGGAAATGTGTGTTAATGGTGTTACAGCTAGCAATGGAGGCCTGGGATAGTTCAAGTGAGTTGAGTGGAAGGTATTGGAACAAGTTTGAGGCAAAACGCACGAGGGAAAGTGCAGATGGGGGTGGTTCTGCAGGGCTTGCCCTGTTTTGCAGAAAAATGGTGATTTTGTGTATGAGGGTGCTTTAGGGGTGAAAGGCTCGTGCTTCTGACTCAAAGGGTTGTGTGAAATGTGTTTGTGATCTTTGTTTTAGCTAACAATAACTGGTTTTCAAGTTGGGAGGATTTTAGATAATTTCTTCTTTTTGAAGCAAGAATGTCTAACTTGTCAATGCAGGCCTGTAATGCCTATCTTGTATGCTGCATCTTTTTCCCTTGATACTTGCGATTTGTGGATTTGATCTTGCCTCAGATATATGGCCCCATGCCTCAAAGATCTTGGTTTGACATAAAGTGTAACTTTACAAAAATGGCATTATACCTTTTTCCAAATAGGGATTAGTTTTGCATGCAATGTCCAAATGACCAAGATAATGCCTTAGCTCACTGGATTTGCATTTAATTAAGGAGTGTAAAAAGGTTTAGAGACCTGCAAGCTAGTACAAAGCATGCTGATTTGAAAATGCAAGTTGTATGAACATGTATTGGCCATGGATCAAAGTGAGTTTTTTCCAACTTCAAGCATTCGATTCTCCCTAACCAAAAAGGTGTTTGAGGAGTTCTTGGACAATTTGGAAAGCTTGCAACATTTACTACAATCCATCTTTGAAATGCAACTTGAAACTCCAAGTGGAACTATGTGAAAAATGGCCAAGAAGATGGGTCAAAATCCTGCCTAAACAAGGGCAAAATTTCTCTAAGTTAAAAGTTTTAGGTACCCTTGTTCCAAAAATCATAACTTGAGATACAAGCATCCTTTGAGAAAACTTTGTGAATAAAAGATGTAGACTTTGTGATGGAATACAACTTTCATGTTTCAAGTTTTGTTTGAATCCAATTTCATCTTGGTGAAAAAATGGGACAAAGTTAGGAAAAAATAAGAAAATTTCATAACTTAGAAAATTTCTAAGTTATGAAAATTTTCCATTTTAACCCTAATTTGCATTTTTGGGTTTCTTGAAGAACAAGTTTCATAACTTGGCATGTCTTGATGAAAAATGACCCTTGGCACTTGATTTTGACCAAAAAGTTAAAGTTTGACTTTTCAGTGTACAATCAAATTTTGATTAGTTGACTGAAAAATTCATCTGTCAATCCTATGCACTTGAGATCTTTTGAACTTGTTGAATGGGTCAAGACAATGTCATTGAGTCCTTGAGTACATGGTTGAGCTTGATTTTCCATTGGTTAGGTCAAACAGTCAAAAATTGCCTTTGTACAGTCAAAACCCTAAAAATGACCATTTTGCCCTTTTGATGATCTGATCAAATTTCTTGTGGAATTGTGATCCAAACTTGATCAAATGGTTCATACGATTTCATAATGTTGATGTGGGTCAAAATTCATGAGGTTTGACTATCAATTGGCCATAGTTGACTTTTCCCCCAATACAGCTGATTTCTAGGTCAACTGTCCAATTGACTGGCCAAAAATTTGAATCAAGGCTTGAAACTTGGTATGGACAAACTTGTGAGTCCAATATGAAGTATGAAAGTCACCTTTGGAATTGTAGGTCAAAACATCACTGTGCAAACTCAAACTCTAATTTAGGTCAACAGTGCAAGGAGGTGTCTTGAGCAGAGCAAACCCTAGCTTGATCTTGAGTTCCAAAAGTCTTGTGATGAAAAATGTTGATGAAATGATAAGGAAAATTTTGGGGTACAATAGTTGCCCCTGTTCAATCTTCTTGAACTTGAAGAGTTAGATTGGCAAGTTTGCCTTTTGCGACTCGAAGGTAAAAGAGGATTGGACACTAGAGTGCCCGTAAATTTGCATTTGTCAGAATATAGCTGAGGAAATGGGCTTAAAAATTCCATTTAGAGATGGTAGGATCTTGCTAGAGATGGGCTTAAAGATGCCATCCAAGAATGTTTGCTGAATCGCAATATGGTAGGTCAGAAGAATGAGCATCAAAATGGTATCCGTGTCTGGAATGCATTTGAACTGTATCTGGAGACTGAGTCTGTATGAGCAAAAGAATGGCGTCCGTGTTTGGAGCGTATCTGAGCTGTAACTGTATTTGAATTTTGAATGAATATCAGAATGACTGCCGTGTCTGGAGTGTATCTGTATTGTATCTGAATTCTGAAGGGGCGACAGAGAAACATCTGTGTATGGTGCATCTCTGGGCTAGGGATAAATTCCGAATGAGTGACAGAATAGCAACCATATCTGGAGCGTATCTGGACTGTATCTGAAGTTGAGATCTGTATGAGTAGCAGAATGACTTCCGTGACGACTGCACTGGGGAGAATCAAACTGCTGGTGTAAGGGCCAGAATGACATCCGTGTCTGAAGCGTATCTGAACTTGTGGTTGATAGTTGAATCTTGAATGAGAGATAGAATGGCTGCCGTGTCTGAAGCGTATCTAGTCTGTATCGGATTGCTGAAGTCTGAATGAGTAGTAGAATAACCGTCGTGTCTGGGGTGTATCTGTACTGTATTTTGACTTGAAATTATGAATGAGTAATAGAATGACCACCGTGTCTGGGGGTGTATCCATACTGTATCTGAATAATTGTTAATGATAGCCTTTTAATCTTATCCTGAAAAGGGTAAAATGTTAACTAAAACACAAAGTTATGTTGTATGATATGTATGATGCAATGAACTGTGTTTCATCAATGTTTATGATATATGAATGTAATGGTTGCGTATGTAAGCTGAGTAACTGTCTTGCTGAGGAAAATAAATCCTTGACAACTGGAGATAATGAAATCTTTGATTGTTGTCGGGGAAAGTAATTCTTTGATCAATGCTGGAGATTCCAAAAAAAACTTTGAATGCTGAAGATGAGAAATCCTTGCTGACTGCTTGGGGATCAAGGATCTCTGATTGTTGAGAATGAGAAATCCTGGGACCAATGCTGGGGATCTTGAAGCTTAACTCTACCGGGGAGTGATAATCCTTCATGAATTTCCTGGGAGTTCATCCCCGATGGAGTTCATTCCCTTCACAAACAGGAATTGAATCCCTAACAAGATTCAGTATCACCAGCAACGGTAATTCATCCCCAGCGGAATTTATCGGCAGAATCCTCTACAGAGCATCTCTTTCCCACATAGTAATCTTCTCATCAGTTTATTCCCCAACGAAGTTATCCTCTCCTACAAGTTTCTTTTCACAATCATCTTCGCTCGCCATCCCCAGCGGAAATGAAGAATTCTATTCTTTTCTCCAGCAACTATCCGGGATTTATTTTCCCCAGCTGAAAATATTACGTACATCATGACACATGCATATACGCATCATACAACACAATCTCATTTATTTTGAGAATATCATTGTTTGATACATATCATGCATTACATACAGCTAACCTTAACTTTCAGGAAAGATGCAGCCAAAATCTCATTCAAAGCTATGAAGCTTTTATCTTAGTCGAAGTACTGACCGGTTCTTAAATTTCAACTGAATTATCCTCGGTTGAATTACAGATAAGGTTCTAAATCTCGGCAAAGTTCCTCCGTCGAAGTATGGACGAGTTCTTAAATCTCAACAAAATTATCCTCGGTTGAATTACGGACAAGTCCTAAATCTCGATGAAGATGTTTCCCTCAGTCGAAGTACTGACCGGTTCTTAAATCTCAACTGAATTATCATCGGTTGAATTACAGATAAGGTTCTAAATCTCGACAAAGTTCCTCTATCGAATTACAGACGAGTTCCTAAATCTCAGCAGAGTTTTCTCAGTTGAATTACGGGCAAGTTCTTAAATCTCGATGAAGATGTTTCCCAAAGTCGAATTACCGACCAGTTCTTAAATCTCAACCGAATTATCCTCAGTTGAATTACAGATAAGGTTCTAAATCTCGACAAAGTTCCTCCGTCGAAGTATGGACGAGTTCTTAAATCTCAACAGAATTATTCTCGGTTGAATTACAGACAAGTCCTAAATCTCGATGAAGATGTTTCCCTCAGTCGAAGTACTGACCGGTTCTTAAATCTCAACTGAATTATCCTCGGTTGAATTACAGATAAGGTTCTAAATCTCAGCAAAGTTCCTCTGTCAAAGTATGGACGAGTTCTTAAATCTCAACAAAATTATCCTCAGTTGAATTACAGACAAGTCCTAAATCTCGATGAAGATGTTTCCCTCAGTCGAAGTACTGACGGGTTCTTAAATCTCAACTGAGTTATCCTCGGTTGAATTACAGATAAGGTTCTAAATCTCGATAATTCTCCTCCGTCGAAGTACAGACAGTTCCTAAATCTCAGCAGAGTTCTCTCAGTTGAATTACGGGCGAGTTCTTCAATCTCAATGAAGATGTTTCCCCCAGTTGAATTACAGACAAATTCTTAAAACTCAGCAAAGATGTTCTCTCAGTTGAAGTACAGGCAAGTTCCTAAATCTCAGTAAGATCAGACTTCCCCAGCGGAATCTTCCACAATAACAGGTACACAAGCTGTCGCTAAGGAATATCTTATGCGATCGACACTCCTCCAGATGGCATCTTTAAGCCCATCCTCCCGTCAGCAATCTCCAAATGGCATCTGTAATCCCATTCTCGACATCACAAGGCTGATACCACTTCATGCGAGTGCAAATTTCTAGGCACTCTAGTGTTCAATCATCTTCCACCTTCGGATCACGAGAGGCATGAAAGCCAATCTACATCCTCAGGTTTAAGAATATTGAACAGGGGCAATTGTTGTACCCCAAAATTTGCCCTCTCATATTCCTCAAGACATTGCAAGAAAAATCTCCAAATGGCTCAAGATAGCTCAAGAGTTGGTCAGACAAGCTATCTCCTAAGGCAGTCTATCCCAAATTAGGGTTTTGTGTTGCATTAAGATCCTTGAGTAAAAATGACCTCAAGTGCTCACCAATGTCCTAATATGTTCTCAAGATCATCCATGTCAAGTTTCAAGCCTTGCAGAGGAAGTTTGCTCAGTCAATTGCTCAAAAGGTCCAAAAATCGGCTATGCTAGGGCAAAAGTCAACTGTGACCTACATACAGTCAAACATCAAGATTTTTTGTCAACATTCTCATTTTGAAGTACATTTAATCATTTTATCAAGGTTTGATCATGATTCATCAAGGATTGCTCAAAATTCATCAAGATTCAAAAGTTGCTAAATTAGGGTTTTATAGGGAAAGTCAACTCAACTTTGACCAATCATAACTTTCTCATACTTTATGAGAAATGACCCATCTAAAGCTCATTTTGAAGAGGATGTAATTCCCCATAATCCATATTCACACCCCAAGTTCAAAATATTCACTCACCAGAAGTTATGAATTTGGACATTATAGGTCATTTTGAAAAGTCAACAAAAACACCTTTTTTGTCAAAGCTTATAACTTGAGCATGGAATATCAAAATGAGATGAGACCAAAAGGGTTGGTTATAGGACATATCAAGATTTCTAAAAAGTCAAAGAACACCCCAAAAAGTTCAAAATTGAAGAAGTTATGCATTGTTGAAGTTGGACTTTTTTGCAAGATTGCCAAAAGTCAACTATCCCCAAAACTTCAAATTTTTTCAAATGGGCCCATTCTTTTCCACTTGATTTGAGCTTGCATAGTTTCCCACGTGTCCTAGCTTCATCCATGAGCCCATATTTCATTTTTATTATTTAATTTTATTTTTAATTGAATTTATTCATTTTAAATCAAATAAAATCATATAAAATCCAACACTTTGATAACACAAGATCTTTTGGCTATTTCAGGCTTTGATTACAATCATTATCATCATCAAATTCGAATCAAACCAAATCATGTGCAAAAAGTTTGGAATTAGGCAAAATTGGCAAGTTTGTAAAGGGAGATAAAATCAAATATCCAAGCATTGATAAGGCAAGATTTGGATCAATTTTGTTGACCTAATGCACTGAGCATTACACAAGGAAGGAAAAGACACGAAAACAAGGGTTGGAAACTGTGGGGAGAGGCAGAACAAAAGTGCAAAAATTCACAAAAAAGTGAGAAGTCGAAATCCAGGTTAGAGGCATTTTCAGAGGTCAAGACTTGTTCCAATTGCTCCCTGGGCATTCACACAAGCAATCTCAACCAAAACCAAGCATTTTCAGACTCCTAAACGCACTGTAAGTCTCACGTAACACAACTCTGTTCTTGAATTCGTTTTGATTCATTCTTGCATCATTTGAGCAAACTAATGGTACATTCGTGATCACAAGAACATGTCCAACCTTTTTGCATTGTTTAATTTCATTTATATGCTATGTATGAAGAACCACCATTGTTAGGGTTCGGTTTGTATTTTTGGGCGTTTTTGTTTCAGGCATAATTGAGACACAAGAAGAGCATGGTTTTGATCAGGAAGCCATGACGAGTCAAACCATGTTCTTGGAATAGATTTTTATGGCATGGAAAAGATTTTAGCATAGGCCTGCGCTTTTAGCTGCGGATTCAAATCCCCAGGTATTCTTTTACAGGTTTCAGGACAGGGACGATGAGGTGTCCCCCGTCCATTGGTGGATTCAAATACCACGCGCGTTTTTTTTGTTTCTTTCTGGCAATTGTTTTGATTTCATATATATTATATTCATTGCGTTATTATTAACAAACAACAAACATGCCCCAACAGTTGCCATGTCAGCTTCAAAGTGTTCCAACGCTGGAGGTCAGGGGTTCGATCCCTGTCTCCAACACTTTGTATTTTCTCATTGTTTTTCAGATAATCATATGCGTGCTCAAGCATGCAGCCTACCATGCGCCTTCATTCATCCAGATGCCAGATGGCCAAGAGCCAGATCTGGTGGTCAAAAGCTGGAGGTCCACCATAGTCCTATTCAATGCATACACACTGGATCCCAGAAAGTAAAAAAGGCCAGCACAATTGGGCCTTCAGAATTGCTCCTCACACCCCTTAATTCAGGCCCAATACTCCTCTCTTATATTTTTATTTTATTTTAATTGTTTTAATTTTTCTAACCAATCAAAATTCTGTTTTCTTTTTATAAAAAAAATCACCAAAAAAATATTTTTATTTCA
The DNA here is from genome assembly GCA_948472305.1 of Vicia faba. Lineage (NCBI taxonomy): Eukaryota > Viridiplantae > Streptophyta > Magnoliopsida > Fabales > Fabaceae > Vicia > Vicia faba. The sequence goes on from OX451738.1 coordinate 101,720,532, forward strand.
ACCAAGTTTTAAACTTTTATTTTTATTTTTATTATAAGCACTAATTAATTAATTTAGGTTTAATTAGAATAACTTTAACCTATTTTTGTAAATAACTAAAATTAATTAGATTTAATTAGGTTTTAATTACTAACTTAATTATTTTATTTTTCTTTCCTAAATAATCAAAAACTCCAAAAAAATAATTTATTTTATTAATTAATTTATTTAATTTAATTTCGTAATTAATTTAGGATTTATTTATTTCTTAAAATAAAAACAACAAAAACCTAAAAAATATTTTTTCTTTAACCAAAAGGGTCAAAACCCTAGTCATGCGTCTGATTTAATTTTGCGCCACGATTTATTTTTCCTTAATGTACCTGCTTCCGGATTGTAATAGTTAATTAGGACCATTTAATTATTTTTTATCGCTTTATTTTATTTTTCAAAAGGGTTTGTCTTTGGCGATGTAAATACCCGACGCCTTGTAATTTAAATTCCGCATTTTATTTACAAATTATAACTGCTAGATATTTGATAATAGGGTTTGCATGACAAGACTGAATGCTAATCTTAAAAATCAAATTAGATCACCCTTCACATGTACAAAGATAAAAATAACTGAAAACGACACACTCGCACATGCGCACTCTTAGGGTACACCCCACTTGGTTGCCTTCGTACACGGTCATTGAGTATAGGTCACTTTAGAGGTCTCCCTCTTGCCTAAAAGATCACAGTCGCCTCAAAGTTGCCTCGGATATTGTTGCCTCAAACAAATGATCTAAGACATTAGGGTTACTGCTAAGGCGTCCTAACATTGCTTTGGTGACCGTAAGTCCCTCATTCGAATTGACCCTCAAACTCCAACGACGGTGCTACCTACCCATTAATAGTAGGATAGCATTGTCTAAAGGAAATTAGTATAGAACGATTATTTTTTCGAGTAGGTAGATGGTTCTTAGATACTTTCTCTTTCAAAAACAAAAACTTTTCACACTTACACTTTTCGAACAAAGTTTTCAAAAACACTTCATACGCTCTTGAGGACAGAAGCAAGAGTTAAATCGAGGTTTCAAACAAAAACTTTTTTCAAACCCACAAGCACAAAGAAAGCAATTTTGAAAACAATGAGCAAGTACCTAAGAGCCTGTGGATAACCACGGATAGAAAGGGTGCTAACACCTTCCCTTTCTATAATCTACCCCCCGAACCCGAGAAATATCTCGAAAAAAGGAATTTTTCTGTGCTTTTTTCCTTTCCATGTTGGATAAAATAAAAGTCGATGGCGACTCTTGCTTACCGCGACATTTTGTGAAAAAAAAAACGCAAAACGCAAACCAGCATTCCAAAAATAGTCAGTTCTTCCCACCGTATCACACAAGGCATACCCATAGTCAGGAGAGAGTCTTCTATATTTTCTCATTTGATGCCAAAAAAACACTCTGAAGCCTTGATGTGCCCAAGGTGCAGCTTAATGTATGATCGAAAGGCTGCAGAAAACTATGAGAGCGTGCATGTCACTCGAAAGAGGGGAAACGGGAGAGACACCAGAAGTGTATTTGTTTTTGACAAGTGTGGGATCCCTCGAAGGCCGGATAGTCCTTACCCCCAAGTGAATCGAAATGTGACATTTAAACCACCTACTAATGTTCCAAATGACATGTAGGTGAAGCGAATGCAGAATAAAGGACAGGGACAGGAGAAATGGAAGAGCTTCGAATTTGGAAGAGGTTCATCCATTGCATAAAAGAAGGAATTCTAGGTGTCGAAGCATGAAGCTTACCAGTCTGAAAACTATAAAGGAAAACACCCAATGTGAAGGTCTCAATGGAGGAGACACTAGAGGCTTAAGAAGGGTCAAAGGGAGTTGGCTGCAAAGGATATGGGCGAATAAAACACAAATCAACTCCCTCCTCAAAACAAAGCAGAGGAGAGACAACCAGTAGGGAGAAAACTCTTTTCCCCAAAGAAGGAAAAAAATCAGTTAAAAAAGAAAAGAAAAGTCCATAGAGGACGAAGAAATGTTGACTGACAACTTTGACTCAGAAGACGAATTATCTATGGATTTAAATTGCAATGTGATATCTGTATTTACACATGAATACAATCAAGTGACTGAGGCTGAAGAAGATGAAACAGTCGACGAAGTTGAAATGGCCAGGCACATGCCAGTTTGTTACTATGTTATGAATAATGGGACAGCAGAAGAACAAAATGCATTTTTCGAGCGTCCAGATGCAAGTATGAAGAACCATCTAAATCCCTTATTTATCAGGGGTAAGGCTGAGAACATGGGGATCAACAAAATACTGGTTGATGGAGGAGCATCAATTAATATGATGCCACAATGCATGCTCAGAAAGATTGGGATATTTGATACATACCTCAAACCTCACAATATGGTCCTATCAAATTATGAAGGAAAAGTGGCTCACACCTTGGATGTAGTCCAAGTTGATGTCATTGTGGGATCCATTACAAGACCCACCATGTTCACAGTGATTGCGTCGAAGGAGAACTATAATGTTGTTGGGCCGTGAAAGGATTCATGGTCTGGGGGCGGTTCCATCATAATTGCACCAAAGGTTAGCAATATGGAGAGATGATGGGATTGTAGAGAACATAGAGGCATATCAAAGCTATCATATGGTGGAGATCAACCATGTAAATAGGAGAAAATTTGACAGGAACTTAGCTAACATAGGCCCATGTACTCTTGTAGATGTTGCATACTCCCAACATATAATGCTCTCTACTTCCTCACACTACACCCAACCTATGGCTTTCAGTGGGATATGGAAATAATGGGGGAAGAAACTGATGTAGAGGGAATACCTGGACTTCGGCCAAGTGGATGGAGTGACGAAGACAATAATGACGTCTGAGTGAAATTACTTCAAAAATATTTTGGCTTATTTAGCCGAAAATAAATTAAAAATTGTCTTGGAGGTTGAAGTCAAATATATGGTCGTCGAATCCATTGATAAAGAAAGTCACACAAATGGACATAGGATAAACTTCAAGCAAGATCCCCCTGATGAAATAAAATCCATGGAGGAAAAAGACCAGAGGCTAGATGTAATATATGACGAAGAGCCTTTAGGGTTCGAGAAGGATCCATCAATACAAGCTGCCAAAATGATGGCACAAGATCCTCTCGAAGAAATTAATTTAGGCGATGGGTCCACTAAAAGACCCACACACATCAACGCCAAAATGAACCCAAAAACGAAAGACAAAGTGATCCAACTGCTAAAGAAATACAATGATTTCTTTACTTAGGCTATGATGAAATTCCAGGGTTGAGCAGAGATATGGTCGAATTGAAGTTGCCTATAAAGGATGGTAAGAAGCCCATCAAGAAGACTCCAAAAAGATTTACACCAGATATTATTTCGAAGATAAAGGAAGAGATCGAAATACTCCTCTAATGAAAATTCATCAAGACTACAATGTATGTCGAATGGATTGCAAATAGAGTACGTGTGGTAAAAAAGGGTGTTATGAACATATAAATATTCAATTTCAAATTCAGATCTAACACCTTCTTTCAAAATATTTTTCTGAACTTTCAAAATACAAACTCAAGCATTCTTCATTTTCATGCATAAGTTTTCTGCATATTCTCATACTTTAAACAGAAAACTTTGAGCAAATATATCTTGAGTATTTGTACAATATTATTATTGAAAGAAGAAGATTATACATTGTCAAATCACTCTAAGTGATCAATATTACTCTACTCACTCAAACTCACAAATTGATATTTACTTACTTATTTTCCAGGATTGTTGGAATTAAGTTTAAGTGTTTTTATTGAAATCTTGTCTTTCCAAGTTGCTGGATACAAGTGTAGTTACATTGAGAGGATTGTTCTCATAGGTAACTTAGTGAAAATCCAAGAGGATTGTTCTTGGTCCAAGAGGATTGTTCTTGGTGGTTTTATTGGTTAAAGTCTTGTATAGAAGGACTAGAGTGTCTTGTCTTGAGATCTAACAATAAGGAAATCTCTTTCATGTTGAAAGGGGACTGGAGTACTCTCGGAATGTGAGGGGAACCAGGATACATCTCTGTGTTCTTTACTTTTCCGCATTTACCGCTTTCATCACTAGCCATAAACCAGAAAACAAAGAAACACATTTGTAAACTCATGCACTAAACCAGAAAAATAATATCCATCTCACTAAAACGGCCGAATTATTAAAGTACCTAATTCACCCCCCCCTCTTAGGCGCACTCTCATACTTACAATTGGTATGAGAGCAGGTTATAGGTAACCTGCTCCTAAAAGATCCAGAATGGCTTCTGCAAATCATAATCCTGTTTTCAGAGATGGTGGTAGTAACAACAAGCCTCCTCTATTTTGTGGTGAATATTTTGACTTCTGGAAAATACGCATGAAGGCGCATCTAGAAGCACAAGGAGAAGAAATATGGGATGCTGTCGAAAATGGTCCATTTATCCCTAAAACGGTAATCAATGGTGTTGGCTCATCAAAGCCAAAAACTGCATGGGACGATGATGATAAGAAGAAAGTTCTCTATGACAAAAAGGCAATAAATCTTCTTTAAGCTGCACTTAGCATGGATGAATTCTTCCGTGTCTCATCATGCAAAACAGCGAAAGAAAAATGGGATACCTTGGTAGAAACGCATGAAGGAACCGCTGAAGTTAAAAGATCGAGATTAAATACTTTGAGTCAAGAATACAAACTATTCAGAATGCAGCCCCGAGAATCAATCCTCGACTTGAAGAAAAGATTTGTACACTTGACAAATCATTTGAAAGCACTTGGTAAGACTTTAACTAATGATGAACTTAATCTTAAAGTGCTTAGATCTTTATCCAGGGAATGGCAACCAAAAGTGACAGCTATATCCGAAAAGAAGAATCTATCCACAATGAGTTCCGCCACTTTGTTCGGAAAACTTTAAGAATATGAGATGGAACTTGCAAGACTTGAAAAGCATAAAATCCAAGTAAAAGATTCAAAAGACATGGCTCTAAGGATAAAAAATCATGATAGCAATCAAGAGGATGAATCCACTAGTAGTGAAGATGATGATCTTATCAATAAGATTGAAAAGGTTCTACGAAAAGAAAGAAAAAGGGAAGCACCAACAAGGAAGGTTATATGCTTTGAATGTGGAGAAAAAGGACATGTTAAAAGTGAATGTCCTACACTTGAAAAGAAGAAGAAATATTTCAAGAGAAATAAAAATAAGAAGTCAAATAAAGCATATATAGCATGGGAAATTTCATCTTCCGATTCCAAAAACAATCAACATGCAAATCTAGCATTGATGGCCTCACACCATTCTGATGATGAAGATAATGAGGTTAGTAATGAATTTTCTCTTTTTGATAGTGATGCACAAGGTGCTATAGATGAACTATTGAATGAATGCAAAATTCTGTATAAAACCATTTCATCACAAAAGAAACAAATTTCATCCTTAGAAGAAAAATATGTTTCAATGGAAAAATATTTCAAAGAAGAAAAACAAAAATCAAGTGATGAACAAAAACATAATTTTGTATGCAAAAATTGTGATTCACTCTCTTTCCAAATTGTCCAATTAAAAAGAGCCATTGAAAGATATGAAAAAGGACAAATTGGATTGGAAGGTGTTCTTAGACAACAAATATACTCCAATGATAAAAGTGGACTTGGATATTCAAAGTTTTCAAAACCAAGTTCTAACAAAACTATCTTTGTTAAGGCTAATGATCAATCATCCAAAGATAAAGTGAACAAACCTAAAATAGTTCGTCACTATCCTAAAAAGAAAACATTTCCTAAGAAGAAATCTTATCCTTCTAGATATAGAAGTAACTTTGAACCTACTTGTTTTTATTGTGGTATTAAAGGCCATACACCTAATGCTTGCTATGTTAGAAACTTTAGTGTGACAAGTGGGCATTATGTGTGGGTTAAGAAAGGAACTAACTATGATGGACCCAAAGCACATTGGGTACCAAATCAAACTTAATTTGTTTTGTAGGTATGCTTGAAGGCCACATGCAATATTTGGTATCTTGATAGTGGTTGTTCAAAGCATATGACGGGAGACATACACTAACTTTAAAATCTAGTTCAAGTCCAAGGATTATTTCACATATGGGAAATACCTTAAATGAAGAATTCTTGGCATTGGCAAAGTTGATACACTAACTTTCATATCCATTGAAGATATACTTTTTGTTGAATAACAAAAGACAACTTCTAAGTAAAAGACAACTTTGTGTCAAAGGCTTCAAAATCATGTTTTGATGAAGATAACTATATGCATTTATCAAAGGATGATAAAAAGCATCATGGAGCAATATGGCTATGGTTAAGCTTTCAATACTATTACATATATTTTGTCCATTTTTTATGCATATTTCCCTTCTTTTTGATAATGTCAAAGGGGGAGAAGGATGTTGTACTTTATGCTTGTATTTCCCGTGTCTTAATTTTCAAGGTACTCTCCAATCAAGATGAAGAATTGCAAAGGATTCCAACCCTCTCCTACATAGGGGGAGTTTTGCATCTTAGGGGGAGAAGCTCTTCCGGAAAGTACATAGCATAAACAAAGATTGTTTGTCATCATCAAAAAGGTGGAGAATGTAAAATCAAGCTTCTCAAATAAGCTTTTGTTTTGATGAAGACAAACCATGGCTAACAAAGAAGGCAAAGATTTTGGTCAAGCATCTAAGCATCTAAGGATAATATCTTCACTCAAGCTCTCAAAGGTATAATAATATTATCTACTTTGATATTAAGGTATATATGCTCAAAAATGAAAAAGAAATGTTTAAAAATCATTACTCAAGCTTTTCAAAGATAAAATTTCACTTTTCTTCTGCATGCAATCGATTTACATCTTAGTGCAATCGGTTGCATACTTCAAAATTCCAAATATTTTGCTTCTGTTTCTTTGTGCAATCGATTTACATTCCTATGCAATCGATTGCATACTTAAAATTTTAAAAACATTTGCTTCTGACTTAGCATGAAATCGATTACATTGTTTGTGCAATCGATTGCACTCAGTTAATTCTTGCTACTGACTTTGCATGCAATCGATTACATTGTTAATGCAATCAATTGCACTCTTAAATTTTTTGAAATTATAGCTGTTAAAAACCTTGTGCAAACGATTACACTAAAGGTGCAATCGATTACACTAAAGGTGCAATCGATTACACTAAAGGTGCAATCAATTACACATTGCACGAATTTGAAAAATAACAGCTTTGTTCATGCCTATTGATCATGCCTTTTCATTACATCTTTTCACTCAAACTTGGAATTTGTTCATGATTCATTTCCAGATCTTCATGTTGTTTCAAAAGGGTGTTATGAACATATAAATATTCAATTTCAAATCCATATCTAACACCTTCTTTCAAAATATTTTTCTAAACTTTCAAAATAAAAACTCAAGCATTCTTCATTTTCATGCATAAGTTTTCTGCAGATTCTCATACTTTAAACAGAAAACTTTGAGCAAATATATATTGAGTCTTTGTATAATATTATTATTGAAAGAAGAAGATTATACATTGTCAAATCACTCTAAGTGATCAATATTACTCTACTCACTCAAACTCACAAATTGATATTTACTTACTTATTTTCCAGGATTGTTGGAATTAAGTTTAAGTGTTTTTGTTGAAATCTCGTCTTTCCAAGTTGCTGGATACAAGTGTAGTTACATTGAGAGGATTTTTCTCATAGGTAACTTAGTGAAAATCCAAGAGGATTATTCTTGGTCCAAGAGGATTGTTCTTGGTGGTTTTATTGGTTAGAGTCTTGTATAGAAGGACTAGGGTGTCTTGTCTTGAGATCTAACAATAAGGAAATCTCTTTCATTTTGAAAGGGGACTGGAGTAATCTCAGACTGTGAAGGGAACCAGGATACATCTCTGTGTTCTTTACTTTTCCGCATTTACCGCTTTCATCACTAGCCATAAACCATAAAAGAAAGAAACACATTTGTAAACTCATGCACTAAACCAGAAAAATAATATCCATCTCACTAAAACGGAAGAATTATTAAAGTACCTAATTCACCCCCCCTATTAGGCGCATTCTCATACTTACAAGTGAGAATCCAGAGGCAGAATGAAATCCATTTTAATTATTATTGGGAAATGATAATGAATGAATTAGTCGACTTGGATGAATAAAGATTGCATGCTTTAGAAATACTAAGGAGACTAAAATAAATAATAGCTAAAGCTTACAAGAAAAGAGTCAGGGGCAAAGTTTTTTATTTTAACTGTTGATCAGAACCTACAAGGTGGCCGGATGATGATCTTCGGTCGGGCTAGAATGTCTATGAGGAAAAAAGGGGGTTGTACCTGCAAGGCACTCTGATGATCAAGTTAGTGTGAGAGCAAAGAGATACAAGCAAAGTATTAGGATTTTAGTGGTGAATAGTGAATATTCGATACCTGGACCTCACATTTGTGAGTGTTTATACAATTCCCCTGGAGCGTAGCCATTGGTTCCTGTTTTTGGGTCTAGATATGCGAGTCCATAAAAATAGGTAACTACCAGGTGTAATACGGTGGGAAACTGACTTTTGGGTTTTGCGTTTTATCGCAAATGTTGTGGATAACAAGAGTCGCCATTGAATTTTCTTTTATCCAATAAAGGAAAGGGTGAAAAGAACATGAAAGACTTTTTGAGAATTTTCTGAGTAAGGGGGGTAGGTTATGAAAAGGGAAGGTGTTAGCACCCTTTTCATCCGTAGTTTTCTACGGGCTCTTAATCGCTAGCTCATTTTTTGAAATGCTTTGTGTTTGTGTATGTTTGAAAATATTTTGAAAATGCCTAAGTGCGAAAATTTTGTAATGATTCTCGTATCATTGAGAATGTATACAAAATGTTTGTTTTTGAAAATATTTGTGAAAGAAAGTGTTGTTTGATGAAATGATGTTTTGTTTTGAAAAAGTTTGTGAGCAAGCAACTACGAGCATTCTACCTACTCAAAAAAGTCTTTGTTCTTTTCCTCCTCCTTTAGATGGTGCTACCATACCATTAGTTAGTATGAAGCCCTATCATTGAATATGAGGGACAGGTGCGGGTTATCGTACAGTCATTGAAGGCAACTTGTAGGACACTTTAGCAATTTTCATAAGGGGCTACGATCGTTTACCAAAGGCAGCATCAAAGGGTCATCGAGGGACTATGATCTTTTAACTAAGGGTCTTTGCTAAAGCATCCCACGCTCGAGGGACATGACTGTTTAAATCTGAGGCAACAAATGAGGGTCACCCTAGAGGTGCGTGTGTGTGAAGTGTTTTGATTTCAAGTATTTGTCTTGAGATTAGGTTTTCTAATGTTTTGTTTTAGATCTTGCCATACAATCCTATTAAACTAACAATAATAAGGAAAGCGGTAAATTGTGGAAATTAAATATTCTACGCTATTACAAGGCTTCGGAGATGGGGAGTACAAACCATAAAAATTGGGGAGAAAAGTATAAAAAAACCTAATTATCTATTACACACCATTAGTAGCTACAATATTGGAAAATACTAATGCAAAAGTAAAGTGAGCGAAGGTGGTGAAAAGGGAAAGAAATTTAAAACCTAAAAAAAACCTAAGTGTTTAGAAAATATTTTTGATGTTTTATTTAGAAAAATATTTTATAGTATAAACCCTAATTCTAATTAATTTATAAACTAATTAAAACAATAAAACAAAATGTGATAAAATTAAATTAATTTTTATTTATAAAAATTAAATTAATTAATTAAAACCTAAATCTATTTTTTAATGATTTTATAATTTTTCTGATTTAAATAAACTTGGTTAAGAAAAAGAAATAGTTAACAAAAAAAAGAAAATTAATGGGCCTGCTGAAAATAAATAAACTAGGGGTATGAAAAGAAAAAGAAATGTTAGGCCCAAAACAAAGAGCCCAAGCCTGTGATGATCTTGCGTGGCTGGCTTCAGTGGACTCACAGTGCACACGTCAGATTTAGGGTGTTGGATCTGGCTTGATGAACGTCTGATGATGATAGCATGAGGCTCATAATATGCGTGCTAGGCTTACTCACACCGGATCTGTAGAGAAAACATGGAAAAATAATATGCCCGGGGCAGGGATCGAACCCATGCCCTGACACACTAACCCTTAACACACATGCTTCTACCGCTTGGGCGGCTGTTTCATTCAGTCATTATACAACAACCTCTAAATATATTTTGAACTCGCTTATGAAAATTTGAATATGAAACTTCATCTTCTTCCTCGCGCCAGACAACAACAACAACATTTTTTATTTTTCCAAAAGCTTCATTTCTCAACCATTTTAAAAAGTGTAAACACCAAACTTGCTTGAAATTCAATCATGAACTCAACTACATAACTTATTGTAACCAACACTCAAAGATAAGCAAGAATTCTTGTTGGTACTAAAACCGAACCCTAACGGCTCAGAGGCAAAATTCTTAACACACAGACAACATAAATGAAAACTAAGGACATAGTTAGCTTTGTAGATATGATATATACATTTTCTCTATAGAAAGTATATGCTAATGATGCTTGTATCAAGATTTCAAAGTTTGAGAAAACCTACATCTTAATTAAAAATCCAATGCCCTATACACGACTTGTAGAGGTGAAATGATGATTTGGTGAGCTTGTTGGCCCCTGAGGGATCTGTTTGGATACTCACTTGGTGTTAAGAACCTCTGGATACCTCTGACCAAGTCAACTTTCAAGTATGAAAAGTGAAAATCGTGGATGATGAAGATGGTGTTACATTGATGAAACAAGTGTTTGGATCAATTATACATGATGTATTAATGATGGTTTTGTGGTTGGTTTGCAAAGATATTACAAGAACCATGAGTTTCAAAGCTTTTGGACCTTGAAGCTCAAAAATGGATGTTCGAAGCCAATTCTGATTTTTGAGAGTATGATAGGTTTAGAAGGCTTGTGAATTAGTTCTTGGCTTACTAATGACCTATCCATTTATAGGAAAAAGGTTGGAGAGATTTAAGTAACTAGATCTTTGAGATAGCAAGTTATGGTTTAAAAAAGTGAAAATCAAGTTTTTTTGATGAATTTCCATGGTTCTGAGGTTCAAGTACAAGCATGGTATGAGTTTGTTGGGTGCAGAGGGTTTGATTTAGAGCATTCATGTTGAGTGTGATTAGAAGAAATAAGTTATAGGCTCAAGGGGTTCACATTTTGATTAAAGTTAACTTTACAAGAGTGAAAGTGTTAACTTTGTGCCAAAAATGGAATGATGCATTGGACAAACCTTATAATCCTTGTGTAATGGCTCAATATTTTGTGTAATATTATTATCAAGGTGAGATTTAGAAGTTAAATGGACTTAAAAGTGAGATCATGTAGCTTAGGTTTGAGATTTGGCCATAAGGTTTTCAAAAGAATGACCTATAATTCAAGTTTGACATGCCATCTTCATCTCTTCAAAACTTCTAGCTCAAGTATGATAAATCTGTGTTCTTGGACATTTCAGAAAGCTTGAATCAAGATCTATAACTTTCATGTTTTGGGTTTTTGCTGAATCAATTTTGATCTTAGTTAAAAATGGCCATAAAGTAGTGACTTTGTTAAGAACAAAACACTTAGAAGTTTTCTAAGTGTTGGGTAAAAATATCAGAACTTCATGGGCCCATATCTCTTAATCCAAGCACTTTTTGAGGATCATCCCAAATTAAAAAAGTTGTATAATTCATTAATCCCTATAACTTTCATGTTTAAAGTTTTCCTTGAATCAACTTGTATCTTATGGAAACTTGCTTGTGAAGTTAGGGTTTTTTAGGCACAAAACACTTGAATTTTTCTAAGTGTTTGAAAATCTTCAATTTTGACTTTTGTTGAATTTCTTGATTCTCTTGATTCTTGATGACAAGTTTTTATAGTTTTGAATGTTTTGATGATTCTTGATTTTTGAATTCCAATGTTTACCAAAAAAGTCAAAGTTTGACTTTTGTGTGATTGTTGACTTTTCATCAATTGATTCAATTCTTCAACTATCAATCACTTGCATCTTTAGAAATGTCTTGAGCCATGTAATTAGGTCAATATTTTGTATTTGAGCCCTTGATATCATTATTTAAGCCATTATGTCATGCACTAGGCCAAAAGTCAATGATCAGTCATCTTTAATCAAAACCCTAATTTGGTAATTTTTGACCTTTGATGATTTGAGGGATTTCCTTGAGGAATCATGATCAACCCTTGATCAAACGATGAATATCACCTAAAAAAATTTGATGTTGACAAAAAATCATGAAGTTTGACTGTATGTTGACCTCAATTGACTTTTTACCCAATACATTTGATTTTCAATCATTTAAGCCGTTGATTGAGCAAATATGTGATGCAAGACTTGAAACTTGACATAAGCATTACTGAGGACCTATAATGAACAATGAAAGTTATTTTAGACCCTTGCAACCCAATCTTCATTTAGAAGCACCAAACCCTAGTTGAAGACACTTGCTTAAGAGGAGGTTTGACCAGTTAACTCTTGAGTGGCTTTGAGTATTTGAGAGCTTTTGTGAGCATGTTTTTTGAAGAAAATGGGAGGGCAAATTTTGGGGTACAATAGCTTCCTCTGTTCAATCTCTTAAACCCGAAGAGTTGGATTGGCACTGTAACACCCCGAATTTAATTAATTATTTAATTAAATTAATTAAAGATTTAATTATTGGAAATGATCGAAGATAGGATCTGTCGATATTATCTTAAGAGGTGTGATCAGATTAATATGTTGATTTGAGATGTTAAGTGAAATAGTCGGTTTAATCGAAGAAATAATATTAGAAATAATATTATTATATTGGATTATTATTGAGTTGATTAAGTGGTGGAAAATAGTATTATAATAATATTATTATTATTTCTTATGGGCTTAATTTAAAGTGTTGTTGGTAGTAAAATGTGTGGTGTGAATATTAGGCCCAATAGAATTAATAATAGAAATTATATGTTAAAGTTGAATAAGAAGGAATTAGGTTTTTGTTAAGTAGAAGAGAGAATAAGAAGTGACTGTAAAGAAAATAAGGGTTTTAGAGAAAAGAGAAGAAGAATAAAGGTTTGAAGCTATGACAGCAGCGGGTTGCAATCAGAATTATAGAGCGATCTCCAATCCAAGGTAAGGGTGGGGTTTCTTATCCTATAATGGGGCATATGATATTTTGTATGTGGGAATTATTATGTGGAATTATACTGTTTTGTTGATTTGTGTTGGCTTGTGTTGTTGTGATAATAATTGATTTGATTATAGAATTGTCAAAGAATAGGTGTATTGTTGTGTTATAACTTGTCTCTCGAATGGATTTGGTATCGCTAGGCAGTATAGCAGGAAATTCATTGAAACAATATCGAAAATAAGAAGAAGAAATAGAAATAAAAATTGGTCTGGGGGTGGAAGTGTCGTTCGACACTTGTTGTGTATGGGGATGCTGCCGGGTGTAACGCCCCAATATTTAATTATTTATTTAATTAATTATTATTTTGAATATTTTATTTTAATTTGAATTTTTATCATAAGAGTCGAAATTATTTTATTAAGTTGGAATAATAATTTAATCAGGTTTATATTGGTATAAATAAGTTGGAGTGTCATTTTACTAATAAGCTTAGAATTGATGTTGGGCTTAAGTATGGTGTCGTGAAGTAATAAGGGGAGTGTATTGTTTAGGCCCATTTAAGTTACTAAGGATTAAATAATAGTATTTTATTATAAAATAGAAGAAAAGAGAGAAAGTAGTGTTATCAGGAAAAACAAAATAAGAAGAGAAAAGAAAATAGGGTTTTGTGAGAAGAGCAGAGGAACGAGAAAGTTGCTGCTAGGGCCAATCTCAGAAATTCCATTGAAGCTTCCTTGAGTTCTTTCAAAATCAACCAGGTAAGGGTGGGTTTCTTATCCTATAACATGGTATATGATATTTTGTATGTGGGTATTTGTATGTGAAATTGTTACTGTTTCATTGGTTTGTATTGTTGTGATAAGCATGATTAATATTGTTTTAGTTATAGAAATATCAAAGAAGTATGTGGGTTGCTGTGTTAAATGCTTGCCTGGTTTGGGTTTGGATTAAGAGACAGAAGAATTATTGAAGCAGTGTAGAAACTACGCATAGAAAATAAGTATAGAAAATAAGAAAAAGGAATAAAAATGAAGCTGGAAGTGGAAGTGTCGTCCGACACTTGTGTTTATGGGGGTTGTCGTTCGGCAACCCTTGAAGAAAGAGAGAAGTGTCGATCGAAACTAGGCAAGGGTGGGAGAAAATGTGCCACTTTGGCACTGTGAGGAAGGGGCACTTGCTTCTGTCTCTGTTTCTCTGTTTTGTCTTTCTATGGCTCTATGTTGCATAATTTTACATGATATCAGTAATTGCTCATAGCAGTATATATGAATGTCACTGTTTTCAGTAGCAGTAAATTAAATTTAGTTGCTAGAAGCTAGTTTTATATGGAAGAATGGCACATCCATTAGTTGTATAATAAATTAGTAATTTTAGGGAGAAACAATTAACAGTGGACTATATATATTTTAAATGGCTGAATTAGTATTTTATTAGTGATGAAAATAATTTAGCAGTTGGATTAATTGATTAAGTTGGCAAATAATTGGAAAAGAGTCGATTAATTAGATATGTTGGTATACTGATGTATTTTGCGAATTGACCGAAATGTCGTATTGTTTCAATATATTCATGGTGAATAAATGTTGTGATTTACCCTGGATTAATTGGTAATGACTGTGATATAGGCCTTTGGAAAATGTTGAACGGTGTGAATTATTGTTATGTCGACCTTCATTATGTTGTTGTCATTGTTGCGTTGCCAAGTTGTGGTTGTTTATATCATCGCATAACATAACATAGCATTAAAGTTGGCCTAGATTGGCATGTTCTAAGTTGGAGCGAATGCTCACCACGTTGGCCTTTATTGGAAAGATCTTATGTTGAGGGCTTATTCCTTATGCCTCGGTAAACTGACACTTTCTAAGTTGGGATTTATACTCCAATGGTACCACGTGCATTTGCATATTTGAGACGCATTTGGAGTCGTTGATTTGTTGCTTATTTGAAGTATTGGTTACGCACGGTAATGTTATAAGTTGAATTGAGGTGTTGGTGAATGGTATTGCTATATGTTGATTTGGTATGAAGTGGTGATTTTACATAAACTGATTTCAATATATTATTTATCATATGTTCTATTATAGTATTCGATATCTCACCTCTTTTGTTTGAATGTTACCCTTTGTTGGTAACGTGCAGGTAACCAAGAGGAGTAGCCGTTAGCGTTGTTAGTTCGAGTTTGGTGTCATTTGCTCTGATACGTAGCACTCGGGGGGGAAATGAACGCTTGTCTTACTTTGTTGTTTATTTATCGAACCTTATGTTGTTATTTGAGGAGTTATTGTATTGACGTTGTTTTATGATTCAAAATATGGTATGTCTCATATGGAGAATTATTATGAATCTGCTGCATGATTAATTAAAGTTGGTTTATGTTATGAAGACTTCATTCATGGGTTGTGTTCATTCCGTTTTCTTTAAGTGTTATGTATTTATTCTAAAAGCATGACAGGTTTACGTGTCTCTGTTGAAGGTGTAGCATCCTGATTATTTTGGAAATTTTTATACTCTGATTTTCCGTAAATTGCTTGGGGTAGAATTGGGGTGTTACATTAGTGGTATCAGAGTAGATCAGTCCGTCCGGTCAAGTTATCGAGTCATAGTTGTTTAACAATCGAGTATTGTTAGTTTTTATTAACCGTTGTTTGTGTTGCAGTGATAAGTTAAGATGGTTGGGAGGAACGATGTTGCGATTGCTGCTGCTCTGCAAGCGATGGCTCAGGCTATGCAGAATTAGCCGAATGCAGACGAGAATGCCGAATCTCGTAGTTTGGTGACTTTCCAAAGGGAGAATCCTCCGGTGTTCAAGGGTATGCATGATCCTAATGGAGCACTAGATTGGTTGAAGGAAATCGATAGGATTTTCCGTGTGATGGATTGCACCCTAGCATAGAAGGTTTGGTATGGCACTCACATGCTAGCATTTGAAGCTGATGACTGGTGGCTCGAAATGCATGCAAGGTTGGAAGCTGTAGGTGAGGAAATCACTTGGATTGTGTTCCATAGGGAGTTTCCGAGGAAGTGTTATCTTGAAGATGTTCAGGGTAAGAAAGAGATTGAGTTCCTTGAGTTGAAGCAAGGGAACAAATCCGTCACTGAGTATGCTGCTAAGTTCATTGAGCTAGCTAAGTTCTATCCACATTTTGATGGTGAAGGTGCTGAATTTTCTAAGTGTATCAAGTTTTAGAATGGGTTGCACTTGGAAATCAAGAAGGTTGTTGGATATCAGAAGATTCGCGTCTTTTCTGATTTGGTTGATAGTTGCAGGATCCTTGAAGAGGATAACAACGCTCATCACAAGATTGTTAGTGATAAGAGAGGCAAGAATGTGGCAAGCCTTATGATGATGGTAGAGGTAAACAAAGATTTGCTCATGGTCAGAGAACTAGTGGGGGAGATACTCCAGCTAGAGTTGTATGTTTCAAATGTGGGCAACCTGGTCATAAGAGTAATGTGTGTACTACTGCGGATGGGAAGAAGTGTTTCTGTTGTGGTAAGATTGGGCATACGATATCTGACTGCAAGCATAGGGATATTATCTATTTCAATTGTGGTGGAGAAGGACACATTGGTAGTAATTGTCTGAAACCAAAGAAGGCACAAACTGGTGGCAAGGTGTTTGCTTTGGCTGGGACTTCGACAACTAGTGAGGACAAACTCATCAGAGGTACATGTTTCATTAATAGTACTCATTTAATTACTTTTATTGATACTGGTTCTACTCATTGTTTTATTGCTGCTGATTGTGTTGAAAGATTGGGTCTTGTGTTGTCTTCTATGGATGGAGAAATGGTCATCGAGATTCCGGCTAAGGGATCGGTGACTACTTCTCGTGTATGTTTTAATTTTCCTTTTTTGATCTTCGAAAAAGAATTTGCTGTTGATTTGATTTGTTTGTCGTTAAGCAGGTTAGATGTGATCTTGGGTATGAATTGGTTAGAGTATAACTATGTTCATATCAATTGTTATAACAAGTCTGTGAGGTTTTCTACTCCTGAAGAGGAAAGAGTTGGTTTGTTGACCGGTAAACAGTTGAGGCAACTGATGCAAGACGAAGCGCAAGTGTTCACGTTAATGGCGTCGCTATCAATGGAGAACCAAGTTAGGATTGATGAGTTGCAGGTGGTGTGAAAATTTCCTGAAGTGTTTCCTGATGAAATTCCTGATGTACCGCCAGAGAGAGAAGTTGAATTTGCGATTAATCTTGTACCTGGTACCAGACCTGTTTCTATGGCACCGTACAGGATGTCTGCATCTGAATTGTCTGAATTGAAGAAGCAGTTAGAAGAGCTACTTGAGAAAAAGTTTGTAAGACCCAGTGTATCGCCGTGTGGAGCGCATGTGTTGTTAGTAAAGAAGAAAGATGGAAGTATGGGGCTTTGTGTTGATTACAGACAGTTGAATAAAGTGATGATTAAGAAAAGGTATCCTCTTCTAAGGATTGATGAGTTGATAGATCAATTGGTGGGTGCAAGTGTGTTTTCTAAGATTGATTTGAGGTCAGGATAACACCAGATTAGGGTGAAAGAAGATGATATTCAGAAGAACAGGTTCAGAACTCGGTATGGACACTACGAGTATTCGGTGATGCCTTTCAGTGTGACCAATGCACCAGGAGTATTCATGGAGTACATGAATCGTATCTTTCATACAAATTTGGATCGGTTTGTGGTGGTATTCATTGATGACATTCTGATTTACTCAAAATCAGAAGTAGAACATGAAAAGCACCTAAGAGTTGTATTACAAGTTTTGAAAGAGAAGAAGTTGTATGCGAAGTTATCCAAGTGTGAATTTTGGTTGCATGAGGTTAGTTTTCTTGGTCGTGTCATTTCTGGTAGTGGCATTGCCGTGGACCCTTCTAAAGTTAATGATGTGTTGCAATGGGAAGCTCTGAAGTCGGTTACTGAGATCAGAAGTTTCTTGGGATTAGCCGGTTACTATAAACGATTTATCAAAGGTTTTTCTAAGTTGGCACTTCCGTTTAACAAGTTGACTTGTAAGGGTAAAGCCTTTGTGTGGGATAGTCGATGTGAAGAAAGTTTTACCGAGTTGAAGAAGAGGTTGATGTCGGCTCTGGTTTTGACCTTGCCTAATCCGGGGGAACCTTTTGTTGTGTATTGTGATGCTTGTTTGATGGGGTTAGGTGGTGTACTCATGCATAATAGTAAGGTGGTTGCTTATGCGTCGAGGCAATTGAGGACTCATGAAAAGAATTATCCTACGCATGATTTAGAATTAGTTGCGGTTGTCTTTATGTTGAAAATCTGGAGGCATTATCTTTATGGTTCTAGATTCGAAGTGTTTAGTGACCGTAAGAGTTTGAAGTATCTTTTTGATCAGAAAGAGTTGAATATGAGGCAGCGAAGGTGGTTAGAATTGTTGAAGGATTATGATTTCGATTTGAATTATCATCCAGGAAAAGCTAATGTCGTGGCCGATGCTTTAAGCCGAAAGACATTGCACATATCAACAATGATGGTTAAAGAGTTGGAGTTGATTGAGAAATTCTGAGATTTGAGTCTAGTTTGTGAAGTGACGCCGCACAGTGTTATGTTGGGAATGTTAACGATTAATAATGACTTTCTCAACAGTATTAGTAAGACTCAAAAGCTGGATGTGAAGTTGGTGGATAAGATGATGGGAATTGATCGATCTGAGAATGATGATTTCAAGATAGATGCACAAGGTGTGTTGAGATTTTGAGATCGTATTTGCATTCCTGATAATGAAGAGATTAAGAAAGTGATTCTTGAGGAAAGTCATAGAAGCAGTTTGAGTATTCATCCAGAAGCTACTAAAATGTATCAAGATTTGAAAGGTTTATTTTGGTGGCCTGGTATGAAGCGAGATGTGGCACAGTTTGTGTATGCTTGTTTGACTTGTCATAAGTCAAAGGTTGAGCATCAGAAGCCTGTGAGGTTGATGCAACTGTTAGAGATTCCAGAATGGAAATGGGATAGCATTTTAATGGACTTTGTAACGGGATTACCTAGTACCTTGAGAGGATACGATTCGATATGGGTGATTGTTGATAGGCTTACAAAGTCGGCACACTTTATACCTATTAACATCATATATCCGATTTCAAAGTTGGCAGAGATTTACACCAGAACAATTATGAAGTTGCATGGTGTTCCTTTGTGTATTGTGTCGGATAGAGATCTGAGATTTAATTCTGATTTCTGGAAAAGTTTGCAAGAGGCGTTGAGGTCTAAGTTAAGGTTGAGTTCGGCGTATCATCCTTAGACGGATGGTCAGACCGAGAGGACTATTCAGTCATTGGAGGATCTTTTGAGAGTATGTGTTCTTGAACAGGGAGGTTCGTGGGATACTTATCTTATGTTGATTGAGTTCACTTATAATAACAGTTACCATTCTAGTATTGGGATGGCACCTTTTGAGGCGTTGTATGGTTGGAGGTGTAGGACTCTATTGTGTTGGCATGAATCTGGTGAAAGTGCGGTACTTGTACCTGAGATTGTTCGAGAGACTACTGAGAAAGTGAAGCTTATTCGAGAGAATATGAAGGTTTCTCAAAGTAGACAGAAAAGTTACCATGACAAGAGAAGGACAGATTTAGAATTCCAAGCTGGTGATCGTGTGTTTTTAAGAGTCACACCTATGACTGGTTTTATGCGAGCTCTGAAGTCTAAGAAGCCCGCTTCTTGTTTTATTGGTCTGTATCAAATATCGGATCGAGTTGGGAAGGTTGCTTACCGAGTGGTGTTACCGTCGAACCTTACTAATTTGCATGACGTGTTTCATGTATCGCAACTTCGAAAGTACATTCTCGATCTGACTCATGTGATTCAGATGGACGATGTGCAAGTACGAGATAATCTCACGGTGGAGACAATGCCTGTACAAGTTGCGGATCGCGAGATGAAGATTCTAAGGGGGAAGGAGATTGCATTGGTGAAAGTTCACTGGTTAGGAGTTGCTGAAGAGAGTATGACCTGGGAGTTGGAGAGCAAGATGCGAGACTCCTATCCTGAGTTATTTGAACCGGGTAGACTTTTATTTTCGAGGATGAAAATATTCTAAGTAGGGGAGAGTTGTAACGCCCCGTGTAATATGGTGGGAGATCTGACTTGGGATTTTGCGTTTGTGTTTGCAAATGTTTCGGTTTAGCAAGAGTCGCCACCAACTTTTTATTTTATCCTAAGGAAAGGTCAAAAAGCACAGGAAAGACCTTTGAGATGTTTTCTTGGGTTCGGGGAGTAGATTATAGAAAGGGAAGGTATTAGCACCCTTTCTATCCATGGTTATCCATGGGCTCTTAGTTACTTGTTTAGATCACTTGCTTTGCTTTTCAATTGTTTGAAATGGTGCTCTTCAATTGTTTGAAATGGTGCTTTGTGTGTGGTTTTGAAAGATGATTTTGAAAAGAGGCCATCGTTGTGGCAACCTTTGTAATGATTCTTGTTTGAATGTATACAAAGGTGTTTTTGTCTTTTGAAAAGTTTTCAATGTTTGAAAGTAGGGTTTTTGAAATTGTGTGGTGAAGTGTGTTTTGAAGATAGCATGGATGTTTTTGCAAGCTTTTGATCAAGTAACTAAGAGTTGTCTACCCTATTTTACTCAAATATCTTTCTTATGTTTTTAACCCTTTTGACAGTGTTGTTTCACCATTGTATTTGGTGAACAACCTTGTGTAAGGATGTTAAACGAGACAGGCGCGGGTCATCGTATAGACCATGATAGCAATTGTGTCAAGTATTTTTGGCAATTTTCTTGAGGGACTTGATCATTTTGTTTAGGCAACTCAGATAGCGTCATCGAGGGACTATGATCTTTTGTTTTGTTTTTGTTTTGCCAAAGTACTTGACATGCATACCATGGCCCATTTTGAAGGCAACAAGTGGATTGTAACGCTAGGGGTGCAAGTGTGTATTGTGTTTGTTTTTCATGCATTTTTGGCTTTGATTAGGTCAAACTATTTGTTGGTTTTTGATTTTTGCATACAAATCCTAATTCTAATCATGGCATAATTGAAAGCGTAAAAGTGCGAGAATTTAAACTCTAAGCTATTACAACATGATATAGGGAGGGGGTACAATTTTGAATAGGGGGGTATTTGACAAGAAATATAAAACCCTAATTACTATTACAACCAAATTGAATTTGCAAGGCATAATATTTAAATGTACAATATTTAAATAAATACAATAAATAAATATTAAATAAAAAGTATTATGCAAAAAAGATTTTTTAAGTATGTAAAGTATTTTTAATGGAAAGAAATGTGGAGAAATAAATAAAGATTAATTTTATTTGTTTTTAGGGCAAAAAACCCTAATTTCTTAAAGAAAAGGTATTATTTAATATTTCTGTACAAAAATGTATCAATATGTACAAAAATAAAAGTATATTAAAAAAAAGTATTTTTTTAGTAAAAAATATCAATAAAAATAAAATGTATTATTTTTGTGTTTTTTATTCTAAGCTTTTAATAAAATAAAGTGTATATATATATATATATATATATATATATATATATATATATATATATATATATATATATATATATATATATATATATATATATATATATATATATATATATATATATATATATATATATATATATATATATATATATATATATATATATATATATATATATATATATATATATATATATATATATATATATATATATATATATATATTAAGTGGGTAAGAAATAAAATAAATTATTTACAAAAATGTATATATTTCAAGAAAATATTTTCAAATCTGAATAAAAATAATAAATGAAAATAAAATTATTTTTTTTACATTATTTTTTAAGTTTAAACAAAATAATATAAAGTATTTAAACATTTTAATGTTAGAAATAATTAAAATAAAAACTAAATAAATATAAAAATCATGAAAATATTTT
Organism: Vicia faba; assembly: GCA_948472305.1. Lineage (NCBI taxonomy): Eukaryota > Viridiplantae > Streptophyta > Magnoliopsida > Fabales > Fabaceae > Vicia > Vicia faba. The sequence goes on from OX451738.1 coordinate 101,742,545, forward strand.
TTAGGCATTTTTTATGTTTGAAAATAAAATAATAAAGTCAGAAATGAAATAAAAATGCAAAAATAATAAAAATACAAAGAAATGGGCCAGGGGTGTGAAACTGAAAATGGGGGTGTCAAAAGCAGGAAGTAGCCAGGCCCAGCCCATCTACTTCATCTTCTTCCTCTGTCCAACAGAAACGCGCGCATGGCTTAGTTCAAACCTGTATCTCCTGTTTTAGTGCTTTTTTGACAAAACTCAAAACATGAAGCTTGTAGAGCATCAAACAACGAATCTAACCATATAAAAAACTTAAGCTAACTCTCAAAGACCAGAGAGAATTTCTCTGGCCCTAATTTCTAACCTAGTTTTTTTCAGAAAGTTCATGGATGAAATTCTCCTAGCACGATTAATATAAATGAAAACTAAGCACATGTATAGTTTCAGGGCAATGAATACAACATCTTTCATTCACAAACCTAAGTATAAATGTTCCTAAATAGAGAGATAGAAGTTCATGAAATACCTGTTTCAGTTGAGTTCGAGCTGGACAATGCAGCAACTTTCAATGGTGCCTGAGGTTCTTTTGAGCTTGCTTGATGTTCCCTGAACCTTTCCCAATGCTTAGTTTATTTTGAAGTGGCCTGAATCGTGCTACAGAACTCAACCTGCAAAGCTTCCAAACAAAAATGGTGATGTGTATTAATGGAGTTACATCAACTTGTGAATGGTCTGGATAGCTTAGGTATATTGTTTGGAATGTGTTTGAAGTGATTTTGGGCAAAACGCACGAGAGGATTTGATGGTGGCTTGTGATTTCCAGAACTGGCCCTGTTTTGCAAGAAAATATGGTTTTTGAGTAGAGGGTGCTTTAGGGGTAAAAGGCTCATGCTTCTGACTTACAAGGGTATGCAAAACTTGTTTGAAAACTTTGCTTGAGTTGGTTTTATCAGATATGTGAGTTATGGACTTTTGGCCATTTGACTTGTTTTGAAAGCAAAGATGTGAGCTGACCAAGCTATGGCCTGTACAGGCTAGTTACAAGCATGCTCAAGTTGGTGTACTATGCCTGAGATTAGGGAACTTGTTTGCTGCAAGGAAAAAGGTCCAAGGCTCAAGAAAATGTAATTTGACATAAAGTGGCCTTTATGAAAATGGAAGTATGACCTTTATGCTCAAAATGGAAAAGTTCAATGTATAATGCTCCCTTGATCAGAATAATGCCAATGTCCAATGTATTTGCATTCAATTTTTGAGTGTAAATTGGTTTAGAGGCCTGTAATTATGTACTAAGCTATTTTGGTCAGATTTGCAACTTGGTATGAACATGTATTGGCCATGGTTACAAAGTGAGTTTTTGCCAACTTCAAGCATTCGATTCTCCCTAATCACAAAGGTGTTTGAGGAGTTCTTGGACAATTTGGAAAGCTTGCAACATGTACTAAAATCCATCTTTGAAATGCAACTTAAGAATCCAAGTGGAACTATGTGAAAAATGGCCAAGAAGATGGGTCAAAATCTTGCCTAAACTAGGGCAAAATTTCTCTAAGTTAAAAGTTTTAGGTACCCTTGTTCCAAAAATCATAACTTGAGATCCAAGATTCTTTTGAGAAAACTTTTTGGATAAAAGTTGTAGACTTTGTGATGGACTACAATTTTCATGTTGTAAGTTTTCTTTGAATCCATTTTCATCTTGGTGAAAATGTGGGACAAAGTTAGGAAAAAATAAGAAAATTTTATAACTTAGAAAATTTCTAAGTTATGAAAAATTTCCATTTTAAACCCTAATTTGCAATTTTGGGTTTCTTGATGAACAAGTTTCATAACTTGACATGTCTTGATGAAAAATGACCCTTGGAACTTGATTTTGACCAAAAAGTCAAAGTTTGACTTTTTAGTGTACAGTCAAATTTTGATCAGTTGACTGAAAAATTCAACTACCAATCCTATGCCTTTGAGATCTTTTGAACTTGTTGAATGGGTAAAGACAATTTCATTGAGTCCTTGTGTCCATGGTTGAGCTTGATTTGTCATTAGTTAGGTCAAACAGTCAAAAATTGCCCTTGTGCAATCAAAAACCTAAAAATGACCATTTTGCCCTTTTGGTGATCTGATCAAATTTCTTGTGGAATTATGATCCAAACTTGATCAAATGGTTCATATGAGTTCATAATGTTGATGTGGGTCAAAATTCATGAGGTTTGACAGTCAATTGGCCACAATTGACTTTTTCCCCAATACAGCTGATTTCTAGGTCAACTGTCCAATTGACTGGGCAAAAATTTGATTCAGGGCTTGAAACTTGGTATGGACAAACTTGTGGGTCCAAAATGAACTATGAAAGTCACTTTGGGAATTGTAGGTCAAAATATCCCTGTGCAAACTCAAACCCTAATTTAGGTCAACAGTGCAAGGAGGTGTGTTGAGCAGAGCAAACCCTAGCTTGATCTTGAGTTCTAAGAGCCTTGTGATGAGAAATGTTGATAAAATGGGAGGGAAAATTTTGGGGTACAACACCCCGATATTTAATTATTTATTTAATTAATTATTATTTTGAATATTTTATTTTAATTTGAATTTTTATCGTAAGAGTCAGAATTATTTTATTAAGTTGGAATAATAATTTAATCAGGTTTATATTGGTATAAATAAGTTGAAGTGTCATTTTACTAATAAGCTTAGAATTGATGTTGGGCTTAAGTATAGTGTCGCGAAGTAATAAGGGAGGTGTATTGTTTAGGCCCATTTAAGTTACTAAGGATTAAATAATAGTATTTTATTAGAAAATAGAAGAAAAGAGAGAAAGTAGTGTTATCAGGAAAAACAAAATAAGAAGAGAAAAGAGAACAAGGTTTTGTGAGAAGAGAATAGGAATGAGAAAGTTGATGCTACGGCCAATCTCAGAAGTTCTATTGAAGCTTCCTTGAGTGCTTTCAAAATCAACCAGGTAAGGGTGGGTTTCTTATCCTATAACAGGGTATATGATATTTTGTATGTGGGGATTTTATGTGAAATTGTTACTGTTTCATTGATTTGTGTTGTTGTGATAAGCATGATTAATATTGTTTTAGTTATAGAAATGTCAAAGAAGTATGTGGGTTGCTGTGTTAAACGCTTGTCTGGTTTGGGTTTGGATTAGGAGACAGAAGAATTATTGAAGCAATGTAGAAACTATGCATAGAAAATAAGTATAGAAAATAAGAAAAAGGAATAAAAACGAAGCTAGAAGTGGAAGTGTCGTCCGACACTTGTGTTTATGGGGGTTTCCGTTCGGCAACCTTTGGAGAAAGAGAGAAGTGATGATCGACACTAGGAAAGGGTGGGAGAAAAAGTGCCACTTTGGCACTGTGAGGCAGGGGCACTTGCTTTTGTCTCTGTTTCTCTATTTTGTCTTTCTATGGCACTATGCTGCATAATTTTAAATGATATCAGTAATTGCTCATAGCAGTATATATGAATGTCACTATTTTCAATAGTAGTAAATTAAATTTAGTTGCTAGAAGCTAGTTTTATGTGGAAGAATGACACATCCATTAGTTGTATAATAAATTAGTAATTTTAGGGAGAAACAATTAACAGTGGACTATATATATTTTAAATGGCTGAATTAGTATTTTATTAGTGATGAAAATAATTTAGCAGTGGGATTAATTGATTAAGTTGGCAAATAATTGGAAACGAGTTGATTAATTCGGTATGTTGGTATATTGATGTATTTTGTGAATTGACCAAAATGTCATTTTGTTTCGATATATCCGTGGTGAATAAATGTCGTGATTTACCCTTGATTAATTGGTAATGACTGTGATATAGGCCTTTGGCCAATGTTGAATGGTGTGAATTGTTGTTATATCGACCTTTATTATGTTATTGTCGTTGTTGCGTTGCCAAGTTGTGGTTGTTTATATCATCGCATAGCATAACATAACATTAAAGTTGGCCTAGATTGACATGTTCTAAGTTGGAGCGAATGCTCACCACGCTGGCCTTTATTGGTAATATCTTATGTTGAGGGCTTATGTAACACCCTCTAAAACCCCGCATAAATTTTCGCGATTTTAAATAAAACATACTTTCAGAGTACATGTATTAACGAGGATGCCACAATTCTCTTTTTAATAAAAACAAAGTTCCTGTCATGCATAACATAGAAGTAACTCATACATGTTTACACAGCGGAATAATTCAATTAACAAAACCAATGTTATAATATTTTCAAAATCATCAGGGATTAACACCTGGAATATATCAACATCATATTATAACAAACATAAGGAAATAAACGAGTCTGACTAAAGCAGCTCGACAAACAAACGTTCCCGGAGTTACAACTATCAGAGCATGACCCAGACAATACTTAAACAGAAATAAACTAGAAACGACAAGCCTTCGCCAAGCACCTGAACGAAGCTCCTCAATCTGAAATGTTCAACAGTAAGGGTGAGAATCTCAACTATACATTTGATTATACGTTCATAACAATCAATTCAGAAAAACCATAAGCATCACCCAAACAGTTAGCATGTTTCATAGTTTACGAAAACCTTTACAATTCATATATTCATAATCTATTACTTTTCATACTTATAATTAACATCAAACATCATTAACAATTCAGCAACAATACATGCATACAATCAATTAAATACAACATTAGAAAATCATCCATTCATGTTATATTCAATATAATGCAACACACCCATGCATGTGGTACCATTTTACCGCCCCATTATATCTCGGGTCACGGACAACTCACCGTTCCATTAAATCGCGGACACGGCTACCACCTCAACGTTCCATTAAATCGCGGACACGTATATTGGCCACCATGTTAATTCCACACAATGGGAATTAACAAATACAACATGATATGTAAAGTATGCAACACTCAGCATACTATTAACATCAAGAAAACATATCATGCAACATCAACAATATCAATCATAACAGGATATGGATAGTATGTAACCACTCAGCATACTATTAAACATCAACCAATCATATCAAGTTATATCATAATTCATGCTTGATAACATCATCTAAAAGCATGACAATAACATCCACGTAGTGTTGGTATCATAACATACAAACGTTATTCGATACAAGCATCAATCAACACTAGGAAATCAATAAACAGCATATCCAAAACATGTCAAACACTGCACATCAAAACAGGATCAATCCGTACATAACAGCATGCACAGAAAACAGAGTTTAGAAACCAACACAGGAGGTTCAACACGGGTGCCCGTGTGAAACAACACTGCCCGTGTGGAAATGTGTCCAGAAACGCATTATTTTACCAATACAGAAGATCAACACGGGTGCCCGTGTGAATCAACACGGCCCGTGTTGATGAGCGCGTACAAAAAATTCCTGTACCTGCAGCATGCTCGGAACAGCAACCAAACACGAAAAATACCAGCCAAAACGTGCATTTAGGTACATAACAACATCCATTTTGCATAACTCAAAGCAACACATCGATTGGAAACACAATTCCTTTCTACGTTAGTCAATTTCCAATCTTAAGGACATCATTACTTCACTTAAGGTCTTATTTTTCAAATTATACACAACTCAGAATTTTCGTCTCAAAACATCCTATTTTATCAACAATTCTTTCATCAACAACAAGTTTTATAAAATTGACCTTAAGTTACATATTACCCGTCCTTTAGGGAAATCCTAACAACATTGAGGTTATCCCTAGAATTACCTAAGGGAAACTCTCGATCATACAAATATACTCCAAATCCACCATAGGAACCTAAAATCCTTAATTGATTCATAAAATTTTGGAACCTAAACCTTTTCTAACAAGGTTCAACCCTAAGGTTATTGATCCCTAAGAACATCTAAAAATTGGGGTTCTCCCTACGATTATCCAAAATCAATCGTACCTAAACCCATAAGCAAAAGTAAATCGAGTAGTAGCCCCCCTTACCTTATCAAATTGCAGCTTCGAACTCTTGAGCGATTGTTCGTCGTTCTTCAGAGCTCCAATCCCAAATATCTCCAAACACTTCACTAAAATACATAACAATCAAACTCACTTATAAACATAAACACTTTCTCCAATAATCACTTATTAAAATAAGCTCTTAAAGCTACTTAATTCCTCATAATCATATAGAAAATTTCACTAGCTTTCCAACGCATCAAACGGCGCCTAAATCGGAGTTACGGTTCAAAAGTTATGGCCGAAATGATTTTTGGGAAAAACCTACCCGAGCATCAACACAGAAGATCAACACGGGTGCCCGTGTGCATCAACACGGCCCGTGTTGATGACTCTGCAACACCATATTTCACGTTTTTATGCTTCCCAAAATCACCCCAACCCATTCCTAATCATCCCCAAACATCCTAAAACCATCAAAATCGAATTCCTACCATATAGCAATAGCAATTAGAATCATTCTAAAGTATTAACTAATACCTATAACTATGGGAACATGCAATACTACCTATGTTCATTTGAGCTCTAAGCTCCGAGGATAACAATGGTGTCTAATCCAAAAATCTGTAAAACTCAGAGAAATCACCCAATACCAAAAACTCATGTTAAATTTGTTCCTACCCATGAATAAGTACAAGGAACCCCACCCTTACCTGGTGTAATTCACGAATTCGGCAAAGCTTCGCTTCTTTCTTCCTCTTCCAAGCACTCTAGGGCAGCTTCTCCCTTTTCTCCTTTCTCTGCTTTTCTCTCTATTATTCACGATAACTGAGTTTCTACTCACTTCCCTTTTCTTTCCCTTTTTTATTCTTTCTATTCTTTTTCTTTCCTTTAGTTGGGCCCTATTGGCACCCCCTCTCTACTAACACTACACAAGGCCCACTAACCTTATCTTATTTCTTATATCACTTAATTAATTTAAATCATATACTAACCAATTAAATAAATACTACTAATATATTATATTATTCTAGTGACCTCACACTAACCCGATCAATTAGGGACACATACCCTACACCGACCCCACAAACACATATAAGGCCACAAACCAATAATATTCATTTTATTCACAACAAGGCACATAAATATGTTATAAACACATAACAAATCACTTAAATTAATTAAAAAGAGAACAATCGAAATTGGGGCATTACAACTCTCCCCCACTTAAAAGATTTTCGTCCTCGAAAATTCTCTAACCAAAACCAATCCAAAATCACGAAACACGAATTCATACAGCATGGTAACAACAGTCACATGCAATCATCCCAAAACATAATAAGACATCTTACATAATTCAGTTCCTCAACTTTCCTCTGTCCATTCTCAACTGGAACCTTAGTCATTACCACCAGTAATCAGAACACCTCTCACAACATACCTGCATTACACTGCCGTTATCAATTCCACGAACTCAAGTGGTTCCTTGCCAGTTGACTTACTCGACTATATCCAATTCATTACTAATTACTCTTTAAACGAATCCAACGATCACATACTATTTGCAAATCTGAGTCTCGTCTTCGACTCACACCAATTTACACCAGTCATTATACACAAATCCGCACTTCGCTTTCGCTGCGCCACCCTGATCTTTTCCTTAGAGATCCTCTGTTCGATTAACACGGCAACTTCGTTACTCAAATTTACGATACCAGCCTATATTCCACACAAATCTTTGAATCCTTTTTATCCCGATACAACGCTGACTTCCGTACAATGCTCTGCAAGTCCTTGTGATTAACACACTTCTCTTAATACACTTCTTCCATAAGAACAAATCAACCCAAATCTCGTTCTCTAATTAAAATTGAAACCAACTCAGTACTCCCTTGCTAACTCTTCCAAAGTTAATAATCATTTATCCGACATTATTACGACACCTCAAATTCTTAAACCAAGAGTTAAGACCTTCGCATCCTTAATTACTCGCGCAATCACGACTAGCACCTTCTCTAGGATGATCCACATTTCTCCTTTTGCAATTTACCTTCACCAAGAAATACGATTCTAACACCTCAAATCCATAAATCATAAAGAAGTAATCCATTCTGGTCTGCTACAGCACGCCGCGCGACATCCAGTTTGCGGCGCGATGACAGGAAAAGTGCAGTTCGCGGTGCCAACTAGGGGACGCGGCGCGAACTGTGCGGGACATAAACTCCCACTTAAGTGCTCAGTTCAGCATATGGCGATTTGCCTCCGAACCCAAATCAAATCCTTATCAAGTCCATAATCCAGCTTCCCCTTATTCACTTACAATCAATCCACGAATATTCTAGCGTTCCAGCTTCGCACTCAATGACCGAAATCCTTCTAATTACAATTCCCACTCATATCTTGTAACATGAGCTACTCTTGCCTGAGTACTTGCAACCTTGACTATCCGTATCTGGAACCGCCTTCATCTTACTCTTACCAATAATGGTTACCAACCAAAATCCATAAACACTTTGATTTCTTGCCCAAAGGTTACCCTCAGTATCCACTTACGCTGACCAACTAAATCATAAAATCCTCCTTAATTATCCTTGATAGAATTCTTATCCAAATTCGTCTGGTCCAACCCGAACCTTTACCCATCTGTTATTCACTCTACGATCCAATCCTAAAATGAAGACAATTCTTCCAATTAAATTTCATCCATAAATCCCTCTCACATACTAGTCCATAAGTTCATTCATCTCTTGTCCATCACATTCCAATTATCCGAATCGACAATCTTAGTCTTACTAATTCATGTCTCAACTCATCCGGTGATCACACTTTCCTGGGTTGTCACTTCAGCGTAATCACTCGACACGACATCAAGAATCCTCACTCAAAACAAGACTTAGTGAAACCTCCACATCCGTTATTCCAATACAGTTCTTAACGACTATGCTTAGACATCTTCTGAACATCCATAATTTACCATGACTTCGAAAGTATTACCTTTACATTACCTGAACCGAAATTCCAAAAGTCCTCTTCTCCGATCCGATACGAATACTTACTTCTGAGTTCCTATTAGATTCAAATCCATGCATCCGAGATTCTCCCAATTTCCAGATGATGCCTTGACACCTTCACTTATAGTATGACACTAGCTTCACAACGATACCCATTTCTGTTTAACCACAACACTCCAAGTCTACTCTTCATGTTACCTTGAGTAAAACTACTACCCATCATCCTGGGGTTACGCATTCCTCTGATTCGTTCACCACTTCTGATTCCATAACGAGTATCCAACTCCAGCACCTTTGTCCAACACACATACTAAATAGTCGGAAACAATACATCTATTCATCTCTTTCAATTCCACTACTATCGACAACACATCAAGGGTGATCAAGTCCTTAATTTGCCAAAGAATAGTCGAAACCAGAACAAATGTATAAATAATCATTACACGACCACCTTAGTATCTCAAGTACTATTCTAACCTTTAAACATTCTCCCAGAGTCAAACCAATCCCTCTTCGTCGCATCGCAGAGAAGCGTCAGCTTCTCCCCCACTTATTTTAGCCTTGCCTCTGGAAGAACAATAACAATTGCAGCACCGCTCCTTCCAGCCGATCAATTCCAACAGCTACAATCACAACAAAACAAGAAAACACTGACAGTATACACTGTCGGACCGACTGACTCAATAACACTGGCCGGACGGACCGAACTGCTCTGATACCACTATTGTAACACCCTCTAAAACCCCGCATAAATTTTCGCGATTTTAAATAAAACATACTTTCAGAGTACATGTATTAACGAGGATGCCACAATTCTCTTTTTAATAAAAACAAAGTTCCTGTCATGCATAACATAGAAGCAACTCATACATGTTTACACAGCGGAATAATTCAATTAACAAAACCAATGTTATAATATTTTCAAAATCATCAGGGATTAACACCTGGAATATATCAACATCATATTATAACAAAAATAAGGAAATAAACGAGTCTGACTAAAGCAGCTCGACAAACAAACGTTCTCGGAGTTACAACTATCAGAGCATGACCCAGACAATACTTAAACAGAAATAAACTAGAAACGACAAGCCTTCGCCAAGCACCTGAACGAAGCTCCTCAATCTGAAATGTTCAACAGTAAGGGTGAGCATCTCAACTATACATTTGATTATACGTTCATAACAATCAATTCAGAAAAACCATAAGCATCACCCAAACAGTTAGCATGTTTCATAGTTTACGAAAACCTTTACAATTCATATATTCATAATCTATTACTTTTCATACTTATAATTAACATCAAACATCATTAATAATTCAGCAACAATACATGCATACAATCAATTAAATACAACATTGGAAAATCATCCATTCATGTTATATTCAATATAATGCAACACACCCATGCATGTGGTACCATTTTACCGCCCCATTATATCTCGGGTCACGGACAACTCACCGTTCCATTAAATCGCGGACACGGCTACCACCTCAACGTTCCATTAAATCGCGGACACGTATATTGGCCACCATGTTAATTCCACACAATGGGAATTAACAAATACAACATGATATGTAAAGTATGCAACACGCAGCATACTATTAACATCAAGAAAACATATCATGCAACATCAACAATATCAATCATAACAGGATATGGATAGTATGTAACCACTCAGCATACTATTAAACATCAACCAATCATATCAAGTTATATCATAATTCATGCTTGATAACATCATCTAAAAGCATGACAATAACATCCACGTAGTGTTGGTATCATAACATACAAACGTTATTCGATACAAGCATCAATCAACACTAGGAAATCAATAAACAGCATATCCAAAACATGTCAAACACTGCACATCAAAACAGGATCAATCCGTACATAACAGTATGCACAGAAAACAGAGTTTAGAAACCAACACAGGAGGTTCAACACGGGTGCCCGTGTGAAACAACACTGCCCGTGTGGAAATGTGTCCAGAAACGCATTATTTTACCAATACAGAAGATCAACACGGGTGCCCGTGTGAATCAACACGGCCCGTGTTGATGAGCGCGTACAAAAAATTCCTGTACCTGCAGCATGCTCGGAACAGCAACCAAACACGAAAAATACCAGCCAAAACGTGCATTTAGGTACATAACAACATCCATTTTGCATAACTCAAAGCAACACATCGATTGGAAACACAATTCCTTTCTACGTTAGTCAATTTCCAATCTTAAGGACATCATTACTTCACTTAAGGTCTTATTTTTCAAATTATACACAACTCAGAATTTTCGTCTCAAAACATCCTATTTTATCAACAATTCTTTCATCAACAACAAGTTTTATAAAATTGACCTTAAGTTACATATTACCCGTCCTTTAGGGAAATCCTAACAACATTGAGGTTATCCCTAGAATTACCTAAGGGAAACTCTCGATCATACAAATATACTCCAAATCCACCATAGGAACCTAAAATCCTTAATTGATTCATAAAATTTGGGAACCTAAACCTTTTCTAACAAGGTTCAACCCTAAGGTTATTGATCCCTAAGAACATCTAAAAATTGGGGTTCTCCCTACGATTATCCAAAATCAATCGTACCTAAACCCATAAGCAAAAGTAAATCGAGTAGTAGCCCCCCTTACCTTATCAAATTGCAGCTTCGAACTCTTGAGCGATTGTTCGTCGTTCTTCAGAGCTCCAATCCCAAATATCTCCAAACACTTCACTAAAATACATAACAATCAAACTCACTTATAAACATAAACACTTTCTCCAATAATCACTTATTAAAATAAGCTCTTAAAGCTACTTAATTCCTCATAATCATATAGAAAATTTCACTAGCTTTCCAACGCATCAAACGGCGCCTAAATCGGAGTTACGGTTCAAAAGTTATGGCCGAAATGATTTTTGGGAAAAACCTACCCGAGCATCAACACAGAAGATCAACACGGGTGCCCGTGTGCATCAACACGGCCCGTGTTGATGACTCTGCAACACCATATTTCACGTTTTTATGCTTCCCAAAATCACCCCAACCCATTCGTAATCATCCCCAAACATCCTAAAACCATCAAAATCGAATTCCTACCATATAGCAATAGCAATTAGAATCATTCTAAAGTATTAACTAATACCTATAACTATGGGAACATGCAATACTACCTATGTTCATTTGAGCTCTAAGCTCCGAGGATAACAATGGTGTCTAATCCAAAAATCTGTAAAACTCAGAGAAATCACCCAATACCCAAAACTCATGTTAAATTTGTTCCTACCCATGAATAAGTACAAGGAACCCCACCCTTACCTGGTGTAATTCACGAATTCGGCAAAGCTTCACTTCTTTCTTCCTCTTCCAAGCACTCTAGGGCAGCTTCTCCCTTTTCTCCTTTCTCTGCTTTTCTCTCTATTATTCACGATAACTGAGTTTCTACTCACTTCCCTTTTCTTTCCCTTTTTTATTCTTTCTATTCTTTTTCTTTCCTTTAGTTGGGCCCTATTGGCACCCCCTCTCTACTAACACTACACAAGGCCCACTAACCTTATCTTATTTCTTATATCACTTAATTAATTTAAATCATATACTAACCAATTAAATAAATACTACTAATATATTATATTATTCTAGTGACCTCACACTAACCCGATCAATTAGGGACACATACCCTACACCGACCCCACAAACACATATAAGGCCACAAACCAATAATATTCATTTTATTCACAACAAGGCACATAAATATGTTATAAACACATAACAAATCACTTAAATTAATTAAAAAGCGAACAATCGAAATTGGGGCATTACAGCTTATGCCTTATTTCTCGGTATACTGGCACTTTCTAAGTTGGGAGTTCTTCTCCAATGGTACCACATGCATTTGCATAGTTGAGTCGCATTTGGAGTCGTTAATTTGTTGCTTATTTGAAGTGTTGGTTACGCACGGTAATGTTATAAGTTGAATTGAGGTGTTGGTGAATGGTATTGCTATACGTTGATTTGGTATGAAATGGTGATTTTACATAAACTGATTTCGATATATTATTTATCATATGTTCTATTATAGTATTCAATATCTCACTCCTTCTGTTTGAATGTTACCCTTTGTTGGTAACGTGCAGGTAACCAAGAGGAGTAGCCGTTAGCGTTGTTAGTTCGAGTTTGGTGTCATTTGCTCTGATACGTAGCACTCGGGGGGAAATGAACGCTTGTCTTATTTTGTTGTTTATTTATCGAACCTTATGTTGTTATTTGAGGAGTTATTGTATTGACGTTGTTTTATGATTCAAAAGATGCTATGTCTCATATGGAGAATTATTATGAATCTGTTGCGTGATTAATCAAAGTTGGTTTATGTTATGAAGACTTCATTCATGAGTTGTGTTCATTCCGTTTTCTTTAAGTGTTATGTATCTATTCTAAAAGCATGTCAGGTTTATGTGTCTCTGTTGAATGTGTAACATCCTGATTATTTTGGAAATTTTTATACTCTGATTTTCCGTAAATTGCTTGGGGTAGAATTGGGGTGTTACACCGGGCGATAGGTTGTGTTGTTGCTGTGTGCCGACCGGCACTAGGTGCTTAAGGTGAGGGGGGCTGCCGTTCGGCAGCCTTGAGAGAAAGGGAAGAGTGTCATTCGGCACTAGGGTGCTTGTAGAAGGAATGTGCCGTTTGGCACTGATTGTTAGGCAGGCACTTGTTTTGTTATATAATTTTTATTTGGTATCAGCATAAAATTTAGTAATACAAAAGCAGTTAGGGAACAAACTGAACTATTCTTATATGTAGTATGTTATAGTATAAGAACATTAATAGAAGTAGCCTTATGTCAGTAATCTTAATTTAGTAGTGTCAATATAATTTCAATAGCCTGTAGAAATAAGACAGAGTTAGAAATAATTAGTAAAGTTGCAGTAACTATTTTAGAGGATTAATTAAATAGCAGAAGAAAATATATATTGCCAGTTAGTTATCTAGAAGTGAATATTAGGAGAATAATTAAATAATGAAGAACTAATACATAGAGAGTTATGGGAGTATTTTGGAAACGACTATCATGTTTGTGTTTTCTTTGTGGTATGCGTTGATGCTATGGTGTTGCGAATATTTTGTGAAGATACAAGAATTTTTATGACGAAGATTTACATCTATTAATTGGTAATAACAGTGATATAGTCTTGTTGCCAAAGTTGAATAATTGTGGTTATGATAATTTTGTGATGATGCGAAGTGCAGGAATAACTGTGTTGTGGGTCATTGTTGTGAATAAGTCGTTGTCGAATACATTGTTGTTATTGAATATGTCGTTGTTTATATGTTCTGATTGATACGTTGATTAAGTTGTAGGCCTATGGCCAATGTTGAAGCGACGATGAGTACTTCTAATTATTGCTAAAGTGATGATATAGGCTTATGCCTTTGTGACGATGATTTTTGTTGTTGTATGTGATTGTTGCATTCATTAAGTTACATACATCTGCATTATTAAGTTGGCCTGGATTGGCACCACGTTGCCATGGATTGGCAAAATATTAAGTTGAAGGCTTATGCCTTGTTGATGCCTCTATTTATTGGCAGATTTTCAAAGGTAGGAGTTCTGCTCCAATGGTACGACATGCATTTACATAACATTGAGTCACAATCTAAGTTGTACAATTGAGTTGTTGTGTTGATGAATTAATTATTGCATTTTAATGATATCCTGTTGCGATTGTTGTTGTGAAGTGGTGATTTTTGCATGACCCGATTCTAATATATAATTTATCATGTGCTCACTTATACGATTTAAGAATATCACTCCTTACTGTTTGAATGTTGCCCTCTGTTTGTAACGTGCAGGTAACCAAGAATGAAGATTTGCTTAGCCTTATTAGTTCAAAGTCGGTTGGTTGCTCTGATACGTAGCACTCAGGGGGGGGGGGATGATCGAATAGTTGTTTACTTGTTGAATTGTTTTATTTGTTGAATCCTAAGTTGAATTATATGAAATAATATGTTGCCCCTCAAGTTGTTTTAGTTGAACAAAGCATATGATGCTACTTGAAGTTGTAATTATGATTCTGTTACGTTATTAATAAAAGAAGTGGTTTTGTTTTAAAAGTTGATGCAAGTTGTTATATGATCCTCCAAAATTAAAGTGTTATGTATCTGTTTTTGTGTTGTAACATATTGAAATGTGATATCCCAAATGTGTTGGAAACTTTTAAATACTCTGATTTTCATTATAACTACCGGGTAGAATTTGGGGTGTTACAGGCACATCCGCCATTCGTGACTTGAAGGTAAAAGATGATTGAATACTTAAGTGCCCAGAAATTTGCACTCACTTGTTCATGGAGTAACGCTATTGGTTGATTATACTGGGAACGACCTTAAAGATGTCATTTGGAGAGGTAATGATGAGTCATTAGAGATGGTCTTATAGATGCCATCCAAAGTAATTGTTGATAGAAATTAGACTAAGTATACGCTCGACTTCCACTGGAAGAAGTATCAGAATAAATCTACACTCGATTTAATCTGAGCCAGGAAATGTCTATTGGAAGAAGTATTAGAATAAATCTACGCTTGATTTAATTTGAGCTAGAAGATGTCTACGTCTGTCTTTAATTGGAAGAAGTATCAGAATAAATCTATGGTTGATTTAATCTGAGCCAGAAAATGTCTACTAGAAGAAGTATCAGAATAAATCTATGGTTGATTTAATCTGAGCCAGAAGATGTCTGCGTCCATATTTAACTGGGAGAAGTATCATAATAAATCTATGGTTGATTTAATTTGAGCCAGAAGATGTTTGCATCCGTCTTTAACTGGGAGAAGTATCATAATAAATATATGGTTGATTTAATCTAAGCCAGAAAATGTCTATTGGAAGAAGTATCAGAATAAATCTATGGTTGATTTAATCTGAGCCAGAAGATGTTTGCGTCCGTCTTTAACTGGGAGAAGTATCATAATAAATCTATAGTTCATTTAATCTGAGCCAGAAAATGTCTACTGGAAGAAGTATCAAAATAAATCTATGGTTGATTTAATATGAGCCAGAAGACGTTTTTTTGGGAATGACCCTCTGAAGAAATTTCTTAAATAGCCCTTTGTCAGATGTAGCCTTGGAGAAGACTGTCGGATCATATAAGTAGTTGATGATGATTGTCTGTTGATTAATCTTTCCTAAAAAGGTAAAGAGTTAGATGTATGCGATGTCATGATGTATGAAATGCATTGCGTAATGATGTTCTCAAAATAAATGAGATTATGCTATATGCGTTTCGTATGCATATGCTATGATATTGTTAAATAATGTATGAATGTGAAATGTTATTGGAAGTGTATCAACAGTTATGTATGACATCTTGCTGGGGAAAATGAATCCTTGACTGGTGCTGGTGATGAAGAACATATGTAATCTTCAACCTTGTCTATAATGCTTCTGCTGGGGATTCCTGCTTGTTGTTTAAGGAAATTCCACTGGGGAGTGTTGACTTCTATTTGGGGAGAAGAGTTTAGGAACATTAGTCGTTCATCACTCTACTGGGGAGTTTAATTCTTATATACCATGACTGGGGATAAAAGAGATGGATAACCTTCCGACTCGTCTGGGAGGATAAAGTTGACTGATATCTGGTCCAATTCCAGGTTTCGTAGCAACTCTTTAGGGATAGTGTCGACTTCACTGGGGAGTTTAATTCTTATATACCCTGATTGGGGATAAAAGAGATGGATAACCTTCTGTTGTACCCTAAAATTTTCCATCCCTTTTCTCAAGGCATTCTCTTACTATTTTCAACTACTCAAGGCTACCAAGGCTTCTCAGGCCTCAAGACATGTCAACTGATTTTTTTGGTTTCATCAGGGTTCAGGGTTGCAAGTGTTTCAAAAGAGAATCACATTTCTCCTATCCATTGGTTTTGTACTAGGGTTTTGACTTTTGAGTGTGTGACACCTGTTGTGATCAAGATTCATGAGGCTTTATCTTCTTTTCATCATATAAGTCATCTTTGCCCAAGGGTTTCTCCCTCATGTTTAGAGGAATTAAGGTTTTGAGCTTGGGACGTCATTGGTCAGAATTAGGGTCTATGTGGGCTCTGAGGATTTCCTTTTCAATCAAGGGATGTTCAGTGTATTCGTCATTAATCTCGGTCTGAGAAATTAGGGTTTTGTGTTCATGTTAATTGAGGATTCTTTCTTCCGTGAAGCTTCTTCAATATGCCTCTTAATCAAGTGGATTTTTTTGGTTATTTGCTGGTTCAATTTGTGAGTTTGAATGATGAAGTTATGATGCAAAGTCTAGTGAAGATATTTTGGGCTTATTAGAGTATATTCTTTGAGCTTTTTAGAGTGCATTTTTGGGCTTACTAGATATTGAATTTAAAAAGGCCATTGGAGGGGATTTTGGTTATTATATTTTACTACTTAAAAGATGTTCATCTTGATAAGTTTAGAAGTAAAAAAATTGAAGACCATTTTCTCTTCTTTCTACCCAAGGCCATTTACATTTTGCTACTTAGAATGTTTTTTCATTTTTGAGTTTAGAAGTGAGAAGGAATTTTAAAATTATTGTGTTCTTAATTCAAGATTCATATCATCATCAATTTCAATTGCAAATCCTACAAAAGGCTACAAGTTTTACAAAGATCATATAAAGCTTACAAGAAAGTCACTTGGAAACTTCAAAGCATGAATTATTTCAATACAATTCAAAATTGAAGATTGCAAATTATTCAAGATTTAAGTTATTTCACAAGAACTAATGAGTTAGTAAAAAATTCTTAAAAATTCCCTACAAGCTCTCTTATGGCAGCCACAGTTTCTTCTTCAACTTTGCCTTTCCATATTCGTCTTTCCCTCATCAACCCATACATGAAACAAGAAAATGAGACATGTTAGTACAAGATAATCACAAAAAACACGAACAAGGATAAGATTTCATACAAGATTTCTTTGCAAATCTCATCATGAGAGTTTGTGATAGGAATCAAATTATGGAGTGGTTTTCAAATTCACAAATCCAACAATAGGCCTCATACATTTGATTCATAGAAAATCATATTTCAATTTAATCATGGGCTTAAATTTATCTATTGCAAATCACAAGCAAAGTTGGTTCACAAAAGACAAAATCAAAAGAGGTCCAAATCAGAATTGCAAACTCATTAAAGTCCAGCATCATGTTTCAAGCAACAATAAAAAGCCTCATATTGCTTTGTTTCAACAAAAGTCAGAACTACAATATTAGTCATAGGCCTAGTCCTTTACTACAAATCTCAAATAAATACTAAAAAAAGGACTTATTTGGTTCACAGTAAAAGTAAAAACTCAAAAAGTAATTTACTTCACAAGTACAACTCAGTGAAAGGCCTCACCATCATCACAGTAAACAACAAGACGATAAAAAGAGTTTCATGTCAACGAAAAGTTCCTGAAAAGGATAGTACAGAAAATTAGAATCACCAAGCCCAACATAGAATTCACACAAAACCAGTAAAGTCAGAATGGATAACAGGCCAACAAGTGACAGGGGAAGCATATCATAGCAAAAGTGCAAAATATCATATCACGACATATCAATTCAAGAAGATACAACAGAGTTGACATATCAGAAAATGACAAGTCCAATACAAGTTTCTCAAGGCCTGTTATCCTAAAATCGAGTTCAACAGGAAACATTCACTGCACAAGTTATCAAGGGAGGCCACAGTTCTCAAAAAATACAAAAATGGAAGCCAAGCATAAAAAACCCTAATTTTGTATCATCACTTTCCTACACAAAACCCCTTCAGAAAAAGAAAAGAAATCGCGAGTTCATAAACAAACTCAGAAAGAGAACCGATATACAAACAAGATCAGAAAGATATTACCAAAAGCCTCAAGAAGTTGGAAAGTTCACGGATCTGAGCATCATGGCCTCTGTCTCTCTATTTCTCTTTTCATTTTTACTTTCTGATTAGCATTCTCCATCATTCTCATTGATTTTCGTTTATCTAACTACATAGGGTTTCCAAAAACCCTCTTTAGATCTAGGATAGATCTTATATTTTCTACAAAAATCATTCACAAATTAGTAATCAAAGGAGTAAAATGAACCAAAAAATGTAAATTTTTTGGGAATCAGAGACTGTTACGACGAAACCGCCATGAGGCCTCATGGCGCTGCCGTGATGTTCTTTGTCACCACTGCCCTGTTCTTGAAAAAACAACGCGCCGGATCTTGCATCGATGACTTAAGAGTGTTCCTGTTTTGTTATAACATAGAGAGAGACAGAGAAACCATGAGAGAGATAGGAGAAACTAGAGAGTTGTGTTTCTTTTTGATTAATTTTTTTGTTAATATTTCAGTTTTGATTAATTGTGGTTTCAGTGGCTAACTCGGGTGGTGACACTTGTCACCACGTTGTGGATACTTCTTTATGATCTCACACAGGTACACTCACCATAGCTACCATGCATCCTCAGCCAGCATCATTTGATCATCATCAAACAATCCAGATTCGCATGACCATGATGCAGCCTCCTAAAGCAGCCATACAGGATCCAGCAAATCCTCATCTTGGGTTTGGGCGCCCAGTTTCTTTTTACACCCTCCTGTTTGCTTCAGAATTCAGGCTAATTCCCTTATCTTCTTTTATTTATTTTTGTTTATTCCAAACAAATTTCTTCGGGCTTAGCCCTCTTGGCCCAACGTCCCAATTTCTTGTTTCACCCTCTTTTTTACTTCTAACTCAGGCCCATCTTTTTATTTTATCCTATTTATTTATTTTATTTTCAATTTATTTTCTTTAATATAATAAATCCAATTAACCTTTTAATTTAAAAAAAAAACTAACTTGATATCTTTTTTTAAATAAAATTAATTAATTACTTTTTTTTAAATTTAATCAAAATAATTAATCTAGTTCCTTTAAAGTTTATTACTTTAATTATTTATCTATTCAAAACTTCAAAAATATTTTCTAATAATTAATTTCTCTTTTAAATTAATTTAGATTTAGGTTTTTCTATATTTAAATTATTTTTCCTTGTGATTAATTAAATTAATTTTTTATCTTAATTTAATTTATTTAGGTTTACTAATTTCTTTTAAATACAAAGTCAATAAATTGGGTTAAAACATTAAACCTTTTTTTCTACCAAAAACACTTCCTTTTTCTTTCCTCTACTTTACATTTTTGTGCATTTTATTATTTGGCATTATTATTTATGTAAATGGTCTGTAATAGATAATTAGGATTTTATTGCTTTTCATCCCCATTTGTAAATTTGTACCCCCCATTCCCAAAACATTGTAATAGCGTAGTGTGATACAGTGGCATAACTGACTGTTATACTGGTTTTGCGTTTGTGTTTGCAAATGTTGCGGTAAGCAAGAGTCGCCATTGACTTTTCTTTTATCCAAATTAAGGAAAGGGTGAAAAGAACAGAAAAAGACCTTTTTCGAGAATTTTCTGAGTAAGGGGGTAGATTATGGAAAGGGAAGGCGTTAACACCCTTTTCATCTGTAGTTTTCTACAGGCTCTTAGATGCTTAGCTCATTTTTTAAAATACCTTGTGCTTTTTGTGTGTTTTGAAAAGATGTTTTTGAAAATGCCTTGGTGCGACGATTCGCTTTATGATAACTCTTGTATCAGTCCTCAAGATTGTTGACAAAGCGAATGTTTTTGAAAGTTTTTTGAAATGTGTAAGTGCAAAAAGTTTGTTTTATTTGAGCAAGCATCTAACAACTGTCTACTTATACTCGAAAGGTTTGTTCTTTTCCTCCTATCCTTTAGACAGCGCTACCCTACTATTAGTGAGTAGGTAGCCCTATCGTTGGGTGTTTGAGGGACATTCGAAGGGACAATTTATAGTTACAAAGGCAACTGGGCAAGAAGTTTTAGTAACTACCCTAGGGTTCTAAGATAGTATTTTTACTGAGGCAACATCGAGAGGGTCATCGAGGGACTTATGATCTTTTTGAACCAGAGGGTAACCACTAAAACCTCTCACGTTTCAAGAGTTATGACTATTTTTCGAAGGCAATCGAAGTGGGATACCCTAGAAGTGTATATGTGCAATGTGTGTCATGTTTTGTTATTTTAATCTTTAAATTTAAGTTTGCTAACGTTTGATTTTAGTCTTATCATACAATCCTATTAGCATACATCTAAGCAGTTAATATATGTACAAGAATTAAAAGTGCGGAAATATAAATCCTACGCTATTACATGGCTTTGGGGATTAATTACACGTCCAAAACTTGGAAAAAATAAAGAAAAGCGGTAAATAGTCTTAATTAATTTCTATTACATCCCATGAGCAGTTACACTAATATGAAAAGTGGGAAAATAAATAAACGCGCGCGTCTAAAAAATCCTAGGGAAAGGAAATCTTTTGTTTGTTTTTTAATTTATTTTAAGAAAATAAAGTCTAAGTCTATTTAGTTTTAATTTTAAGAAAGATGTTAAAGTAATTAAATTAATTAGTTAACAAAAATAATTTTAATTGAAAAAGACTAGACCTATTTTGTGATTTTTAATTTAATGTTAATAAAACATGAAAGCAAAAAATAAAAGAAATAAACAAAACCAAAAATAAGAAAATGAAAAGAGGTTTTTTTCGATCCCGGGAAGGAAATGATCCTTCGATCCTGGGAAAGAAATGGTACTTTCGATCTAGGGAAAGAAAATGTCTTCTTCGATCCAGGGAAGGAAGTTATTCCTTTCGATCTGGGGGAGGAAGGGATTTTCAATTTAGACCTGTAAGACAAATATTAGCAAAAAATATGACCTGGGTGTCGAACCCAGATCCTTCGATCCTGTGTACATTAGTTTATTTAGGCCAGATCTGCAGTATGGTCATTAGAGATAACAGAAAACAAAAGTGGACCTGGTGTCAAACCCAGACCCTTAACTTTGAAACCAAATCGAACAGAGCTACATGATATCCTGAGAATGAATCAATTACTAAACAAACATTAATACATTATGAAACCATAGATATGAATTTGAGAAGTTTACCAATAATGGGAGGCTTCGATTTAGTACTTCTGGGCGTGAATTGGCTAATGCTTGGGAACGTCTCCTGCAAAATTCAAGGAGTGGGTGGGGTGTTGTTGAGGATTCCTTCTATTTGGACCACTTATGAGATTTTTGATAGCTTTAGTGTGGCTTATGAGGCAACGTGTGCGTGTGAGACAGTGTATGGGTGTAGTTTCTGGGCTTATGTCTCCAATGTGTGTGTTTATCTGGTCCTGGCGAATGTTTTTTTTCATCCTCTTGCGAATGTGTGTGGCTTTGTATTTATAGGGATGTGAGGGTGCATGGAAATGGAAAGGGACAACGATTTAACTAGGCTTTGGAAGCTATGAGACAAGAATCTAACAAATTGAAGGTTGGCCATATTTGGATAATTCTTGCCATTTTGAAATCTTGAGTGAAACTGGACACATTTGACTCTTTTGAATACCTTTCAGCCCTTCTCTTCGATTGGCTCTGAGTGCCTCCTTCGAATGACTCTGGTTCAGCTCCTTCGATTGAGTCCATCCACATCCATTCGAATTGCTCAGATCTTTGATGACTCTGAATTCCAATTGTTCAGAGTTTTCCCTTATTAGAGTTTCTTCAATTAAGTCAACATCTACATCAATTCGAATTTCTCATAATTCTCTTCATTAGAGCATTGTCCTTTTTGATGATTCTGAATTCAAATATATTCAGAGTTCCCCTTATTAGGGCTTTTTCGAAAGGCTATGACTTACTCCTCATGGCTCCATCGATTGGACCCATCTATTTGCCTTGGCTGCTTGATTCAAATATCCCAAACGAGAACTTCATTCTGGCCAATTGAAGCCTCTTTTGTCACTTCGTTCGAATGCCATTGCGCATGAGGCTTGGGCCTGGAAACATGTAGGACCAAGACTCATCATAAGACAAAACTTGCTTTCAATAATTATGTGTCTCCTTCGAATGGCCACAAAGACGTGTCCTTCGAATGGACCTTTGGAGTGCTCTTTCGAAGGGGTCATATTGTGCGTCATAGTGCAGAAGTTGTGTTGAGGGGTCTTATCCTTGTACATTGAAAGCAAGCACAAATGAAGTTTTTGCCTTATGCATTGAAGGTAATCATAGAAGAGACCTCTGCCCTTGTGAATCCCAGACAAGTCTGAGGAAGCCTCTGCCTTGTGGATTGAAGGCCAGTTGAAAGGAGCCTTTGACTTAGTGAATCCAAGGCAAGCATGAAGAGGCCCTTGCCTAGAGAGTCGAAGGTTGCATGTAGAGGCCTTTTCCTAGAGAATCAAAATACACATATATGAGGCCACTTGTTGTGAATCGAAGAGAACTTATAGGGGGTTCTCGCCTAAATGAAACTTGGACCAATGCTTGCTCGAAGGGAAACCAACACGTAATCGAAGTTGATGGGCCAATGCTTGATCGAAGGGTTTTAGGATCCCAATCAAAGCTTGTTGACATGCCAATCGAAGGACACTTTGCTCTGATATGCCAAATGAAGGACATTGTTCAGATGCCAATCGAAGACATTGTTGACATGCCAATCGAAGGACATTATTCACCTGCCAATCGAAAGACACTGCTAGCATTCAAAAATTTCATTTTCTTTAGGCAAGTGTTTGTAACCATCCATGTAAGAGAAAAACCTTAGGAAACATGAGAGGGCAAATTTTGGGGTACAAGAGCTGCCCTTGTTTAATCTTCTTAAACCTGAAGATTTAGATTGACATGTTTCCCTTTCGTGATCTGAAGATGGAAGATGATTGGACACTAGAGTGCCCAGAAATTTGCACTTGATGATGTGATGGTTGAATTTGTATGGAATGGGCTTAAAGATGCCATTTGGAAAAGATGACCGAGAGTCGTCGAAGATGGGCTTAAAGATCCCATCCAGAGTAGGTGTTGACTTCATAAGAGGTTCCTTTATGGGGATTCTTGCTCCTGCTGTTTGAGGAGGACTCTGTTGGGGAATTTGGGTTTCTATTGTTCTCCTTCTTGAGGAAAACTCTGTGGGGAATAGAGTCTAGGAACTTTGGTTGTCCAAGGCTCTACTGAGGAGTTATCTCTTTACTGGAGAGATGAAAGTTTGATGCTTTCTGGTTGAAATCCAAGTTTCACAGTAATATGCTGGGGATAATGGAATTAACCGTTACCCGGAAATGTATTAGAAATAACCTGTGTAGGGCTGCTTCAGGATGAGTCTGTGTTAGTCTACATCCATAGATATATGAGAAGGAGTCTGTGTGGGACTGCTTCAGGATGAGTTTGTGTTAGACTGCATCTGAATGATGAGAAGAAAACCGTGTAAGATTGCTTCATCTGATCATGTAGATAGTTTTCCTGGCTTGTTATAGGTATTAATCTACAAATCATCTGTTCACAGATAGTTGTCCTGTATGGTTTCAGGTATTAATCTAGAACTTGAAAATTATCGGTCACTGAGATAGTTGTCCTGGCTGGTTTCAGGTATTAATCACTGCCCCGAGAAAGAAAGATAGTTTCACTGGCTTGTTACATATACTAATATTCAATCTCCTCATGTAGATAGTTCTCCTGGCTTGTTACAGGTATTAATCCACAGTCGGTCATCCATAAATAGTTCTCCTGGCTTGTTTCAGGTGTTAATCTGGAAGTTGAGAATTGTCGATTGCTGAGATAATTATCCTGGCTTGTGACAAGTATTAATCTCTGGCCTGAGAAAGAAAGATAGTTTTCTTGGCTTGTTACAGGTATTAATCTTCAATCTCCTTATGTAGATAGTTCTCCTGGCTTGTTACAGGTATTAATCTACAGTCGATCGTCCACAGATAGTTCTCCTGGTTTGCTACAGGTACTAATCTGGAACTACGTTTTGTCGATCACATAGATATTTTCCCCATCCAGTTTCGGGCGTTAATCTGTGGCCTGATGTATTTGTTGGTAAACCCGTCTTGTTCCGGGAGTTCATACTACTTGATCGTGTAGATAGTTTCCACGTCTGGTTTTGGGCATTAATCTTTGACATGCTGTATAAGTTGATGGTGTTTGTCTGTTTGCCAATTTAACTTGAAAAGATAAAATCAGTTTCATGCCATGTCATGAATTGCTTGATGCTCTCAAAATAAATTAGATTGTGATATATGCATTTGTGTTGCATATTCTATGATGTTTGTAAAATGATGTATGAATGCAATGTATGAACGTGTCAGTCATTCCATTGTTATTGTTGAACTAGGGAAAATAAATCCCTGATTGCAGATGGGGGTGAAGAATGTAGGTCTTCAGATTTTGTTTGAAGTTGAAATGCTGGGAGATGAGCTTTCATTGTTAGAGAAATAAACTTTGTTGGGGAAGGAAAATTCCGTGCACTGCTTGGGGATTTTATTGAAATCCTATTGGGGAATCCTGAGAAGCTTTGGCGACTTCACTGGGGAATTTTTAGTTGGAGTAGTAATTTGGAGATTCTTGCTCCGCCAGGGATATGAGAATCTGACATCATTAGGTTGCATACTGAGAATATGGCAGTGACCTTGTAGTAGGATGCCTCTGCCCCTGTATCTGCTGGAGAAGGTGTCCGCGGGAGAAAATATCAGCGAGAATTTTGTGGATGGCCCTTAGATATTGTCCTGTCTCTTAAAGTCATTAGTAACTATCTTTCTGTTTTTTATGTGTATATTTGTAAACAGTAATCACATTCAAATGCATATGTTCAAAAATAATCATTGGACGTTTTGCAAATAAAAAATAAAAACAGATGTTTTGCACTTTCAAAGAGATAACTTTGTATTAATTTGAAGAAGTATTTCTCTACAAGGAGATGAGCATCCTAGTAAGAGAATGCCATCGTAATAATGGAAACTATAAAAAAATAGTATACAAAGAAAAATAGCTATGTGAAATAATCCCATTGGGTTCCCATTCTGCTATTGCCTTTATGTCTTTGAGCGTCTCATCTCTTTCGCTGCTTGTCCAAAGCTGACTGGATTGATTAGTACCAGTTGAGCTCGATAGTTGATACTAGAGATTTACTGTAAGGTGATCCAACGGGACATAGTTATATGCTTTAAATCCCTAACTTTTGCCTGGACCGCCCTTTTGGGTTTTCAGTTCACCGGGATACCCTTTTTTGCCCAAGCTGCCTTTTCAGGTTTTCGACTTGTCGGGTGTATAATTTTTTTTATGTATATCCCTAATTTTTCCCCGAACCCTTTTGGTTTGCCGGGATGCCCTAATTTTTGCCTAGGCCAGTCGACCTAATGGGTCTTTGTTTATGCGTAGTATCTTTTAACTATATCTGCGTTTACCGGGTGTGGAAGGTCGTCACCATCCATAGTAGTTAAGATCATGGCCCCACCAGAAAATATGTTCTTGATTGTAAATGACGCTTCGTATATGGGAGTCCATTTTCCCCTGGGATCACCTTGCGGCAGGATAATGCGCTTGATTACCAGATCACCAGCCTGATATACCCGACGTTTGACTTTCTTGTTAAAAGCTTTGATCATATGTTTTTGGTACATCTGACCATGACAGATAGCTGCGAGCCTCTTTTTGTCAATTAGGTTTAATTGGTCAAGTCGAGTCTGGATCCATCCGTCTTCACTCATCCCTGCATCCTTTATGATCCTCAAGGAAGGGATCTGGACTTCTATGGGTAGGACAACTTCCATACCATATACCAAAGAGAAAGGAGTTGCCCATGTTGATGTGCGTATTGTGATGCCGTAACCATGAAGAGCAAATGGTAACATCTCGTTCCAGTCTTTATATGTCACTGTCATCTTCTGTATGATTTTCTTGATATTTTTATTAGCAGCTTCTACAACGCTATTCATCTCCGGCCGGTAGGGAGAAGAGTTATGATGCTATATCTTGAATTGCATACAGAGCTCGGTGATCAAAGTGTTATTGAGATTGGTACCTTTATCCGTAATGATTCTTTCTGGAATACCATACTGACTGATAAGGTTGTGTCTGATGAATCGGGCTACAACGTTCTTGGTAACGGAAGAAAATGAAGTTGCCTCGACCCACTTCGTGAAGTAATCAATGACAACCAGGATGAAGCGGTGCCCATCGGAAGCTGTAGGTCTGATTTCTCCAATCATATCGATGCCCCACATTGCGAATGGCCAGGGAGCAGTCAAAACGTTTAGAGGAACCGGAGGCACGTGTATTTTGTTAGCATAGATCTGGAATTTGTGACAAGTTCGTGAATGTTGATAACAATCCACTTCCATAGTGAACCAATAGTGTCCTGCCTGTAGGATATTTTTAGCCATTATGTGCCCACTAGAATGGGTGCCAAAGGTACCTTTGTGCAAGTCAACCATAACCTTTTCTGCCTCACCCCTGTCTACACACCGAAGCAAGGCAGAGTCGTGGTTGCGCTTGTAGAGGATCCCATTACTGGGGAAGAACTTGGCAGAGAACTTTCTTAGGAACTTCTTATCATTGACTGAAGCTCCCTCAGGGTATTCTTGGGCTTCAAGATATCTTTTGACTTCATGAAACCAAGGCTTGTCCAATACCTCTTCAGTATCGATCATGTGACAGTGTGTTGGTTCATCCATCTTTTCAATAGTGATATGAGGAGCCTCATCATCATTGACTTTGGACATGGATGACATTATAGCTAGCGCATCCACTAGTTGATTTTCCTCTTGTGGAAAATGCTCCAAAGTAACTTCTTCAAAGTGTGGAATCAATGTCAACACATGCTCTTTGTAAGGGATGAGATTAGGATGCTTTGTGTCCCATTATCCTTTAA
Source organism: Vicia faba (assembly GCA_948472305.1). Taxonomy (NCBI): domain Eukaryota; kingdom Viridiplantae; phylum Streptophyta; class Magnoliopsida; order Fabales; family Fabaceae; genus Vicia; species Vicia faba. The sequence continues at coordinate 101,770,184 of OX451738.1, forward strand.
TTTGATTGATCACTAAGGCTGAGTCTCCAAATACACTCAATAATTTGATCCTCAAGTCGATAGTAGCTTTGAGACCCATAATGCATGCTTCATATTCAGCCATGTTGTTGGTGCAATTAAAACATAATCTGGAAGTGAAACGAGCATGACATCCTTCAGGAGATATGATCACTGCGCCAATGCCATTTCCAAGAGTGTTAGAAGCTACGTCAAAAACCATAGTCCACCGAGATCCTTTTTCAGGTCCTTCATCCGATCCAAGTTCTTCACAATAAGTTACTAACATGATGTTCTCACTAGGAACTCAAAATTCATGGATTGGTAGTCATCCACAACCTGATGAGCCAAATGATCAGCTAATATACTTCCCTTAATTGCTTTCTGGGATGTGTATTGAATGTCATATTCGGTCAGGAGCATTTGACATTTTTCTATTCTTCTGAAGAGAGCGGGCTTCTCAAAGATGTACTTGATTGGATCCATCTTAGATATCAACAAAGTAGTGTGAGTCAACATATACTGTCTTAGTCGGCGAGCAGCCCATGCCAAAACACAATAAGTTTTCTCGAGCAATGAGTATCTTGTTTCATAGTCGGTAAACTTTTTGCTAAGGTAGTATATTGCATGCTCTTTTCGACCAGACTCGTCATGCTGCCCCAGCACACACCCCATTGAGTTCTCTAACACTGTTAAGTACATGATCAGAGGTCTTCCTTTGACTGGAGGCATTAAAATTGGAGGCTCTTGAACATATTCCTTGATTCTGTCAAAGGCATTTTGGAAATCATCATTCCACTTCACAGCTTGATCTTTCTTCAGTAACTTGAAGATTGACTCACAAGTAGCGGTCAGATGTGAAATGAATCTGGAAATGTAGTTCAGACGTCCCAAGAATCCCCTGACTTCCTTCTCAATATGAGGAGTTGGCATTTCTTGTATAGCTTTGACCTTTGTAGGGTCAACTTCAATGCCTTTGTTTCTAACAACGAAGCCTAAGATCTTACCCAATCTTACTCCAAAGGTGCATTTATTCGGGTCCAGCCTCAACTTGTACTTCTTCAACCTTTCAAAAGCTTCTGTAGGTGATCAAGGTGCTCCTCTTCAGTCTGAGACCTGGCTATCATTTTATCAATGTAGACCTCTATCTCATGATGGATCATATCGTGAAACAAAGCTACCATGGCACGTGGAAAGGTTGCCCCGATGTTCTTTAGCCCAAATGGCATAACTTTGTAACTGAAAGGGCCCCACTGTGTAACGAAGGTTGTTTTCTCCATGTCCCCAGGTTCCATTTTGATCTGATTATATATGGAGAAACCATCTATGAAGGAGAATACCTTATGGTGTGCGGTGTTGTCAACCAGAACATCAATATGGGGAAGCGGAAAGTCATCCTTGGGGCTTGCCCTATTTAGGTCTATGTAATCCACACACATGCGGACCTTACCGTCCTTTTTCGATACTGGAACAACATTGGCAACCCATTATAGATATGAAGTAACAGCTAAGAAACCAGCGTTGAATTGTTTCATGACTTCAACCTTGATATTTTCTGAAATCTCTGGCCGCATACGACGAACCTTCTGTTTCACGGGAGGGCAATCCTCTTTCGTTGGTAGGCGATGAACCACAATATCAGTGTCAAGTTCCGACATGTCTTCGTATGACCAGGAAGAAACCTCAACATAATCATGTAGCATCTAAATTAGACGTTTCTTGACACTATGCTCCAGATCGGAACCTATCTTGACTTCTTTCTTATCCTCTTTAGTGCCCAAGTTCACTGTCTCAACTGGATCTTCATGAGGCTGTATTGCCCTTTCCTCCTGTTGGAATAGTCTGGAAAGTTCTCATGGTACTTCACAATCTTCTTCACCTTTGTCCTGGGCTTGGTAGATCAGACTTTCAAAGTCATAATTAGCAATAGCGGAACCGTTATCAATGAGATCTAGAGTGGATGTGGATATGCAGTTTGATATGTGTGTGTGTAAGAGCATAACTGTATATTTTTTGATAAAGTAAAAAGGCAGAAAAGAAAAACAAAGAGTGCAAAATTTGCATGCAAAACGTCCAATGTTCTATTGATAACATATGAAAATGAAGTAATGACCATCACAAATAGACCATTGTGCCTCAGGTAAGACACAAGTGTGATACGGTGGGAGAACTGACTTGAGGGTTTTGCGTTTGATCGAAAATGTTGTGATTAGCAAGAGTCGCCATCGAATTTTCTTTTATCCAAAAGGAAAGGTGAAAAAGCACAGGAAAAACCTTTGAGATTATTTCTTAAGTTAGGGGGGTAGATTATGAAAAGGGAAGGTATTAGCACCCTTTTCATCCATGGTTATCCATGGGCTCTTAGTTACTTTCTAGATCACTTGTTTTTGTTTGAAATTATGCTTTGTGTGGTTTTGAAAGTATTTTTGAAAAGAGGCCATTATTTAGGCGAACTTTTTAATGATTCTCGTTCGTAAGAATGTATACAAAAGTGTTGATCTTTTGAAAATGTTTTCAATTTTGAAAGGTGTTTTGAAAGTGTAGGTGTGTTTTGAAAATAGCAAGGATGTTTGTTTTTAAATGGGGCAAGTAATTAGGAGCAATCTACCTACTCAAATGTCTTTTTTGTTCATTTTCTTTTCCTTTGACATTGTTGTCTTACCATTGATTTGGTAAGCAAACCTATCTTTGGATGTAAATGGGATGAGTGTGGGTCATCATATAACCATGATTAGCAATGTTGCAAGATATCTTAGCATTCTTTTTGAGGGACTAAGATCATTTGTAAGGCAACTTATATAGCGTTATCGAGGGACTATGATCTTGTATTTGCTTGTTTTTGCTAAGATACCTTACATGCGTAATATGGCCATTTTGTATAAGGCAACCAAGTGGGATAACCCTAGGGGTGCTTCTGTGCAAGTGTATTATTTTCATGCTTTATTTTATCCTGAATTAGGGTTTTCTATTTGATTGATTTTGTTCTTTCCATACAAACCCTAATTACTAGCATGTGAATATAAAGCATTTAAATTGCGGAAAATAAAAATAATAAGCTATTACATGATTTGTGGGAAGGGGGTGTGCAAATTGAATGGGGATTGCAAGAATTTAAAGCCTAATTAGTCTATTACACCCATATTGAATTTATACAATAATTGAAATAAATAAATGTACAAAAATAAATATGCAAGAGTGTAAATGCAAAGAAAATGAATCTTTTTGTTTGGATTTTTATGAGAAAAAGGAATTTGTTTTAACCTAATTAATTAAAAGAAAATAATTAACTAAGTTTAAATTTATTAAGAAAAGATTTTGAATAAAACCCTAATATTATTTAGTTGATTAAAAGAAATTAAGTTTATAAGAAAAACATTTTTTGTTATTTCTGTCTTGAAAATACTTATGACATCATAAAATATTTTTAGTCTTTTTTATATCAAAAATAATATATTTTAATAGGTGTAAAAGAAAAATAAATATTAACCTAGTTTTAATTAAATTTACAAGGTGATTTGTAAAAATAAATAAATAAAGTATAGTTAATAAAAGTATTTTTTTGGTGAGAAAAATAAAATAAACTAAATTAAAATGAAGATAAATTTTTATTTTTATTTTTTATGATCTTTAATATTAGTGAAAAATAATTAAGAAAAAAAAACAAATAAAATTAAGAAAATAAAATAAATTGGGTCAGGGGTGCATAAGCAGGCAGGGAGGTTAGTTAGTAAAAAAAAACAAAAAGCCCAAAGGCCCAGGCGTCCTGCAAAAAAGGTCAGAAAATGCAAAATGTGTAAAAACACAAAATGGGTACCACTGGGGCTCGAACCCAGGTCCCAAAGGTTAACATGCGCGCGCTTTACCACTGGGGTGGCTATACATCCGTTTATATAAACAAAACAATAAATATGTAAGGCAAATCAAGTTCTGATGACTTCATCTTCAATCTCGAGCCGGTGTACCTGTAACTTCTTCATTTCTCAACAAAAATGGAAGATGATAAAATGAAAGTTGTTGCATTCTTCCTCACGAATCTAACCATGTAAATAACTAAAGCTAAAAGTCAAAGATAAATGAGAATTTCTCTGGCCCTAATTTGAACCCTAAAAATTTCAGAAACTTCAACTCTAAAATTCTCTAAGCCCAGGCCATGTAAATGCAAACTATGGATATGTACAGCTTCGTGGCAATGAGGTCTATATTTTATCTTCACAAATGCAAGCCTAACAATGCCTAAGTAATGAGATAGAAGTTCAAGAAAAATACCTCAAAACTGGAAATCGTGAAATGCAAATGAGCTTGATTCAAAGTGCTGCAAGGATCATGTTAGCTTCCCTGAGGTCCCAAGAAGCTAATGCAATGATTAGCTTGAGCTGAAAGTGGTTGAGGAGCTCTTGAGAAGTCAAGTTGCAGACCCCTGTTTTTGAAAATGGAACTTGATGATGGAGGTGTTACAGTTGAGCAAATGGACTTTGGATGATTTGTATTTGATGTTTAGAAGCTTTTGGAAGTGAAAGGCCAGAGAACGCACAAGGGGATTTGGAGTTTGGTACGTAAATTCAGAACTTGCACAACAAAGGTGTTTTGAGACAATTTCTGGATAGAGGGAGTTTGAGTGAGTTTAAGGGTCTTTTTTACTCGTCCTAGCTCACAAATAATGCTTCTATTTATAAGAAATAAGTTTAGAGACTTGTTGTTGATCAGAATTTGAAATTACATGTTTATGCATAACATGTGATTTTTTTGAGAAAACAAGTTTCAATGCCTTGTATACTTGCTAAGATAGAGTGTTTATGCTTTAAACAAGCTTGATTCTGACTTTGTGGATAGAGTGTGATCACAGGGAACAAGTTAGAGGCTCAATGTGAACTTTATGCAAAAAGCTTGCTTTACAAGAATGGTATTGTTAACTTTCTTCCCAAAATGGCAATGTGAATTGGATAAAGCTTAAACCACTTGGATTATAGCTCAAAAGTTTGTGTAATCCATTAACTATGGAGTGACAAACAAGTTTGAGGCCTGCAAAGCAAAGATTATGCATCCTAACATTGAAATTGCATTTGTGTTCATCATGAAAATGACCTATAATTCAAGTGATAAAACACCAACTTCATCTCTTCGATTCTCCCTACTAAAGAATGATCTCAAGGAGTTCTTGGACATTTTAGAAATCTTGCAATATGCTCTATAAGTCATCTTTGAATTGATTTTGAAAATTATCCTTGGATCTATGTGAAAATTTCCATGAAGTTAGGTCAAAAATTTGCCTAACTAGGGCAAAATTTCACTAAGTCTTTTTTAGTTCATGAGCATGTATTCATAAAATTATAACTTGAGATCCAAGCATTTTTAGGAGAAGTTGTGTGAAGAAAAGTTGTAGATTTCATGGAGATCTACAACTTTAATGTTGGAAGTTTCTCTTGAATCATCTTTCATCATGGTGAAAATTTGGCTCAAAGTTATGAAAAAACATGAAATTTCCAACACTTAGAAAATTTTTCTAAGTTTAGAAATTTTGACTTTTCAAAATGAAATCTTGACTTTTTGATTTCTTGATGAATAAGTTTCATATTTTGACATGTTTTGATGGATTATGATCTTTGGCACTTGAATTTGACCAAAAAGTCAAAGTTTGACTTTTCAGTATACAATTGACTTTTGGTCAGTTGACTGCAAAATTCATCTGTCAATCCAATGGATTTGCAATGTTTTGAATCATTTCATTAGGTAAAAATGATGCAATTTGACTCTTGAGATCATGCCTTAAACCAATTAACCATTTGCTAGGCCAAAAAATCAGAAATTGCCCTTTCTCAGTCAAAACCCTAATTTTGACCATTTTGCCCTTTTGGAAATTTGATCAAATTTCTTGAGGAATTGTGATCCAAACTTGATAAAATAATACATGTGAGTCTAAAGTGTTGATGTGGATAAAAAATTATGAAGTTTGACTGTAAATTGGCCATGGTTGACTTTTTCCCCAATACAACTGATTTTTTGGTCAACTATTCAATTGACTGATCAAAAGTGTGATCCAAGGCTTGAAACTTGTCATGAGTAATCTTGTGGGTCCATAATGATCCATGAAAGTCATATGGAGCATTGGAAGTTCAAAAATACTTGTGCAAACTCAAACCCTAATTTTGGTCATCAGTGCCTAAGGAGGTGTCTTGAGCTGATCAAACCCTAGTGCAGTCTTGAGCCCAAGGAGATCTTGATGGTAAAATTCTTGATAAGTGAGAGGGAAAATTTTGGGGTACAACATCTTCCCCTGTTCAATCTTCTTAAGCCTGAAGAGTTAGATTGGCATGTTTTTTCCAGTCGTGATTCGAAGGTGGAAGATGATTGGACACTAGAGTGCCCAGAAATTTGTACTCGGTGATGTGATGGTAGAATAAATGGGCTTAAAGATTAAATTTGGAGAGGTGATAGAAATCTATAGGAGATGGGCTTAAAGATGCCATCCAAAAGTGATTGTTTGTATTGTAATATGTAAGCTGAAAGAATGAGTATCAGAATGACGTCCGTGTCTGGAGTGTATCTGAACTATATCTGGGAGCTGATTTTGAATGAGTGTCAGAATGGAATCCGCGTCTAGAGCGTATCTGTAATGTATCTGAGAGTTGAACCTGAATGAGTATCAGAATGGCATCCGTGTCTGGAGCATATCTGAACTGTATCTAAGAGTTGAATCTGAATGAGCATCAAAATGGCATCCGTGTCTGAAGCATATATGTACCGTATCTGAGAGTTGAATCTGAATGAGTATCAGAATGGCCTCCGTGTTTGGAGAGTATCTGTACCGTATCTGAGAGTTGAATCTGAATGAGTATCAGAATGGTATCCGCGTCTGGAGTGTATCTGTACTGTATCTGAGAGTTGAATCTGAATGAGTATCAGAATGGCATCCGTGTCTGGAGCGTATCTGTACCGTATCTGAAAACTTTTGAAAATTGTTAATGATAGTTGTTAGTCTTATCCTGAAAAGGGTAAAATGTTAGCTAAAATGCAAATTGATGTTGTATGAAATGTATGATATAATGCATTCGTTTTATCAATGTTTATGATATGCGGATGCAATGTATGCGTATGTGAGCTAGTTTATTGCGCTGTTTGTTGGATTGAGGAAAGTAAATCCCCAACTGCTGCTGAGCATATGGAGTATAAGTATTCATATTGTGAAGTTGAGGTGTTGATGAATTTCCGCTTAGAGAAACAAACTCTGTTGGAAGGGAAATATTGTGTACTGCTTGTAAAATCCTATTGGGGAATCCTAAGAAATTTGACGACTTCTACTGGAGATCGATAACCGGAAGCTCTGTTCTGCTGGGGATTAAACTGCAAATTGTGGGGGATTTATGGAAATAGCTTAGAGAGATTTCCCTACCTCTTAAAGCCATTAGTAATTGTCTTTTATTTTGTTTATTTGTAAACAATAATTATGTTCAAATGCATATGTTTAACAATGAATCATTAGACGTTTTTGTAAACAAAACACAAGAGTAAAGAAAAACAGATAATTTTGCACTTTCAAAGGAATATCTTTGTATTGACTTTGAGTAAGTATTTATACAATGAGACCAACATTCTAGTATGAGAACGCTGTCGTAAAAAATGAAAATTTGATACAAAGAAAAGATAGCTATGTGCAATAATCCCATGGGGGTCCCATTCTGCTATAGCCTTTGTATCTCCGAGCATCTTGTCTATTTGTTGCCTTGTCAGAAGGTGATTGAATTGATCAGAACCTGAGTTTGTCAGTTGAAGCCAAAGATTGTCCATAAGGTGATCCAACGAGACATAGTCATACGCTTTACATTCCCTAACTTTTTCCTGGTCCGCCCTTTCGGGTTTTCAGTCCACCGGGAAACCCTTTTTTGCCCAAGCCGCCCTTTCGGGTTTTCAACTTGCCGAGTGTACAAATTTTTTTGTTTTATCCCTAATTTTTGCCCGAACCTTTTTAGTTCGCGGGGATGCCCTTGTTTTGTCTAGGTGTGTCAACCTAACGGGTATCTTATGCGTAGTATCTTTTGACTATATCCGCGTTCGCAGGATGCGGCAGGTCGTCGCCATCCATGGTGGTTAAGATCATTGCCCCATGTGATACGGTGGGAGAACTGACTTGAGGTTTTGTGTTTGTGTTCACAAATGTTTCGGTTTAGCAAGAGTCGCCACCGACTTTTTATTTTATCCAAAGGAAAGGTCAAAAAGCACAGGAAAGACCTTTGAGATGTTTTCTTGGGTTCGGGGGGTAGATTATTAAAAGGGAAGGTGCAAGCACCCTTTTCATCCATGGTTATCCATGGGCTCTTAGTTACTTGTTTAGATCACTTGCTTTGCTTTTCCAATTGTTTGAAATGGTGCTTTGTATGTGGTTTTGAAAATGTTTTGAGAAGAGGCCATCATTGTGGCAACCTTTGTAATGATTCTTGTTTGAATGTATACAAAGGTGTATTTGTCTTTTGAAAAGATATTTCAATGTTTTGGAAGTTTTGATTTGGGAAATGTTTTGAAGTTGTGTTGTGAGATGTGTTTGAAAATAGCAAGGATATTTTGCAAGTTTTGATCAAGTAACTAAGAGTTGTCTACCCTATCTACTCAAGAGTATTTCCTACAATTTTTTAACCCTTTTGACAGTGTTGTTTTACCATTGCATTTGGTAAACAACCTTGTACTTGGATGTTAAACGGGACAGGCGCGGGTCATCGTATTGACCATGATATCAATATTGCCAAGTATCTTTAGCAAATTTTTGAGGGACTAGATCATTTTGTATAGGCAACCAAGATAGCGTCATCGAGGGACTATGATATTTTATTTTGTTTTTGTTTTGCTAAAGTACTCAACAAGCATAACATGGCCATTTTAAGGCAACAAGTGGATGAAACCCTAGGGGTGCATGTGTGCATTGTATTGTCAATTTTCATGCTTTTTGTCTTTGTATTAGTCAAGCTATTTGTTTTGATTTTGGATATTGTATACAAACCCTAATCTCTATCATGGCATATTTGTAAGCATAAAGTGCGCGAAATAAATCTACACTATTACAACAATTGATATGGGGAGAGGGATACAATTTTTGAATGGGGGATATTTGCAAGAAAATAAAACCCTAATATTTACTATTACATCCAAATTGAATATTTAGTACAAATAATAAATGAACAATATTTAAATAAACAAATTAAATATAAATATGCAAAATAATCTAAATATGCAAGAAAAATGTTTTTGTTTATTTTTTATGTATATAAAAATATAATATTTAATGTATTAAAAAAGAAATAAAAAGATTATTTTTTTTCTTAAGGGTAGAAACCCTAATTTCTTTTAAGAAAATAAATATATATATATTAATTATATTATTCATGTACAATAAAATAAAATAAAATATATACAAAATAAAAATATATTTAGAAAAAATATTATTTAAGTATAAATGATAAAAAATAAATGTGTAAATATTTTTATGTTTTATTTTCAAGTTTTCATTAAATAAAATAAAAGTATATACTATTTGATAATTATTTTCATGTTAGAAAAAATAAAATAAAATATAAAAATAAAATGTGAAAATTTATAAAAATATTTTTGGTATTTTTTATGTTTAAAAAATAATAAAATAAAATCAGAAATGAAAATAAATACAAAAAAATATAAAAATATGAAGAAATGGGCCAGGGGTGTAGTCAGTAATGAGGGGGGTGTCAAAAACAAGGAGCAAAAGCCCAGCCCAATTCCAGACTTCATCTTCAACCTCTCGTTCAAAAAACGCGCGCGCCTGTACAAAATGCCAGATCCTGCATACGTGCTCTAATGCAAAAACTCATAACATCAAAGTTGTAGCATTTTTCAAGACGAATTCAACCATATAAGAAAATAGATCTAACTCTCAAAGACCAGAGAGAATTTCTCTGGCCCTAAATTCTAACCTAATTTTTTCAGGAAGTTCATGGATCAAATTCTCTTAACACGTTTAACTTAAATGAAAACAGAGCATATGTACAGCTTCATGGCTATGAATACTACATTTTTATTCACAAACCTAAGCCTAATGATTCCTAAATAGAGAGATAGGAAGTTGATAAAAACCTGTTTCAGTTGAAATCGTGTATGACAATGTGGAGCTTTTCAGTGAGGCCTGAGGTGTTTGGGAGCTTGCTTGAACTTCCTCTAACCTTTCCCAATGCCTAGTTTGCCTTGAATGTGCTTGAACAAGCTTGTAGAACTCAACCTGCACAAGCTGAAAACAGAAACGGTGAACCTTGTAAAGGGAGTTACAGTCACTCTTCAATGGTTGGGATAACTTGGATAGGTTATGTGGAATGTGTTTGAACCAGTTTGAGGCAAAACGCGCGAGGGTTTTTTGCTATGGAAGTCAAACTGCAGGGAGTGCCCTGTTTTGCCAATGGAAGGTGATTTTGTGTTCTGGAAGGCTTCGGGACTCAAAGGCTCATGTTTTAGGTTCAATGAAATGTATGAAACTTGTCTCAAATGCTTTCCAAAGTTGGTTCTCTCAGATGTTCAAGTTCTAGTGTATTTGACAAGTTTCTTGTATTTTAAGCAAAAGCAAGCCATGATGCAAGACAGGCCCGTATAGGCTATCTATCAGTTGGTACTTTGTGATCTTGGACCCCTCAATTGGTGGATATTGTGTGTTGTACCAGATCTTGTTCAAGGCTCAAGAGATGTGGTTTGACATAAAGCAATTTTGACAAAAATGGCAATGTTACCTTTTACTATTTTTGGATTAATCTATTGTATAATCCTCTAATGACCAGAACAAAGCTTCAAACCAAAGGATTTGCATTTAATTATTGAGTATGGAAGGGTTTTGAGACCTGTAATCAAGTACAAACAAGGATGATTAGAGTTTGCAACTTGTATCAATATGAACATGCCATGGATCAAAAGTGAGTTTTTGCCAACTTCAAGATTTCGATTCTCCCTAACCACAAATGATTTTGGAGAGTTCTTGGACATTTTGGAAAGATTGCAACATGCTATACAATCCATCTTTGAAATTAATTTTTAGATTCGAGGTGGAACTAGGTTAAAAATTGCCATGAAGATAGGGCAAAATTTCACTAAGTTAAAAGTTTCATGGACCCTTGTTCCAAAATTCATAACTTGAGATCCAAGCTTATTTTTGGAAAACTTTGTGAATAAAAGTTGTATATTTTGTGGAGGAATACAACTTTCATGTTGGAAGTTTTGTTTGAATCTAATTGCATCATGGTGAAAATATTTGGCAAAGTTGGGAAAAATTAAGAAAATTTCATAACTTAGAAAAATTCTAAGTTATGAAATTTTTCAATCTTAAACCCTAATTTGCAAAATTGGGTTTCTTGATGAACAAGTTTCATGTTTTGACATATCTTGATGAAAAATGACCCTTGGCACTTGATTTTGACCAAAAAGTCAAAGTTTGACTTTTCAGTATACAGTCAAATTTTGATTAGTTGACTGAAAAATTCATCTGTCAATCTAATATAATTGAGATCTTTTGAACCTTATGAATAGGTCAAGATGATGCCATTGAGTCCTTGAATCCATGCTTGAACCTAATTTGCCATTGGCTAGGTTAAAAATCAGAAATTGCCCTTGTGCAGCCAAAACCCTAAAAATGACCATTTTGCCCTTTTGATGATCTGACCAAATTTCTTGAGGAGTTGTGGTCCAAACTTGATCAAATGGTTCATAGGGGCCTAGAATGTTGATGTGGATCATAATTTATGAGGTTTGACTGTAAATTGGCCATAGTTTGACTTTCCCCAATACAACTGATTTCTAGGTCAATTGTCCAATTGACTGGGCAAAAATTTGATTCAAGGCTTGAAACTTGGTAGAGGCAATTTTAGAGGTCCAAGATGGTGTATGGAAGTCATATGAAGCATTGATGGTCCAAAAATCCTTGTGCAACCTCAAACCCTAATTTAGGTCAACAGTGCAAGGAGATGTCTTGAGCAAAGCAAAACCCTAATCCTGTCTGGAGTTCAAAGAGTCTTGTGAGGGGAAATCTTGATAAAATGAGAGGGAAAATATTGGGGTACAACACCCCACCATAGAAAATGTTTTTGATTACAAATGGTCCTTCATAGGCAGGAGTCCATTTTCCCCTAGGATCACCTTGTGGCAGTATGATGTGTTTGATTACCAGATCCCCAACTTGATACACTTGGCGTCTGACATTTTTGTTGAAAGCCTTGATCATTTGTTTTTGATACATTTGACCATGGAAAACAGCAGTAAGTCTCTTTTCATCAATCAAGTTTAGTTGATCAAGTCGAGTCTGAATCCAATCTTCTTCATTCAACCCTACATCCTTCATAATTCTTAGAGAGGGGATCTGAACCTCAATAGGCAAGACGACTTCCATGCTGTAAACTAGAGAATAAGGTGTTACCCCGGTTGATGTGCGAGTTGTGGTACGATACCCGTGGAGAGTGAATGGTAACATCTCATGCCAGTCTTTGTATGTGACTGTCATTTTCTGTATGATCTTTTTAATGTTCTTATTTGCAGCTTTAACAACACCATTCATCTTTGCCCGGTAAAGGGAAGAATTATGATGCTGGATCTTGAATTGCTCGCACAAGGAGGTGATCATAGTGTTGTTGATATTTGTACCATTGTCAGTGATGACCCTTTCCGGGATACCGTACCGACAAATGAGATTTTGCTTGATGAAACGGGAAACAACATTCTTGGTAACAAAAGCGTAGGAAGCTGCCTCCACCCACTTTGTAAAATAATCAATGGCCACTAAGATGAAGCGGTGTCCATTAGAGGCTGTTGGCATGATTTACCTAATCATATCAATCCCCCACATAGCAAAAGGCCAAAGAGCCGTCAAGACATTCAGAGGAACTGGAGGTACGTGCACCTTGTCAGCATAAATCTGACACTTGTGGCAGGTTCGAGAGTGTTGATAGCAATCTGATTCCATGGTAGACCAGTAATAACCTGCCCGTAGGATTTTCTTTTCCATCGTATTCCCACTGGAATGGGTGCCAAAAGTTCCTTCATATAACTCAGCCATGATCCTTTCAGCTTCAACCTTATCTATGCACCGAAGTAACACCGAGTCGTGATTGCGTTTGTACATAATGCCATTAGTAAGGAAGAATTTAGCAGAGAATATCCTTAAGAACTTCTTATCATTAACTGAAGCTCCTTCCGGATATTCTTTAGCCTCGAGATACCTCTTGACTTCGTGAAACCAAGGCTGGTTGTGATACGGTGGCAGAACCAGACTGTTTTTTAGGAAAATATTGGTTTGCATTTTGCGTTTGTGTTCGCAAAATGTCGTGGTAAGCAAGAGTCGCCACCGACTTTTATTTTATCCAACTGGAAAGGAAAAAAACACAGAAAAATTCCTTTTTTCGAGATTTTGAGTACGGGGGGGTAGATTATAGAAAGGGAAGGTATTAGCACCCTTTCTTTCCGTGGTTTTCCACGGGCTCTTAGGTACTTGCTCATAATTTTAAAAATTTGCTTCCGTGTTTGTGTGTTTTGAAAAGTTTTGGTTTTACTTCATTCTAACCCTTGTATCAGTCCTCAAGAGTGTTACAAAGTGTTTTTTTGAAAACTTTGTTTGAAAAGAGTGTAAGTATGGAAAAGTTTGTTTTTAAGCAAATACCTACTAGTATCTACCTACTCGAAAAAAGAATGTTTCTGTTCTTGATTCCTTTAGACAATGCTATCCCACTATTAATGAGTAGGTAGCACCGTCGTTGGAGTTGTAAGGGTCAATTCGAAAGGGACGTACGATCACTAAAGCAATGTTAGGACGTCTTAGTAATAACCCTAATGTCTTAAGATCATATTCGAGCCAAAATTTCCGAGGCAACCTTTCTGAGGCAACATTTCCGAGCGGGACATTTGATCTTGGTTTAGACAGAAGGGCGACCACTAAAACACCCTATACTTAATGACCGTTTACCGAAGGCAACTGAAGTGAGAGTATACCCTAGGAGTGCGCATGTGCAAGTGATTTGATTTCAGTTATTATCTTTGCAGATTAGGGTTTGATAACCATTTTAAAATTAACATACAGTCTTGTCATGCAATCCTATTATCATATATCTAACAGTCAATATTTTGAGAAAATTAAAATGCAGAACATAAAACTACGCTATTACAAGGCTTCGGAGAAAGGGATTAGTTACATAGCCAAAAACCCGTGAAACGATAAATAAAAGAAAAATCCTAATAAAACTATTACATACCATGAGCAGTTACATTAATATTGTAAAAAATAATAAATGCGCGCGATGAATCGGAAACGAGAGAAATTAGGGTTTTGACCCCGATTAAACCTATTTGAAAGAATTTTTTTGTTGTTTTTGATTATTTTGAGAAAATAAGATTTTTATTGAATAAATACAAACCTAATTACTAATTAATTTAAATAAGAAAAGTAATTAATTTGACCTATTTTTGTATTTTGTTATTTTATGCAAAGAAATAAAAACATGATCAAGAACAAAACCTAATTGTCTAATTGATTTTCAATTATTTATGAAAATGTTAGAATTACCCTAAAATTAAATATTAAGTTAATTTGATAGAATAAATAAGAAAAACCTAATTCTAGATTTTGTGACAATTGATTTTTTTTTTTGGTTTTTTGTTGGTAAAAAGGTGATTTTGGTGTTGATAATAAAAAAAAATAAAAAAAGAATAACTAAAGAAAGGTAAAAAAAAGAAAAAGAAATAACCCAAGGGCCTGCTGTCAGCGGCTCTGATCAGAGGATGATGGTCCAAAGGATGATGGTCAGAGGACGATGGTCCAGAGGATGGTGATCAGAGGATGATGGTTCAGAGGATGGTGATCAGAGGATGATGGTACTGGGCCTTCTCCTAGCGGGTGGATCCAGTAGATCATGACCAGAGGATGCTTGATCTGGTCTTGGTTGATGTGTCTAGAAGATGATCCTCAGAAAGTGTAAGCGCTAGATCTGGTGAATATAATGGGGGGAAAATGCCAAAAGGTCACGCCTGGGATCGAATCCAGAATCATGAACTTCTGACTTCCTTCTTCTGACCAACTGCGCTGGATGTTAGTTTATCAATACAATAGAAACAAACAGATAGATCAGAACTACAAGCTTTTGGCCAGAATAAATGCGCTAGAATTTAAACCGGCCAGTAAAGTTGTGACACGCCATCATCTTCTTCCCTGGATCTGTCGCTTAAAACTCTGAATCTTTACCTACAAACATGGCGCTATGGCTATAACCCTGTACAATTCAGAAACTGCATACAAGCAAAATAAATAAGACTCAAGACCATGGATCAACTGGGTTTGACCCACTGATCACAATGGTCTTCTCCATTAGGGCCAATTGCTCCTGCAAGAAAAACCCCTAAAAACGAAACCTAAACCCTAATCATGGAAACTTTATGTATGGTTAACAAAAACGCAATTGAGTATTATCATTAGCTTGAAAATGTTTCAAGGATTCAGAATATGTCCATAAAATATGCTAACGATGCCATATTTATGAGATACGATTTCAAAAAAATCATAGAAGTCGTGGTATACTTACAGCGCGTATCTGGGCACGAAAATGCTTACTAATGATTGGGATAGAGTCCTTAGATGTCCAACAAGCGAATGGTGTGCTTGGAATGGCTTGAAGAAGCCTGGAATTGAGAAATCAGATTGCACCTTTTCTTGATTTTTTGAAAGTTGTTCTTCTCTTTTCACACCTCCAATCCTTTTGTTTTTGATTTGCACTTGTCCTATATGTACCCTAGAATGAATTAGGTTAGAAACTTGCTTCAAATCTTTCTCAATTAAGATGATTGAATTATGATTTGATTCTTATGTAAATCTTTCCAAATCAAGCCAAATCCAATCTTTTTGTGTCCAAATGAAGCTTGCACGATTTGATTCTATTCCCAACTGTATAAGAGACCTAAACATGCACAAAATCTCAAGCTTTGATTAGTTTTGATATTTTCATGATTTTATTTTGATTTAATTGAAATAAAAATCAAAATAAATGACAAAAATAAAATAAACACAAGTGGGAAGGATCATGGGTCGTGGATCATGTTACCAACTCAATACAAACACAAAAAGTTGGACCCAGTTGACAAAAATTGCAATTTTGGGCACATTTGACTTTTGGCAATTTTGCAAAAAGGGTCAACTTCGCCAATGCATAACTCCTTCAATTTTGACCCTAGATATGTGTTCTTGGACTTTTTAGAAAGCTTAATATGTCCTCTAAGCAACCTTTTTGTCTCATATCAATTGAGTCTTCCATGTTCATGTATGAATCTTTGACAAGAAATGTGTTTTTGTTGACTTTCCAAAATGACCTATAATGTCCAAATTCATATCTTCTTGTGAGTACATATTTTGAACTTGGGAGCTGAAGATGAATTGTAGGGAATTAAATCCTCTTCAAAATCATCTTTGGATTAGTCATTTTTGATAAAGTATGAGAAAGTTATGCTTGGTCAAAGTTGAGTTGACTTTTCCTACAAAACCCTAATTTAGCAACTTTTGGATTTTGATGAATTGTGAGAAATCCTTGAGGAATCATGATCAAACCTTGATCAAATGATGATAATACTTCAAAATGAGAATGTTGACCAAAAATATTGAAGTTTGACTGTATGTTGGACACAATTGACTTTTGCCCTAGCACAATCGATTTCCAGTCCTTTAAGCAATTGACTGAGCAAACTTCCTCTTCAAGGCTTGAAACTTGACATGGATGATACTGTGAACATTTCAGGACAATGATGAGAATTTGGTATCCTTTGGGCTCACACATCTTGATGCAAATTGAAACCCTAATTTGGGGTTGACTGCCTTAGGAGAAGGTTTGTCTGGTCAACCTTTGGACTTCCTTGAGTAATTTGAGGACCTTACTTGAAATGTATTGAGAAATATGGGAGGGAAAATATTGGACTGCCCCTGTTCAATCTTCTTAAACCTGAGGATATAGATTGGCTTGTCTACCTTTCGTGATCCGAGGGTGGAAGATGATTGAATACTAGAGTGCCCAGAAATTTGTACTCACATGAAGTGGTATCCATCTTGCGATGTAGGGAATATGCTTATAGATGCCATTTGGAGGTTGATGTCAGAAGATGGGCTTAAATATGCCATCAGAAGAAGTGTCGATCGCAAAATAGATTCCTTTGTGAGAGCCCATATACTTGTTGTTAAGGAGGACTACGCTGGGGAATGCTAGTCTCTGTCTTGGTAAAAGTAAAATTTTAGGAGCTTTGGTCGTCAGTTTTTCTACTGGGGAACCATCTCTTGGTCGAAGAGGTGCAACTGAACTGCTATCTGGTCATGCTCCAGGCTTCTTAGTGATTTGATGAGGAAAATAAGACTGGCTGCTATCTGGTCGTGCTCCAGGGTTCACGGTGACTTACTGGGGGATGAGATTAAACTTGTTATCCGGTCGTAATCCAGGATTTGCAATTTATCACTTCTTATCTGGTCGTGCTCCAGGCTTCAGAAGGAATCAAGTTGTTATCCAGTTGCATCCGGGATTCAATTTGAATTTAAGGCAATACTAATATCTGGTCGATTCCAGGCTTCTTAGTAATTGCCCGGGTAAACTGCTATTTGGTTGAAATCCAAGCTTCGCAGTGTCTTATACTGTTATCTGGTCGTATCCCAGGCTTTAGTATCCTTTGCTGCTATCTGGTCGTAATCCAGGCTTCACGGTGTCCTATACCATTATCTGGTCGAGTCCAGGCTTCATAGTATTTGGAGAAATCAAGATATTATCCGGTCGAATCCGGTTTTCATAACTTGCATTAAAGATATACCACTATCTGGTCGATTCTAGGCTTCGTAGTATTCTTTGCTGCTATCTGGTCGTAATCTAAGATTCACAACGTCTTATACCATTATCTGGTCGAGTCCAGGCTTCATGGTATCTTGTATTGTTATCTGCTCGATTTCCAGGCTTCACAATAACTTGCTGAGCTGTTATCCGGTCGATTTCCGGGCTTCACGACTTGTGTCCATGACATACCACTATCTGGTCGTTTCCAGGCTTCAGGTGTCTTGTACTGCTATCTAGTCGATTTCTAGGCTTCACAGTAACTTGTTGGGGATTCAACTATTTTCCGGTCGATTTTCGGGCTTCATAGCTTTGAATTCAGGATATACCACTATCTGGTCGATTCCAGGATTCATGGTGTTTTGGTACTGTTATCCGGTCATTCTCCAGGATTCACAGTATGATGGAGAAATCAAGATATTATCCGATCAAATCCGGGCTTCATAGCTTGAACTGGAACAGAAATCTTAGCACCAATTTGACTGAACCAGAGACAACTTGTAAGAATTTGATGTATCTTTCCCTGAAAGGTAAAGAGTTAGTCGTATGTAATGTCATGGTGTATGAAATTTATTGAGTAATGATGCTCTCAAAATAAATGAGATTGTGTTGTATGATGCATGTGTGCATGCCACGATGTATGGATATGCCATGTTTTCGTGATGTTTTCTAGCTGGGGAAAATAAATCCCGGATTACTGCTGGGGAGTACAAAGAGATGAGTTCCTCATTCTTGCTGGGGGTAACGACCGAAGATGGTTTGAGAATAAATTGGCGGGAGAATGACTTTGTGGGGAAGAGAGATGCTCTGCTAGAAGATTTGTTGATTTGGAGAAATAACCCCGACTGGGGATGAATTACCATTGCTGGTGATAATGAACCCTGCCGGGGATCAAATTTCTATCTGTGGAAGAAATAAACTCCATTGGGGATAATCTTCTTTTGCTGGTGATAGATGAACTCTGTTTGGGGATAATTTTGCCGACTTATTCGTGATTATGAACTTTGGTTGGGGAGAGCTAACACCACTGTCTTCAAACCCTTCCTACTCTGCAAGGAGCGTATGTGCCCTTAGTTATTTTCTCAAGTTGGCCCTATCCCTGTACCTGGTGGGTAGAGCAACTGTAAGGTTTGGACATTTATAGTTTGCCCTTGTCCCGGGTATCACGAGTAATTGTCTTTTGTTTCGTATGTAAATATTTATGAGCAGCAATTATTGTCAAATGCATATATCAAAATGAAACATTAGACGTTCTTACAAAACAAAACAAAAAAAATGAAAAAGAATTTGAAATTTCTTTGTGAAAATGAATTGTATTGATTTTTGAAGTTGGCCTGTAATAGGCGTTTTGTACAAGAGGCTGACGTCCTAGTAAGAGAACACCGCCGAATAGAATTTATACAAAAAGAAAGAAAAATAGCTATGTGAAACAATCCCATTGGGTTCCAACTCTGCTATTGCCCTTATATCTTCGAGCGTCTCATCACTTTGCTACTTGGTCGGAGGTAGATCAGATTGATTGGCGCCGTCCGAACATGATAGTCGATACCGAAGTTTGGTTGCAAGATGATCCAATGAGACATAGTGTTACGCTTCAATCCCTAATTTTTTCCTGGACCACCCTTTCAGGTTTTTGGTCCACCGGGATACCCTTTTTTGCCCAAGCCGCCTTTTCAGGTTTTCCACTTGCCGGGTGTACATTTTTTTTCATTTTCATCCCTTACTTTTGCCCGAACCTTTTTGGTTCGTCGGGAAGCCCTTATTTTTGCCTATGCAAGTCGACCTAGCGGGTCTTTGATTATGCATAGTATTTTTTCACTATGTCTGTGTTGACGGGGTGAGGAAGGTCGTCACCATCCATGGTGGTTAGAATCATAGCTCCTCCTGAGAAAATGTTCTTAACCACAAATGGCCCTTCATAAGTGGGGGTCCATTTGCCCCTGGGATCACCTTGCGGTAATATGATGCGTTTGATCACTAGATCCCCGAATTGATACTCTTGACGTCTGACTTTCTTATTAAAAGCCTTGATCATTCGCTTTTGATACGTCTGACCATGACAAATATCAGTAAGTCTCTTTTCATTAATTAAGTTCAGCTGATCAAACCGGGTCTGGATCCAATCTCCTCGCTCAAACATGCATCCTTCATAATCCTGAGAGAAGGTATCTGGACCTCAATGGGTAAGACCGCTTCCATACCATACACTAAAGAGTAGGGTGTTGCCCCTGTCAAAGTCCGTGCTGAGGTACGGTACCCATGAAGAGAGAATGGTAACATCGCGTGCCAGTCTTTGTATGTCACCGTCATCTTCTGCATAATCTTCTTGATGTTCTTATTAGCTGCTTCAACAGCCTCATTCATCTTCGGCCGGTAGGGAGAAGAGTTGTGATCCTGTATCTTGAACTGTTTGCAGAGCTCAGTGATCATTGCATTGTTGAGATTTGTACCATTGTCCATAATGATCCTCTCTCGTACCCCGTATCGACAGATCAGATTGTGTCTAATGAACGTGCCACGACATTCTTGGTTACTGTAGAAAAGGAAGTTGCCTCAACCCACTTCATAAAGTAATCAATAGCTACCAAAATGAAACGATTCCCATTAGACGCAGTAGGTCTGATCTCTCCGATCATGTCGAGGCCCCATATTGCAAAAGGCCAAGGTGCTGTCAAAACATTTAGAGGAACTAGAGGTACATGCACCTTATCAGCATAGACTTGACACTTATGACAGGTCTGAGAGTGTTGATGACAATCGGCTTCCGTTGTGGACCAATAGTATCCTGCCTGTAGGATCTTCTTTGCCATGGTATGTCCACTGGAATGAGTTCCGAAGGTGCCTTCATGTAACTCTGCCATGATCCGTTCTTCCTCGTTCTTGTTCACACATCGCAGTAAGGTTGAATCATGGTTACGCTTATAAAGGATCCCATTACTGATGAAGAACTTCGCAGCGAACCTTCTCAAGAACTTCTTGTCATTAACAGATGCACCCTCGGGGTACTCTTGAGCCTCAAGATACCTCTTTACATCATGAAACCAGGGTTTATCTGCTGCCTCTTCAGTCTCAATGTTGCAGCAATGTGCGGGTTCGTCCAACCTCTCGATGGTAATATGAGGAGCTTCATTGTCCCACCTGACCTTGAACATAGAAGACATGGTAGCTAGCGCGTCCACCAGTTGGTTCTCCTCTCTTGGGAAGTGTTCAAAGGTTATCTCCTCAAAGTGCGGGAGAAGCGTCAATACGTACTCTTTGTAAGGAATAAGATTTGGGTGCTTCGTATCCCACTCGCCTTTGATCTAACTGATCACTAGAGAGGAATCTCCGAATACACTTAAGAACTTAATCCTTAGGTCAATAGATGCTCGCAGGCCCATGATGCACGCTTCATACTCCGCCATGTTGTTGGTGTAGTTAAAACATAATCGTGCGGTGAACGGAGTATGACAGCCTTCAGGAGATATGATCACGGTGCCAATTGTGGCGGTAGAAATGTGCAAGACTAAGCCATTGGATTGACTAGACTTTATACAAATCAAAATAAAAATCGCCACCGCACTTTATTGTTTCCAAAGGAATGGGAAAAGAGCGAATAACCCAAAAAGAGGGGGGAAGATTCAAGGTAAGGGGGTTGGTTATGCAAAGGGAAGGTATTAGCACCCTAAACATCTATGGTACTCCACAAGAACCTCTTTGAAAAATCTGTATATTTTGGCTATAAAAATGTGTTGTATATAAAATGGATGGTGGAGGTGAGAAAAGAAATATTTTTGTGATTTTTGCACCCGCCGCGGTTGCGAACCTTTAGTGCCTACGTACCACCTTTCGTGCAATAGGGGATCAGGGTACACGTAGTTCCTCTAGAAAATACTTGTTTGTTGGTTGATTTTAAACAAGGAGACAAGTCGTCATTGTTAGGAGAGAAATCTCGACTAACGCCTACAAGGTATGAGAAATATGGACCATGCGTCAACAAGAGTGAGGGTTTGAGAACGCCTCTAGTACTCAGGTGGAAAAGTCGACACCTTTATAACCATACGGATAGGAGAATGTTGCTCGACTATCAATGAATCATGTCTTACCTTGAAAAAAAGTTTTGAATGGAAAAGGTGCTTGGGCGCACAAAAGAGTTTGAATGAGTTGAAGTGTTTTGTTAATTTTGAAAGAAATGTCAAAGTATGATTAAATGAATTGAAGTTTGTTTAAAGAAAATAAGTTTTAAAAGAAAAGGCACTCGACAAAGTCGAGATTTATTATGAAAGCGGTTCGATGTTAAAAACAAAGAAGATTTTGAAAGAAGATGAGAAGGTTTTGAAAATTAAAGAAGATGGGAGAAGATGAAGGGACTATCCTAAAGCATAAGGTAAAAGCTAAGGAAGAGAACCGTCTAACCAACATGAAGCCGATACTTGACATTATGAGCCAATGTAGAATTCCCATTATTTGGATTGGAACTAAGCAAGAAAATATACTAGACCTCTTGAGAGAACCAAGCTTCAAGTGTATTAAGTCTTCGCAAAAATTGGGCAGAGTAACGGCTGTATATGGGTGAATTCCAGATTACAAATAAAGATCATAATCTCAATAACCTGCACACAAAACAAACAAACAACCCAATGTCTTGAGGTAAACCTCAAGAACTCTAGACAAAATATCAAATAAAGTCACAAAGTCTCCAAGATAGGCCAAGGTCTCTAATCCTAAGTCCAAGAAGTCCATCACTCCGTAATGCAAAGGATAGTAACCATGTAGTCCAAGTATCATTAATGATTTTTATGGTTCATGTTGATTATTAGGTGTCTTTAAAAGTAAAAGAAAAGCTCAAGTGAGCAAAATAAAAATGACATAAAAGTAAATGCTCAAGTGAGCAAAATAAAAATGGCATAAGAATAAATGCTCAAGTGAGAAAAGATGAAAATAGCATGAAATGTAAAATGCTAAAAGTAAATGGTACATAAAGCATGAAAATAAAAGCGTAAAGTAAAGTTAATTGTTAGTAATTAGTGGTTAGTTGGATGACCATCTTGAAACTTGCATTTGGAACTCATTAGAGGATTGGTAGAACCAAAGCCTCCACACAACAAGTTGCATTTGCTTTTTGTCAAGTATATCATCTATTTTGGAATTCTCATAAGGGAACATGTAATGATCAACGATGTTTAAGTGATCCACGTTGACCAAAGGTGTTGTAGATCCATTAGAGGATTGGTAGAACCAAAGCCTCCACATAATGAATCTCAAGGTTATTGGATCAAAGAGATCAAATTAACATACTTGGGCTTGCAATCATAAGTTTGGGCCACGAATGATCATTTATTCGAATCGGGACAAAATTTAGCGCTATGTTAAGCAATCGTAAGTGGACTTATGTAGAAGTCACACCTATTTTGAGGCCGGTCAATAGCAATCTATGTACTTCATGTTTGGATAAATGATATAGAGATCACCATCCCTTAACATGTAGCACAATTAAAAAAGAAAGGGATAAGATGAAGAGGGAGGGGAATGATAAGCTAATTTGGATCACCATTTCAAAATTCTTTCATCTTTAAATTCAACCACTCCTCTAGATGGATTAAAGCACTAAACATATCATTAATCCAAAGCACCAAAAATGAATTAAATAATTCAATCTTAGGTAGATTTGAATTGGTGAACATTTATCCAACTTCATCTACATCACAAAGTCCATTGAGTTTAAAGACAAATTGGACATTTAAAATTGCAATCCAAACCAACAATCAAAAGGAGTGAGTAGAAAAAGCATTTTGGATCAAAGCTGCCCCAAAACAAGGCAAAAAAGTGCATTATGTCCCTGTGTAAATCAATTTACACAGTACAGTTTTCAAAAATCTGCGTGAAATTGCTTCTGTGCAATCGATTTACACTTAGTGCAAATCGATTGCACACAATAACAGTAGCAAAAACAACATTTTAAAAGGGCAATTTCTTGTTCAAACTTTACATCAAACACCTTATGATCATGGATCCACTTGAGCATGAAAATTCCATCAGATTATGAGAAAATAACACCATTGAAATCACAAAATAATGCTCAAAGAATCAATCCCAAAGATCACCAAGAGATCACATTGTGAAAGATGAATTATCCAACTTACCAAAGGTAGATCTAGAGAATTATCAAAACAACTTCAAGAATTTGCTTCAATTCAACCACAAGAATCAATTGACTAAGCTTGGATGTAGAGAATTGATGGAGAAAAAGTGTTTGGATGAAGGTTTAGCTCAAAGATTAGTAAGCTTCAATGCAAAGCTTACTAACTTTTTGAAAATGGAGCTTTGAGTAAATTTGGTAGATGGAGAGAATTGAGAGATTTTTTAGCAAGGTGGATTTGGCTATCAAAAGCTTGAAATTTGAATGAAATAAGGGCTATATTTATAGAGTTTAGGATTGGGATTAGTGGTAATTTGGTAATTGATTCTTGGAGCCAAAATTTGAATTAATGATAACTCTTTCAAAAATTAGAGCCAAAATTTGAATTAATGACAATTCTTTTTAAAAATGAAAAATTGGCACTAAAATTTGAATTAATGATACATCTTTCAAAAATGAAGAAAAATTGGAGCCAAAATTTGACAAGTTTAAAATGCTGATTTTTTTTCTTCAAATTTTCACGCTGTGCAATCGATTGCACTACAGTGCAAATCGATTTGCACAATGTATTTTTTTTAAAATGGTGCAAAATTCACTTTGTGCAATCGATTGCACTCTAGGAGAAATCGATTGTACAGTGAAGAAAATGAAGAATTTTTAATTCTTTTTCTTTGCAAATAGAGATTTTAGGGAAATAATACCGGAAAACCTTACTTGCCATATGCTTCGACTCGATACCTACAAAACACAAATATGCAAAGACAAAGACAAATATTTTTTTGTATTTTGATTAGAAGTTAGTCAACAACACAAGAGCAAACTTAAATATAGGATGCAAATGTGATAAATGAAGCTATTTATTAATGATTGTGACTGAATAACAAAATATGGTATGAAAGTGCGACTGAAAAAGTTAGGGGCAAAATTTAGGGTACAACAGCTGCCCCTATTTAATTATCTTTTAGCCAGATAGGCGGAAAGGAATTAAATACAAACAGACCTGAATTTTGTCCCTGATGCAATGAGATGATAGCATATGTCATGAATGAATGGACTCTTTTTGATATATTTTTTTGAACGATGTATGAGATGAGACAGACTCTGTGGGAATATGGAAAGACTCAAAACTGGAAACTTATGGTAGTTCAGATGAAATGACGTGGAAAGACACGCTAGGGAAACAACAAGATACTTCTGGATATCTGTCAGGGTGACAAAGAGTAACCATCAATACTTGGAAAAAAAGAGATAAAACTCGAGAAGGCAAGTAGCGACATCCAAGAATGGCATTGAATGAGGCGAGCAACTCTCTGGAAAAGGCAATCAGAAGCATCTAGAAGAACATTATATGTGGGATGATACCAAATCTGAAGCTACATCAGAGTCGTCCAGGAAAGACGCTGGACGGAAAAGAAACACGACATCCAATACTGGTTTTGAATGAAGGGAAAACTCAATGTCTAATACTGGATTTAGACGAGAGAAAAGATCACAATATCCAATACTGGCTTTGAATGAGTGAAAGGGATCTTGACATTCAATACTGGCTTTGAATGAAGAAAAAGGTAACAACATCCAATATTGGCTTTGGATGAAAAAAGAGATCTTGACATTCAATACTGGCTTTGAATGAAGAAAAAGGTAACAACATCCAATACTGGCTTTGGATGGACAAAGAGATCTTGACATTCAATACTGGCTTTGAATGAAGGAAAAGCTCAACGTCTAATATTGGCTTTAGACGAGAGAAAAGATCACAACATCCAATACTGGCTTTGAATGAGTTAAAGGGATCTTGACATTCAATACTGGCTTTGAATGAAGAAAAAGGTAACAACATCCAATACTGGCTTTGGATGGAAGAAGAGAAACAACTCAAACTGATGTTTGCTTTGGTAGGTGCCAAGTAAGTTGGACTTTGATCTCAAGGTGACATGTCAACTGCAATAAGACCTTGGAAAATGAAAATGAGGATGACACACTCTTGTTATGCATTATGTATGAATTTTGTTATGCATGATATGTGAATGATCTATTCATGTAATGCCCATGTTTATGACAACAGAGTTTGACTCTTTTGTGAAGGTAAGATTGGAAGTTTGATTCCTCAACATAGAGAACTCTGCCAAACTTGCTTGGAAAGAAAATGTCTTGAACCCCAAATTTGTCACACTTATAAATTGTATTGAACTGATGATCTTCTGAGGAAGGACATGGAGAGCTTCTTGGGGATTTGTCCCAGATTAGCTGACTGTTGAAGATAAACTGATCATGGCTTCAGTCGAAAGTTGCTGGAAGTAAGCTGATCATGGCTTCATCTCTGAAATGATTATTGGAGATAAACTGATCATGGCTTCAGCTCTTGAAATATTTGTTGGGAATAAATCGTTCATGGCTTCAGTTCTTGCGATGATTATTGGAAAGAATGCCTCTGTATGAGTCTTGAAAATGATCTTCTGGCTAACCAATCTGAGAAAACTCGCATTGAGCAACAAATCTTGAACTGATTCACAAATGGACCTGGAAGATACTTGCCCCTGATAGGATCACTGACCAAGTTTCTCAACTGCTTGAAATTCCTTGATGAGGAAAGCTTGTTTGCAAGCAAAATTGTTTATTCAAACATGGTAATTTTAATGCAAAGTTCATGCAAAAGTTTTGAATCCAAAATCATTTTTGAAATGATGTTATTGGTGTATAAAAAATGCATCACTGGTTAAAACACAGTGGTTTATACTTTTAAAGTGAAAACAAAGGTATGAAACCAAAACAAATGATTCGCAAAAGATCATAGGAGTAAGTTTACCCAACCTTGATTTAGTATGCTTTCAAAAGAAACCTGGCTTTAATTAGGTCTTTTGAGGGTTGTAATGTGGTCGGGTTCACGGTTTAAGAAATAAAGGATAAAGGCTCAAAGTTTATTTGTACCCAACCCAATCTTCGTGATGTTCTTCAGTCCTACATTCAGTTAATTCATAATATGCATTCAGTTTCCAAGAGATTTTGGAATTGTACTGATGGTAGCAATAACGATGGCTCAAAAGCTAAAGGAATTATTGAGAATGACAGTCATTTCTTCTTACATATTTTTGCTGTTTTGAGGACTTTTGTCAATTCTGGTGGAGAATTTTGAGGATTTGAAGACCTCTTCTGATTGAATTTATTATTCCCAACTTTTGCATGAACTGTTTCATTTGAGATTACAATCAGCAGGATGCCCCATTTTTAGCCTGAACTATTTCATTTGAGATTACAGTCAGTGGGATGCCCCCGTTTTTTGCCTAAGTCTCCTTCATAGGTTTTGACTTAGCGGGATTTTTACTTTGATTTTTCTTTTCATTTCATTTTCTTTTCTGAAAGATAATGACTGCCTTGCTCAATGATTACGGGGAACCATCTTTGTCATTTTTTGTTTGAGAGCATCTTTGACACTTCTTGCTGTGCGTAAAGGAAAGCTTGATCGCGACCTTTGTTGAAAGGTGTCTTGCATGATTTCTCTTATAATTGAATGCACAACCAAATTAACTGAGAACTACCCATCCCCGGGTTAAGATTGCAGGTTTTTCTGTATAGAAAGAAACTCCAACTTCTAGGCTCAAAGGGGTGAACGAGGGATTAACTTCCTTATTTCTCCAGTGTTTGGGAGTTGAAACAATGTCTATATATCCTCAGCAAAGTTTTATTCGAAAGCATACCAGCAACAATTATGGGTATTTCGTTTTCATCATCCTCCCTCAAATCTTTGCATAAACAAAATCTTGATAAAGGGAATAAACAAGAGAAATATATTTGAAAGCAGTAAATGAAAAATGATTTGAATCAAAACATTGCAATGCTCATTTCATTAAACTTAACATGAAAGTACAAACAAAATTTGAAAGCAACAATTTTAACATAGACAAGGGGAAAATGCAAACAGAAAGAAACATGGCCTAGTGACTAATCAGTAACAAGGATGAGCTGTCCTGTCTCAAACACTAGCTTTAGGAGGTGACTTGAGGGTACCCTGACTTAGTCTTCAGCCACTTTGTTTTGGAAAAGGATTGTTGATGATATTAGGACCTGCCTCTTTGAAAGTAAGAAAATTGGTTTTCACCAATTCTTACACTCTCTTTTTCAAAGCATAACAACTCTCTAAATCATGACCGGCAACTCCCTGATGAAATTCACAGTGAAGGTCAGACCTGAACCCGGATGGAGGAGGATTTCGAGGAATCAGAGGCCTAGTTGTAATCAAGCCCTTCTGCATCAATGCAGGATACAATTCAGTGTATGTTATAGGGATGGGATCAAACTGAGCCCTATTCCGATTCTGATTTTGTGCAATATTCTGTCGTTGAGGGACCTGAACTGGTTGAGCATTGACCGCAGGAGTAACAGCCGCTACTTGTGGTTGATCAGTGTGTTGAGGCCTACGGCGAGGTCCTCTTATCTCAGTCGAGACAACATTGGCTTCTGCTTCTTTCTTCTTCTGAAAGTTCCCAGGGAATTTCTTTGCACCATTAGAAGATTCAGCAGCTTTAGACACTTTACCATTCTTGATTCCTTCTTCTAATCTCTGGCCAATAGTCACCAGGTCTGTGAAGCTGGAGGACACACTACCAATCATCTTCTCCCAAAAGAAAGGAGACAAAGTATCCATGAACAAACCAGTTATCTCTTTCTTTGCCAGAGGTGGTTCGACTTGAGATGCCAATTCTCTCCAACGTTGAGCATATTCCTTGAAAGATTCTTTCTCATTCTGAGACATATTTTGTAGTTGGCGACAATCAGGTGCCATGTCAAGGTTGTATTTGTATTGCTTTATGAAAGCATCAACAAGATCTTGGAAGCATTGGATACGACGTTTCTCAAGTTCCAGATACCATTTCAATGAAGCTCCACTCAGACTATCTTGGAAACAATGGATAAGCAGCTTGTCATTCTTTGTGTAAGGAGACATCTTTTGAAAGTACATCACCAAATGACTTCTTGGACAAGTATGCCCCTTATATTTCTCAAACTCTTTGCAGGCATAACCAGATCAGAAACCAAGCACATATTGTTAGCATCAACACTGAAGAACTCATTTCCTTCCATAGCTCTTGTTCTTTGAAATCTTCAAACTCACTGAAGTCTCCTTGACTCACACTTCGAGGACTGGTAGCATGGTGCTTAAAGAGAGGATTCCCAAAAGCAGCTTGTGCAACAGGTTGCCGAAAAGTAGTATGAACGATTGGCTGAGGTTCAGTGAAAACTGGAGCTTGAAAGACTGGTCGGGAAGACTGACCAACCATTAAAGTAATTACAACAGGTGGAGAGTAATTCTGAGGTAACCCAAACTCTGGCCATGCAGTAGATGTATGCTGGATAGGTTGAGTGTCAATAGCAGCAGTTGGGATTTCAGATATCACAGTCCTTAGAGGTGGCTCTCCTCTGGAAATTAGGACTTGCATCATCTCAGTAAGTTTGGCCATGCCTGACTTTAACTCGTCGATTTCGATTCTGACTTCCATGTTGTGTTGTTCTTGGTTTTCCATTCTCAATCTGACAGCAACTCTAGTCCCGTAGTTATGTTGAGGAATCAGCTTGACGGTAGATGACTAACTGGAAGGAAGAAGCAACTGGGAATAAGATCCTGATCAACATGGATGTATGCAGAATGATGCAGAGGATGCAAATGATATGCAATGTTATGCAATGCACTGCACAGTAACAAGATCACACGGTTCAGAGTCACGAGCCTGGAGTCAAAGGTACAACCCATAAGGTATGGACTAACTGTTATCACCAACGTCCCGATTAACTCGGTAATTAGCAATATTCTCAGGAAAGACTCATCCGAGCGTAGTATCGCGTGACAACTATTTCCGAATTACTCCGTCATAGCTTCCGCACTACACCTAAAAGGCCAAGATGGGTTAGGTAATCTACGGTCCTCAGCTTCAGTAGGCTCCCAGGTCGAAAGCAGTACATCTTCCTGATTACTCGGTAAACGACACTACAGTTAAAGGGGCCTCCACTGAGTGGGGGATCTCATGCCTCCTTTTTTGGGATTACTCCCTTAAAGTTAACATGACTATACCGCCCGTCCTATCTTAAAGTTTGCCCAAAGTCCGGGTAGAGGACTTATAAAAAATCCCCAAGTACTCTGTAAACCAAGAGAATCCAGACAAACATATATACAAAATATAACACATAAACAACAATAACACATATACAGATATAAACAAAGATAGGCTCAACCCACTTAGGGATGGACCAGCAAGAGGTCAATCTTTCCCCAGTGAAGTCGCCATTTTTCTGTGGCGGTAGAAATGTGCAAGACTAAGCCATTAGATTGACTAGACTTTATACAAATCAAAATAAAAATCACCACCGCGCTTTATTGTTTCCAAAGGAATGGGAAAAGAGAGAATAACCCAAAAAGAGGGGGGAAGATTCAAGGTAAGGGAGTTGGTTATGCAAAGGGAAGGTATTAGCACCCTAAACATCTATGGTACTCCGCAGGAACCTCTTTGAAAAAACTGTATATTTTGGCTATAAAAATGTGTTGTATATAAAATGGATGGTGGAGGTGAGAAAAGAAATATTTTTGTGATTTTTGCACCCGCCGCGGTTGCGAACCTTTAGTGCCTACGTACCACCTTTCGTGCAATAGGGGATCAGGGTACACGTAGTTCTTCTAGAAAAGACTTGTTTGTTGGTTGATTTTAAACAAGGAGACAAGTCGTCATTGTTAGGAGAGAAATCTCGACTAACGCCCACAAGGTATGAGAAAGATGGACCATGCGTCAACAAGAGTGAGGGTTTGAGAATGCCTCTAGTACTCAAGTGGAAAAGTCGACACCTTTATAACCATACGGATAGGAGAATGTTGCTCGACTATCAATGAATCATGTCTTACCTTGAAAAAAAGTTTTGAATGGAAAAGGTGCTTGGGCGCACAAAAGAGTTTGAATGAGTTGAAGTGTTTTGTTAATTTTGAAAGAAATGTCAAAGTATGATTAAATGAGTTGAAGTTTGTTTAAAGAAAATAAGTTTTAAAAGAAAAGGCACTCGACAAAGTCGAGGTTTATTATGAAAGCGGTTCGATGTTAAAAACAAAGAAGATTTTGAAAGAAGATGAGAAGGTTTTGAAAATTAAAGAAGATGGGTGGAGATGAAGGGACTATCCTAAAGCATAAGGTAAAAGCTAAGGAAGAGAACCGTCTAACCAACATGAAGCCGATACTTGACATTATGAGCCAATGTAGAATTCCCATTCTTTGGATTGGAACCCAGCAAGAAAAGATACTAGACCTCTTGAGAGAACCAAGCTTCAAGTGTATTAAGTCTTCGCAAAAATTGGGCAGAGTAACGGCTGTATACGGGTGAATTCCAGATTACAAACAAAGATCGTAATCTCAATAACCTGCACGCAAAACAAACAAACAACCCAATGTCTTGAGGTAAACCTCAAGAACTCCAGACAAAATATCAAATAAAGTCACAAAGTCTCCAAGATAGGCCAAGGTCTCTAATCCTAAGTCTAAGAAGTCCATCACTCCATAATGCAAAGGATAGTAACCATGTAGTCCAAGTATCATTAATGATTTTTATGGTTCATGTTGATTATTAGGTGTCTTTAAAAGGAAAAGAAAAGCTCAAGTGAGCAAAATAAAAATGACATAAAAGTAAATGCTCAAGTGAGCAAAATAAAAATGGCATAAGAATAAATGCTCAAGTGAGCAAAGATGAAAATAGCATGAAATGTAAAATGCTAAAAGTAAATGGTACATAAAGCATGAAAATAAAAGCGTAAAGTAAAGTTAATTGTTAGTAATTAGTGGTTAGTTGGATGACCATCTTGAAACTTGCATTTGGAACTCATTAGAGAATTGGTAGAACCAAAGCCTCCACACAACAAGTTGCATTTGCTTTTTGTCAAGTATATCATCCATTTTGGAATTCTCACAATGAAACATGTAATGATCAACGATGTTTAAGTGATCCACGTTGACCAAAGGTGTTGTAGATCCATTAGAGGATTGGTAGAACCAAAGCCTCCACACAATGAATCTCAAGGTTATTAGATCAAAGAGATCAAATTAACATACTTGGGCTTGCAATCATAAGTTTGGGCCGCGAATGATCATTTATTCGAATCAGGACAAAATTTAGCGCTATGTTAAGCAATCGTAAGTGGACTTATGTAGAAGTCACACCTATTTTGAGGCCGGTCAATAGCAATCTATGTACTTCATGTTTGGATAAATGATATAGAGATCACCATCCCTTAACATGTAGCACAATTAAAAAAGAAAGGGATAAGATGAAGAGGGAGGGGAATGATAAGCTAATTTGGATCACCATTTCAAAATTCTTTCATCTTTAAATTCAACCACTCCTCTAGATGGATTAAAGCACTAAACATATCATTAATCCAAAGCACCAAAATGAATTAAATAATTCACTCTTAGGTAGATTTGAATTGATGAACATTTATCCAACTTCATCTACATCACAAAGTCCATTGAGTTTAAAGACAAATTGGATATTTAAAATTGCAATCCAAACCAACAATCAAAAGGAGTGAGTAGAAAAAGCATTTTGGATCAAAGCTGCCCCAAAACAAGGCAAAAAAGTGCATTATGTCCCTGTGTAAATCGATTGAACTATTGTGTAAATCGATTTACACAGTACAGTTTTCAAAAATCTGCGTGAAATTGCTTATGTGCAATCGATTTACACTTAGTGCAAATCGATTGCACACAGTAACAGTAGCAAAAACAACATTTTAAAAGGGCAATTTCTTGTTCAAACTTTCCATCAAACACCTTATGATCATGGATCCAATTGAGAACGAAAATTCCATCAAATTATGAGAAAATAACACCATTGAAATCACAAAATAATTCTCAAAGAATCAATCCCAAAGATCACCAAGAGATCACATTGTGAAAGATGAATTATCCAACTTACCAAAGGTAGATCTAGAGAATTATCAAAATAACTTCAAGAATTTGCTTCAATTCAACCACAAGAATCAATTGACCAAGCTTGGATGTAGAGAATTGATGGAGAAAAAGTGTTTGGATGAAGGTTTAGCTCAAAGATTAGTAAGCTTCAATGCAAAGCTTACTAACTTTTTGAAAATGGAGCTTTGAGTGAATTTGGTAGATGGAGAGAATTGAGAGATTTTTTAGCAAGGTGGATTTGGCTATCAAAAGCTTGAAATTTGAATGAAATGAGGGCTCTATTTATAGAGTTTAGGATTGGGATTAGTGGTAATTTGGTAATTGATTCTTGGAGCCAAAATTTGAATTAATGATAACTCTTTCAAAAATTAGAGCCAAAATTTGAATTAATGATAATTCTTTTTAAAAATGAAAAATTGGCACTAAAATTTGAATTAATGATACATCTTTCAAAAATGAAGAAAAATTGGAGCCAAAATTTGACAAGTTTAAAATGCTGATTTTTTTTTCTTCAAATTTTCACGTTGTGCAATCAATTGCACTACAGTGCAAATCGATTTGCACAGTGTATTTATTTAAAAATGGTGCAAAATTCACTTTGTGCAATCGATTGCACTCTAGGAGCAATCGATTGTACAGTGAAAAAAAATGAAGAATTTTTAATTCTTTTTCTTTGCAAATAAAGATTTTAGGGAAATAATACCGGAAAACCTTACTTTCCATATGCTTCGACTCGGTACCTACAAAACACAAATATGCAAAGACAAAGACAAATATTTTTTTGTATTTTGATTAGAAGTTAGTCAACAACACAAGAGCAAACTTAAAGATAGGATGCAAATGTGATAAATGAAGCTATTTATTAATGATTGTGACTGAATAACAAAATATGGTATGAAAGTGCGAATGAAAAAGTTAGGGGCAAAATTTAGGGTACAACACCAATGCCATTACCCAATGAGTTTGAAGCTCCGTCGAAATACATAGACCATCGGGATCCTTCCTCAGGTCCTTCATCCGGTCCAGGTTTTTCACAGTCGGTCACCAACATGATGTTCTCATCTGGGAACTCGAAATTCATGGATTGGTAGTCATCCACGGCCTGATGCGCCAAATGATCCGCCAACACACTCCCCTTGATTGCTTTTTGGGTTATGTACTGGATGTCATACTCAGTTAAGATCATCTGCCATCTTTCTATTCTTCCGGATAAGGCGGGCTTCTCGAAGATATACTTGATTGGATCCATTTTTTATATCAATAGGATAGTGTGAGTCAGCATATACTGTCTCAACCGACGAGCAGCCCATGCCAAAGTGCAACAAGTTTTCTCAAGCAGTGAGTATCGGGTCTCACGGTCGGTAAACTTTTTGCTAAGGTAGTAAATAACATGCTCTTTTCGGCCAGACTCGTCATGCTGCCCCAGCACACAACCCATTGAATTATCCAGTACTGTCAAGTATAAGATCATAGGTCTTCCTTCAACTGGAGGCATCAGAATAGGTGGCTCTTGTAGGTATTCTTTGATTCTTTCGAAAGCAGTCTGACATTCATCATTCCATTTTACCACTTGATCTTTCTTCAGCAGCTTGAAGATTGGCTCACAAGTAGCGGTCAGATGTGAAATGAACCGGGCGAGGTAGTTCAGGCGTCCCAAAAATCCTCTGACTTCCTTTTCTGTGCGGGGAGCCAGCATTTCTTGTATAGCTTTCACCTTTGCAGGTTCCACTTGAATACCCTTATCACTGATAATGAAACCCAACAACTTACCAGACCTTACCCCAAAGGTGCACTTGTTCGGGTTTAACCTTAGATTGTACATCTTCAACCTGTCAAATAGCTTCTGGAGATGGTCAAGGTGTTCTTCCTCAGTTTGGGACCTTGCAATCATGTCATCAATATAAACCTCAATCTCATGGTGAATCATGTCGTGGAACAAAGCGACGATGGTGCGCTGATAAGTTTCCCCAACATTCTTCAACCTGAAAGGCATGACCTTATAGCAAAAGGTGCCCCACTGTGTAATGAATGTCGTTTTCTCCATCTCCTCGGGAGCCATCTTGATCTGATTGTAACCAGAAAAACCATCCATGAAGGAGAAGACCTTATGTTGCGTGGTGTTGTCGACCAGAACATTGATGTGAGGAAGTGGGAAATCATCATTGGGGCTCGCCCTGTTCAGATCTCTATAGTCCACATACATCCGCACCTTACCATCCTTCTTAGGCACCGGAACAACGTTGGCAACCCACTGTGGGTAAGAAGTGACAACTAGAAATCCGGCATCAAATTGTTTCATGACCTCAGTGTTGTACCCCAAAATTTGCCCTCCCATATTCTTCAAGAATTGCAAAGAGCATGCTTCAAAATTCCCCAAGGGTTGCACAGTTCAAGGGCCTCCTAACAGTCAAAAATTAGGGTTTTGGTTCTGACAAAGAAAATGAAGTTTCCAAGGGTCCAATCAAGTCCCACATGCCTACAAACAAGGTCAAGCATCCTCATACCAAGTTTCAAGACTTACAGCACAAAATTGCACAGTCAAAAACCCTAATTGCACTACAGTCAACTGCAGGGGCAAAATGGTCATTTGACAGTCAAAGGTTCAAATTTTTGGGCAACATCTCATTTTGAAGCCACAAACATCATTTGATCAATGCTTGATCATGATTCTCAAAGTTTGGCTCAAAAAGTCTCAAGATGCAAAAGTTTCCATATTTGGACAGTTGAAAAAGTCAACTGTAACTTGACCAAGGCATAACTTCCACATGGATTATCAGAAAAATTCCATCCAAAGCTCATTTTGAAGAGAAAGACATTTCCTATAACTCCTATTCATACTTCAAGTCCAATAAATGCTCTCACAAAAAGTTATCAATTTCAACATTATAGGTCATTTTCAAAAGTCAACAAAAAGGGACTTTAAGTCAAAGGCCATAACTTGAGATTGGTAAATCAAAATTACATGGGACCAAAGGCATTGGTTAGAGGACTTCAAGACCTTTCCAAAATGTCCAAGAACATGATCAAAGCTTAAAAATTGAGCAAGATATGCCTTGTGGAAGTTGGGAAATTTTTGGGTATTTTGAAAAGTCAACATTGCTTCAAATGCCTTAAAGATGCTAATGGGCCTCTTTTTCTTCCAAAATCCATCATCCAAAACATGTGCACGACCATTTGGCCCAAAGGGAAGTTATTCATCATTTTTATTTATTTATTTGAATTTTTAATTGCTAATAATTCATTTAATTAAAATAAATATGTGGAAAATACCAAAGCAAGTCAATCAAATCTTTTTATGCATGGAATAACTTCAGATTTTCGTGCATTATTAGATAGGGAAAGAATCAATGTGATTTGCCATGATTGGAATCAAATGTGCATGGAAAAGATTTGAAAAATATGCCATGGAAATCAAAGATTCATTCCATCAATGCAAAGGGTTTTTGGATCCAATTTTCAACCCTAATCGTTCCATACATAAGCAGGAAGCAAACCCTAGTGCTAGACACATGAAAGCTGCGCCAGAAACCAAGAGCAAAGTTTGAGTTTTTGTCAAAAAATTCCAAAACTGAAAACTACATTCCAGTGCGATTCAAAGGAAAATAATCATTCCATTACCTTCCTGAGACTTCAAGGAAGGTTTTCAGATCAAAACCATCAACTCTAACGTCCAGAATTGGTAGAACCACCTCATCCTGTTCATACTTTTTTCCATGTTCTTGCATCATGATTCACGCATTGTTGTTAATTTTTAATATTTGATTTATGTTCATTGGACCATTCTAAAGCTAACTGTGTGTTTTAATTGAGTTTTCACGCATCGTATGAAGAATCACCATTAAAGCACGCTAGGGTTCTTCAAGCTTCAAATTGGGCATTTTTGAATACTGTAAAATTAGAACATCCTAATACCATGGCTAAACTCAGGAAGCTTGGACGAACCTAACTATCCTATCGCGCCCAATTTCTGATCCAAGACGAGCTATTCGCTACTTTTGGAAAGGGTGTATTTTGGGGGGGTTTAAAACCCCCGCTAATTCTTTTTATGTTTCAGGAAAAATACAAACAAGGAAGAAGAAGATTAGGTGGCACCATCTGATTGAGCAATTTAAAATTCGCGCGAAAACGTCCCACTAACTCTTGTTTTATCTTATATTAATTGTTGGTCATATAATATTCAAAGCGCGCGTTTGGTACAAGTGGTAAAGGCATTGTCTCATAAGGCACTGGGACCTGGGTTCGATTCCCAGGTCCCCTCACTCAATTCATATATTTTGTTTCAAGTTAATCCCATGCAGCTTGCCTCTTGAGGTTCATCATATGCCCAATGTCCCAACAGGCCACGCGCCCCATGATCCCAATCCAAAGGTCCAGATGTGAAGAACATCATAGGCATCAGTCAACGCACATGCACGCTTCCAGGAAAAGTCAACAAGGCCAGGGTCCTAATGGGCCTGATTGCTAGCCAAAAAACCTCCAGTTTGGGGACAGAACCCCCCAAGGTTTTGCAATTCTTTTCTTTTTTATTTTAGTTGTTTCAACTATTTCTTTTTTTTTAATTCTTTAAATTAAGTTCTTTTCATAAAACATAAAAAAATAATAAAAATCAGAAAGTCATAAAAAATAAAAATATATTTTATTTAAATATTATTTTTTGTAAGTAAAAATCATTAATTAATTTAGTTTTCAATTCTAGGATTAATTTTGACATTTTTTTTAATAAACTTAAAATTTGTAGAATTAGGTTTAAATTTCATTCATCTTCTCATTAAAATTCCATAAGTACAAAAAACTCTAAAAAATCTTTTCATTTAATTAATTCGTTGATCATAATTTAATTTCATTAAAAAGGGTCCAACGCCCTCGCATTCCCGATTTTTATTCTCTTCGCGCATTTTATTCGTATTCCTTCTTTTAAATATTAATGTAATTCTCCCAAAGCCGTGTAGATTGGACATTTATATTTCTCGCATTTTTATTTTATGTCAAATCGGGTCCTGGA
This sequence comes from Vicia faba, assembly GCA_948472305.1. NCBI lineage: Eukaryota > Viridiplantae > Streptophyta > Magnoliopsida > Fabales > Fabaceae > Vicia > Vicia faba. The sequence goes on from OX451738.1 coordinate 101,808,065, forward strand.
TTTTAATTTGGCGATGTGGACCCGCGCCTTTGTAATAGTTTAGGAACTTTATATTTTTCGCAACTTTTTAACCGCTAATAAATTGCATGCAAAAATAAAAATAACGCGTAGATCACCCATGACATGACAAGACAAAATATCTGAAAACGACACACAAATCACACACCACCCCCAGGGTACGCCTCACTGTTGCCTTGCCTTCGAAAGGTGATCTTCGAGTAGAGGATGTCTTAGTAAGTCCTCATGATCCGGGAACCTGGCATGAGGGTAGCTTCTAAGGTGTCTTCCTATTGCTCCGGTGATCACCATGTCCCAAACCTTCGAATTGACCCGAACACCTCCAATGGTGGTGCTACCTACCTCTCAATAGTGGGATGGCACTACTTTAAAGGACATTTACACAGACGAATTCCTTAGGGTAGGTAGACGACTCTTGATACTTGCTCTAACTTCAAAACAAATCAAAAATACTTTTCACACCGACACCTTTTCAAAAAGCTTTCGAAAGCAATTTTTCAAACACTCTTGAGGACCGATACAATAGTCGAACTGAAATTTTCAAAAAAACTTTTTAAAAACCCACAGTTGAAAAGTAAACAAACCATCTTGAAAACACAAATGAGCAAGTATCTAAGAGCCCATGGATAACCATGGATAGAAAGGGTGCTAACACCTTCCCTTTCTATAACCTACCTCCCGAACCGAGAGCAATATCTTTAAGGAATTTTTCTGTGCTTTTGTCCTTTCCATGTTGGAGAACATAAAAGACGATTGCGACTCTTGCTTCCGCGACATTTCGCGAACCAGCGTTAAACAGTCAGTTCCAGATCCACTGATCACAGAACTGGCGACTCTGCTGGGGACTGAACTTAAAAGTGAGGTGTACCTTAGGATTAAGATCACTGTGTTTTCAATTGTATTGACTTGTTTGCTTTAAAATTGTGGGTTGCACGGGAGTTACATAGATCCTAACCTGGATCTGGGGATACCTTCTTAGAAAGTAGCAACAAGGCTGTGAGGGAACTGTGCGGGGTATACCGACATGGTTGAAACAGTCTGCTATGTTGATGTGGCACTTTGGTGTGTACCGGTAACCCTTGAGTTCAGTCAAGGAGAGTACAGGGCCTCCGCGCGGTGTCGTGAAGCATCAACAGACCTTAGGAACCTTAATTGAACTATCTTGGCCTCTTTAGGGTAGTGAGATAACTGACTTTGGTGCAGTCCGAGGTTGGTTGATACTCGATACTACACTTAATTGAGGGTTGCTTTCCTGGAATATTTCGGTCGCACGTTCAGTGGCTAAATCGAAACGATGAACAATGAAAGCAATCCCGTGATATTGGGATCCTTAGAACCCGGTTACTTCTAATAGGACAGGTTGAGCCCACCAACTTCAAGAGGGTAATACCCAGACCCCATGCTGGCCTAAACTCTAAGGGCTTCTCTTGTGTGACTTGTGTGCCTTCCAACTTGACTACTTGCATGCTTGTTATCTGACACTTGAGTTCCTTGCAGGTTTTGCTTGTGGTCCTTAATTGAGACTCATAACATGGTGTACTAAGTTTCTTGCAGGTTTTGTTTATGGTCCTTAATTGAGACTCATAACAGGTTTGACTTGAGTTTCTTGCAGGGTTTATTTATAGTCCTTAATTGGGACTCATAACAGGGCTACTTACATTACCCCATGCATAACATAACATCATACCATTGCATACATCCTAACCCATTTCAAGGATCTCAAGGGCTTATGATGCAGGTCATGGTGAATCAACTATCCCAGCAAGGGGCAAAGGGGATTTATTTTCCTCTAGACAAAGTTGTCAGGGGCTATGACCCACTTGATATGGTGAGCTCTGACTCTTGAAGAAGGTTCCCCTAACCAAGGTTGTTTGGAAACCAAAACCAGACATGATGACTAAAGTCAGGGGCTATGACCCACTGGATATGGTGAGCCTTTGACCCTTTGAAGAAGGACTCTCAACAACATGCAGTTCCTTCAATCAAACTACCAGACCCAAGTTCTAACAAATTTTCTTGTTTATCCCGCGAGGTCCTTGAAAACATTACATACACATACTTGCATGACAGGTACCCTTGTTGCAGGTCACTTACCTTTCCCGCTGTTTATTTCAGCAATGGCTTCCCAATAAGATAACCAGGACCTTCTTGCTCAAGAGACTCGGCTCAGGGAAATCCTCCTGAATTTATCCAAGGGGCAGGAGAAGTTGAGGACACTTCTCACGGGGACTTTGGTCAGGAATAATGCTGAGGACGACAAGGACGAACGGCTGAAACGTCTACAAGCTGAGGTAGACACTTTGAAAACCCAGATGCTGGGGCAAAGGGCTCTCATCCAAAGTTTAGCTCAGGAGCAAGGAGAGCTGAGGGCCATGATCAGTCAGCTTCATCAAGACATGAAGCAACCAGCCCAAGTCAGGGACCCGGTCATTAATCAACTTCCAAGAAGTCAAAGGTTTGGGCCTCTCCAAGCTGCTACTACTTCACAGGTCCAACCACGACCTCGCCCAGAGCAACGGGTTGATCAGAGCAAGCCCGTGAGGCAATTCACCCAGCTCAACATGTCGCTGTCTCAAGCTTTGCAACACTTGCTGAAGCTGAACCTGGTGACGTTGATAGGACCTCACCCTAATCCTAAGACTTCTTCACCCAGCTATAATCCTGGGGCCAGGTGTGCATACCATTCTAACAGCCCGGGGCATGATACTGATGATTGTTGGAAGTTAAGGTACAAAATCCAAAGCCTGATTGATGAAGGAGCTGTGGAATTCACCCCCAATGGTCAGGTCGAGTTCTTCTACTATCCCTGCGAGGTTCACCATTTGAAATAACAAGCCCTGAGATGAAAAGACTTTTGTTCATTCGAATGTTCAAGTTGTAATTCTTTTTTGACTGTTCAAACATTTGTTCATTGTTAAACGTTGTTATTTCATTAATGCATCGCATATGTCTGTTTTGAAGCAATATATTCGTATTCACTATACGCAAATTATTTTCATATTTTTTATGATGATCAACGCTCGATTAATAATTCTAAGCCTCTTGAGGGAGGATGACGAAAACGATACCACGACATCTACAGTATGCTTTTGAACAGACCCCGCTGATGAGGTACATGCATTGTTTCAATCCCTAAACACTGAAGTTATAAGGAAGATAATCCCTCGTCAACCCCTCTGAGCCAAAGAAGTAGGAGTTTTTTCTTTTCGAAAATTTAAAACCCTTAATCATAACCTGGGGCAGGGTAGTCTCTCAGTTGATCCAAGTGTATAACAACTGGCACCAAAGAGGTCCTTACAAAAAAAAAAGGGGAAGACAGTGATGGTTCCGAATAATCATAAGGGTAGGCAGTCATTACCAAAAATGAATGAAAAGCCCAAAAAGCCAAAACCTATAAAGGAGGCTTAAGAAAGCTGGGACATCCCGCTGGCTGTAATCATAAAAAGAAACAGTTCAGGCAAAAAAAATAGGGATAATAAAATCAAAAAAGAGGTCCCACAAACCCTCGACAAAGAATGACTGCCTATTCAGAATAAATCATCAATATCTGAATCATCATTGGAACGTCAGGACAAAGACTCGAACAAGGTCTAACGTATGATCAACTAAGTTTAGGTTTGGAGAACATCACGAAGAGCGGGTGGGTACAAATAAAATTCGAGCCTTTATCCTTTGTTTCTTAAACCGTGAACCAGGCCACGTTATAACCCTTAAAAGTCCTAGCTGAAGCATGGGTTAGTTCGAAAGCATACTGTCACGAAAGGTATCCTGACTCCTTAAGGCTTATGGTAAAATAACGAGTTGACATCACGTTTTACAAACATTCACTTGTTTTATGAAAAAGAATGCATTTTCAAAATCTTCAAGACAGACATAAGCTTTGCATTTTTAACATAACTTTGTTTGCATATTTTTTGTTTGAACAGCATAGAAATTCGCACGACGAATACCTAGTGAACAAAAGCATTTCCAATCAAGGGGCAGGCATGACTATGGTCCATCATCTGGGGCAGTTAAGTCAAGATTCAGAGAATCTCTCAAATGCCAAATAGCCTGGGGCAAATCTCCGCCTGAGTCACTTGGGGCATTCCAACAACGAATCTTGCCTAATCAAACATCTTCTGGTGGCATGACAGAACACTTCTAACAGGGGCACCTCCCTACATCCTGAGAGCATGGACATAGTCGGAAAAAGTACTACGCGCAATCAAAGACCCGCTAGGTTGACATACCTAGGCAAAAATTAGGGCTTCCCGGCGAACCAAAAGGGTTCGGGCAAAATGAAGGGATGAAATGAAAAAAATCTGTACACCCGGCAAGTCGAAAACCTGAAAAGGCGGCTTGGGCAAAAATGGGTATCCCGGTGGACTGAAAACCCGAAAGGGTGGTCCAGGCAAAAGTTAGGGATCAAAGCGTACGACTATGTCCTGTTATCTTGTCACCTGCCTACCAGAAGAAGGTGGGTCCATCAACAATTATCAGCACCTCACAGGTCTTCTTCTCCCACCTCAGAAACAGGGGCAGTAATGAGTCGTCCAAACGGTCTAATCGCATTGTCCTCCAAGGCACCAAGGTGAGTTCGGCTGAAGAATATAACCAGCATATCTTAATTCCCTAGAGAGTGAGCCAGCAAATCAGTTCACTCTCCCCAAGCAAAGCTATTATCAGATTTAAGGAAATTGGGCATCCTCCAGCAGATCTCAACATTCCCCAGAATAATGTACATACATTCTTAACAAGCATCCCCGGCAGTCTTGACCTAAAGATTGTTCCCCGGCGGTATATCAAACATTCAGTGGAGTTACTTCCGTTACAACTCAAAACTTCCCCAGGAGAGTCCAATCTAGTTCCCCAGGAAAGTTGGAATTCATCTCCCCAAGCAGTAAGCTTATCCCCAGTAGATTCTGGAAGCTTATCCTCGCAGAGCACGAACGCGTCCCCCGGTTTTATCCAAAGAGTTATTTCCTTACCAGGATATAACTGGGTTATCCTCAGCCAAAAGCCACGGAAAGAGCGTCCCCGACGAAGTCTTCTTATCCCCAGCGAAGTTACCATCAACATTTCAGCAAAGTACCTCTCTCCCCCACAGAGTATTGCTCCCCAGCAAGATCGTTAGGGTACTTTTCTCCCCGCAGAGTAATCCATTCGCCAAGTTTATTCCCCAACGGAGTTATCTTCTCCTACCGGTATTCTTGCAACTATCATCCCAGCGGAAACAACAAAGCATTGTTCTCCAACATCAGCCCAGGATATGACTTCCCGGCATCCGTCAAGGATTTATTTTCCTAGACAAAAAGACACATTCATAAACATCGCATTTTCATACATTATAACATGCATATACGCATCATATCTCACAAATCTCATTTATGTTGAGAACATCATTGCTTGATCATATCACGCATTGCATATGACTGACCTTTACCTTTCAGGAAAGATCCAGTTAAGTTCTCAGCTATATTTCAAGACCTTGACCGGTTCAGTTAAATCGACCCTAAGATTTTTCTGTTTCTTATCCAGTCCAAGGCCTTCTCTGGTTCAGTCATATCGACCCTAAGATCTCCCTGTTTCTTATCCAGTTGAAGATTTCAAGACCTAGACCGGTTCAGTTAAATCGACCCTAAGATTTTTCTGTTTCTTATCCAGTTCAAGGCCTTCTCTGGTTCAGTCAGATCGACCCTAAGATCTCCCTGTTTCTTATCCAGTTGAAGATTTCAAGACCTAGACCGGTTCAGTTAAATCGCCCCTAAGATTTTTCTGTTTCTTATCCAGTCAAAGGCCTTCTCTGGTTCAGTCAGATCGACCCTAAGATCTCCCTGTTTCTTATCCAGTTGCAGATTTCAAGACCTAGACCGGTTCAGTTAAATCGACCCTAAGATTTTTCTGTTTCTTATCCAGTCCAAGGCCTTCTCTGGTTCAGTCAGATCGACCCTAAGATCTCCCTGTTTCTTATCCAGTTGAAGATTTCAAGACCTAGACCGGTTCAGTTAAATCGACCCTAAGATTTTTCTATTTCTTATCCAGTCCAAGGCCTTCTCTGGTTCAGTCAGATCGACCCTAAGATCTCCCTGTTTCTTATCCAGTTGAAGATTTCAAGACCTAGACCGGTTCAGTTAAATCGACCCTAAGATTTTCTTGTTTCTTATCCAGTCAAAGGCCTTCTCTAGTCCAGCTAAATCAACCCCTAACAGATTTTCCTGATAAAGACTCAGTAGAAGATATCCAAGATTCTCTCAATGATACTGTTGAGGTTGAAGTCGCCTATGGTTCTCTCCCCGTTACTGTGGAGGTAGTAATCGTCCACAGATTCTCTCAGCGTTACTGTTGAGGTTGAAGTCGTCCAAGATTCTCTCAATGATACTGTTGAGGTTGAAGTTGCCTATGGTTCTCTCCCCGTTACTGCGGAGGTAGTAATCGTCCCCAGATTCTCTCAGCGTTACTGTTGAGGTTGAAGTCGTCCAAGATTCTCTCAATGATACTGTTGAGGTTGAAGTCGCCTATGGTTCTCTCCCCGTTACTGCGGAGGTAGTAATCGTCCCCAGATTCTCTCAGCGTTACTGTTGAGGTTGAAGTCGTCCAAGATTCTCTCAATGATACTGTTGAGGTTGAAGTCGCCTATAGTTCTCTCCCCGTTACTGCGGAGGTAGTAATCGTCCCCAGATTCTCTCAGCGTTACTGTTGAGGTTGAAGTCGCCCAAGATTCTCTCAGCGTTACTGTTGAGGTTGAAGTCGCCCAAGATTCTCTCAGCGTTACTGTTGAGGTTGAAGTCGCCTATGGTTCTCTCCCCGTTACTGCGGAGGTAGTAATCGTCCCCAGATTCTCTCAGCGTTACTGTTGAGGTTGAAGTCGCCCAAGATTCTCTCAGCGTTACTGTTGAGGTTGAAGTCGCCCAAGATTCTCTCAGCGTTACTGTTGAGGTTGAAGTCCCCTATGGTTCTCTCCCCGTTACTGCGGAGGTAGTAATCATCCCCAGATTCTCTCAGCGTTACTGTTGAGGTTGAAGTCGCCCAAGATTCTCTCAGCGTTACTGTTGAGGTTGAAGTCGAATATGGTTCTCTCCCCGTTACTGCGGAGGTAGTAATCGTCCCCAGATTCTCTCAGCGTTACTGTTGAGGTTGAAGTCGCCCAAGATTCTCTCAGCGTTCCTGTTGAGGTAGCAATCGTCCAAGGTTCTCTCATCGTTCCTGTTGAGGTAGTAACCATCCCTGGTTCATTCATCACCTTTTGAAGCTCCAGATTCAGCTCCTGTAACCAGTCAGGACACATCTATACGAAGAATTTGAAGACCAGCTCCTGTAACAGGTCAGGTAATCCTTTTCTTTTGCAGGTACGCAAGTTCTCGCTAAGGAATCTCTTACGCGATCGACATCCAGATGGCATCTATAAGCCCATCCACCTTCCATCGTCTCTCAGCATGGCATCTATAAGCCCATCATCCTATCCATCAATCTCCAAATGGCATCTGTAAGCCCATTCCCCCCATCACACTACCATGTGAGCGCAAATTTCTGGGCACTCTAGTGTTCAATCATCTTCCACCTTCAGATTACGAAAGGCACGTCAGCCAATCTACATCCTCAGGTCTAAGAAGATTGAACAGGGGCAACTGTTGTACCCCAAAATTTGCCCTCCCATATTCTTCAAGAATTGCAAAGAGCATGCTTCAAAATTCCCCAAGGGTTGCACAGTTCAAGGGCCTCCTAACAGTCAAAAATTAGGGTTTTGGTTCTGACAAAGAAAATGAAGTTTCCAAGGGTCCAATCAAGTTCCACATGCCTACAAACATGGTCAAGCATCCTCATACCAAGTTTCAAGACTTACAGCACAAAATTGCACAGTCAAAAACCCTAATTGCACTACAGTCAACTGCAGGGGCAAATGGTCATTTGACAGTCAAAGGTTCAAATTTTTGGGCAACATCTCATTTTGAAGCCACAAACATCATTTGATCAATGCTTGATCATGATTCTCAAAGTTTGGCTCAAAAAGTCTCAAGATGCAAAAGTTTCCATATTTGGACAGTTGAAAAAGTCAACTGTAACTTGACCAAGGCATAACTTCCACATGGATTATCAGAAAAATTCCATCCAAAGCTCATTTTGAAGAGAAAGACATTTCCTATAACTCCTATTCATACTTCAAGTCCAATAAATGCTCTCACAAAAAGTTATCAATTTAAACATTATAGGTCATTTTCAAAAGTCAACAAAAAGGGACTTTAAGTCAAAGGCCATAACTTGAGATTGGTAAATCAAAATGACATGGGACCAAAGGCATTGGTTAGAGGATTTCAAGACCTTTCCACAATGTCCAAGAACATGATCAAATCTTAAAAATTGAGCAAGATATGCCTTGTGGAAGTTGGGAAATTTTTGGGTATTTTGAAAAGTCAACATTGCTTCAAATGCCTTAAAGATGCTAATGGGCCTCTTTTTCTTCCAAAATCCATCATCCAAAACATGTGCACGACCATTTGGCCCAAAGGGAAGTTATTCATCATTTTTATTTATTTATTTGAATTTTTAATTGCTAATAATTCATTTAATTAAAATAAATATGTGGAAAATACCAAAGCAAGTCAATCAAATCTTTTTATGCATGGAATAACTTTAGATTTTCGTGCATTATTAGATAGGGAAATAATCAATATGATTTGCCATGATTGGAATCAAATGTGCATGGAAAAGATTTGAAAAATATGCCATGGAAATCAAAGATTCATTCCATCAATGCAAAGGGTTTTTGGATCCAATTTTCAACCCTAATCGTTCCATACATAAGCAGGAAGCAAACCCTAGTGCTAGACACATGAAAGCTGCGCCAGAAACCAAGAGCAAAGTTTGAGTTTTTGTCAAAAAATTCCAAAACTGAAAACTACATTCCAGTGCGATTCAAAGGAAAATAATCATTCCATTACCTTCCTGAGACTTCAAGGAAGGTTTTCAGATCAAAACCATCAACTCTAACGTCCAGAATTGGTAGAACCACCTCATCCTGTTCATACTTTTTTCATGTTCTTGCATCATGATTCACGCATTGTTGTTAATTTTTAATATTTGATTTATGTTCATTGGACCATTCTAAAGCTAACTGTGTGTTTTAATTGAGTTTTCACGCATCGTATGAAGAATCACCATTAAAGCACGCTAGGGTTCTTCAAGCTTCAAATTGGGCATTTTTTAATACTGTAAAATTAGAACATCCTAATACCATGGCTAAACTCAGGAAGCTTGGACAAACCTAACCATCCTATCGCGCCCAATTTCTGATCCAAGACGAGCTATTCGCTATTTTTGGAAAGGGTGTATTTTGGGGGGGTTTAAAACCCCCGCTAATTCTTTTTATGTTTCAGGAAAAATACAAACAAGGAAGAAGAAGATTAGGTGGCACCATCTGATTGAGCAATTTGAAATTCGCGCGAAAACGTCCCACTAACTCTTGTTTTATCTTATATTAATTGTTGGTCATATAATATTCAAAGCGCGCGTTTGGTACAAGTGGTAAAGGCATTGTCTCATAAGGCACTGGGACCTGGGTTCGATTCCCAGGTCCCCTCACTCAATTCATATATTTTGTTTCAAGTTAATCCCATGCAGCTTACCTCTTGAGGTTCATCATATGCCCAATGTCCCAGCAGGCCACGCGCCCCATGATCCCAATCCAAAGGTCCAGATGTGAAGAACATCATAGGCATCAGTCAACGCACATGCACGCTTCCAGGAAAAGTCAACAAGGCCAGGGTCCTAATGGGCCTGATTGCTAGCCAAAAAACCTCCAGTTTGGGGACAGAACCCCCCAAGGTTTTGCAATTCTTTTCTTTTTTATTTTAGTTGTTTCAACTATTTCTTTTTTTTTTAATTCTTTAAATTAAGTTCTTTTCATAAAACATAAAAAAATAATAAAAATCAGAAAGTCATAAAAAATAAAAATATATTTTATTTAAATATTATTTTTTGTAAGTAAAAATCATTAATTAATTTAGTTTTCAATTCTAGGATTAATTTTGACATTTTTTTTAATAAACTTAAAATTTGTAGAATTAGGTTTAAATTTCATTCATCTTCTCATTAAAATTCCATAAGTACAAAAAACTCTAAAAAATCTTTTCATTTAATTAATTCGTTGATCATAATTTAATTTCATTAAAAAGGGTCCAACGCCCTCGCATTCCCGATTTTTATTCTCTTCGCGCATTTTATTCGTATTCCTTCTTTTAAATATTAATGTAATTCTCCCAAAGCCGTGTAGATTGGACATTTATATTTCTCGCATTTTTATTTTATGTCAAATCGGGTCCTGGATTTTAATTTGGCGATGTGGACCCGCGCCTTTGTAATAGTTTAGGAACTTTATATTTTTCGCAACTTTTTAACCGCTAATAAATTGCATGCAAAAATAAAAATAACGCGTAGATCACCCATGACATGACAAGACAAAATATCTGAAAACGACACACAAATCACACACCACCCCTAGGGTACGCCTCACTGTTGCATTGCCTTCGAAAGGTGATCGTCGAGTAGAGGATGTCTTAGTAAGTCCTCATGATCCGGGAACCTGGCATGAGGGTAGCTTCTAAGGTGTCTTCCTATTGCTCCGGTGATCACCATGTCCCGAACCTTCGAATTGACCCGAACACCTCCAATGGTGGTGCTACCTACCTCTCAATGGTGGGATGGCACTACTTTAAAGGACATTTACACAGACGAATTCCTTAGGGTAGGTAGACGACTCTTGATACTTGCTCTAACTTCAAAACAAATCAAAAATACTTTTCACACCGACACCTTTTCAAAAAGCTTTCGAAAGCAATTTTTCAAACACTCTTGAGGACCGATACAAGAGTCGAACTGAAATTTTCAAAGAAACTTTTTAAAAACCCACAGTTGAAAAGCAAACAAACCATCTTGAAAACACAAATGAGCAAGTATCTAAGAGCCCATGGATAACCATGGATAGAAAGGGTGCTAACACCTTCCCTTTCTATAACCTACCTCCCGAACCGAGAGCAATATCTTTAAGGAATTTTTCTGTGCTTTTGTCCTTTCAATGTTGGAGAACATAAAAGACGGTGGCGACTCTTGCTTCCGCGACATTTCGCGAACCAGCGTTAAACAGTCAGTTCCAGATCCACCGATCACACTCCGCTTTGATTTTCTCAGACATCTCAGGGCGCATACGGAGAACCTTCTGCTTTACCGAAGAGCAGTCTTATTTAGTTGGTTGACGGTGTACTATAATGTCAGTGTCCAAACCAGGCATATCTTCATAAGACCAAGTAAAGATCTCGACATAGTCGCGTAGCATCTGTATCAACCGTTGCTTGACACTAGGCTCCAGATTTGCACCTATCTTGACCTCTTTCTTGTCTTCCTCTGTAACCAAATTCACTGATTCCACTGGCTCTTCATGAGGCCGTATGGCCCTCTCTTCCTGTAGTAACAGCCTAGCAAGTTCCCCAGGCACCTCACAATCATCCTCACCTTCGTCCTCGACTTGTTTGATCGGATTTTCGAAGTCATAACTGGCAGTAGTAGAGTTGTTATCAATGGGATCCAGAGTGGATGTGGATCTGCATTATGTTACGTGAGTGTGTGTAAGAGCATAGCTGTTTTGATAAAGTGAGGAATAGAAAAAAGAAAAACAAGGAGCGCAAAATTTGTAATGCAAGAAACGTCCAATGCTTTATTGATGATATATGAAAATGACAAATAATAAGCCCTCACAAACAAATCCAGGGTGCCTCGGGCAAGGCACCAGGCCGTAAAGTTTCAAACTGTTAATTACAAATTCAAAACAAAAGTCAATTACTGTGAAATAAAGGAAACAAGTATGAAGTCTTTCTCCATCCAGTTGTTCAATCCTCCATTGGTTGTAGGGTAGATCCAGCTGTCAACATCCGGGTTCTCATCATCTTCAGCATCTTCTGTGGCGGAGGCAACCTCAATAACATTGATTCCCGAGCCATGCTTGGGCATGGGTGCCGTTATGATGTTGGGATTCTCCGGAGCGTCAAACTCAATCTCTTTGGCTTCGATCAAATCTTGCACCTTATTCTTCAAGGCCCAACAATTGTTTGTATCATGACCTGGGCTATCGGAGTGATAGGTGCAGCGGACGTTCAGGTTATATAGTGGAGATGTGGTGCTGGGATTCTTCGGGGATTCCCTCAGAGTTACCAGGTTGGTCTTCAATAATTATGGTAGAATTTGAGACAAGGTCATATTGAGCCGAGTGTACTGTCTCTACGGTCTCTCCATTCTCTGTTGATTGTTGCATTGTGGGGTAACTGTGGGTCTCGATATCACTACCACATTTATTGTTTGGCGGTGTTCAGGTCTACTTTGGCTCCTCGAGCCGTAGACTGCACTAGCTTCTTTCTTACTGGTGAAAGGCTTTTTTTCTGCACTTGATGAAGTACCTTTCTGTATCTTACCACTTCGGATACCAACTTCTACTCTCTCCCTAGTCAAAATTAACTCAGTAAACCCAGACGATGAACTGTCGATCATATGATTGAAAAATGGACCAGATAGCGTCCCTATAAACATGTTAACCAACTCCCTATCATACAAAGGGGGTTGGACTCTTCCAGCCAAATCTCTCCACTTTTGAGCATAGTCCTTAAAACCTTCACTTGCACCCATAGACATACCCTGAAGCTGAGTACGAGTGGGAGCAAGGTCGGCGTTATACTGATATTGCTTGGAAAAAGCAGCAACAAGGTCTTCCCAGTTTCGGACGTTAGCTCCTTCCAATTGATAAAACCATTCAAGCTGAGCCCCTGATAGACTATCTTGAAAGAAATGTACCCACAAATTTCTATCAGTAGTGTGGGGTTGAATTTTCCGGACATACGAGCGGAGATAGAGTTTAGGATAGAACACTCCATCGTACTTAGCAAAAACTGGAGCTTTGAACTTATGAGGGATCACCACTCCTGATACTAGTCCCAACTCTCTAAAATCTAGACCAGGGATCCTCTGAATCTCCATAGCACTCAGACGGTCTTCTAGTTGTTTGTACCTATCCTCGGCAGGAGGATATTGCTCTTCATCATAATCAGTGTCATTATCAGAAATGGCAGGATTGGGGCCCTTTTATTCTTCTTGGTTTTCCTCTTCCTTGGATGAAAGGGACATATCAACTTGTTGTTTCAGCCTATCCCCAAAACTTTTATCCATACTCAGAAGAACGACCTTCTTCTTCTTCTTCTTCTTCTCTTTCTCTTTCTCTTTCAGGATGAGAGCTTTCAAATCCTCTTTCCCTTTAGCCAAGCTTAAGAACATCTCTTGGAACTGGGCATTTTGTTCCTGAAGATCTTTGATAGCTTGATCAAAAGACATAACTGCTGAAATAAACAGCAAAGAAGATGAGAAACCTGTGATGGTACCTATAATGGTGTGCATGATAATGGGACGCGTATGTAATAATTTCAAAGACTTTGGGAGATTTAAATTTATAAAACAAAAATAAAACAAACTTTATTAGATTAACTTGTAAAAATGTTTAACAATGCCTTTGAGGCGTTACAAAGAAATAAATGGAAAACAAATCTAAACTAGAAAAAGCAAAAATCATAAATCCCATGAACGCTTCCCCTTCGTGCTGACGTAATCATTGATCATTCTTTCATTCTCGAGTTGCCTAGTGAGCTTCAAGATCTTCCTTTCTTGCTCATGGTACTTTTCCCGGTAGGTATCCCTCTCCTCTTTCAGTTGAATCCCGGATCTCTTTAATTCCCCAAGATCAGTGGGCATGTAGGGATAAAGGACTGTATAAGGAATGCCCTCTTCATTGGTGGGCTTCACAATCACTGGAAACACAGCTTCATAAGGCATCCCAAGATTCTGAGCGCGAGCTCGGACCCACTGGAGGTAGGTCTGCATAGGGAGAGAAGTCCTTGGTCCTAGCTCTTGAGGGTCAGATCTGTTCACCATGCCCCAAGCTCGTATAAACCTTCGACAATGCTCGTCAACATCCTCCTTATAGTCAAATGCAATATCTGTAAGAAGTAGCTCACGAGGACCGTCTCTGAGCGCGACCAAACTGTCATAAAGCTAGGCAAGGATTAAAGGTTATACCCCCTCTGATTCCAAGAAACGGGATTGTGATACGGTGGGAAAGAACTGACTGTTTTTTGGAATGCTGGTTTGCGTTTTGCGTTTGTTTTCACAAAATGTCGCGGTAAGCAAGAGTCGCCACCGACTTTTATTTTATCCAACAAGGAAAGGAAAAAAGCATAGAAAAATTCCTTTTTTCGAGATGTTTCTCGGGTTCGGGGGGTAGATTATAGAAAGGGAAGGTGTTAGCACCCTTTCTATCCGCGGTTATCCACGGGCTCTTAGGTACTTGCTCATATTGTTTTCAAAAATTGCTTTTCTTTGTGTTGGTGGGTTTGAAAAAAAAGTTTTTGTTTGAAAGGTGTAAGTGTGAAAAGTTTTTTTTTTGTTGAAAGAGCAAGTACTTAAGAACCATCTACCTACTCGAAAAAAAAAGAACCGTTCTATGCTATCTTCCTTTAGACAATGCCATTCCACTATTGGTGAGTAGGTAGCATCGTCGTTGGAGTTTGAGGGTCAATTCGAATGAGGGACTTACGGTCACCAAAGCAATGTTAGGACGCCTTAGCGGTAACCCTAATGTCTTAGATCATTTGTTTTGAGGCAACAATATCCGAGGAAACCGTTTCGAGGCGACTATGATCTTTGGACAAGAGGGCGACCTCTAAAGTGACCTATACTTAATGACCGCGTACGAAGGCAACCAAGTGGGGTGTACCCTAAGAGTGCGCATGTGCGAGTTTGTTGTTTTCAATTAATTTTTTATCTTTATACATGTTAATGGTGATCTATGTTGATTTTAGGTTTAAACGTTCAATCTTGACATGCATCCCTATTATCAATCATCTAACAGTTATATAAGTTGCGGAAATTAAATTGCGGAAATTTAACTAACTATTACAAGGCGTCGGGTATTTACATCGCCAAAAGCAACCCTTGAAATTAAAATGCGGAAAATAAATAAAGCGATAAAAATATTTAAAGTCCTATTAAGCTATTACATTCCAGAAACAGATACAATATTGAATAAAATGGATCGCGTGCGGGAAATTAAATCGGGCGCAAGTTTTAGGGTTTTGACCCTTTAATTATTAAAGAAAAGATTTTTTTGGTTATTCGCCTTTGAATTTTAAGAAATAAACTATCCTAAATTAATTATTAAATTAATAAACTCATTAATTAATTAATGAAAATAATATTTTTGAATTTTTGTGTTATTTAAAGAAATAAAAACAAATTTAATCAATGTTAATAAAACCTAATTGTCTAAGTTAATTTTAATTATTGCAAAATATATTAAAAGTTATTCCTAATTAAAACTAAATTAATTAAATTAATATTGTTAACAAAAATAAAATACTGAAATTTAAATTAATAAAGAAAATATTTTGTGGTTTTAATTTTATTAAGAAAAAGTTTGATTGGTTAATTAATCATGAAAATAATTAAACAAACAATTAAATAAAATAAATAAAAAGAATGAAATAGAAAGACTTAGGGGGGTTTGGGCCCAATTTGGAGGCTTGTTCAGCAATTTTGTGGCCCAATACTCCACTGGCCTGGTTGACTTTGTGAATCCCCTATGCGCTCGTTGACTGGATCCCATGGTAGGCTCTCATTCTGGATCACCAGATCTGGCCTGGGGCCATCTGGCAAGCGATTGAGTGAGGGAGCATGATGTACCACACACTTGGATTTGCACTAGATCACCTGGAAGAAAAATATAACAAATAACATGGGGACCTGGGATTCGAACCCAGGTCCTATTGGTACTTGGATGCACGCCACTACCACTCAGCCACTTTGCTTCAATTGTCAATATATTAATCAGTAATAATAATATGGGTTAATCAATCAGACGCCAAAAAATATAAAAAAATGCGCCAAGTTTGAATCAACCACAGGGGGAGTGCCACGTCTCCACCCCTAACCTCCAGCGCTGTAATTTTTCCTGCGGATTTAGATCCGCAACTAAATCCGTAGGTCCGTCCTAAAATCAAATCTAGGCCATGAAAATTCCTCCCAAGACCATGGTTATGCTCGTCTTCCTCCTCCGGTCATGTCTATGTCCATCAATGGAGCTAATTTTGCCTGTGAAAGAAATGCCCAAAAAACAAACTACAAAACCCTAGGTTCGACTATGGGGTTACAGTCCATATAAATGCAATCAAACAATGCCAAAAGTTCAGAAATTTCATAAGCATCACAAATATGTTAAAGATTTGCCATGAAAATGCAAGAATAGCGAGTTTAGGTTTTGAAAACAGGGCCACGAAACGGGACACTTACAACGCGTTTTGATGGCTGTGAGAACTTGCTTTGGATTGATTCTGACTCAGTGATTGTCCAGCAATCGATTGGTGTTGAGTTTCGCTTCTGAAAATGCCTCCAAGGATGATTTCAGTTTCACACTTTTTGTCAATTTTGCAAGTTTGGTTCTTGGTGTTCTTGCAGCCTCTAGCCCCTAAGCTCGTGTGCTTTGGCTTGTATATGTAATATGCAATGTATTAGGTTAACCTTTGTGGATTGAATCCTTGCACATTGATGCCATGGGATTTGATTTGATCCACCATTGAAAGCTTGCCTATTTTGTCAAAAATCCAATCTTTTGCACATGGAATGCTTGATACGAATTTGATACACTTGATGATGATGATTCAATCCTGAAACAACCAAAAAGAGATCAAATAATCAATGTTTGGATTTTATTGGATTTAATTTGATTAAAAATGAAATAATTCATTAAAAAATCAAATAAAATAATAAAATTGATAAATGGAACCAAGGCTGAATCTAGGACACGTGTGCAATGTGGCAAGATCAAATCAAGTGGAAAAGAATGGGCCCATTTGACAAAATTGGAAGTTTTGGGGATAGTTGACTTTTGGCAATTTTACAAAAATGCCCAACTTCAACAATGCATAACTTCTTCAATTTTGAACTTTTGGAAGTGTTCTTGGATTTTTTAGAAAACTTGATATGTCCTATAATCAACTCTTTTGGTCTCATCGCATTTTGATATTCCATTCTCAAGTTATAAGCTTTGTAAAAAAAAGGTGTTTTTGTTGACTTTCAAAAATTACCTATAATGTCCAAATTTATAACTTCTTGTGAGTGTGTTTTCTGATCTTGGGGTATGAAGATGGATTGTAGGAAATTGTATCCTATTTAAAATGAGCTTTGGATGGGTCATTTCTCATAGAGTATGAGAAAGTTATGCTTGGTCAAAGTTGAGTTGACTTTTCCTACAAAACCCTAATTTAGCAACTTTTGAGTCTTGATGAATTTTGAGCAATCCTTGATGAATCATGATCAACCCTTGATAAAATGATGAAATATCCTTCAAAATGAGAATTTTGACAAAAAATATTGAGGTTTGACTATTTATAGTTCACAGTTGACTTTTGCCCTAGCACAGTCGATTTTTGGACCCTTTGAGCAATTGACTGAGCAAACTTCCTCTACAAGGCTTGAAATTTGACATGGATGACCTTGAGAACATATTAGGACATTAGGGAGAATTTGAGGTCATATGTACTTAAGGATCTTGATGCAACTCAAAACCCTAATTTGGGGTTGACTGCCTTAGGAGATGATTTGTCTGACCCACTCTTGAGCAAACTTGAGCAACTTGGAGATTTTTCTTGCAATGTTTTGAGAAATATGAGAGGGCAAATTTTGGGGTACAGCAGCTGCCCCTGTTCAATCTTCTTAAACCTGAGGATGTAGATTAGCTTTCGTGATCCGAAGGTGGAAGATGATTGAACACTAGAGTGCCCAGAAATTTGCACTCGCATGAAGTGGTATCAGCCTGGTGATGTCGGGAATGGGCTTACAGATGCCATTTGGAGACTGTTGATAGGAGGTCTGAACTTCAAATGGAATAAGAATCAGGGAGATCTTAGCGTTGATCTGACTGAACCAGAGAAGGTCTTGGATTAACTTTGACTGGATGAGAATCAGAAAAATTTTAGAATCGATTTGACTGAACTGGACGAAAGTCTTGGAATATCTTCAATTGGAATAAGAATCAGGGAGATCTTAGCGTCGATCTGACTGAACCAGAGAAGGTCTTGGATTAACTTTGATTGGATAAGAATCAGAGAAATCTTAGAATCGATTTAACTGAACCAGACGAAAGTCTTGGAATATCTTCAACTGGAATAGGAATCAGGGAGATCTTAGCGTCGATCTGACTGAACCAGAGAAGGTCTTGGATTAACTTTAACTGGATAAGAATCAGAAAGATCTTAAAATCTATTTAACTGAACCAGACAAAAGTCTTGGAATATCTTCAACTGGAATAAGAATCAGGGAGATCTTAGCGTCGATCTGACTGAACCAGAGAAGGTCTTGGATTAACTTTGATTGGATAAGAATCAGAGAAATCTTAGAATCGATTTAACTGAACCAGATGAAAGTCTTGGAATATCTTCAACAGGAATAAGAATCAGGGAGATCTTAGCGTCGATCTGACTGAACCAGAGAAGGTCTTTGACATAGCTGAGAATTTAACTGCATTTTTCCTGAAAGGTAAAGGGTTAGTCATATGCAATGTCATGATGTATGAAATGCATGATATATATCAAGAAATGATGCTCTCAAAATAAATGAGATTGTGTGGTATGATGTGTATATGCCTGTATCATGATGTATGGAGATGTAATGTTTCTAGCTGGGGAAAATAAATCCCGGATGGCCGCTGAAGAAGAGCTGGATTCTTCGTTTCCGCTGGGGATGGCGAACGAAGAGAATAAACCTGCAGGAGAGGATGACTCCGTTGGGGGAATAAAATGATGAGGAGATTACTCTGTGGGGAAGAGATGTTCTGCTGAAGATTCCACTGATAAATTCCGTCGGGATGAATCATCATCGCTGGTGATATTGAATCCTATTGGGGATTGAATTCCTGTTTATGAAAGGAAAGAACTCCGCTGAGGATGATCTTCGGTTGCGACTTCTCTGGGAATAACCTTTTAGACTCTTATGGGGATAATCCTTTGAGTTCTGCTGGGAATGATCCTTTGAACTTGGTTGGGGAGATTTATTTTTGTACTCTGCTGGGGATAAACTTCCAGAGTCTACTGGGGATAATTCTTCAGCTCCACTGGGGAAGCTTTTTCAGACTGCGCTGGGAAAATTTTGACTCCACTAGGGCTATCTTGTACCCTGCCGGGGAGCATTCTTATACTCCGTTGGGGAATATTAAGACTGTCGGGGATATCAAGCCTTTTTAGTGTTGATGGTAGATAAACTCTACTTGGGGAGAATATTACCGATTCATTCACAGTTGCAAGTCTCAGCTGGGGAGAGCTATCATTACTGTCTTACTCTGCGGGGAGTGAAGATACCTTGGTCATATTCTTCAGCTGAATTTACCTTGTACCTGGTGGACAGAGCAACTATACAGCTTGGGCAATTTTATCGCCCCTGTTTATGATATTATTAGTAATCGTCTTTTGTTTCGCATGTAAATATTTATGAGCGGCAATTAATGTCAAGTGCATATATCAAAAATGAACATCGGCCGTTCTTTGCAAAACAAAACAGATAAAGGAAAAAAACAATTTGAAATTTCTTTGAAAATGAATTGTATTGATTTTGAAGTTTGGCCTGTAAATAGGCGTTTTTGTACAAGAGTCTGACGTCCTAGTAAGAGAACGCCGCCGAATAATAGAATTTACACAATTTGTGAAAAACTAAACAAAACAGCTATGTGAATGATCCCACTAGGTTCCAACTCTGCTATTGCCTTTATGTCTTCGAGTATCTCATCACTTCGCTATTGATTGAAGGTAGATCAGATTGATTAGTGTCATCCGAGCTTGATAGCAAAGTCTGGTTGCAAGGTGATCCAATGAGGCATAATGTTACGCTTTGATCCCTAATTTTTGCCTGGACCGCCCTTTCGGGTTTTCAGTCCACTGGGATACCCTTTTTTGCCCAAGTCACCTTTTCAGGTTTTCGACTTGCCGGGTGTACAAATTTTTTTTATTTTCATCCCTTATTTTTGCCCGAACCCTTTTGGTTCGCCGGGAAGCCCTTATTTTTGCCTAGGCCAGTCAACCTAGCGGGTCTTTGATTATGTGTAGTATCTTTTCACTGTGTCTGCATTGACGGGGTGAGGAAGGTCGTCACCATCCATGGTGGTTAGAATCATGGCTCCTCCTGAGAAAATGTTCTTAACCATAAATGGCCCTTCATAAGTTGGGGTCCATTTGCCCCTGGGATCACCTTGAGGTAAGATAATGCGTTTGATAACCAGGTCCCCAACTTGATACTCTTGTCGTCTAACTTTCTTGTTAAATGCCTTGATCATCCGTTTTTGGTACGTCTGACCATGACAAATAGCAGTAAGTCTCTTTTCGTCGATTAGGTTCAGTTGATCAAGTCGGGTCTGGATCCTGTCATCTTCGCTCAAACCTGCATCCTTCATAATTCAGAGAGAGGGTATCTGAACTTCGATGGGCAAAACTGCCTCCATACCATATACCAAGGAATAGGGTGTTTCCCCTGTTGACGTTCGCGCCGAGGTACGGTACCCATGAAGAGCAAACGGTAACATATCGTGCCAGTCTTTGTATGTCACTGTCATCTTCTGCACAATCTTCTTAATGTTCTTATTAGCCGCTTCGACAGCCCCATTCATCTTCGGCCGATAGGGAGAAGAGTTATGATGCTGTATCTTGAATTTCTTGCAGAGCTCAGTGATCATCTTATTGTTGAGATTGGTACCATTGTCCGTAATGATCCTCTCTGGTACACCGTATCGACAGATCAGATTGTGCCGAATGAACCGTGCCACGACGTTCTTGGTTACAGTAGCAAAGGACGTTGCTTCAACCCACTTCGTAAAGTAATCAATCGCTACCAGGATAAAATGATGCCCGTTGGATGCTGTAGGTCTGATCTCGCCGATCATATCAATTCCCCACATTGCAAAAGGCCACGGAGCTGTCAAGACATTTAAAGGAACTGGAGGTATGTGCACCTTATCAGCATAGACTTGGCACTTGTGACAGGTCCGAGAATGCTGATAACAGTCGGCTTCCATGGTGGACCAATAATATCCTGCCCGAAGGATCTTCTTTTCCATGGTATGTCCACTGGAATGAGTTTCAAAAGTACCTTCATGTAACTCTGCCATGATCCTTTCTGCCTCGTTCTTGTCCACACATCGCAGTAAGGTTGAATCATGGTTACACTTGTAAAGGATACCATTGCTGATGAAGAACTTCACCGCGAACCTCCTCAGAAACTTCTTGTCATTAACAGATGCACCCTCGGGGTATTCCTGAGTCTCAAGATACCTTTTTACTTCGTGAAACCAGGGCTTTTCTGTTACCTCTTCAGTCTTAATGTCACAACAATATGCAGGTTCGTCCAATCTTTCAATGATAATCCGGGGAGCTTCGTTGTCCCAGTTGACTTTGAACATAGAAGACATTGTAGCCAGCGCGTCCGCCAACTAATTCTCCTCTCTAGGGAAGTGTTCAAAGGTTATCTCCTCGAAGTGCGGGAGCAATGTCAACACATACTCCTTGTAAGGAATAATATTTGGGTGTTTCGTATCCCACTCGCCTTTGATTTGACTGATTACGAGAGCGGAATCTACGAAGACACTCAAGAACTTAATCCTTAGGTCAATGGCTGCTTGAAGACCCATAATGCACGCTTCATACTCCGCCATATTGTTGGTGCAGTTGAAACATAGTCGGGCGGTAAATAGAGTATGAGAGCCTTTAGGAGATATGATCATGGCGCCAATGCCATTGCCCAAAGCGTTTGAAGCTCCATCAAAGTACATAGACCATCGGGATCCTTCCTCAGGTCCTTCATCCGGTCCAGGTGTCTCACTATCAGTTACTAGCATGATATTCTCATCCGGGAATTCAAAGTTCATAGACTGGTAATCATCCACTGCCTGATGTGCCAAATGGTCTGCTAACACACTTCCCTTGATTGCTTTTTAGGTCGTATACTGGATGTCATACTCAGTCAAGATCATATGCCATCTTGCTATTCTTCCGGATAAGTCAGGCTTCTCGAAGATATACTTGATTGGATCCATCTTTGATATCAATAGAGTAGTGTGAGTCAACATATACTGTCTCAGCCGGCGAGCAGCCCATGCCAAAGCGCAGCAAGTTTTCTCGAGCAGTGAGTATCGGGTCTCACAGTCGGTAAAATTTTTGCTAAGGTAATAAATATCATGCTCTTTTCGGCCAGACTCGTCATGCTGACCCAACACGCACCCCATTGAGTTGTCGAGTACTGTCAAGTATAAGATTAGAGGTCTCCCTTCAACTGGTGGCATCAAAATAGGTGGCTCTTGGAGATACTCTTTGATCCTTTCGAAAGCAGCCTGGAATTCATCGTTCCAACGTACTACTTGATCTTTCTTCAGTAACTTAAAGATTGGTTCACAAGTAGCGGTCAGGTGTGAGATGAATCGGGCAATGTAGTTTAGTCGTCCCAGAAAGCCTCTGACTTCTTTCTCTGTTTGGGGAGCTGGCATCTCCTGGATAGCTTTCACCTTTGCAGGATCCACTTGAATACCTTTGTCACTTACAACGAAACCCAGCAGCTTACCATATCTCACCCCGAAGGTGCACTTGTTCGGGTTTAACCTCAGCTTGTACAACTTCAACCTGTCAAACAGCTTCTGAAGGTGGTCAAGATGCTCTTCTTCAGTCTGAGATCTTGCAATCATATCGTCGACGTATACCTCAATCTCATGATGGATCATGTCGTGGAACAAAGAAACCATGGCACGCTGATACGTTGCCCCAGCATTCTTCAATCCAAAAGGCATGACCTTGTAGCAAAAGGTACCCCATTGAGTTTCAAAAGTTGTCTTCTTCATGTCTTCGGGAGCCATCTTAATCTGATTATAACCGGAGAAACCATCCATAAAGGAGAATACCTTATGCTGAGCGGTGTTGTCAACCAGAATGTCGATATGAGGCAGAGGAAAATCATCCTTGGGACTCGCCCTGTTCAAATCCCTGTAGTCAACACACATTCGGGCCTTACCATCCTTCTTCGGTACAGGAACCACGTTGGCCACCCACTGTGGGTAAGAAGTAACTACTAGAAAACCGGCGTCAAACTGTTTCATAACTTCAGCCTTGATTTTCTCAGACATCTCTGGGCGCATTCGGCGGACCTTCTGTTTCACTGGAGGACAATCTTCCTTGGTAGGCAGGCGGTGAACCACAATATCGGTATCCAACCCAGACATATCTTCATAAGACCAGGCGAAGATCTCAACATAGTCACGCAGCATCTGAATCAATCGTTGCTTCACATTAAGCTCCAGATTTGCACCGATCCTGACCTCTTTCTTGTCTATCTCTGTACCCAGATTCACTGATTCCACCGACTCTTCGTGCAGTTGAACAACCCTCTCTTCTTGGAGTAACAGTCTTGCAAGTTCACCAGGCATTTCGCAATCATCTTCACCTTCGTCTTCGGCTAAGTTGATCGGATTTTCGAAGTCATAACTGGCAGTAGCAGAGTCGTTACCAGTGAGATCCAGAGTGGATGTAGACCTGTATATGTGAGTGTGTGTAAAATAGCTGTTTTGCAATATGTAATAAAAGAAAAACAAGGAGCGCAAAATTTGAAATGCAAGAAACGTCCAACGCTTTTATTAATGATATATGTAAATGACACACATAAATCCCTCACAAATGAAGCCACGGTGCCTCGGGTAAGATACTGGTCCGTAAAGTTTAAAACATTGTTTGTTACAAATTCAAAACAAAAAGTCTCATTACTGGGTAACAAAAGAAATAGGGATGAAGTCCTTTGCTGTCCAGTTGCTTAGTCCACCGTCGGTCGTAGGATAGATCCAACTGTCGAACTCAGACTCTTCAACATCGTCTTCAGTGGCATTCACTCCTGAATTGCTGATGAACAGGGGAGGTCTTCCGATCCGTGCATTCCGAACAACCTTTTGAGCTTCTGCAGTGAAACCCAAACCAAACTTGTTAGTCGTCTGTGCAAAATCAGGGAGTCGTCCCCAATTTGCACACCCACCTTTCTCGATAACAGCCCGGGCATCCTTAAAGGAAGCCATCTTCATAGGAGAATCTTCAACAACAGTCTCAGTTGATGCCAGCGTCTGGGGAACCTCTTCAAAATGCTGAAATGGGGTCCCAATGAACTCCCCATCCATCTCTACATATCGTAAAAAGTTGAGGTGGCTCACCATGTACTCCTCCTCTCCTTGTACTGTCACAATCTTCCCTTTCACTGGGTACTTCAGCTTCTGGTGGAGCGTAGACGTTACTTCCCCAACTTTGTGGATCCATGGACGACCCAGCAAACAAGAATAAGATGGCCGAATGTACATCACATAGAATGTAGAGGCAAAAACCTGAGAACCAACCTTAATCGGGATATCAACTTCTCCGTGCACCATCCTCTTAGACCCATCAAAGGCCCTGACGACGATGTTGCTTGGTTTCAGCTCCAACCCTTCACAATCCAATCGGTCTAGAGCTTTCTTAGGCAAAACGTTCAATGAGGAACCCGTATCCACCAATACATGAGCAAGAGTAGTGCCCCTGCATTCAATGGAAACATGCAGGGCATCATTGTGATTCTTCCCCTTAGCGGTCAAGTCGGCGTCAGAGAAACCCAACCCATTATCAGCGGTCAAACTCGCCATGCAATCTTTAAACTGATCAACTGATGTTTCTTGTGGTACATGTGCAGTCTTCAGGAATGCAATCAGAGCCTTGGCATGGGCCTCTGAGCATAGCAATAGTGACAACATAGAAATCTTGGACGGGGTTTGCCCCAGCTGTTCAACTACATTGTAGTCACTCTTTTTGATGATCTTTAAAATCTCTTCCATCTCTTGTCTAGAAGCTTCAACAGTAATCGTCTTTGGCGCCTTCGTCTGGGCAGGCTCATCAGTGGTGATCCTTTTGCCCCGAGTGTCAAATGACTCGGTGACAGGGGTAAGAATAGGAACTTGAACAGGAATAGTAGCAGGTACACTAGCAGGTGTAATAACAACAGGTTTTTGAGCAGTTGGTGGAGAGATATCAGGGGAGAAAAGTCTTCCTCTACGGGTGACTTTAGCAGGTCCAACAATATTGCCGACGTTAGTATCAGCATCCAAATCTTGTTTAACTCCATGAAAATAAACATCAGCCTCGTAGTGCCAAGGGACAGCTTTATCAGATGTATAGGGGATAGGCCCAGGAACAGTGATGGTCAATGGTGCAATTCTTGGAGCAGATGTAATTCTAACTGGCTTTCTCGAGGAAGCCTTGGAATAATTGTCGAAAATGGTGATTATAGCAACTTCTTCAGTATGAACTAAAGGAACAACAGTCTTCTCAAACAGAATTTCTTTACTATCCATCAGGCGTTGGACACCTGACTTCAAAAGATGGCAACCGGTAGGTAGGACGGAACACAAACGGCAACCTTCGTCACAGCCCGGAAATAAACCGGCTAACAAAAGGTTCTTCTTCACAGTCATCAAAGGGGTACCAATGTCATTTATAGAAACCACAAACAAGTCTTCATTTATAGCATTTACTCCATGCTTGGGCATAGGAGCAGTCACAACATTAGGTCTTTCGGGCGCCTCGAACTCAATCTCCTTAGCATCAATTAAGTCTTGTATTTTGTTCTTCAAAGCCCAACAATCATCTGTATCATGTCCCGGGCTATCAAAGTGAAAAGCACAGCGGGCATTAGGGTTGTATTTAGGCAATGCAGTGTTGGGATTCTGCGGTGCCTCCCTTGGAGTTACAAGATTGGTTTTCAGTAACTGCGGCAGAATCTGAGACAAAGTCATGTTGAGATGGGTGAATTGCCTTCGAGGTCTCTTGATCTTTTGTTGATTGTTGCGCTGAGGAGCACCAGCAGGTCTTGAAATAACAACCGCATTAACAGCTTGGCGGTGTTCAGGTCTATTCTGGCTTTTCGAACTGTAAACAGCACTAGACTCCTTCTTAAAAGTCTTTTTCTCGGTGCTCGATGAAGCACCCTTTTGTATCTTTCCAGACTTAATACCAGCCTCAATCCTTTCACCGGTCATAATTAGCTCTGTAAACCCAGACGAAGAGCTCCTAATCAGATGGTTGAAAAATGGACCAGACAAGGTCCCCAGAAACATATCCACAAGCTCCCGATCAGCCAAGGGTGGTTGCACTCTTCCGGAGAGGTCCCTCCACTTCTGAGCATAATCTTTGAAACCTTCGCCCGTTCCCATATACATACCCTAGACTTGGGTACGCGTAGG
The DNA here is from genome assembly GCA_948472305.1 of Vicia faba. Classification (NCBI taxonomy): domain Eukaryota; kingdom Viridiplantae; phylum Streptophyta; class Magnoliopsida; order Fabales; family Fabaceae; genus Vicia; species Vicia faba. The sequence continues at coordinate 101,834,418 of OX451738.1, forward strand.
AGCGAGGTCGGAATTGTATTGGTACTGCCTGTAGAAAGCAGCAGCCAAATGTTCCCAACTGCGGATACTGGCTCCGTCTAACTGGTAAAACCATTCAAGCTGAGTCCCTGAGAGACTGTCTTAAAAGAAGTGGATCCATAGGTTTTTATCAGCGGTGTACGGCTGAATCTTCCTTACATACGACCGGAGGTGCAGCTTCAGACAAGAAACTCCGTCATACTTAGCAAAGGCTGGTGCTTTGAATTTATGGGGAATCACCACCCCAGATGATAGACCCATATCACCAAAGTCCAGACCAGGCACCTTTTGAACTTCCATCGCACTCAACCGGTCTTCCAGTTGCTTGTATCTATCCTCAGTCGGAGGATACTGGTCTTCGTCGAAGTCTGTCTCGTTGTCTGAAACCACAGGGCTAGGAGCCCTCCTTTCTTCCTGACTATCTTTCCCTCCAGATGAGGTGGTCAAATCAACTTCATCTCGTAGCCTGTTTCCGAACCTGTGACCTGTGTTAAACATGACTGTCCTCTTCTTCTTCTTCTTCTTCTATTTCAGAATAAGGGTCTTCAGATCTTGCTGACCCTTAGCTAGATTCGTGAACAACTCTTGGAATTGGGAATTTTGAGCCTGTAGGGCCTTGATTGCTTGCTCAGTTGATGGTTCAGCAGACATGATGTTGAAATAAACAGCGAAGAAGATAAGAGACCTGTAATGGGTACCTGTTATGAAGTGCATGGGATGAAATGCGTATGATATGATTTCAAAGACATCGAGAGATTCAAATTCGTAAACAAAAAATGAAACACACTTTTATTAGAAAAACTTGAAATTCAAATTGTTCAACAGATGCCGTTAGGGCGTTACAAGAAAGGAAATACTGAAAAGTAAATAAAAACTGGAAAGGAAATAAACAAAGGACAATCAATGCTCTCATGGTCGCTTCTTGTCGGTGCGGACGTAGTCATTGAGGATTCGCTCGTTCTCCAGCTGTCTTGTCAACTTCTGAATCTTCTGCTCTTGCTCGTTAAACTTTTCTAGGTAAGCATCCCGTTCTTCTCTCAGCTGCATCCAAGACCTTTTCAGTGCCCCAATGTTAGTGGGCATGTAAGGATGGAGGATGGTCGGAAGTGCCCCTTCTTAATTAGCAACTTCAACAATGATAGGTAGGACGACTTAATACGGCATACCCAGCTTTTAGGCACAGATATGAACCCATCTGAGATAAGGCTCCATTGGAAGAGAAGTCTTTGGACCCAGCTCATGTGGATCAGATCTGTGAACTCTATCCCAAGCCCTTATGAATCTGCGGCGTTGCTCGTCGCTATCCCCTTGAAAATCAAAGATGATACTAGGCATTAACAGCTCATGAGGTCCTTCTCTTCTAGCTCGCCCAAACTGATGTAAGGCCAAGCACGGATTGTAAGTAATTCCTCCATTGGTTCCTATCAGTGGAACATTGGGGTATTCCCCACATCGATCAATGATAGCCACCTCGTCCATACCCTTGATAGTCCATATGATGTCATTATGAGAGAGAGACATAACCCTATAGGCCCAGCCCATACCTTCTTTGTTCTTCAGCACTGATTTGGGGAGGTGCAAAATAAACCACCTCGCTAATAATGGAGCACAGCACATCAAGGTTCCCCGCTTTCGATCAGTACGGGCATAAAGCTGATGAAGAATGTCACCCAAGAGAGTGGGTACAGGATTACGAGAGATGAAGATTTTCATCACATTCACATCAGTAAAGGAGTCAGGGTTCAGACACAATACCAAGCCATATATCATAAGAGCCAGAATATCTTCGAATTCCTTGAAGTCTAGACTATCCCAGAAATAATTAGCCTTACCAACCAAGAATTTAGTCAAAAAGCCCTTTGCTCCACTTCTAGTCTCCCAATTAGCCATTACCTCATACTTTGTCATATGAAGGGCTGAAGCAATCTCTTCTGGCCTAAGGATCTTCTCCCAACCAGTAAACGGGGTCTGCTCCAGAATAGAGATACCGAGCAGATCAGAGAACTCTTCTAAGGTGGGAACCAACTGGTAGTCCTGAAAAGTAAAGTAATGGTACAACGAATCATAGAACTGGACCAGGACACTCATCATCTGCTCGTCCAATTTGGAAGTGACCAAACCCAAGAGGTGACCATGTCTCCTGATGAAGGAGGTGGTATCTGGCATCTTTGCAATCAATTCTCTAAGCATAGTGGGAACCTGGACAAAATTGATCCGGATGGTGTTCCTACGCATGGGCATCATGACCTACAAAACAGAACAAAGATGAATCCCTCCTGTCTTTGAAATAGGTTAGTCCAATGCAAGATGTATGCAATGTTATGATGTCATGATGTCATGATAGAAAGCACACCACAAGTATCCACAAATAGCAAACATGGTAAAGGTACACAAGTCACACACAGAGTCCTTAGATTTCAGGCTGGCAAGGAGCTTAGGTACTACCCTCTTTCAGTTTAGTTGGTTTAAACCTGTCCTAAAAATAGTAACTGAGTTCTAGAGGATCTCAATATCACTGACTACCCTCGATCGGTCATAATTCTAGTTTAGCAACCTTTTCTTGCAGCCGGAATCATCGCGAGAGTTTAGTCTCAATGAGTGTAGCATACTGCTACTGTTCTATGGCCAAGTTGGTCAATTTAAAGGTTCTAAGGTCAGTTGGTGCTTAATGACCCCTTAGATGACCCATATTCTCCTCGTTCCAACATAAGGGATATCGGTACAATCTAAAGTGCCACACCAACGTAGCTACTGCTTCAACCGTATCGGTCTATGCTGTACAGTTCCCTCACAGTTTATTGCTACTTACCTAAAGGGCATCCCCCCCGATACAAGCCCACAGATATAAAGCATACAAAGCAAACAATTTAAAACACAATGATCTAATCCTAAGGTACACCCCACTTATTAAGCGTCCCCAGCAGAGTCGCCAGTTCTGTGATACGGTGGGAAATAATTGACTGTTTTTTGGAATGCTGGTTTGTGTTTTGCGTTTGTTATCGCAAAATGTCGCGGTAAGCAAGAATCGCCACCGAATTTTATTTTATCCAACAAGGAAAGGAAAAAAGCACAGAAAAATTCCTTTTTTCGAGATGTTTCTCGGGTTCGGGGGGTAGATTATAGAAAGGGAAGGTGTTAGCACCCTTTCTATCCGCGGTTATCCACGGGCTCTTAGGTAATTGCTCATATTGTTTTCAAAAATTGCTTTTCTTTGTGTTTGTGGGTTTGAAAAAAAAGTTTTTGTTTGAAAGGTGTAAGTGTGAAAAGTTTTTGTTTTTTTGAAAGAGCAAGTACTTAAGAACCATCTACCCACTCGAAAAAAAAGAATCGTTCTATGATATCTTCCTTTAGACAATGCCATTCCACTATTGATGAGTAGGTAGCATCGTCGTTGGAGTTTGAGGGTCAATTCGAATGAGGGACTTACGGTCACCAAAGCAATGTTAGGACGCCTTAGCGGTAACCCTAATGTCTTAGATCATTTGTTTTGAGGCAACAATATCCGAGGCGACTATGATCTTTGGACAAGAGGGCGACCTCTAAAGTGACCTATATTTAATGACCGCGTACGAAGGCAACCAAGTGGGGTGTACCCTAAGAGTGCGCATGTGCGAGTGTGTTGTTTTCAGTTAATTTTTTATCTTTATACATGTTAATGGTGATCTATGTTGATTTTAGGTTTAAACGTTCAATCTTGTCATGCATCCCTATTATCAATCATCTAACAGTTATATAAGTTGCGGAAATTAAATTGCGGAAATTTAACTAACTATTACAAGGCGTCGGGTATTTACATCGCCAAAAGCAACCCTTGAAATTAAAATGCGGAAAATAAATAAAGCGATAAAAATATTTAAAGTCCTATTAAGCTATTACATTCAAGAAACAGATACAATATTGAATAAAATGGATCGCGTGCGAGAAATTAAATCGGGCGCAAGTTTTAGGGTTTTGACCCTTTAATTATTAAAGAAAAGATTTTTTTGGTTATTCGCTTTTGAATTTTAAGAAATAAACTATCCTAAATTAATTATTAAATTAATAAACTCATTAATTAATTAATGAAAATAATATTTTTGAATTTTTGTGTTATTTAAAGAAATAAAAACAAATTTAATCAATGTTTATAAAACCTAATTGTCTAAGTTAATTTTAATTATTGCAAAATATATTAAAAGTTATTCCTAATTAAAACTAAATTAATTAAATTAATATTGTTAACAAAAATAAAATATTGAAATTTAAATTAATAAAGAAAATATTTTGTGGTTTTAATTTTATTAAGAAAAAGTTTGATTGGTTAATTAATCATGAAAATAATTAAACAAACAATTAAATAAAATAAATAAAAATAATGAAATAGAAAGACTTAGGGGGGTTTGGGCCCAATTTGGAGGCTTGTTCAGCAATTTTGTGGCCCAATACTCCACTGGCCTGGTTGACTTTGTGAATCCCCTATGCGCTCGTTGACTGGATCCCATGGTAGGCTCTCATTCTGGATCACCAGATCTGGCCTGGGGCCATCTGGCAAGCGATTGAGTGAGGGAGCATGATGTACCACACACTTGGATTTGCACTAGATCACCTGGAAGAAAAATATAACAAATAACATGGGGACCTGGGATTCGAACCCAGGTCCTGTTGGTACTTGGATGCAAGCTGTGATCGGTGGATCTGGAACTGACTGTTTAACGCTGGTTCGCGAAATGTCGCGGTAAGCAAGAGTCGCCACCGTCTTTTATTTTGTCCAAATGGAAAGGACAAAAGCACAGAAAAATTCCGTATAGAGATTGCTCTCGGTTCGGGAGGTAGATTTATAGAAAGGGAAGGTGTTAGCACCCTTTCTATCCATGGTTATCCATGGGCTCTTAGATACTTGCTCATTTGTGTTTTCAAAATAGTTTGTTTGCTTTTCAACTGTGGGTTTAAAAAAAGTTTCTTTGAAAATTTCAGTTCGACTCTTGTATCAGTCCTCAAGAGTGTTTGAAAAGTTGCTTTCGAAAGCTTTTTGAAAAGTGTCGGTGTGAAAAGTATTTTTTGAATTTGTTTTGAAATTAGAGCAAGTATCTACGAGTTCCCTACCTACCCTAAGGAATTCGTCTGTGTAAATGTCCTTAAAGTAATGCCATCCCACCATTGAGAGGTAGGTAGCACCACCGTTGGAGGTGTTCGGGTCAATTCGAGGGTTTGGGACATGGTGATCACCGAAGCAATAGGAAGACACCTTAGAAGCTACCCTCATGCCATGTTCATGGACATGAGGACTTACTAAAACGTCCTCTACTCGACGACCACCTTTCGAGGGGCAGGGCAACAGTGAGACGTACCCTAGGGGTGGTGTGTGATTTGTGTGTCATGTTCATTTATGTTTATCTTGTTCATACATTGGTGAGCTACGCGTTGCTTTTAATTTAGGCATTCATTCTTTCATGTAAATTATTAACAGTTAAAAAGATGCGGAATTTAAAGTCCTACGCTATTACAAAGGCGCGGGTCTACATCGCCAAAATTAATCCAAGACCCGTTTTGAAATAAAACAAAATGCGGAAAATAAATACCCTAATTGATCTATTACATGGCTTTGGGAGAATTACATAAAAAAAAGAAATAAAATAAGCGCGCGAATTAGAATTATGATCGAATGCGAGGGCGTTGGACCCTTTTAAAGAAATTGAATTAAAATTAATAAATTAATTAAGTTAAATAAAAGAAAGAATTTATTTTTGAGTATTTTTTGTATTTATGGCATTAGTAAGAAGATTAAATGAAATTAAAACCCTAATTCTAAACTATTTTTAATTTATTAAAAAATATTTAAATTTGACCTAATTTTAATCTAATTATCTACATGACAATTTATTTACAAAATAATTAATATTTTAATAATGATAAAAGAAAAGAAAAAGAATAAAAATATTTAGAACCCTAATTCTACATTTTTTAGTTTATTAAAAAAAATATTAGAATTAAACCTAGAATTAAAAAACTAAATTAATTAATAAAGTTTATTTACAAAATAACATTAAATAAAATATATTTATATTTTTTGACTTTCTGATTTTTTGGTATTTTTTATGAAAATTAATTATTTTTTGTGAATTTATTAAAATAATTAAAACAAGATAAAACAAGAATTAAAATAAGAGAAGAAATTTAGAAAAAGATGTACAAACAGGGGGGGGGTTATCTGGCCCTTTTGGAGGTGATATTGTAGCAAACAGGCCCAATGAATTAAGGCCTTCAGTTGACTTTTCAGGGCGCGTGTGGCATGGTCAATGGAGGTGCATGATAAACCTCTCATCCTGGCTTTTGGATTGATCTTAGTGGCCATGTGGCAAGTCTCAGCGCTGCGTGTTTGGTGGTCATCTGGACATATTGAGTACCTGATCATATTATAAGAAAAAATAGAAAGACATATGGGGGACCTGGGAATCGAACCCAGGTCCCAATGCTTGTGTGACAACGCAGCTACCACTTGTGCCATTTGCTTTCTTTGTTATTATGATGGAAAATAAATAATATATAAAACAAACCACACTAATGATATTAATGCAAAAAGCGCGCTGAAACTTGAATGGACCAACCACAAGAGGACAAGTCATCTTCTTCTCCACTCGTTCGTTTTGACCTGAAAAAAAGAGAAAGGATAGCGGGGGTTTTAAACCCCCACTAAGTGGTAAACGCGAAAATAGCGAATAGGCCCTGGTTGCTCATAAATTGAGCGCGACATATGTGTTAAATTCGTGTGAAGCTTCTGAGTCCAATGGTCCTGGTCTTGTTGGCCAATTTTTTCAGAATAAGGAAGCCCCAAATTTACAGTTCTGAAACCCTAGCAAGCTTCAATGGTGGATTCACATACCGGGCACGAAAACTCAATTAAAGTATACCATTAGTTTCAGGAAGTGAATATTAGTACAAAACGATTATTAGAATGCATGAATATGGCATATATATTAAAATATGAATAGGAAAAATGTTTGAGAAAGTCTGAGTCCGTTCTACCACTTCTTGATGCGTGGGGACTGGAAAAGGATGCAGTTAGGTTCCTTGAAGCCTTGGCAAGCCATTGAAATTGGTTAGAAGCTTTGAATCGTCCTCTAATGTCATTTTTAGTTTTGACTTTTTCACCAAAAATTGCAAAGTGTGTTCTTGATATGAGGCGCAGCTTCCAGGTTTTTTGCATTAGGTTTTGCATCTGTATATGTATGCCAATGGATTAGGGTTGAAATTTGAGTCCAAAAACCCTTGTAATCATGAATCAAATATTTGATTTTAATGGCATATTTTTTCAATCTTTTTCATGTCTTTTGGTACCAATCATGCCCAAATCTTTCCTTTTTTGATGTGCACGAATCTTGAGTAACCAATGAGAGCATATGCTGCATAAAAAGATTCAAACACATTTGTTTAGTATTTTTTCATATTTTATTTAATTAAATGAATTAATGGTGATTAAAAATTCAAATAAATAATAAAAATGATGAAATAAATCCCCTTTGGGTCAAATGGTCGTGCATAGCCTTTGGATGATGATTCTTGGAAGAAAATGTGGCCCATTAGCAATTTTGAGGCATTTGAAGTAAAGTTGACTTTTCAAAATTCCCAAAAATTTCCCAACTTCCACAAGGTATATCTTGCTCAATTTTTAAGCTTTGATCATGTTCTGGGACATTTTGGAAAGGTCTTGAAGTACTATAACCAATGCCTTTGTTCCCATGTCATTTTGATTTACCAATCTCAAGTTATGGTCTTTGACTTAAAGTCCCTTTTTGTTGACTTTTGAAAATGACCTATAATGTTGAAATTGATAACTTTTTGTGAGAGCATTTCTTGGACTTGAAGTGTGAAGAGGAGTTGTAGGAAATGTCTTTCTCTTCAAAATGAGCTTTGGATGGAATTTTTCTGATAAACCATGTGGAAGTTATGCCTTGGTCAAGTTACAGTTGACTTTTTCAACTGTCCAAATATGGAAACTTTTGCATCTTGAGAATTTTTGAGCCATGCCTTGAGAATCATGATCAAGCATTGATCAAATGATGTTTGTGGCTTCAAAATAAGATGTTGACCAAAAGTTTGAACTTTTGACTGTCAAATGACCATTTTTCCCCTGCAGTTGACTGTTGAGCAATTAGGGTTTTTGACTGTGCAATTTTGTGCTGTGAGTCTTGAAATTTGGCATGAGGATGCTTGACCATGTTTGTAGGCATGTGGGACTTGATTGGACCCTTGGAAACTTCCATTTCTTTGTCAGAACCAAAACCCTAGTTTTTGACTGTTAGGAGGCCTTTGAACTGTGCAACCCTTGGGGAGATTTTGAAGCATGCTCTTTGCAAATTTTGAAGAATATGGGAGGGCAAATTTTGGGGTACAACAGTTGCCCCTGTTCAATCTTCTTAGACCTGAGGATGCAGATTGGCTGACGTGCCTTTCGTAATCCAAAGGTGGAAGATGATTGAACACTAGAGTGCCCAGAAATTTGCGCTTACATAGTAGTGTGATGGTGGGAATGGGCTTATAGATGCCATTTGGAGATTGATGGATATTATGATGGGCTTATAGATGCCATGCTGAGATGTGATGAATATGTGGATGGGCTTATAGATGCCATCTGGGTGTCGATCGCGTAAGAGATTCCTTAGCGAGAACTTGTGCACCTGAAAAAAGAAAATGATTACCTGGCCTGTTACAGGAGCTGGTCTTCAAACTCTTTGTATAGATGTGTCCTGACTGGTTACAGGAAATGAATCTGGAGCTTCAAAAGGTGATGAATGAACCAGAGATGGTTACTACCTCATCGGGACGGTGAGAGAACCTTGGGCGATTACTACCTCAATAGGAACGCTGAGAGAACCTTGGATGACTTCAACCTCAACAGTAACGCTGAGAGAATCTTAGGCGACTTCAACCTCAACAGTAACGCTGAGAGAATCTTGGGCGACTTCAACCTCAACAGTAATGCTGAGAGAATCTTGGGCGACTTCAACCTCAACAGTAACGCTGAGAGAATCTTGAGCGACTTCAACCTCAACAGTAACGCTGAGAGAATCTTGGGCGACTTCAACCTCAACAGTAACGCTGAGAGAATCTTGAGCGACTTCAACCTCAACAGTAACGCTGAGAGAATCTTGAGCGACTTCAACCTCAACAGTAACGCTGAGAGAATCTTGGGCGACTTCAACCTCAACAGTAACGCCGAGAGAATCTTGAGCGACTTCAACCTCAACAGTACCGCTGAGAGAATCTTGGGCGACTTCAACCTCAACAGTAACGCTGAGAGAATCTTGAGCGACTTCAACCTCAACAGTAACGCTGAGAGAATCTTGGGCGACTTCAACCTCAACAGTAACGCTGAGAGAATCTTGAGCGACTTCAACCTCAACAGTAATGCTGAGAGAATCTTGGATGTCTTCTACTGAGTCTTCATCAGGAAAATCTTTTAGGGATCGATTTAACTGGACTAGAGAAGGCCTTTGATTGGATAAGAATCAAGAAAAATCTTAGGGTCGACTTAACTGAACCAAGCAAGGTCTTGGAATCTTCAACTGGATAAGAAACGGGGAGATCTTAGGGTCGATCTGACTGAACCAGAGAAGGTCTTTGACTGGATAAGAATCAGGAAAATCTTAGGGTCGATTTAACTGAACCGGACAAGGTCTTGAAATCTTCAACTGGATAAGAAACAGGGAGATCTTAGGGTCGATCTAACTGAACCAGGGAAGGCCTTTGACTGGATAAGAAACAGGAAAATCTTAGGGTTGATTTAACTGAACCGGACAAGGTCTTGAAATCTTCAACTGGGCAAGAATCAGGGAGATCTTAGGGTCGATCTGACTGAACCAGAGAAGGCCTCTGACTGGATAAGAATCAGGAAAATCTTAGGGTCGATTTAACTGAACCAGGCAAGGTCTTGGAATCTTCAACTGGATAAGAAACAGGGAGATCTTAGGGTCGATCTGACTGAACCAGAGAAGGCCTTTGACTGGATAAGAAACAGGAAAATCTTAGGGTCGATTTAACTGAACCGGACAAGGTCTTGAAATATAGTTGGGAATTTAACTGGATCTTTCCTGAAAGGTAAAGGTCAGTCATATGCAATGCATGATATGAATCAAGCGATGATGTTCTCAAGATAAATGAGATTTGTAAGATATGATGCGTATATGCATGCTATAATGTATGAAAATGTGATGTTTATGAATGCATCTTTTTATCTAGGAAAATAAATCCTTGACGGGTGCCAGGAAGTTAATTCCTGGGCTGATGTTGAAGAATAGATCTTTGCTTCCGCTGGGGATGATAGTTGCAAGAATACCGGTAGGAGAAGATAACTCCGTTGGGGAATAAACTTGGCGAATGGATTACTCTGCGGGGAGAAAAGTACTCTAGTGATCTTGCTGGGGAGCAATACTCTGTGGGGAGAGAGGTACTTTGCTGGAATGTTGATGGTAACTTCACTGGGGATACCGTTATTATGTTGGAAGTGTTAATAGACTCCACTGGGGATAAGAAGACTTCGCCGAGGACGATCTTTTCGTGGCTTTTGGCTGAGGATAACCCAGTTATATCCTGGTAGGGAAATAACCTTTGAATAAAGCCGGGAGACGCGTTCATGCTCTGCGGGGGAGAAGCTTCCAGAATCTGCTGGGGATAAGCTTACTGCTTGGGGAGATGGATTCCAACTTTCCTAGGGAACTGGATTGGACTCTCCTGGGGAAGTTTTGAACTGTACCGGGGAAGTGACTCCATTGAATGTTTGATATGCCGCCGGGGAACGATCTTTAGACCAAGACTGTCGGGGATGCTTGTCAGGAATGTCTGTATATCGTGCTGGGGAATGTTGAGGTTTGCTGGAGGATACCCAACTTCCTTAAGGCTGATATTATAGCTTTGCTTGGGGAGAGTGCATTGACTTGCTGGCTCACTCTCTGGGGACTTAAGATATCTTGGTTGTTCTTCCGTCGAACCTATCTTAGTACCTTGGTGGAACAGAGCCATTAGATCGTTTGGACAACTCCTCATTGCCCCTGTTTCTGTGGGAGAAGATACTGGTGGAGTCTTGACAACTGCCGTTTGACAAACCTTCTTCCGATAGGCAAGTGACGAGGCGCCGGGACATAGTCATACGCTTTTGATCCCTAACTTTTGCCTGGACCGCCCTTTCGGGTTTTCAGTGCCCCGGGATACCCATTTTTGCCCAAGCCGCCTTTTCAGGTTTTCGACTTGCCGGGTGTACAGTTTTTTCATATTCATCCCTTATTTTTGCCCGAACCCTTTTGGTTCGCCGAAAGCCCTTATTTTTGCCTAGGTGTGTCAACCTAGCGGGTCTTTGATTATGCGCAGTATTTTTTCGACTATGCCCATGCTCTCAGAATGTAGGGAGTTGCCCCTATTAGAAATGTTTTGTCATACCCCAGAAGATGTTTAATCAGGCAAGATTCGTTGCTGGAGTGCCCCAAGTGACCCAGGTGGAGATTTGCCCCAGGTTGGTTGGCCTTTTGGGAGACTCTCCGAATCTTGACTTAACTGCCCCAGATGATAGACCGTGACCATGTCTGCCCCTTGATTGGAGGTGCTTCTGTTCATTAGGCATTCGTCGTGCGAATTTTTATGCTGTTCAAACAAAAAGTCATATGCAAACAAAGTCATGTTAAAAATGCAAAGCTTATGTCTGTCTTGAAGTTTTTTGAAAATGCATTCTCTTTCATAAAACAAGTGAATGTTTGTAAAACGTGATGTCAACTCGTTATTTTATTGTGAGCCTTAAGGAGTCAGGATACCTTTCGTAACAGTATGCTTTCGAACTAACCCATGCTTCAGCTAGGACTTTTGAGGGTTATAACGTGGCCTGGTTCACGGTTTAAGAAACAAAGGATAAAGGCTCAAATTATTTGTACCCACCCGTTCTTCGTGATGTTCTTCAAACCTAAGCTCAGTTGATCGTGCATTAGATCTTGATTGAATCTTTGTCCTGACGTTCCAATGATGGTTCATATATTGATGATTTATTCTGAATAGGCAGTCATTCCTTTTTGTTATTGTTGAGGGTTTGTATGACCTCTTTCTTTTTGATTTTGATTTCGTTATCCCTGTTTTTTGCCTGAACTGTTTCTTTTGTGATGACAGTCAGCGGGATGCCCCAGTTTTCGTAAGTCTCCTTCATAGGTTTGGACTTATTGGGCTTTTATTTCGAGAAATGATGACTGCCTATCTTTATGATCATTCGGAACCATCACTGTCTTTCTTTGTTTTGTAAGGACCTCTTTGGTGTCATTCGTTATGCACTTGGATCAACTGAGAGAACTACCCTGCCCCAGGTTATGATAAAGGGTTTTAATTTTCGAAAAGAAAAACTCCTACTTCTTTGGCTCAGAGGGGTTGACGAGGGATTATCTTCCTTATAACTCCAGTGTTTTAGGGATCGAAACAAATGCCTGTACCTCATCAGCTGGGTCTGTTCAAAAGCATACTGTAGGGATCGTGGTATCGTTTTCGTCATCCTCCCTCAAGAGGCTTAGAATTTTAAATCGAGAGTTGATCATCAGAAAAAATATGAAAATAGTTTGCATATAGTGAATACGAATATATTGCTTCAAAATAGACATATGCGATGCATTAATGAAATAACAACGTTTAACATGAGTAAATGTTTGAACAAAAGAAAGTTACAACTTGAAAATCCTAATGAACAAAAGTCTTTTCATCTCAGGGCTTGTTACTTCAAATGGTGAGCCTTGGAGGGATGGTAGAAAAACTCAGCCTGACCATCTTGTGTGAACTCCAATGCTCCTTCATCAATCAGGTCCTGGATCTTGTTCTTCAGAGCCCAACACTCATTTGTATCATGTCCTGGACTGGCAGAGTGGTAGGCACACCTTTTATTGGGATGATAGGTAGGAGATGCTGTGTTGGGGTTCCGGGGATGAGCCCTTAATGTGATCAGATTCAACCTCAACAGGTGTTGTAAAGCTTGAAACAACGACATGTTGAGCTGGGTGAATTGCCTCCTGGGCTTGTCTGGCTGAAGCTGGTGAGGTTGATGCTGAATTTGTGACACTGGAGCCATTTGAGGAGCTCTCCCCTTATCTCCTTGTCTCAAAGATGGTTGAATGATGACTGGCCCTTCAACCTTAGATGTTTGCCCCAGTTGGTTACCCCGAAGCAGTTGGTTGATGAGAACCCCGAGCTCATCTTGTCTTTGAGCTAAGTCTTGGATGATAGTCACCTGCCCCAGCATCTGGGCTCTCATTGCATCCACTTCAGCTTGCAGATGTTTCAGTCGTTCGTCCTCAGCGCTGTTCCTGACCAAAGTCTCCATGAGAAGTGTCCTTAGCTCCTCCTGCCCCTTGGATAGGTTCAGGAGGATCTCCCCGAACCAAGTCTCTTGAGCGAGAAGGTCCTGGTTATCTTGTTGGGAAGCCATTGCTGAAATAAACAGCGAGAAAGGTAAGTGACCTGCAACAAGGATACCTGTTATGCAATGACGTGTATGACATGCATGTAATGTTTTCAAGGACCTCGCGGGATAAACAAGAAAATTTGTTAGAATTTGGGTCCGGTAGCTTGATTGAAGGAACTCCATGTTGCTGAGAATCCTTCTTCAAGGGTCAGGGCTCACCATATCGAGTGGGTCATAGCCCCTGACAATCTTGGCTCGGGGAACCTTCTTCAAGTGTCAAAGCTCACCATATCCAGTGGGTCATAGCCTCTGACAACCTTGGCTAGAGGAAAATAAATCTCCTTTGCACCTTGCTAGATGTTTGATTCATCATGACCTGCATCACAAGCCCTTGAGATCCTTGAAATGGGTTAGTCCTTATGTAGGATGTATGCAATGGTATGATGTTATGCTATGCATGGGGTAATGTAAGTAACCCTGTTATGAGTCCCAATTAAGGACTGCAAACCAAAACCTGCAAGAAACTTAGTAAACCCTGTTATGAGTCCCAATTAAGGGCTATAAACAAAACCTGCAGGGAACTCAAGTGTCAGATAACAAGCATGCAAATAGTCAAGTTGGAAGGCACACAAGTCACACAAGAGAAGCCCTTAGAGTTTAGGCCAGCATGAGGTCTAGGTATTACCCTCTTTCAGTTTGTTGGTTCATACCTGTCCTATCAAAAGTAACCGGGTTCTTAGAGGATCCCAATATCATTGACTACCCTCAATCGGTCATAACTCCAGCATCGCAATCTTTTCTTGCGGCCAGAACCATCGCGAGAGTTTAGCCTCAATGGGTGTAGCATACTGCTACTGTTCTATGGCCAAGTTGTGTCATTTAAGGTTCTAAGGTCTGTTGGTGCTTAATGACTCCTCAAAAGACCCATATTCTCCTCGTTGCAACACAAGGGATATCGTTACAGACCAAGGTGCCACACCAACGTAGCCACTGCTTCACCCGTGTCGGTCTACGCCAGACAGGTCCCTTACAGCTTATGCTACTTAAACAGGGTATCCCCAGATCCGGGTTAGGATCTATGTAACTCCCATGCAACCCACAATTTAAAGCAAGCAAATCAATACAATTGAAAACACAGTTATGTACTATCCTAAGGTACACCTCACTTTATAAAGATTCCCCAGCAGAGTCGCTAGTTCTGTGATCGGTGGATCTGGAACTGACTGTTTAACGCTGGTTCACGAAATGTCGCGGTAAGCAAGAGTCGCCACCGTCTTTTATTTTCTCCAAATGGAAAGGACAAAAGCATAGAAAAATTCCTTATAGAGATTGCTCTCGGTTCGGGAGGTAGATTTATAGAAAGGGAAGGTGTTAGCACCCTTTCTATCCATGGTTATCCATGGGCTCTTAGATACTTGCTCATTTGTGTTTTCAAAATGGTTTGTTTGCTTTTCAACTGTGGGTTTAAAAAAAGTTTCTTTGAAAATTTCAGTTCGACTCTTGTATCAGTCCTCAAGAGTGTTTGAAAAGTTGCTTTCGAAAGCTTTTTGAAAAGTGTCGGTGTGAAAAGTATTTTTTGAATTTGTTTTGAAATTAGAGCAAGTATCTACGAGTTCTCTACCTACCCTAAGGAATTCGTCTGTGTAAATGTCCTTAAAGTAATGCCATCCCACCATTGAGAGGTAGGTAGCACCACCGTTGGAGGTGTTCGGGTCAATTCGAGGGTTCGGGACATGGTGATCACCGGAGCAATAGGAAGCCACCTTAGAAGCTACCCTCATGCCATGTTCATGGACATGAAGACTTACTAAAACGTCCTCTACTCGACGACCACCTTTCGAGGGGCAAGGCAACAGTGAGACGTACCCTAGGGGTGGTGTGTGATTTGTGTGTCATGTTCATTTATGTTTATCTTGTTCATACATTGGTGAGCTACGCGTTGCTTTTAATTTAGGCATTCATTCTTTCATGTAAATTATTAACAGTTAAAAAGATGCGGAATTTAAAGTCCTACGCTATTACAAAGGCGCGGGTCTACATCGCCAAAATTAATCCAAGACCCGTTTTGAAATAAAACAAAATGCGGAAAATAAATACCCTAATTGATCTATTACATGGCTTTGGGAGAATTACATAAAAAAAGAAATAAAATAAGCGCGCGAATTAGAATTATGATCGAATGCGAGGGCGTTGGACCCTTTTAAAGAAATTGAATTAAAATTAATAAATTAATTAAGTTAAATAAAGGAAAGAATTTATTTTTGAGTATTTTTTGTATTTATGGCATTAGTAAGAAGATTAAATGAAATTAAAACCCTAATTCTAAACTATTTTTAATTTATTAAAAAATATTTAAATTTGACCTAATTTTAATCTAATTATCTACATGACAATTTATTTACAAAATAATTAATATTTTAATAATGATAAAAGAAAAGAAAAAGAATAAAAATATTTAGAACCCTAATTCTACATTTTTTAGTTTATTAAAAAAATATTAGAATTAAACCTAGAATTAAAAAACTAAATTAATTAATAAAGTTTATTTACAAAATAACATTAAATAAAATATATTTATATTTTTTGACTTTCTGATTTTTTGGTATTTTTTATGAAAATTAATTATTTTTTGTGAATTTATTAAAATAATTAAAACAAGATAAAACAAGAATTAAAATAAGAGAAGAAATTTAGAAAAAGATGTACAAACAGGGGGGGGGGGGGGGGTTATCTGGCCCTTTTGGAGGTGATATTGTAGCAAACAGGCCCAATGAATTAAGGCCTTCAGTTGACTTTTCAGGGCGCGTGTGGCATGGTCAATGGAGGTGCATGATAGACCTCTCATCCTGGCTTTTGGATTGATCTTAGTGGCCATGTGGCAAGTCTCAGCGCTGCGTGTTTGGTGGTCATCTGAACATATTGAGTACCTGATCATATTATAAGAAAAAATAGAAAGACATATGGGGGACCTGGGAATCGAACCCAGGTCCCAATGCTTGTGTGACAACGCAGCTACCACTTGTGCCATTTGCTTTCTTTGTTATTATGATGGAAAATAAATAATATATAAAACAAACCACACTAATGATATTAATGCAAAAAGCGCGCTGAAACTTGAATGGACCAACCACAAGAGGACAAGTCATCTTCTTCTCCACTCGTTCATTTTGACCTGAAAAAAAGAGAAAGGATAGCGGGGGTTTTAAACCCCCACTAAGTGGTAAACGCGAAAATAGCAAATAGGCCCTGGTTGCTCATAAATTGAGCGCGACATATGTGTTAAATTCGTGTGAAGCTTCTGAGTCCAATGGT
Source organism: Vicia faba (assembly GCA_948472305.1). Lineage (NCBI taxonomy): Eukaryota > Viridiplantae > Streptophyta > Magnoliopsida > Fabales > Fabaceae > Vicia > Vicia faba. The sequence goes on from OX451738.1 coordinate 101,851,144, forward strand.
CCTGGTCTTGTTGGCCAATTTTTTCAAAATAAGGAAGCCCCAAATTTACAGTTCTGAAACCCTAGCAAGCTTCAATGGTGGATTCACATACCGGGCACGAAAACTCAATTAAAGTATACCATTAGTTTCAGGAAGTGAATATTAGTACAAAACGATTATTAGAATGCATGAATATGGCATATATATTAAAATACGAATAGGAAAAATGTTTGAGAAAGTCTGAGTCCGTTCTACCACTTCTTGATGCGTGGGGACTGGAAAAGGATGCAGTTAGGTTCCTTGAAGCCTTGGCAAGCTATTGAAATTGGTTAGAAGCTTTGAATCGTCCTCTAATGTCATTTTCAGTTTTGACTTTTTCACCAAAAATTGCAAAGTGTGTTCTTGATATGAGGCGCAACTTCCAGGTTTTTTGCATTAGGTTTTGCATCTGTATATGTATGCCAATGGATTAGGGTTGAAATTTGAGTCCAAAAACCCTTGTAATCATGAATCAAATATTTGATTTTAATGGCATATTTTTTCAATCTTTTTCATGTCTTTTGGTACCAATCATGGACAAATCTTTCCTTTTTTGATGTGCACGAATCTTGAGTAACCAATGAGAGCATATGCTGCATAAAAAGATTCAAACACATTTGTTTAGTATTTTTTTCATATTTTATTTAATTAAATGAATTAATGGTGATTAAAAATTCAAATAAATAATAAAAATGATGAAATAAATCCCCTTTGGGTAAAATGGTCGTGCATAGCCTTTGGATGATGATTCTTGGAAGAAAATGTGGCCCATTTGCAATTTTGAGGCATTTGAAGTAAAGTTGACTTTTCAAAATTCCCAAACATTTCCCAACTTCCACAAGGCATATCTTGCTCAATTTTTAAGCTTTGATCATGTTCTTGAACATTTTGGAAAGGTCTTGAAGTTCGCTAACCAATTCCTTTGGACCCATGTCATTTTGATTTACCAATCTCAAGTTATGGTCTTTGACTTAAAGTCCCTTTTTGTTGACTTTTGAAAATGACCTATAATGTTGAAATTGATAACTTTTTGTGAGAGCATTTCTTGGACTTGAAGTGTGAAGAGGAGTTGTAGGAAATGTCTTTCTATTCAAAATGAGCTTTGGATGTAATTTTTCTGATAAACCATGTGGAAGTTATGCCATGGTCAAGTTACAGTTGACTTTTTCAACTGTCCAAATATGGAAACTTTTGCATCTTGAGACTTTTTGAGCCATGCCTTGAGAATCATGATCAATCATTGATCAAATGATGTTTGTGGCTTCAAAATAAGATGTTGACCAAAAATTTGAACTTTTGACTGTCAAATGACCATTTTGCCCCTGCAGTTGACTATTGAGCAATTAGGGTTTTTGACTGTGCAATTTTGTGCTGTGAGTCTTGAAATTTGGCATGAGGATGCTTGACCATGTTTGTAGGCATGTGGGACTTGATTGGACCCTTGGAAACTTCCATTCCTTTGTCAGAACCAAAACCCTAGTTTTTGACTGTTAGGAGGCCTTTGAACTGTGCAACCCTTGGGGAGATTTTGAAGCATGCTCTTTGCAAATTTTGAAGAATATGGGAGGGCAAATTTTGGGTTACAACACACGCCACTACCACTCAGCCACTTTGCTTCAATTGTCAATATATTAATCAGTAATAATAATATGGGTTAATCAATCAGATGTCAGAAAAATATAAAAAAACGCGCCAAGTTTGAATCAACCACAGGGGGAGTGCCACGACTCCACCCCTAACCTCCAGCCCTGTAATTTTTCCTGTGGATTTAGATCCGCAACTAAATCCGTAGGTCCATCCTAAAATCAAATCTAGGCCATGAAAATTCCTCCCAAGACCATGGTTATGCTCGTCTTCCTCCTCCGGTCATGTCTATGTCCATCAATGGAGCTAATTTTGCCTGCGAAAGAAATGCCCAAAAAACAAACTACAAAACCCTAGGTTCGGCTATGGGGTTACAGTCCAGATAAATGCAATCAAACAATGCCAAAAGTTCATAAATTTCATAAGCATCACAAATATGTTAAAGATTTGCCAGGAAAATGCAAGAATAGCGAGTTAAGGTTTTGGAAACAGGGCCACGAAATGGGACACTTACAGCGCGTTTTGATGGCTGTGGGAACTTGCTTTTGATTGATTCTGACTCAGTGATTGTCCAGCAATCGATTGGTGTTGAGTTTCGCTTCTGAAAATGCCTCCAAGGATGATTTCAGTTTCACACTTTTTTGTCAAATTTTCAAGTTTGGTTCTTGGTGTTCTTGCAGCCTCTAGCCCATAATCTCATGTGCTTTGGCTTGTATATGTAATATGCAATGTATTAGGTTAACCTTTTGTGGATTGAATCCTTGCACATTGATGCCATTGGATTTGATTTGATCCACCATTGAAAGCTTGCCTATTTTGTCAAAAATCCAATCTTTTTGCACATGGAATGCTTGATACGAATTTGATACACTTGATGATGATGATTCAATACTGAAATAACCAAAAAGAGATCAAATAATCAATGTTTGGATTTTATTGGATTTAATTTGATTAAAAATGAAATAATTCATTAAAAAATCAAATAAAATAATAAAATTGATAAATGGACCCAATACTGAAGCTAGGACACGTGTGCAATGTGGCAAGATCAAATCAAGTGGAAAAGAATGGGCCCATTTGACAAAATTGGAAGTTTTAGGGATAGTTGACTTTTGGCAATTTTGCAAAAATGCCCAACTTCAACAATGCATAACTTCTTCAATTTTGAACTTTTGGAAGTGTTCTTGGACTTTTTAGAAATCTTGAGATGTCCTATAACCAACCCTTTTGGTCTCATCTCATTTTGATATTTCATGCTCAAGTTGTAAGCTTTGGAAAAAAAGGTGTTTTTTGTTGACTTTCAAAAATGACCTATAATGTCCAAATTTATAACTTCTTGTGAGTGCATTTTCTGATCTTGGGGTATGAAAATGGATTGTAGGAAATTGTATCATCTTCAAAATTAGCTTTGGATGGGTCATTTCTCATAAAGTATGAGAAAGTTATGCTTGGTCAAAGTTGAGTTGACTTTTCCTACAAAACCCTAATTTAGCAACTTTTGAGTCTTGATGAATTTTGAACAATCCTTGATGAATCATGATCAACCCTTGATAAAATGATGAAATATCCTTCAAAATGAGAATTTTGACAAAACATATTGAGGTTTGACTGTTTATAGGTTACAGTTGACTTTTGCCCTAGCACAGTCGATTTTTGGACCCTTTGAGCAATTGACTGAGCAAACTTCCTCTGCAAGGCTTGAAATTTAACATGGATGACCTTGAGAACATATTAGGACATTAGGGATCATTTTAGGTAATTTGGACTCAAGGATCTTGATGCAACTCAAAACCCTAATTTGGGGTTGACTGCCTTAGGAGATGATTTGTCTGACCCACTCTTGAGCAAACTTGAGCAACTTGGAGATTTTTCTTGCAATGTTTTGAGAAAAATGAGAGGGCAAATTTTGGGGTACAACAGGGATATTAGGGTATCCCCCACAAAAATCAATAACAACAGTGCTTTCCATAGCCTTAGAACTCCAAAGAATGTCGGTATGTGCAAGGGACATTATCCTGTAAGACCATCCTAAACCTTCTTCATTCTTTAACACAGACTTGGGGAGGTGCGAAATAAACCACCTCGCCAGCAACAAAGTACAACACATGAGAGTCCCTCTTCTTCGCACAGTACGAGTGTAGAGGGCATGTAAGATATCACCCAGAAGAGTAGGCACAGGATTGCGAGACAAGAAGATCTTAACCGCATTTACATCTATAAAGGAATCTGGATTCGGGAAGAGAACCAAACCGTAGATGAGGAGAGCCAAGATGTCTTCGAAAGCCTGAAAATCCAAACTGTCCCAGAATAGCTGAGCTTGATCCATCAAAAACTTGGCTAAGAAACCTTCAACCCCGCTTCGTGTCTCCCAATTAGATACTACATCAGCCCGTTTCAGATGCAGAGCTGAAGCAATGTCTTCTGGTTTAGGAGTCTCTTCCAAACCTGTGAAGGGCATCTTCTCAAGGATGCATATGCCCAATAAGTGCGAGAACTCTTCCAAAGTGGGAACTAGCTGATAATCTGGGAAAGTGAAGCAATGATGCACAGGATCGAAGAACTGGAAAAGCGCACTCATCATCTGCTCATCAAACTTTGAGGTAACCAAGCTAAGAAGCTGACCATGTCTTTTAATGAACGAAGAAGTCTCAGAAAATTTTGAGGCTAACTCTTTAAGTTGAACAGGTATTTTCACAAAGTTAACCCGGATGGTGTTTCTGCGCACGGAAGCCATAATCTGCAAAACAAGACAAAGATAAATCCCCTCGGTATTTGAAATGGTTAGTATAATGATGTATGCATGCTATGTTATGATGCATGATGTCATGATAAAACAAACAATAGGTATAGCAGATAACAAACATGGCAAAGTCAAACAAGTCACATAATAGCCCTTAAGTTTAAGGCTTGCATGAGGTCTAGGTACTGCGCTCTTGAAGTTCAGTTGGTTTCAACTTGTGCTAGAAATAGTAACCGGGTTGTAGAGGTTCTCAATATCACTGACCATCCTCCATCGGTCATGGTTTCAGCTCACACAATCTTTTCTTGTGGCCGAAACTATCTCGAGAGTATGGTCTCAATGAGTGTAGCATCGAGTATCAACCAATTCTCAGCTTTACACCGAGGCCGGCTATCTCATTACTTCCTACTGGCCAAGTTGGTCAATTATGGGTTCTAAGGTCAGTTGATGCTTAATGACACACATAGAAGCCCCGTATTCTCCTCGTTTCTCCATAAGGGATACTGGTACCAACCAATGTGCCACATCAATGTAGCTACTTCTTCAACCGTATCGGTCTACGCCGTACAGTTCTCTCACAGTTTATTGCTACTTACCTAAAAGGTGTCCCCCAGATCCGGGTTAGGATCTATAGTAACTCCCAATATAAAACCCTTAAAAGTAAAGCAACCAAAACAAACAAGAGAAGCAAATATGATGAACTAATCCTAAGGTATACCTCACTTATCTAATCCCCAGCAGAGTCGCCAGTTCTGTGATACGGTGGCAGAACCAGACTGTTTTTTAGGAAAATGCTGGTTTGTGTTTTGCGTTTGTGTTCGCAAAATGTCGCGGTAAGCAAGAGTCGCCACCGAATTTTATTTTATCCAACTGGAAAGGAAAAAAGCACAGAAAAAAAATCCTTTTTCGAGATTTTGAGTACGGGGGGGTAAATTATAGAAAAGGGAAGGTATTAACACCCTTTCTATCTGTGGTTTTCCACGGGCTCTTAGGTACTTGTTCATCATTTTAAAAATTTGCTTATGTGTTTGTGTGTTTTGAAAAGTTTTGGTTTTACTTCATTCTAACCCTTGTATCAGTCCTCAAGAGTGTTACGAAGTGTTTCTTTTGAAAACTTTGTTTGAAAATAGTGTAAGTGTGGAAAAGTTTGTTTTTGAGCAAATACCTACTAGCATCTACCTACTCGAAAAAAGAATGTTTATGTTCTTGTTTCCTTTAGATAGCACTATCCCACTATTAGTGAGTAGGTAGCACCGTCGTTGGAGTTGTAAGGGTCAATTCGAAAGGGACGTACGATCACTAAAGCAATGTTAGGACGTCTTAGTAATAACCCCAATGTCTTAAGATCATATTCGAGACAACATTTCCGAGGCAACCTTAGCGAGGCAACATTTCCGAGCGGGATATTTGATCTTGGTTTAGACAGAAGGGCGACGACTAAAACTCCCTATACTTAATGATTGTTTACCGAAGGCAACCGAAGTGAGAGTATACCCTAGGAGTGCGCATGTGCGAGTGATTTGATTTCAGTTATTATCTATGCACATTAGGGTTTGCTAACCATTTTAAAATTAACTTACAAACTTGTCATGCAATCCTATTATCATATATCTAACAGTCAATATTTTGCGAAAATTAAAATGCGGAACATAAAACTACGCTATTACAAGGCTTCGGGGAAGGGGATTAATTACATAGCCAAAAACCTGTGAAACTATAAATAAAATAAAAATCCTAATTAAACTATTACATACCATGAGCAGTTACATTAATATTGTATAAAATAATAAATGCGCGCGATGAATCGGGAACGAGAGAAATTAGGGTTTTGACCATGTCTAAACCTATTTGAAAGAATTTTTTTTTGTTTGTTTTTGATTATTTTGAGAAAATAAGATTTTTATTGAATAAATACAAACCTAATTATTAATTAATTTAAATAAGAAAAGTAATTAATCTGACCTATTTTTTTATTTTGTTATTTTATGCAAAGAAATAAAAACATAATCAAGAACAAAACCTAATTGTCTAATTGATTTTAAATTATTTATGAAAAGGTTAGAATTACCCTAAAATTAAATATTAAGTTAATTTGATAGAATAAATAAGAAAAACCTAATTCTAGATTTTGTGACAATTGATTTTTTTTTTTGGTTTTTTGTTAGTAAAAAGGTGATTTTGGTGTTGAAAATAAAAATAAATAAAAAAAGAATAACTAAAGAAAGGTAAAAAAAGAAAAAGAAATAACCCAAGGGCCTGCTGTCAGCGGCTCTGATCAGAGGATGATGCTCCAGAGGATGGTGATCAGAGGATGATGGTTAAAGGATGATGGTCCAGAGGATGGTGATCAAAGGATGATGGTTCAGAGGATGGTGATCAGAGGATGATGGTACTGGGCCTGCTCCTAGCGGGTGGATCCAACAGATCATGACCAGAGGATGCTTGATCTGGTCCTGGTTGATGTGTCTAGAAGATGATCCTCAGGAAGTGTAAGCGTTGGATCTGGTGAATATAAGGGGGGAAAATGCCAAAAGGTCACGCCTGGGATCGAATCCAAAATCATGAACTTCTGACTTCCTTCTTCTGACCAACTGCACTGGATGTTAGTTTATCAATACAATAGAAACAAACAAATAGATCAGAACTACAGGCTTCTGGCCAAAATAAACGCGCCAGAATTTAAACCGGCCAGTAAATTTGTGACACACCATCGTCTTCTTCCCTGGATCTGTCGCTTAAAACTCTAAACCTTTACCTACAGACATGGCACTGTGGCTATAACCCTGTACAATTCAGAAACTGCATACAAGCAAAATAAATAAGATTCAAGACCATGGATCAACTGGGTTTAACCCACTGATCACAATGGTCTCCTCCATTAGGGCCAATTTCTCCTGCAAGCAAAACCCCTAAAAATGAAACCTAAACCCTAATCATGGCAACTTTCTGTATGGTTAACAAAAACGCAATTGAGTGTTATCATTAGCTTGCAAATGTTTCAAGGATTCATAATATGTCCATAAAATATGCTAACAGTGCCAAATTTATGAGATACGATTTCAAAAAAATCATAGAGGTCGTGGTATACTTACAGCACGTATCTGGGCACGGAAATGCTTGCTAATGATTGGGATAGAGTCCTTAGATGTCCAGTAAGAGAATGGTGTGCTTGGAATGGCTTGAAGAAGCCTGTAATTGAGAAATCAGATTGCACCTTTTATTGATTTTTTGAAAGTTGTTCTTCTCTTTTCACGCCTCTAATCCTTTTGTTTTTGATCTGCACTTGTCCTATATGTACCCTAGAATGAATTAGGTTACAAACTTGCTTCAAATCTTTCTCAATTAAGATGATTGAATCATGATTTGATTCTTATGTAAATCTTTCCAAATCAAGCCAAATCCAATCTTTTTGTGTCTAAATGAAGCTTGCACGATTTGATTCTCTTCCCAGCTGTATAAGAGACCTAAACATGCATAAAATCTCAAGTTTTGATTAGTTTTGATATTTTCATGATTTTATTTTGATTTAATTTGATTTAATTGAAATAAAAATCAAAATAAATGACAAAAATAAAATAAAGACAAGTGGGAAGGATCATGGGTCGTGGATCATGTTACCAACTCAATACAAACACAAAAAGTTGGGCCCATTTGACAAAAATTACAATTTTGGGCACATTTGACTTTTGGCAATTTTGCAAAAAGGGTCAACTTCGCCAATGCATAACTCCTTCAATTTTGACCCTAGAGATGTGTTCTTGGACTTTTTAGAAAGATTAAGATTTCCTCTAAGCAACCCTTTTAGTATCATCTCAATTGAGTCTTCCATGTTCATGTATAAAGCTTTTACAAAAAAGGTGTTTTTGTTGACTTTCCAAAATGACCTATAATGTCCAAATTCATATATTCTTGTGAGTGCATATTTTGAACTTGGGAGATGAATATGAATTGTAGGTAATTACATCCTCTTAAAAATTAGATTTGGATGGGTCATATTTGATAAAGTATGAGAAAGTTATGCTTGGTCAAAGTTGAGTTGACTTTTCCTACAAAACCCTAATTTAGCAACTTTTGGGTTTTGATGAATTGTGAGCAATCCTTGAGGAATCATGATCAAACCTTGATAAAATGATGAATAATACTTCAAAATTAGAATGTTGACCAAAAATCTTGAAGTTTGACTGTATGTAGGACACAATTGACTTTTGCCCTAGCACAGTCGATTTTCAGCCCTTTGAGCAATTGACTGAGCAAACTTCCTCTGCAAGGCTTGAAACTTGACATGGATGATCTTGTGAACATTTCAGGACAATTATGAGCATTTTGGATCCTTTGGGCTCACACATCTTTATGCAAATTGAAACCCTAGTTTGGGGTTTACTGCCTTAGGATAAGGTTTGTCTGGTCAACCTTTGGACTTCCTTGAGTAATTTGAGGACCTTACTTGAAATGTATTGAGAAATATGGGAGGGAAAATTTTGGGGTAAAACACTGGTCCACTACTTCTTCAGTATTAATCTCGTGACAGTGCGTTGGTTCCTCCATTCGATCGATGGTGATCTGGGGAGCCTCGTTATCCCAATTAAGTTTAAACATAGACGACATTGTGGCTAGAGAGTCTGCTAGCTGATTTTCTTCTCACGGGAAATGATCAAAGGTAATCTTCTCAAAATGTGGTAGAAATTTCAAAACATGTTCTTTGTAAGGGATAAGGTTAGGGTGTTTGGTGTCCCATTCCCCTTTGATCTGACTGATGACCAAAGCTGAGTCTCCGAATACATCAAGGATTTGATCCCCAAATCTATGGCAGCTCTGAGACCAAAGATGCATGCTTCGTATTCCGCCATGTTGTTTGTACAATTGAAGCAGAGTCTTGCGGTAAAGGGAGTATGACACCCTTCCGGAGATATGAGTACAACATCGATACCATTGCCAAGTGCATTGGATGCCCCATTAAAGAACAAGTCCATCGGGATCCTTGTTCAGGTCCGTCATATGGCCTGAATTCTGTACAGTTATTTACTGTCATGATGTCTTAATTTGGGAATTCAAACTTCATGGGCTGGTAGTCTTCCACAGCTTGGTGAGCAAGGTGATCAGCTAGTACACTTCCCTTTATAGCTTTCTGGGTAGTATATTGTATGTCATATTCCGTCAGGATCATCTGCCATTTCGCTATTCTCCCAGAAAGAGCAGGCTTCTCGAAGATGTATTTTATTGGATCCATTTTAGATATCAACAAAGTAGTATGAGTCAGCATATACTGTATTAGCTAGCGAGCAGCCCATGCCAGAGCACAACAAGTTTTCTCGAGCAGTGAATATCTAGTTTCACAGTCGGTAAACTTTTTGCTCAGGTGATAAATAACATGCTCTTTTCGGCCAGACTCGTCATGCTGCTCCAATACACACCCCATTGAGTTTTCTAAAACAGTCAGATACATGATCAATGGTCTTCCCTCGACTGGTGGCATCAACACAGGAGGCTCTTGCAAGTATTCTTTGATTTTGTCAAAAGCAACTTGGCACTCATCATTCCATTTGACTACCTGATCTTTCTTCAGTAGTTTGAAGATTGGTTCACAAGTAGATGTCAGGTGAGAAATGAATCTGGAAATGTAGTTCAAACGTCCCAAGAATCCTCTGACTTCCTTCTCAGTACGAGGAGCAGGCATCTCTTGTATCGCTTTCACTTTAGTAGGATCTAATTCAATACCATTGTTGCTGACAACAATGCCTAGGGGTTTACCAGACCGTACCCCAAATGTGCATTTGTTTGGATTCAACCTCAGCTTATACTTCTTCAGTCTCTCAAACAGTTTTTGTAAGTGATCAAGATGCTCTTCTTCTGTTTGAGATCTGGATATCATGTCGTCCACATAGACCTCTATTTCGTGATGTATCTTGTCGTGAAATAGAGCTACCATGGCATGCTGATAGGTTTCCCCAGCATTCTTCAGTCCGAATGGCATCACCTTATAGCAAAAAGTGCCCCACTGCGTGACAAACGTTGTTTTCTCCATATCCTCGGGCGCCATTTTGATTTGGTTGTAGCCTGAGAAACCGTCCATGAAAGAAAACACTTTGTGTTGTGCCGTATTGTCAACTAGAATATCAATATGGGGGAGTGGAAAATCATCCTTAGGGCTTGCCCTATTCAAATCTCTATAGTCCACACACATTCTCACTTTGCCGTCTTTTTTGGGCACGGGAACAACATTGGCAACCCATTGGGGATAATAGGTGACAGCCAAGAATCCAGCATTGAATTGCTTCATGACTTTTGTTTAATCTTTTATGACATATCAGGCCTCATGCGGTGAACCTTTTTCTTTACTGGCGGACAATCCTCTCTTGTAGGCAGACGATGTACCACAATATCAGCATCAAGTCCCGACATGTCTTCATACGACCAGGCAAAGACTTTAACATAGTCGTGTAACAACTGAATCAGATGCTCCTTGATACTGGGTTCCAGATTGGCACCCACCTTGACCTATTTTTTTCCTTCTTCGGTACCTAGGTTGATTATATCCACGGGCTCCTCGTGAGGCTGAATGGTTCTCTCTTCTTGTTGTAGTAGTCTGGCAAGTTCCCCCGGTACTTCACAATCTTCCTCACCTTCATCTTCGGCTTGGTAGATTAGATTCTCTGAGTCACAAAAGGCCATAGCAGTATCGTTACCCATGGGATCCCAAATGGATGTATACCTGCATTGTGAGTGTGAGTGTGTGTAAGGGTATAGCTATCCTTGAAAGAAAAAAATGTAAAAAGAAAAAACAATGAGCACAAAAGTTTGTATGCGAAAACGTCCATGATTCATTGATGTCATATGAAAATAAGATAATAACCCTTACAAATGGACCATTGTGCCTAGAGTAAGACACAAGGTTTTAAGAGTGCAAATTGTTTTAATATTACAGATCCAACAAAATGTAAAGACAAATTGCTGTGGGATAAAAGTGATCGGGACAAAATCTCTAGCCTCCTAGTTGTTGAGCCCTCCACTGACAGTTGGCAATATCCAATCCTCCAAGTCACAGCTATCTTCATCTCCTTCTACGGCATTGACCTCGCGGTTGCTGATCTTCAGGGGTGGTCCTTCGGCACGAGCGTGGCGTAAAGCCTTCTGAGCACTTGAAGTGAAACCTAGGCCAAACTTGTCAGACTTATATGGGATATCTGGGAGTTGTCCCCATATAGTGCACCCACCTTCTTCTACCACTGCTTTGGCATCCTTCAGAGATGACATCCGGAGTGGAGGCCTTGTGATCTTGGGAACAGCCTAAGTTACTGCCACATCTTGCGGGACCTCTTCAAAGTGTTGGAATGGAGTTTCAATAAATTCACCATATAATTCCACATATCTGAAGTAATTGAGATGGCTGATCATATACTCTTCTTCTCCATGAATGGTGATAATCTTCCCTTGAATCAGATATTTCAGCATTTGGTGCAACGTAGAAGTGACAGCACCAACATTGTGAATCCATGGTCGGCCTAGCAAGCAGGAGTATGAAGGGCGGATATCCATTACATAAAAAGTTGAATCAAAAGTTTGGGTTCCAACTTTAATGGGAATGTCTACCTCCCCATGTACCATTCTTTTCGAGCCGTCAAAAGCCCTTACTACTATGTTACTTGGTTTCAATGTCAATCCCTCGCGATCAAGCCTATCAAGAGCTTTTTTAGGTAATACATTCAGAGATGAGCCAGTGTCCACCAAAACATGAGCTAGGTTTGTGCCCATACATTCAACTAAGACATGCAATGTGTTGTACCCCAAAATTTTCCCTCCCATTTTTCACAGAAATCACAACCCTAGGGTTTCTCAAATATTCAAGATTGGCTCAGGAATCGATCAGACATATTTTCTCCCTTGGCAGTAAATCAGGAATTAGGTTTTTTTCTTGCATTTCTCAAAAGAATTGAATTCTCAGAAATTCAATTAACTGTCACATGTTTTCATGCTTTTTCAAGTTTACTGAAAGATTACTGTTTGTTCTCAAGGCATGTTTATTTGGGACAAGAATTGGGATCTGAGACTGTCATTTGGAACATTCATGTTTTGTTTGATCTAGGTTAGCCAGATAATGTGCTTCTGTTAAGACATTTGCTTGTTAATGGAATAAGACGTTTGCTGGTTCATGGAATGAACATTTTTTTTATGGAATACACAGTGCATATTTATTTGGAATGCAGTGGCGAGATTACATGATCACTAGAATTTAAGTTATCTTGGTTGGAATTATTGGAATACAGTTTCAATTATCTTAATCAAGAATCTTAAAGAATTAGTGAAGATGCGAAGAGAAAATTGCAATTTATTGACAGTAGAAGATTTTAATGTATATCAGAATACCTCATAAGACTTTCTTTCATTTATTTCAAAAAATTGTTACATTACAATTTATTATTTAAAAGCTTTAAGTTTTACAACTTATTGTATTTGAAAAAATAAATTAGTACAATTATTTGAGTATTCCTATCTAAATTACAAAGGAAAAAATGTAAGCCTAAGAGTGACTAAGCTTCCATTACTTCCATGCATGCCAAAGAATCTTCTGCTTCCTCTGCTTTGCCACCATCCAGTTTGCGCTCACATGAAAAAAACAAAAGACAGAAAATTGATCAGTACAGTTAATTGGATATGGTTAAGAATTTTCAAAAGAAAAAATGTGTTCATCATTAAAGTTTGCAATTTGGAATCAGAGGGCTATTTTTAATCACGTTTTTATTTTTCTATTTTTGCAAATCACAAGAAGATTGCTCTTCTTGGTTCACAAAAATAAAAATAAAAATGTGCAAGCAATTTATCCAAATACAAGCAAAATTGCCCAAACAAGGGAAAATATACAAGCAGCATGGCCAAGCAGGCAGCAGACGCGCAAAATGCAAATGGCAAGCAGCATATCAGCGTACCAAAGGCAAGCATGCAACAAGGCTGCCTAAAACTGGACAGCAGCATGTCAGCGAAAACAAATACAAATGGCAAAATGGCAAACATCATAAGCAGACAAAAGGGCATCAGCAAGAAGAAAATATAAAACTAAGTCAACAAGCTAGAGGCTTGTTCATAAGCCATTTCATCATTTTCCATTAAATTTGCAAACTTTTCAGAAAAAGCACTTGGCTTAAGGGTCATTAAGAGAGGAAGAGGAAAGAAGTCACCTAGGGGATGCTGCCCTGCTGTCACAATTGCACCAAAAATGCTAGCAAACAAAATTGCAAGGAAAAGAGCCTAAGAAGAAAATCCTAAAGTATTCAAAATTTGGTGGTTTCCCAACATTTTGAATAAGCTGTAAAGAAAGAAGCCAATATAACAGTAGAGAGGGTCATTAAGAGAAGAGGACAGAAAAATTATCAAACAAAACTGCCACCAAACCTCCAAAACCCTTGAACTTGTTAAACCATAACTAACATCCCAAAACAGTTCAAAACCATTACAAACTGCTACAAATTTTCAAACACAACAAAGCCATCAAAAACTCAGCTCAAACATCCAAGACATATAACTCAGTTCAAACATCCAAAACAACAACATTCCTCAAACTGTCAAACTAAAAAACCAACATCCTCATCAAACCATAACAAACAGCCAAAATAACCAAACTGTCAAACCAAAACAGTCCAACATAATATCAAACCTGCATAGCCACAAATCAAAAACCTCAACAGTTCAAAAATCCCAAAACCATCCACCAAACATACAACTCAGTTCAAACATTCAAAAACCTGTAACCCAACTCACAAGGCCAAACTGTAACCATCAAACCTAGTTTCCAACAAGAAACCTGTTAAACCATAACCAATAGCAACAATAACAAAAACCTGTTATCAAACCAAAAAAAAAACCTTCACAAAGCCTAACAAACTGTAACAATACCAAAACTCCAACCAGTTCTCAAAAATAACCAAAACCAAACATAACAAGCTCAAACAGTTCAAAATCTGTATAGAAAGTTCAAACAACCTTCAGAAAAGTATCAAAACTGTAACCAACAAAAACATAACAACCTCCCAACACTCTATCAACATCATCAAAACCAACAACATCATTATCATCATTATCCAACAATCAGAAACAAACATCATCCTCATTCAGTAAAGAGGATAGACAAAGAAAAAGTACCAAAAGTGAGCATCCTTCGTCATCATCTCTTCCTCCTTGCCTAGCCCGTCACCAGGGAGCATCTCATCTTAAAATCTCACTTCTCACAGAAAAGCTCCAAAGGTATATTTCTTGACAAACTATTTACTGCATCTCAAACATATAACACAATAGGTTAATAGAGAAAACGTGAATAAGGAAAAATAATAACAGAAACTCGCTTAAACATCAAACAAAATCGTAACAAAAATAAATAACAGAATCATACCCCTTCAAGAAGAAAAAGCGTTGGCGCTTAGGATGTGAGAGAGATGGGCTCCGGTAACGAGGGTGAGAGGAAGATCAAAGATTGCATTTTAAACCCTTTAAGTGTTTTCATTTCAAATTAGGGATTTCAAAAAAAGCATTCACTCATGAATTAGGGACGAGTAGAGGCGTTGAATGAGAAAGATGAACGAGAGAGAAAAGCGATAGAAACGAACAGAGTGGCGCCGCTGTGAGACTCACGAAGCACAAACCCTAATTGTCTCACATTTACCCTAATCAGAAGCATTAAGCAAGCTTAGGAGATTTGGGTTAAGGTTTTGTTTTTTACAAAACACCTAAGCTCACACGAGCCTCTTGGTTCCCTCCCCCCTTTGCCTTTTTTTTTGTTTCAGTAAAAAAATAACCCCTTTTGGGCCTAGCACCCTCCAAATTCTTTAAAGCCCATTTTCTTCCCTTTTTTCTTTTTAATTTGTTGTTATTTGTTTTGAAAATTACTAATATTATTTTTTGTACATTTTTTTAGTCTTAAGAATCAATTTTCATTATTTTATTTTTTATGACTTTTTATTAATTTGTAACATTTAATAAAAACACCAAAAAATCAAGATTTAGTTTAATTAATTTTCTTTCTTTAAACTTTTCCTTTTAAATTAATAAAATACATAAAGGAATAATAATAATAAAATTTTAATCTTTCTTTTTTAGAATAGATTTTTATTTATCTCTTTTCAAGTAAATACATACATTTCATACTTTATTGATTTTATTTTCATAAATTGTCTTAGCATTATATTGAGTCGCACAACAATTCGATTTGGTTGTAATGTTTGGACATTGCTCTTCTTTATGTGACTCATCCCCATTTGTAATAATTGTACCCCCATTTCCGGATACTTTTGTAATAGCTTAGACTTTTAATTCCCGTAATTTATTGCTTTCTATATACTGTGTAGTGATTAGGCATGTATGGCAAGATTCAAAAATCAATCGCTAGATGACCTAATCCAAGAATAAATAACTTGAAATCAACACACTTCTCACACGTGCACCTCTAGGGTAACCTTGCTTGTTGCCTTGGAAATACAATCATGTCCCTCGAATATGAGACACTCTAGCAAATGACCCTTCAATAAACAAAGATCGTAGTCCCTCGACGACCCTCGATGTTGCCTTCAATAAAACGATCCCATCCCTTACAAAATTGCTAGAGCGTCTCACAAGTTGCCTTCAATGATTGTAAAATTGACCCGCGCCTATCCCTTCATCTCCATGGATGGGGCTTCTTACCAAATTAATGGTAAGATAGCACCATTAAAAGGAAGAAAAAAGAACAATTTAAGACTTTTCGAGTAGATATATTCGCTCTTAATTACTCACTTGCTCACAACAAAAACTTTCACACCTACACTTCCATTTCAAAAACATTTTCAAAAGATAAAATGTTTTATATACGTTCTTATAGAGACGAGAACCATAACAAAACCTCTTTTTCAAAACACTTCTTAAAACACGATTCACAAACACATATTTGAACCATTTTTTTGAAACAAAACTTTGTATACGTTCTTATAGAGACGAGAACCATTACAAAGAGACTTTCCAAAATACTTTAAAAAAAACCACACCACAAGCACACAATCAAACAAAAGCAAGTGATCTAAACGAATAACTAAGAGCCCATGGAAAACCATGGATGAAAAGGGTGCTAACACCTTCCCTTTTCATAATCTACCCCCCGAACCCAAGAAAATTCTCGAAAGGTCTTTCCTGTGCTTTTTTTACCTTTCCTTTTGGATAAAAGAAAAGTCGGTGGTGACTCTTGCTAACCGCACAAGTGCGAACGAAACGCAAAACCTCTAGTCAGTTCTCCCACCGCATCACACAATGCCTCATTATGCTTCCTTCCTCTTGGAGTTAAATCAACATCCGAAAAACCTAGACCATTATCTACAGTCAAGCTAGCTACACAATCTTGGAATTGATCAGCAGATGTCTCTTGAGGTACATGGGCAGTTTTCAGGAATTTTACCAAGGCTTTTGCATGCGCCTCGGAACATAGTAGTAATGCTAGCATGGAAATTTTAGAGGGAGTTTGCCCCAGTTGTTCAACTACATCGTAGTCACTTCTTTTTATGATCTTCAAAATCTCCTCCATCTCTTTCCGGGAGGTCTCTGGGATAGCCAATGACTGAGCCTTCATCCGGACAGGCTCAATCAGAATACTTTTACCTCGAGTCTCAGTTAACTCGACAACAGGAGTGTCAGTAGGAATGATAACAGGGGTTGTAACAGCTTTGTTAGTTGGAGTATCAATGGGGATGATTATAGGACTGGGAACAACTTTTGGAGAAGTAACAACAGGAATGATTACGGGTCCAGAAACTGCTTTTGGGGGAGCAATTTTTGGAGAGAATATCCTTCCACTTCGGGTAATCTTGCTAGTTCCTACAATATTACTAATGTCGGAGTTGACCTTCTTAGAACTCGAATCTTTGGTGGCTGGCCAATCCTGCTTGATACCGTGGTAGTAGACATCCCCTACATAATTCTATGGTATGGTTTTGTCTGACAAATATGGGACTGGTCCAGGCATTATGATTATTAAAGGAGTTGATTTCGGAACTGATGTAATTCTAACGGGTCTTTTGGTGGAGACCCTGGAAGAATTGGAGGAAATGGTAATGATAGAAACATCTTCAAAAGGAATAGGTGGGACAAAAGTCTTTTCAAACAAAATTTCTTTGTTATCTATTAGGCACTGAACGCCTATTTTCAACAAAGGATCACTGGTTGGTGAAGACAAACATAAATGACAACCTTCATCACAACCCGGGAACACATCGGCATTCAACAAGTTCACTTTAATAGTCAAGAGTGGGGTCATAAGTTCATCAACTAAAGTAACAAACATTTCTTCTTCAATGGCATTGGTATTATGGCCATGTCTGGGCATAGGGGTAGAAATGACATTTGGCTTTTCGGGCGCATCGAATTCAATCTCTTTTGCTTCAATGAGATCTTGTATTTTGTTCTTTAGATCCTAACAGTTATTAGTGTCATGGCCAGGACTTTCAGAGTGGTATGCACAGCGGGTATTGGGATGATAGTGAGGAGATGTTGTGTTGGGGTTTTTTGGAGCTTCTTTCAAGGTCACCAAATTGGATTTTAGTAGATGCGGTAGTATCTGAGATGGGGTCATGTTAATTCTGGTGAACTGTCTGACCAGTCTTTCCATCCTTGGTTGGTTATTTCTTTGTTGATCAGGCGTAGGTTTAGGGATCATCACAACCCCCACCATTGGTGGGCGTTCAGCCCTATCTTGATTTCTCTGAGGATAAACAGCAACCACTTCTTTCTTTCCGATAACTGGCTTCCTTATAGCAGCAGAGGATGTATCTTTCTAAATCTTTCCACTCTTTATACCAGCTTCTACTCTTTCTCCGGTTAATATCAGTTCAGTAAAACCTGCCGATGAACTTCCAATTAAATGATTGAAGAAGGGACCAGACAAGGTGCCCAAGAACATGTCTACCAACTCTCTCTCAGATAGAGGGGGTTGAACTCTTCAGGCTAAATCTCTCCATTTTTGTGCATAGTCCTTGAAGTCTTCATTTGAAGCCATGGCCATACTCCGGAGTTGAGTACGGGTAGGCACATGATCGGTATTGTATTGGTATTGTTTGTAAAAGGCTGCAGCAAGATCTTCCCAGTTATAAACATTGGCTCTTTCTAACTGGTAAAACCAATCAAGTTGAGTTCCAGACAGGCTGTCTTGGAAGAAGTGTACCCATAATTCTTTGTCAGCGGTATGGGGCTGGATTTTCCTTACATAGGACCAGAGATGCATTTTTGGACATGAGACTCCGTGATACTTGGCGAACACAGGTGCTTTGAATTTGAGAGGAATTACAATCCCTGACACTAACCCCAATTCCTCAAAGTCCAATCCAGGCACTTTTTGGATTTCCATCGCACTCAACCGCTCTTTGAGATGTTTATACTTGTCATCAGCAGGAGGGTATTGTTCTTCAAAATAGTCTTCTTCTTCCTCTTCCTCTTCTGATTCTGATGGGACAACTGTTTCCTTGACTTTCCTATCTTGATTGTCTCTCTCACCGGATGTCGTTGCAAAGTATAAGGTCCTTCTTGTCTTCCCATGAAATCTTCTTCCCATGTTTAGGACTTCGGTTTCCTTCTTTGTCTTCTTTTTCTTCTCCTCAGCCAGCAAAGTCTTCAACTCTTCTTGTCCTTTGGCTAGGGTCAAGAGCAACTGTTGAAACTGCGTATTCTGAGCTTGGAGGTCCTTCACTGTTTGCTCAAGATCCATATTACTGAAATAAACAGAAGAAAGATGAGGAGACTTGTTGCAAAAGACCTGCTTATGTTATGATGAATGGTATATGCATATGTAATGATTTCAAGGATTTCAAAGATTCAAATTTGTTTTAGACAAAAAGGAAACACACGTTATATTAATAAATTAAAGCTTGAGTACATCAATTCCTCTTGGGCTTATAAGGAAATACAAAAGCTTAAAGATAAAAAGGTAGTGCGCATCCTCTTTGGCACGATGTAGGCATTGAGGTTTTGCTCCTCATGAAGTAGCCTAGTGAGTTCCAAAACCTTCTTCTCGCTTGCGTAGAATTGGGCTTCGAAAGTATCTCTCTCTCCCTTGAGTTGTATCCAATCCCTTTGTAGGTCTTCAAGAGAGGTAGGCATGTCAGGATGTAGGATAGTGTATGGAACTTCTCCTTCCATGACAGGCTCAATGATTACCGGGAGAATGGAGGGGTAAGGTATCATAAGACTCTGAGCACGAGTTCGTACCCATTTGAGGTAAGGCTCAAGAGGGATAGAATTTTTAGGCCCCAAAGTCTTGCTATCCACCTTGTTTAACATCCTCCAAGCTCGGATAAATCTCTGGCGAAGACCTTGATAGTCGTTGTCATAGTCAAATACCAAACCTTGAACCAGCATCTCGTACGGGCCATCCCTTCGAGCGTAACCAAACTTTCTTAAGGCTAAGCATTGGTTGTAGGTGATACCTCCCCTAATTCCAAGTAAAGGGACATTAGGTAATTCTCCACAACGGTCGACAATGATAACATTCTCTTTGGATCGGGAGCACCAATGAATGTCGAAATGTTTGAGCGTCATCAACCTTTGTGACCACCTTGAACCTTGCTCATTTTTTAATATAGATTGGGGAAGATGAGAAGTAAACCACCTTTCCAAGAGAGGAGTGCAACATATAAGAACACCTCTTTTCCTCATTGTGCGAGTGTGAAAAGAGTGTAGGATATCTCCTAGAAATGTAGGCACCGGGTTGCGGGATATAAAGATTTTGACGGTGTTAATATCTATGAGTTGGTCAGGATTTGGAAACAAAACCATCCCATAGATGAGGAAAGCCACAATTTCCTCAAAGGCTTGCAAGTCCAAGGAATTCCAACAATTTTGGGCTTTCTCGAACAAGAACTTTGCTAAGAAACCTTTGACACCACTCCTTGTTTCCCAATGAGTTGTGATATCAGATGAGTGTAAGTGTAGAGCTTGAGCAATCTCTTCTGGCTTTGGGTCTCTTTTCGTACCGTTTAAAGGTAGTTGATTGAGAATGGGAATCCTTAAGAATTGGGAGAATTCTTCCAAAGTAGGCACAAGTTAATAGTCGGGAAATGTGAAGCAATGGTGTAAAGGATCAAAGAACTGAAAGAGCACCTTCATCATATCCTTATATGTGTTGGAGATGACCAAGTTGAGTAGGAGACCATGTATCTCGGTAAATGGAGAGTTTTCAGGAATCCTTGAAGATAGCTCCTTAAGTTGTGGATGGATTCTTACAAGGTTGACTTGAATAGTTTTCCTGCGAAGTGAATCCATATCCTATAAAACAAGAACAAAGATGAATCCAAAAATCCTTGAAATGGTTAGTGGATGTATATGATGTTCATGATGTTATGTACAAGTATGCATATACAAACAAAACAAACAAATCCTTAGGTTTAGGCTTGCATGGAGTTTTATAGGTAAGTACCCTCTTGAAGTTTAGTTGGCTTAAACTTGTCCTAGTAATAGTAACCGGGTTCTAAGGAGCTCAATATCATTGGTTTGCTTCCTTGGTCATTGTTTCAGCACAAGCCTCTTTAATGGCGACCAAAATATCCCAAGAAACCAAACCTCAATGAGTGTAGTATCGAGTATCTACCAACTTCGGACTGCACCAAAGCCGGTCATCTCACTACATCCTAAAGGCCAAGTTGGTCAAGTAAAGGTTCTAAAAGTTCATTAGTGCTTCATGACATCACTCAATGGCCCCATATTCTCTTTGATTAACTCAAAGGCTACTGGTACCCACAAATATGTCGCACTAACGTAGTTATTGCTTAGACCATATCAGTATACCCCGTGCAGTTTCCACAATGTATTGCTACTTACTTATAATGTATCTTAAATCTGGGTAGAAGATTCAAACTCAAACAAAGAACCATAATGTAAAGCATATAAGTCAAACAATATAAGGAAATAAATGTGATCTATCCCTAAGGTAACCCCACTTTTTAGAATTTTCCCCAACAGAGTCTCCAATTCTGTGATACGGTGGGAGAACTAACTTGAGGGTTTTGCGTTTGATAGCAAATGTTGCGGTTAGCAAGAGTCGCCACTGACTTTTCTTTTATCCAAAAGGAAAGGTGAAAAAGCACAGGAAAGACCTTTGAGATTATTTCTTGAGTTCGGGGGGTAGATTATGAAAAGGGAAGGTATTAGCACCCTTTTCATCCATTTTTATCCATGGGCTCTTAGTTACTTGCTAGATCACTTGTTTTTGTTTGAAATTGTGCTTTGTGTGGTTTTGAAAGTATTTTTGAAAAGAGGCCATTGTTTAGGCGAACTTTGTAATGGTTCTCGTTCGTAAGAATGTATACAAAAGTGTTGATCTTTTGAAAATGTTTTCAAGTTTGAAAGTGTATGTGTGTTTTGAAAATAGCAAGGATGTTTATTTTGAAATGGGGCAAGTAATTAGGAGCAATCTACCTACTCAAATGTCTTTTTTGTTCATTTTCTTTTCCTTTGACATTGTTGTCTTATCATTGATTTGGTAAGCAAACCTATCTTTGGATGTAAACAGGACGGGTGTGGGTCATCGTATAACCATGATTAGCAATATTACAAGGTATCTTAGCATTCTTTTTTAGGGACTAAGATCATTTGTAAGGCAACTTAGATAGCGTCATCGAGGGACTATGATCTTGTATTTGCTTGTTTTTGCTAAGATACCTTACATGCGTAATATGGCCATTTTGTATAAGGCAACCAAGTGGGATAACCCTAAGGGTGCTTGTGTGCAAGTGTATTATTTTCATGCTTGATTTTGTCTTGAATTAGGGTTTTCTATTTGATTGATTTTGTTCTTTCCATACAAACCCTAATTACTAGCATGTGAATATAAAGCATTTAAATTGCGGAAAATAAAAATACTAAGCTATTACATGATTTGTGGGAAGGGGGTGTACAAATTGAATGAGGATTGCAATAATTTAAAGCCTAATTAGTCTATTACAACCATATTGAATTTATACAATAATTGTAATAAATAAATGTACAAAAATAAATATGCAAGAGTGTAAATGCAAAGAAAATGGATCTTTTTGTTTGGATTTTTTATGAGAAAAAGGAATTTGTTTTAACCTAATTAATTAAAAGAAAATAATTAATTTAGTTTAAATTTATTAATAAAAGATTTTGAATAAAACCCTAATATTATTTAGTTGATTAAAAGAAGTTAAGTTTATAAGAAAAGCATTTTTTGTTATTTCTGTCTTGAAAATATTTATGACATCATGAAATATTTTTAGTCTTTTTTATATAAAAAATAATATATTTTAATAGGTGTATAAGAAAAACAAATATTAACCTAGTTTTAATTAAATTTACAAGGTGATTTGTAAAAAAAAAAGTATAGTTAATAAAAGTATTTTTTTGGTGAGAAAAATAAAATAAACTAAATAAAAATGAAGATAAATTTTTTTAATATTTTTTATGATCTTTAATATTAGTGAAAAATAATTAAGAGAAAAAAAAAACAAATAAAATTAAGAAAATAAAATAAATTGGGCCAGGGGTGCATAAGCAGGCAGGGAGGTTAGTTAGTAAAAAAAAAACAAAAAGCCCAAAGGCCCAGGCGTCCTGCAAAAAAGGTCAGAAAATGCATAAATGTGTAAAAACACAAAATGGGTACCACTGGGGCTCAAATCCAAGTCCCAAAGGTTAACAGGCGCGTGCTTTACCATTGGGGTGGCTATACATCCGTTTATATAAACAAAACAGTAAATATGTAAGGCAAATCAAGTCCTGATGACTTCATCTTCAACCTCCAACCGGTGTACCTGTAACTTCTTCATTTCTCAACAAAAATGGAAGATGACAAAATGAAAGTTGTTGCATTCTTCCTCACGAATCTAACCAAGTAAATAACTAAAGCTAAAAGTCAAAGATAAATTAGAATTTCTCTGGCCCTAATTTGAACCCTAAAAATTTCAGAAACTTCAACTCTAAAATTCTCTAAGCTCAGGCCATGTAAATGCAAACTATGGATATGTACAACTTCGTGGCAATGAGGTCTACATTTTATCTTCACAAATGCAAGCCTAACAATACCTAAGTAATGAGATAGAAGTTCAAGAAAAAAACCTCAAAACTGGAAATCGTGAAATGCAAATGAGCTTGATTCAAAGTGCTGCAAGGATCAGGTTAGCTTCCCTGAGGTCCCAGGAAGCTAATATAATGATTAGCTTGAGCTGAAAGTGGTTGGGGAGCTCTGGAGAAGTCAAGTTGAAGACCCCTGTTTTTGAAAATGGAACTTAATGATGGAGGTGTTACAGTTGAGCAAATGGACTTTGGATGGTTTTTATTTGATGTTTAGAAGCTTTTGGAAGTGAAATGCCAGAGAACGCACGAGGGAATTTAGAGTTTGCTATGTAAAGTCAGAACTTGCACAACAATGGTGTTTTGAGACAATTTATGGCTAGAGGGAGTCTGAGTGAGTTTAAGGGTCTTTTTTGCTCGTCCTAGCTCACAAATAGTTCTTCTATTTATAAGCAACAAGTTTAGAGACTTGTTGTTGATCAGAATTTGAAATTACATGTTTATGCATAACATGTGATTTTTTTGAGAAAACAAGTTTCAATGCCTTGTGTACTTGCTAGTATAGAGTGGTTATGCTTTAAATAAGCTTGATTATGAATTTTTGGATGGAGTGTGATTAGAGGGAACAAGTTAGAGGCTCAATGTGAACTTTATGCAAAAAGCTTGCTTTACAAGTATGGTATTGTTAACTTTCTTCCCAAAATGGCAATGTGAATTGGATAAAGCTTAAACCACTTGGATTATAGCTCAAAAGTTTGTGTAATCCATCAATTATGGAGTGACAAAAAAGTTTGAGTCCTGTAAAGGAAATATTATGCAGTCTAACATTGAAATTGCATTTGTGTTCATCATGAAAATGACCTATAATTCAAGTGACAAAACACCAACTTCATCTCTTCGATTCTCCCTACTCAAGAATGATCTCAAGGAGTTCTTGGACGTTTTGGAAATCTTGCAATGTGCTATACAACTCATATTTGAATTGATTTTGAAAATTATCCTTGTAACTATGTGAAAAATTGCCATGAAGTTAGGTCAAAAATCTGCCTAACTAGGGCAAAATTTCACTAAGTCTTTTTTAGTTCATGAGCATGTTTTCATAAAATTATAACTTGAGATCCAAGAATTTTTAGGAGAAGTTGTATGAATAAAAGTTGTATATTTTATGGATATCTACAACTTTCATGTTGGAAGTTTCTCTTGAATCATCTTGCATCATGGTGAAAATTTGGCTCAAAGTTATGAAAAAACATGAAATTTCCAACACTTAGAAAAATTTCTAAGTTTAGAAATTTTGACTTTTAAAAATGAAATCTTGACTTTTTGATTTCTTGATGAATAATTTTCATATTTTGACATGTTTTGATGGATTATGATCTTTGGCACTTGAATTTAACCAAAAAGTCAAAGTTTGACTTTTCAGTATACAGTTGACTTTTGATCAGTTGACTGCAAAATTCATCTGTCAATCCAATGAATTTGCAATGTTTTGAATAATGTCATTATGTAAAAATGATGCAATTGGACTCTTGAGATTATGCCTTAAACCAATTGACCATTTGCTAGGCCAAAAATCAGAAATCTCCCTTTCCTAGTCAAAACCCTAATTTTGACCATTTTGCCCTTTTGGAGATTTGATCAAATTTCTTGAGGAATTATGATCCAAACTTGATCAAATAATACATATGAGTCTAAAATGTTGATGTAGATAAAAAATTATGAAGTTTTACTGTTGTTGCAACTGGTTTTTAAATTAGAGTCGCCACCCTTAATTTTTATCCTAAACGAAGGGAGTATAAAGGAATAACCCTAAAAGAAATTCATAGATTCTAAGTTTGACTCGGTTCTAGACGAGGGAAGGTGTTAGGCACCCCTTATCTACCTTGTTCGCAAGGATACTAGGTTTAGAAGTGCGATGTTTAGGAAATAGGGTTTTAATTATTAATTAAGGAAAAGGGTTTGAATTTTAGTTAGCGGGACTCGCCATGATTTTGATCGTATGCCTAAGTATCCTCTTTAGGAGGAATCAGAGTCTGATTTTCGTAGTTCGCGGTTTTGTTTGTGTTTTTTATGGATTGCAAAATATATTTTGAATTTCCCGCGTATGTGGTCTAAGAATAGGAATAGAGGAGTTTGTTAGACCAAATACGCAGTTAATTTAAACATATTTGTATTCCTTTTCGAAAATTAATTGTTCGAATTAATTTATTACGAAAAAAAGTAGTTTGGCGATTGTTTGTGTATTTTTAGACGTAGAACAGTGGAGTCTGATATAGCCCCCGTATCACGTGGCCAGATATTGGCCACGTGTCGCTCGCAGATGTAATATTTTGTGAGTTACGTGGATTTTAATTGTTTAATTTTTGAATAATAAATCGGCGGACGATGTGTCGATCAATTTAATTACCTGACCGTGGACATTTTATAGAATGTTTGAATTGAATAAATTATAAAAATACTTGAATTTACAATATTTGATTTATTTTTAATATTTTATTAATAACCTAAATTAGGATTAGAAAATAAATATAATAAGCCAAATCAGTGATTAAAACTAATAAATTTAAACAAATTAAATTAAATTGACCAAAACTAACTAAAGAAAACTAATCCTAATTTTTAGCAATAATAAAAATAATAATAAAAAAACAAAACAAGGCTAACCTTGCCTAGCCTCCCAAGGAGGCGTTCCACCTTTTTGTTATACAGTTATAGAAAATAAAAAAAATAATCCAATCTAAAAAATTATTAGTACAAAATATAATGAGGAAAAGGGGAAAAAAATTGAAACCACGAGAGTGGGGCGGACGGGCCAAAAGCCCAAATGGAAATGTTATAGCAAAAACCTTAATTGAATCAAGATAGCCACAACCTCTTTGTCTTTCCCCTGTCCATAAATATGCTTCCTCCGCCTAATACCTACAATCTTGTACTTCCAATTTAGTGGCTAAGGGTAATCGCGAACTCATCGGATGTAGGCCGTAATGCTGCGCAATTTGAGGGCTCCGACGGATTCCTCGCGCAGGTGGAGGTGTTGTACGCTCGTGGAGAACAACGATGGCGGAGGGTGGCGACTTTGATGTTGCTCCAATCTATTTAGCTTCTGATTCTACTTTGATCCTGTAACGTTTTTTCTCTGTTTCTGTTCTTTTCAGTAACTACTATTTTCACCTCCTTGCTTTACTGTCCTTTTCTTTCTTTTTGATTCTCTGTGAAACAAACAAAAACACAGAAAAATAGTAGTAATAATTTAGTTGTTTTTAATGATTTTGCAGGTTGTTTTGTTAAACAAGGATGTGATGATGGGTAGTTTGGTTGTTGAGCAGGTAGCGAGTATGACGGTTGGATTGGATGAAGATGAAGGTCGTGCGGTTTAACAGAGAAAGTACATTCCGTGAATAAGGTGGTTCGGTCGGTGGGTTGATGATAGTGAATGTTGAATGGTGTGAAGAGGTGTTTGCGGTTGAGTGACGAAGATGGTGAAGAACAATGGAGCAGAAAGGAGAATGTGTTCTCGTGTCTCAACGTAAGCCAAATTCTCAAAGTTGTTTTAACAAATGAAATTATTGATAGAGGAATGAATCCAAAAAAGAAATATGGGTATTGATTTTGTGGAGAGAAATGAAGACTTCCTTTTTTGTTTTCTTCCCTGTCCTCCTATTTTGTTTTGATTTTATAGCTCTTAGGTGTTGTAAATTAGGAAGTAGATAAATTTGTCTGTAAATTAGTTTTGGGAACAAAGAAATGTGTCTGCAAATTAATTCTTAGAATTGATTGAGTTTTATGTCTTAGGAAATATTTTGAACATTTTGTTTGTAATTTAAGAGCTTTGCAAAAATGTTTATGTTTCTCTAATTGATTTTTTTTCCAGGTACAAACATGAGTTTATTACTTACGATTCGTACAGCAAAAAAAACCTGTGTTGCTTGCTTTTTTTTATTCATACAGAACCTATTATAAAAATAAACAACAGGTGTTCCTTATTGAATTAGGCCATACAATTAATCCATCGTTTTAAAAAAAAAATCATGAATACAACTTCAAATAATAATAATAATAATAGTAATAATTAAAATAATAATTACTAATGATAATAACATCAATAGTATTAATAATAATTATAGACTTAAAGTCAGATATTGACTTTAGTTTAATTAGTATAATAAAAATAATTTTAACAACATAATTTAATTATATAGCTACAAAAATATTAATATGAACTATAATACTGATTTATTGTACAACAAATAATGATAATAGCAACAAATATTTTAAAAAAAATGGGCTTCAAACCCTCTTATTGGGCCATAGAACTAATTCAGATTTTGTAAAGCCCGCACACTCATTCTTCTTATAATACACCCCTCTCTTAAACTTGAAACAAATTTTAAGACTTAATGGACCATCAGATATTGATGGTCTATTTTACATCAACACACCCCCTTTGACTTTAAATACTCATATAAAGGTGAAAACTAAATAATAAAAAATTATTTGAAGAAAACCCTAGATTAGGGTAGGGCAAATTTGGGGTATGACAACTGTAAGTTGGCCATGGTTGACTTTTTCTCCAATACAACTGATTTTTTGGTCAACTGTTCAATTGACTGATCAAAAGTGTGATCCAAGGCTTGAAACTTGTCATGAGTAATCTTGAGGGTCCATAATGATCCATGAAAGTCATATGGGGCATTGGAAGTTAAAAAATCCTTGTGCAATCTCAAACCCTAATTTTGGTCATCAATGCCTAAGGAGGTGTCTTGAGCTGATCAAACCCTAGTGCAGTCTTGAGCCCAAGGAGATCTTGTGAGTAAATTCTTGATAAGTGAGAGGGACAATTTTGGGGTACAACAACAAGGTTTTAATGTTTCAATCATTTAAATATTACATTTCCTCAAAAACAAAAAAGACAAATTACTCTTGAATAAAAGTAATGGGCACAAAGTCCTTAGCCTCCCAATTGTTGAGTCCACCGCTGATGGTTGGGAAGATCCACTTGTCCAGGTCATAATCACTATCGTTGTCTTCCAGAGCATTGACTCCATGGTTGCTGATCCATAAAGGTGGTCCCCCGGTACGAGCACGACGAATAACTCTCTGTGATGCTGAAGTAAAACCCAAACCAAATTTGTCAGATTTGTAGGAAATATCTGGAAGTTGGCCCTAAATTATACACTCACCTTCTCCGACTACCGCCTTGGCATCCTTCAGAGAAGCCAACTTCAGTGGAGGTTTGGTGATCTTTGGGACCTTGGATGTAGTCTTGGTTGCAGCAACGGTCTGCGGAACCTCCTCCAAGTTCTGACAGGGGGTCTCAATGAACTCGCCGTCCATTTCGACTTACCTGAAATAGTTCAGGTGGCTCACCATGTATTCCTCTTCCCCATGATCTATGATAATTTTCCCATTGACTGGGTACTTCAGCATCTGATGTAGGGTGGAAGTCAGAGCACCAGCCCCATGGATCCAGGGTCGACCCAATAAACAGGAGTAAGATGGGAAAATGTTCATCACGTAGAAAGTGGAACTAAAAGTTTGATTACAACCTTTGATATGGATATCCACCTCCCCATGCACCATTCTTTTAGAACCGTAGAAGGCTCCCACCACAATGTTATTGGGCTTTAGTGTGAGTCCTTCGCAATCCAACCTGTCAAGAGCATTCTTGGGTAAGACATTTAGTGACGAACCTGTATCCACCAGAACATGGGCTAATGTAGTGCCCCTGCACTCAATGGAGATATAAAGGGCATCATTGTGTTTCCTTCCCTTGGGAGTTAAATCCGCATCAGAGAATCTCAGGCCATTATCAGCTGTCAAACTAGCCACATAATTCTTGAATTAATCAACGAAAGTGTCTTGAGGAATGTGGGAAGACTTCAGGAATTTTACTAAAGCCTTAGCGTGGGCTTCAGAGCATAACAGTAAGGCCAACATTGAGATTTTTGAATAGGTATGCCCTAATTGCTCCATGCTATTTTAATCACTCTTCATGATTATCTTTAAAATCTCTTCCATTTCATTTTTAGAAGCCTCGGGAATGACTTATGGGTGCGCCTTCGTCCAGACAGGCTCAACCAATACCTCTTTGCCCCGAGTCTCGGCTGACTCGGTAGAAGGGATATCAGCAAGACTAACAATAGGAGTAACAATGGGAATACTGACAAGAGTACCAGCAGGAATAATCATAGGGGTAGTAATAGGAGTACTAGCAGGAGTAGCAGCAGGAATAATCAGAAGAGTAGCAACAATTATTGGAGAGCTTTGTTAACATTCCTTTGAAGTACACCTCATCCTGATATGCCAATCGAAGGACACTTTATTGACATGCCTTCGAAGTACACATCATCCTGATATGCCAATCGAAGGACACTTTGTTGACATATCTTCAAAGTACACCTCATCCTGATATGCCAATCGAAGGACACTTGACTATCTTCAAAAAAAAATTATTTTCTTTAAGCAAGTGTTTGTAACCACCCAGGCAAGATAAAATCATGGAAAACACGAGAGGGCAAATTTTGGGGTACAACAGCTGCCACTGTTCAATCTTCTTGAACCTAGAGATTTAGATTAGCTTGTTTGCCTTTCGTGATCTAAAGGTGGAAGATGATTGGACACTAGAGTGCCCAGAAACTTTCACTCGATGATGTGAAGGTTGACTGTGTAGGGAATGGGCTTAAAGATGCCATTTGGAGAAGATGACTGAGAGTTGCTGGAGATGGGATTAAAGATGCCATCCAAAGTAGATGCTGACTCCATAAGAGTTTTTTTGTGGGATTTCCTGTTCCTGTTGTCTGAGGAGGAGTCCGCTGGAGAATGTTGATTTTTGTTGTTCTCCTACTTGAGGAAAACTCAGTGGGGAATAGAGTCTAGGAACTTCAGTTGTCTAAGGCTCTATTGAGGAGTTATCTCTGGACTAGAGAGATGAAAGTTTGTTGTTTTATGTTTGAAATCTAGGCTTCACAGTAACTTGCTGGAGAGAATGAAATTAACTGCTATTTGGAAATGTATTAGAAGAAACATGTGTAGGACTGTTTTAGGACGAGTCCGTGTTGGACTGCCTCTGGAAATATATGCGAAAACCTGGGTAGATCTGCTTTGTTTAGTCGTGTAGATAGTTTTCCTAGCTTATTACAGGTATTAATCTAGAACTTGATTTTGTTGGTCGTTGAGATAGTTGTGCTGGATGGTTTCAGGTATTAATCTCTGACCTTAGAAACAAAAATAGTTTTCCTGCCTTGTTACATGTATTAATCTTTAATCTGCTCATGTAGATAGTTTTCCTGGATTGTTACAGGTATTAACCTACAGTCGGTCATCCACAGATAGTTGTCCTGTCTTGTTACAAGTATTAATCTGGAACTCGTTTTGGTTGTTGAGATAGTTGTCCTGGCTGGTTTCAGGTATTAATCTCTGACCTAAGAGAAAGAAAGATAGTTTTCCTGGCTTGTTACGGGTATTAATCTTCAATCTGCTTATGTAGATAACTTTCCTGGCTAGTTACAGGTATTCACAAATGTACGGTAAGCAAGAGTCTCCATCGACTTTTCTTTTATCCAACAAAGGAAAGGGTGAAAAGAACAGAAAAAAACCTTTTCGAGATTTTCTGAGTAAGGGGTAGATTATGGAAAGGGAAGGTGTTAGCACCCTTTCCATCCGTAGTTTTCTACGGGCTCTTAGGTACTTTCTCATTTTTGAAAATTGCTTTCGTGTTTGTATGAAAAAGTTTTTGTTTGAAAATGCCTTAGTGCGGTGATTCGCTTTATGATAACCCTTGTATCAGTCCCCAAGAGTGTGATAAAGCGTTTTGAAAACTTTGTTTGAAAAGTGTGGTGTGTAAAAAGAATTGTTTGAGCAAGTACCTAACAGTTATCTACCTACTCGAAAAAAGTTTGTTCTTTTCCTCCTATCCTTTAGACAGTGATATCCTACTGTTAGTGAGTAGGTAGCCCTAGTCGTTGGATGTTTAAGGGACTATCAAAAGGGACGTACGGTCACTAAAGG
Source organism: Vicia faba (assembly GCA_948472305.1). Classification (NCBI taxonomy): domain Eukaryota; kingdom Viridiplantae; phylum Streptophyta; class Magnoliopsida; order Fabales; family Fabaceae; genus Vicia; species Vicia faba. The sequence goes on from OX451738.1 coordinate 101,882,513, forward strand.
CAACCGAGCAAAAACTCTTAGTAACTGTCCTAAAGCCCTAAGATCACTTTTTTAACTGAGGCAACAATCGAGAGGGTCATTGAGGGACTAGTGATCTCTTAGATTTAAGGAGAACCACTAAGAATTCTCACGTTTCTAGAATTTTGACTATCATACGGTGGCAAAACTGACTATTTTTTGTTACTACTGGTTTTGTGTTTTTTGTTCGCAAATGTGCGGTAAGCAAGAGTCTCCACTGTCTTTTATTTCATCCAACAAAGGAAAAGGGAAAAAGAACAGAAAAAACCTTTTTCGAGATGTTTCTGAGTACGGGGGGTAGATTATAGAAAGGAAAGGTGTTAGCACCCTTTCTATCCATGGTTTTCCATGGGCTCTTAGATACTTGCTTATTTTTAAATTTCTTTTGTGTATTTGTGTGCTTTAAAAAGTTTTGAAATTGCCTTAGTGAGGCACTTCACTTTATGGTAACCCTTGTATCAGTCCTCAAGGGTGTGATAAAGTGTTTTGAAAACTTTTGTTTGAAAAGTGTTTGAAAGTGTAAGTGTAAAAATTTGTTGTTTTGAGAAAGTACTTAAGAATTTCTACCTACTCGAGAAAAGTCTGTTCGTTTTTCTTATTTCCTTTAGACATCGCTATCCTACTACTAAGGAGTAGGTAGCTCCATCGTTGGAGTTTGAGGGACAATCGAAAGGGACGATTACGGTCACTAAAGCAATGGTTAGGAAACCTTAGTAGTTACCCTAGAGTCCTAAAGATCTTTCTAAGGCAACATTTGAATGGGTCATTTTTTATCTTTTGGGACAAGAGGGCAACCACTAAAACTCTCTATAATTCATGACCATTTACCGAAGGCAACCGAAGTGGGGCAAACCCTAGGAGTGAGCATGTGCAAGTGTTTGTTTTTCAGTTATTTATCTTTGCACAGTTAGGGTTTTCTACCGTTTTAAACATTGATTTATATTTCGCATACAATCCTATTATCGATCATCTAACAGTTTATAATGACGGAAAGTAAAAGTGCGAGAAGTTTAAACCTAGCTATTACAAGGCTTAGGGGAGGGGGATTACATGATAAAAAACTTTGGGGAAAATAGTAAATGAAAATAGTAATAAACCTAATTAACTATTACAAACTCGGAGCAATTACATTAATTGGAAAAATGAATAAATAAATGTGTGCGACAACATTAAATATGGGGAATTGACAATTAACTTCAAAGATATTTAATTTAGTGAATAAAGAAAAAATATTTTTTTTTGGATTTTTTGAGAAAGTAATTAATTTTGCAAATTAACTTAATTTCTAATTAATTTTAATTATGAAAAAAGGAATTTAAGTTATCCTAATTAACCTAATTAATTAATGGAATTAAATATTTTATTAAAAAACCTAATTATAATTTTTTGTGTTTTTATGATTTTAAGATTTAATTAAAAAAAAGATTTTTAAAACAATTAAAAAAATAAAACAATAAAAAGTTTAAGAAATAAAAACAAAAATTAAATGGGCCTGATATGAAAAGTAATTCTGGGGGTGTGAATTAGAATTTCCCAGGCCCAAAATAGTTGGCCCATCTGCCTTGCGTTGGATCCAGTGTGGCTCTCATCTGAGGGTTCACCATACGCTATTTGCTTGTTGTATGTTGGATATGATCAGTGGATGATCCAAGGCATGAGATGTTGAGGTGTATGGTGAGCATGTTTGGAGTGGTACTACTGGATCTGCAAAGAAATTGTGAGAAAAAATATTATGTAGGAGGCATGGATCGAACCCCTGACCTCCTACACGCGCGCCTTGCAACCCCCCCCCCCCCCCCCCCCCTTGCCACTGAACCATTTGCTTCATTCGTTAATACAAACACAAATAATATATTATATAGAATGAAAAGTCAGTTTTTTATAAAAACACGCAAAAATTCAAATGGACCATTCAGGATCTGCCACGCCTTCATCTTCTTCGATGAGACTGTTGTCTTAGGTAAAGACTTTTACCTACAGACGTTTGCCATAACTATAACCTGTGCATCTCAAAAATCATATCCAGGAAATATAAATCAAATTCAAGACCATGGATCAATTGAGTTTGATCCTCTGATCATGATGGTGTTCTTCATCAGACCCAATTGTACATGTATCTGAAAGCCCTAAAATGAAGCTCTGAACCCTAACAATGGCATTCCATCAAAAATGCATCAAAACACATAATTGATTATGCAAACACGTTCTAAATGATTGTACAAGCATGGATATATACTTAGAAATAATGTATCATGCATAAATTCCAAAAACTAATTTCAAGAACAAGAGCAAACCGTGATTACTATATATGTTGTTTCTGAAGGTGTTGATGTATGGTAATGCTCCAGATAGCTCCCAAACATGCCCATGAATGGATTGCAAGACTTCAAAGTCCTTGAATCTCCTTGTAGGAAGAAATCCGATTCTCACTTTTTGTCCAAAATTTGAGTCTTTGTTCTTGCTCTTAGAGAGGCAGGCTGCGCATGAATCTTTTTTCTTAGGGTTCACAATACTTGTGTGTATGTACTTAATCAAATTAGGGAAATATAATTGGAAAGAATCAAAGATATAATGGTCTTGAATTTTGATTCCAATCTTTCCAAATTTGAAGATTTTCTCTTGCTTTGGAGCTTGCACGATTTTGTCTTGGCTATAGACAGCTTGCATGATCTATAATTCAATGCAAAAGAAATCTCATTCCATTGATTTTATTTGATTTTATTTGAATTTTAAGTAAATAAAATCAAAATAAATGAAATAAATAAGTGAATAAGGCATGGGGGGTCCCATAGGTCGTGGACCATACTAGGACTGAGATTCAATCTTGAAAAGATGGGCCCGTGTGGAAAAATATGCAATTTTGGGCATTGTTGACTTTGTGCAAATTTCCAAAAATGGCCAAATTTGACAATGCATATCTCTCTCAATTTTGACCTTAAGAGGGTGTTCTTGGACTTTTTAGAAATCTTAGGATGTCCTCTAAACAACCCTTTTGGTTTCATCTCCATTGGGTCTTCCATGTTCATGTAAGAAGCTTTGAACCAAAATGTGTTTTTGTTGACTTTTGAAAAGGACCTATAATGTCTGAATTTATATATTTTCATGAGTGCATTTCTTGAACTTGAGAGTTGAAGATGAATTATAGGGAATTGGATTATCTTAAAAATGAGTCTTGGATGAGAAATTTCTGATAAAGCATGAGAAAGTTATGTCTGGTCAAAGTTTGGTTGACTTTTCCTATAGAAACCCTAATTTAGCAACTTTTGAGTTTTTATGAATTAGGAGCATTCCTTGAGGAATCATGATCAAACCTTGATCAAATGATGGATATCACTTAAAATTTTTGATGTTGGCCAAAAATCTTAAAGTTTGACTGTATGTGGGCCACAATTGACTTTTGACCTAATACAATTGATTTTTAGGCATTTGAGCAGTTGGCTGAGCAAACTTCTTGTGCAGGGCATGAAACTTGGAATGGATAATCTTGAGGGAATATTAGGGAAATGGAAACCATTTAGGACCCTTGGAACTCAACCATCTTGTTGAAATTGAAACCCTAGTTTGAGGCTCATTGTCTTAGGAGGAGAATTTGTCTGATCAATCCTTAGTCAACCTTGAGCAATTGAGGACCTCTAGGAGTATGTTTTGAGTAAAAATGGGATGACAAATTTTGGGGTACAACAATGACCGTATTCGAAGGAAACCAAAGTGGGAGATACCCTAGGGGTGAGCATGTGCAAGTGTGCTTGATTCTGTTTTATGTAATGACATGCATGATGTGTAAATGTTTTCAAGGATCTCGTGGGGTAAACACAAGAAGATGTTAGAGTCCAATTGTAGATTTAATTGAAGAATTTTCGTATTGTTGAAGGTCCTTCTAGGAGAATCAAGCTCACCATGTCAAGTGGGTCATAGCCCCTGACTCAAGTTATCGTGTTTTGATATTTTGACGACATCGACTAGAGGAAAATAAATCCCCTGGCCCCTTGCTAAGCGTATGGTTTATCATAGCCTACATCACAGGCCCTTGAGATCCTTGAAATGGTTAAGGAAGTGCTATGGTATGGTGATATGATGTGTATGCTATGCGTTAAGCAAAAGTGTTCTTGAAAAAATTAGGTCAGAATTTGGTACCATTCAATATTCATGCTCATTTTTTATCTATAGCTTTAGTTAATTACATTTCTGGAATCGTGGTGAAATTTGCCACAAGTTTCATGTTTACATTTTTGCAAATAGATGAGAAATGAACAAGATGCAGGTGGTCCGGCCAGAGGTTGAAGATGAAGTTGTTTTCATGAAGCAGTTTGTAATATATATTTGTTGTTTTACATAAGTTAATGGATGTATCACTACCCCAGTGGTTAAAGTGTGCGCCTGTCACCATGAGGTCCTGGGTTCAAGCCCCAGCGTAACCTTTTTGCTTATTTTTTTCTTCATTTTTTGACTTTTTTTTACTTTTTGCAGCGCCAGCTTAGTTTGGGCCTGACTTTTTTTCTTACAATACTCCCTGTTTCACTTATTAACCTCCCTATTTTTATTTTTCATTTTATTCTACTTTTTATTTTTCATCTTTTATTTATTATTATTATTATTATTATTATTATTATTATTATTATTATTATTATTATTATCATTATTATTATTTTTATTAACAAAAAAATCCCAAAAATATTTTATTTATTATTTTCACATTTTTATATTTTATTTTTCTTCACAAAAACCAAAGAATAAAAACATTTCTTTTACATTTTCTTTAATAATTAAATTTACCTCTTTTAAATACTTAGATAATTTATTTTTAAATATTATCATATTATATTATTTATTTTTCTTGTAAATTAAAATCCATTTAGAATTTAGGACTTTTATTTAATTATTTTTATTTACTAACTTAATTAAATTCACCAAAAATCCTAAAAAAAATTGTTTTCTTTAAATTAACTTAGTTTACTAATTTAACCTTAATTTTATTTTTTAGTCAATTATTTTATTTTAGTTAATTAGGTTAAAAAAATCCTTTTCATGAAAAAAAAAATAATAATCATATTCCTTTTCACATTTACATTCTTGTATATTATTTGTTCATTTTGTACATTTATTTAAAATTCAATATGGTTGTAATATTATTTAGATTTAATTTCTTGCAATATTCCCCATTTTTAATTTGTATACCCCTCCCCTAAATGATGTAATAGCGTAGTAATTTTAAATTCCGCAATTTATCGCTTTATATACAAATGCTAGTAATTAGGGATTTGTATGGAAAGACCAAAACCAACAAATATCAAACCCTCATCAAAGACAAAGCAATGCATGAAAATCAATACACTTGCACACAAACACCTCAAGGGTAAATCCACTTGGTTGCCTTACAAAAATGGCCATATTATGCATGTGAGGTATCTTAGCAAAAACAAGTAAAATACAAGATCATAGTCCCTCAATGACTCTATCCATGTTGCCTTTCAAAATTATCTTAGTCCCTAAAAGAAATGCTAAGATACCTTGCAACATTGCTAATCATGGTTATACGATGACCCACGCCCGTCCCTTCTACATTCAAAGATAGGGTTACTTACCAAATCAATGGTAAGATAACAATGTCAAAGGAAAGAGGAAATAAACATGAAAGACTTTTAAGTAGGTAGAATGTTCCTAGTTACTTGCTCAATTTCAAAACCAAAACATCCTTGCTATTTTCAAAACAAACACCAACACTTTCAAAAAATCTTACAAACTTGAAAACATTTTCAAAAGATCAACACCTTTGTATACATTCTTACGAACGAGAATCATTACAAAGTTTGCCTAAACAATGGCCTCTTTTCAAAATACTTTCAAAAACCACACAAAAGCATGTTTCCAAACAAAAGCAAGTGATCTAGAAAGTAACTAAGAGCCCATGGAAAACCATGGATGAAAAGGATGCTAATACCTTCCCTTTTCATAATCTACCCCCCGAACTCAAGAAACAATCTCAAAGGTCTTTCCTGTGCTTTTTCACCTTTCCTCTTGGATAAAAGAAAAGTCGGTGGCGACTCTTGCTAACCGCAACATTTGCGATCAAACTCAAAACAATAAAGCACGGTGGCGATTTTTACTTTGATCTGTATAAGTCAAGTCAATCCAATGACTTAGTCTTAAACATTTCTACCGCTACAGAAAAAAAATGGCGACTTCACTGGGGAAAGATTAACCTCTTGCTTGTTCATCCCTAAGTGGGTTAAACCTATCTTTTTCTATATCTGTATATGTGCTATTGTTGTTTATGTGTTATATGTTGTATATATGTTTGTCTGGATTTTCCTGGTTTTCAGGGTGCTTGGTGATTACTTATAAGTCCTATACCCGAACTTGGGAAAACTTTAAGATAGGAAGGGCAGTATAGTCATGTTAACTTTGAGGAAGTAATCCCAAAAAAGGAGGCATGAGATCCCCCACTCAGTGGATGCCCCTTTGACTGTAGTGTCGTTTACCAAGTAATCGGGAAAACGTATTGCTTTTGACCTGGAGCCTGCTGAAGCTGAGGACTGTAGAATACCTAACCCATCTTGGCCTTTTAGGTGTAGTGCGGAAGCTATGGTGGAGTAATCCGGAAATAGTTGTCACGCGATACTATGCTCAGACGGGTTTTTCTTGAGAATATTACTAATTACCAAGTTAATCAAGAAATTAGTAATATCCGAAGGAAGGATGTAGACTCTGGGAACCTCTAGAACCTTGTTCGACAGGTGATAACTTTTAGACCATACCTTATGGGTAGTAGTTCAGATTCAAAATTCTAACTACTTAAGCAATATAAATGAAATCTAAAGACATGGTTAGCTTCAGAATAATGATGTCTACATTTTTTATTCACAAATTAAACATTAATGGTGCTTGTATGAAGAGTTCAAAAGTCAGAAAACTCACCTTGCAAGAGGGTATCATGTTTTGAGTTTGAGCAGCTTTTAATGAGTTCCAATGATTGAATTAGCTTCCTCAAATCCCCAGGAAGCTAATGTGATGCTTAGCTTGAGCTGAAAGTGCCTGAGGAGTTCTGGAGAAGTCCAAGTGCAAAGCTTTGTTTGTGAAAATGGAGGATGGTGTTAATGGTGTTACAGTCTTGTAACAGAATGAGGGATGAGTTCTAAATTATGTTTATAAGCTTTAGGAATAAAAATACTTGAAAAAGCACGAGGGAGATGTGAGTTTCAAACTTTTGGTCATGTTATGCAAGAATGGAGGTATGTGATGCAATTCTGAGTTCTATGTGGTTTTGGGGCTTAAACATGCATCTGTTTTCTTGCCAAGGACTTGTGTATGTATAAGCAAAAGGTTAGAGAGGTTTTACACAAAGGATTTCTGAGTTATAGAACTATGGCTAGGTTGCTTAATTTTAAAGAAAAGTGAATGTATGGTCCCAAGATGAAGTACAAGCATGGGCTGAGTGATTGTAAGGCTTGAGACAAACTTCTCTTGAGTTATAGGGTGTGTATAACCAGAAGAAAACAATTGAAAGGCTCAAGAACAAGCTTTGTGCATAAAGCTACTTTTTCAAAATGACATTGTGCACTTTCTTCTTAAAATGGATATAAAGTATGGCGTTGCATTAAATGCTTGAGTTGAGACCTCTAACAGTTATGCAAGCAATTAATTATGGAGTGCCTAACAATTTTGAGGCCTGCAAAGAAAAGATTATGCAGCATAGGTTTGAGATTTGAATTTTGTTCATCACAAAATTTGCCTAGTAAAACAACTTGAAACCCCAACTTCTGACCTTTGATTCTCCTTGCTCACAAATGATCTCAAGGAGATCTTGGAAATTTTGGAAAGCTTGTAATGTGCTCTACAACCCCTATTTGAATCACTTTTGAAAATTCCCCTTGGAACTATGTGAAACTTGGGTCATAAGTTAGGTCAAAATCCTGACCAAAAATGTTCAAAATTTCACTAAGAGTTTAGTTTCAAGACTATGACTTCATGAATTAATAACTTGAGATCTGAGCACTTTCAGAAGAAGTTGTGTAAAGCAATGTTGTATATCTCATGGATATATACAATTTTCATGTTGAAAGTTTCTCTTGAATCATCTTGCATCATGGTGAAAATTTTGCTCAAAGTTGTGAAAAAACAAAGTTTTCAACACTTAGAAAAATTTCTAAGTTTGAAAACTTCCACTTTTTAAAATGAAATCTTGACTTTTTGATTTCTTGATGAATAATTTTTATATTTTGACATGTTTTGATGAATTGTGATCTTTGACACTTGATTTTGACCAAAAAGTTAAAGTTTGACTTTTTAGTGTATAGTTGACTTTTGATCAGTTGACTGAAAATTCACTATCAATCCAATTGATCTTGAGCAATGTTTTGAGTCATGCCATTAGGTAAAAATGGTAAAATTGAACTCTTAAGATCATGCCTCAAACCAAATAACCATTTGCTAGGTCAAAAATCAGAAATTGCCTTTTCTCAGTCAAAACCATAATTTTGACCATTTTGCCCTTTTGATGATTTGATCAAATTTCTTGAGGAATTGTGGTCCAAACTTGATCAAATGATACATATGAGTTTATATTGTTTATATGGGTCAAAAATCATGAAGTTTGAATGTAAATTGGCCACAATTGACTTTTTCCTCAATACAACTGACTTTTAGGTCAACTGGTCAATTGACTGGGCAAAATGTGATTCAAGGCTTGAAACTTGACATGAGTAATCTTAGGGGTCCATAATGATCCATGAAAGTCATATGAGGCATTGAAATTTCAATTATCCTTGTGCAATCTCAAACCCTAATTTTAGTCATCAGTGCTTAAGGAGGTGTCTTGAGTTGATCAATCCTTGTGGAGTCTTGAACCCAAGGAGATCTTGTGAGAAAATATTTGATAAATGAGAGAGAAAATTTTTGGATACAAAAATGAACATCTTGAAACTTTAATTTGGAACTCATTAGAGGATTAGTAGAACCAAAGCCTTCACACAACAAGTTACATTTTCTTTTTGTCAAGTATATCATCCATTTTGGAATCCTCAAAAGCACCATTTAATGATAAATGATGTTTAAGTGATCCGCGTTGACCAAAAGTGATGTAGATCCATTAGAGGATTGGTAGAATCAAAGCCTCCACACAATGAATCTCAAGGTTATTGGATCAAAGAGATCAAATTAACATACTTGGGCTTGCAAACATAGGTTTGGGCCACGAATGATCATTTATTCGAATCGGGACAAAATTTAGCGCTATGTTAAGCAATCGTAAGTGGATTTATATAGAAGTCGCACCTATTTTGAGGCCGGTCAATAGCAATCTATGCACCATTTGTTTTGAGACATGATATAGAGATCATGCTCTAATAACACTTAGTGCAATAAGAAAGGGATAAGATGAAGAAGGGTGGGAAAGAATATACAAACCCACATTTAAATTAAAATTTAATCAAACTATTATTAAAATCATTCATCCATTTTTGTGGGGTTAGACTCAACACCATGGATCCAATGATGTTAACAAAGTTCATGATAAAAAATTCAACCCAAGATCAACCATAAAATAATCACAAAACAATTATATATATATATATATATATATATATATATATATATATATATATATATATATATATATATATATATATATATATATATATATATATATATATATATATATATATATATATATATATATATATATATATATATATATATATATATATATATATATATATATATATATATATATATATATATATATATATATATATATATATATATATATATATATATATATATATATATATATGTGTTTTAAAATAGAAATAAGAGAAAAATATCAACTATGTCCAAATTAATCAAGAAATATTAAGTAAGACCATAGAAAAATCAGAAATGAACTCAAATATTTTTATAAAATCTTTGGTAATTTTTTTAAAGTCAGAAAATATTTTTAAAATTCAAATAAATGAGTAAAAGAAATAAAAAATGATTAAAAAAAATAACAAAGATAGAAATAAAAAATAAACGAGGTCACCAATATTTATCACAATATTATTAGATCATTCTGTATTTTTTTAGAAGTTAAAAATGCACAAAAGTATTTTTAAACATTTAAAACAATTCAAATAAAGTGAAAATTTATAAAAAATATCAAAACACAAAATAAAATTGTAAAAAAATAAAAATCGGAAAGAGAAAAATCAAAAATATTTTTCATAATTTTTCCAGATTTTTTTAACTTAAAGTGAATTTTCTATAATTTTTTGAAGTTTAAAACAATTAAATATAAAAATCAGAAAATAAAATAAAAACAAAAAAGATGTGGACCAATGGATGAGAGTCAAAACACGTTAGTAATCAAATCCAAGGGATCTGGCGCATTGTGCATATCATGGTCATTACTGAATAAAACACTGAATCAAATGTAAATCAGATTTTCAAAAAAATTAAATGGCACGCCATCATTGGTTGGAAGATGACACGCTGGTCATCTTCAACCTCCAGCCAACATGAAACACAGGTCCCTCAAACTGTAAAATCAGAAGCTCGGACCTATGCCATTCGCTTCGTCTCATCAAGACGAAGACAACTACACCTTCGCAAAAAATTTATATAAATTGTAGCTCAAGCAATTTGGAGAGAAAGTTTTAAAAAGGAATTTGAAAAGGAATTTGAAAATTCATGGCCAAAACGTGTTTCCAGTTAAAAGAAAGTGTTGCGACTAGAACCAGGGTAATGAGAGCTTCACAATGATATCAAAGTTTGGAAGAATTGATAGAGAAGTCTACCTATTGAAGTTCAGTTGCAGAGCTTTGTAAATGGACTTGGTCAGATCAATTCATAAGGTTTCAAGGCTCAATTCTTCTTCTGTTAGCTTCAGGGAAGATCAAGGAAGGTGAATTGATAGAAAAAATGGATTGAAAAAGGCTTGAACACTGATTTCGAAGTTGCAGAAAAGTGAGTTATGGAGCGAGTTTGGCATGGTGATTTTGGCTGTTCAAGCTTGAGAAAACGAATGGGATAGCTCCTGTATTTATAGGAGAAGCAAATGGGATCAGAAGGAAGGGTGAATGATGCATTTTGGAGGGAATTTGTATGGGTATGCATCATGAAGAAAGTGTGACTTCTCTTTTGTCAAAACTCATCCAAAACGCGCGTTATAGTGCACTAATCCACTTGGGAAAGTTGGATAATCATGTTTATACCAAAAACGCGTGCTAATTTGAGGTTTAGAAGTTGTAACATGAAATTCAAATTCTGACTTGCGATGAAACTTCAATTCCAAGTTACCATTTTTGAAACAATGGCATTCTCAGCTCAAGGGGTCTTAAGGCATGGTTCGTGATGCTTTAGAAAGATGATATTACAAGATTTGTAATGGAAAAAGAATGGAATCAGATGGATGTTTGAGCTGAAAGTTGCAATGAGTCAAAGTTGGGAAAAAGAGGTTAACTTTCCATACTTAGAAATATTTCAAGTTTTTCTTCAAAAGTGACCTATAATATTTTGCATCCAAACATGGACTTACTCTTGGAATTTGCTCTTGAACAAAAAATATGGCATGAAATAGACCTCTTGAATGACATTTTGAAACTTGAACCATTTAAAATCTCCAAAAATTGAGAGAGTTATGAATTGTTGAAGTTCACAAAAAATCATGAAATGACCTATAATCTTTTGTATCCTTAGGGCATATTCCATCCATTTTATCACTTTGCACATAAAAGAAGGAATAAATTTCACATCCTCAATATCATTATGGAAAAATAATGGGCTCAGGGTGATAAAAATTGATCAAGTTATGATCATTTGAAGTCACATGAAGAGATTTGAGGGTTCATCTAGAGGACTTGTAATCTTTCTTCATCATCAAGCTTCTTCCACATGAAAACTCCTTGAAACTTTTGAAGTGATTTGTTAATAACTACTTTAAGAGAAGTATGTTTTTGGAATCACTCAAAAATACCAAAAGATGAGCAAGATATACCTCTTTCAAGTTCAAAATCCTAGCTCCTAGATCAAGAAAATGCTTTGAGGAACTTTGACAATTTTAAACAACCTTCTTATACCAACACTTTTGCTTTGTAGATAGAAGTTGTTAAGGATGATAATGAGAACTCATAGCAACCAAAACCACTTCCATATCTTGAGAATTGAGAGAAATATGCACTTGTGACCAATGGGAACAAAGCCTTGTCCAACCATGACAACTTCTTCAATCAACCCCTTGTACTTTTGAATCAATCTTGATAACTTTGAAATATGGTGAACCAAAATAAACCTTGCCATGCCATTTATTCCAAAACAACTTCAATGGTGAGGTTTGAATTTCTCAAGCTTTATTGACTAGGGCATGGAAATAAACTCATGAACACATGGATCAACTTGCTAAGCCACATTGCCTTTACCTACATTATTAACAAGTAAGACAATCCAACATTGCATTTTATTAATTAAAAGGAAAGTCAAAACAAAACATGCATGATCACAAAAGAAAAACAAGTTAAGGTGCTTGGTGATTCTTCAAAGAGCAAAGCTAAAGATAGGGAGGAGAACCAAAAGCCCTAATGTGATCTTGTTGTGATTTAATTAATATGGTATGATGAAGGGATCTTAGGGGGAAAATTGGGGTACAACACCAGGATGATCGACGAGCATCCTCTATGTTTGCCTAACACCAACATCGTGTAGGCCACCAGGAACCGACCAGAGAGATGCCCATAATTAGTCCCCTCCTCGGAACCAACAGCTAGTTACGTGCACATCCGCCCGATTGACCAAGTCCTGGAAGTTACCTAATTTTATGGACCTGCATATTTAGGCGAGAAATCAGGAACCAATGGCCACGCGCCAGGGGAATTATATAAACCCTCACACTTGTGAGGGACAGGTGTCCAATATTCACTACTCACTACCTGATATTTTTGCTTGTACCTCCCTGTTCCCACTCTTACTTGATGGTCGGAGTGCCTTACAGGTACAACCCTCTTTTCTCCTCAGCCTACAGCCCGACTGCAGATCATCCTTCGGCCGCTCTTCAGGTTCTGATAAATGGGTAAGATCAGCGGTGCCGTCTGTGGGAAACTGCTCTCCCCATCTTTCTTCCCTCAGAACATAAGATCAAAGCAACTTCTTCAAGATTCTCTCTCTCTAATCATGGCCAACCATGATGATCTTATGTCCAAAAAGACCATTCTTTCCCCTGCTCATAAAACCGACGGAAGTCAGGAACACCCTCACCTTGAGGATAACCTGGGCTTCCGGGACGTACAAACCCCATCTCCGGACTTTGCTGATGCCCGGCACAGGGACGACCAATTCTTGGACAAGGGACACTCCAAGAATATTGCTGAGGAACTGCCTGAAGTCATGCAACCAGCTCATGTCCCTCTCAACACCGACCTGGCCATGGCAGCACTGCTCGCTACTATCAATCAAACCAACACTCTCATCCTACAACAAAATCAAAGGATAGGAGCCTGGGAGAACAAACGATCAAGATCTCCTTCTCGGAGAGCCCGATGATGAAACTCCCCAGTGCATCACCACCCAGGCGTGGCCCACCGCCCAGAAAGGAGAGGCGCGACATTTCTTTCTTCAAGAAACATAATCGCACACCTCCTCCCATAGATCAAGACTCCCATTCGCTCAAAAATAGGAAGAACAACAGGCAAATCAACAGAGCTGGACTGCCTTCTCCCGAGCCAAAACAAAAATGAAAGAGACCTTCTCCCCAAAGAGACCGTGACGACCGACAAGGGAGAAAGTATAACTCTCCGTCTCCATCTCTCGTAGATAGTGAGGATGACGAGCCCCGTGGCCCGCTATCGAGAGGGATTACTGAAGCTCCACTTCCTATTGGCCTGGAGAAGCCACCCACTTTAGGGACCTACGATGAAACAACAGACCCTGACGAGCACATCGAGAACATCAATGCTCTCCTCGACTACAGAGGGGTCAGGGGGGCCATCAAATGCAGACTCTTCCCAACCACTCTCAGGAAGGGGGTGATGGTATGGTACAAAATCCTCCCCGATGAATACATCACCTCATGGAAACAACTCGGGAGGATATTTTTAAGGCATTTCACCGCCTCCCGTCAACACCCTAAATCAGAAGCTTCACTCAAAGCGATCATACAAGGAAGGGATGAATCTCTGCGAGCATATATTGAACGCTTTAATAAAGAAGCGGTCCAAGTCCTGACAATGGACAATATGAAGAAGTACCTCCTCGAGCGCGGGCTCCGTCCCCGCAGCGAATTTGCCAAGGTTGTGGGCATAGGTACACTAGCCACGCTCGATTCCCTTCTTCTAAAGGCCCAGATGTACATACAGTACGAGGAGAAGGAAGCGACCAACAGCGCCCGAGAATCTAGGAACAGAGAGAGTGTCAAATCCTCAAAGAACGATGAACCCTCGACATCTCGTCGGGGGGAGAAGAAATGAGAAGACGAGCCCCGTGATCCCAAAGACTACAAGGGTTCGGCAGGTCGTTTCCATGACTACACCCCTCTAACAACCTCAACGTAGCGTATTCTTTTTGAACGCGCCAATTCTAAATTCAAGAAAGTCGGGGTGCGTTTCCTCAATAAACACCGTCCAAGCCAGGAACCGACAAGAGCAAGTACTGCAGGTTCCACAAGAGTCACGGTCACAACACAGAAGATTACATTCATCTCAAGGATGCAATCGAGATATTGATCAGAGACAAGCACCTCAAGCAATATAAAAAGAAGGAGGGTGCCCGTGACGAAGTGCAACGCCTGTAATTTAATTAATTATTTAATTAAATTATTTTTGCGTTATTTATGGAGTTGTGTTATGATGATAGATGTTGTGTGTGATTAGTTGAATTAATCTATTCTTTTAATTTGTGGAATAATATTAGAATAATGCTATTATTTGATGTGGGCTTATTTTTAAGGATTAGAAGTAGTAGAAAAGGGGTGTAGGAGTTTTAAGCCCATTAAGACATAATGAGAATTATAGGGTTATTATATTAGTTATTTAGAATTAATAAGGAAAAAGAAGTAGCAGTAAGAAGATAAGGAAATAAGGGTTGGAAGAGAATGTTAAAGTGTCCTTTATCGAGTTTCGATAGAGACTTTGCTGTTGATTTGGTTTGTTTGCCATTAAGAGGGTTGGATGTGATTCTGGGTATGAACTGGTTAGAGCATAACTATGTTCATATTAACTATTATGACAAGTCTGTGAGGTTTTCTACTCCTGAGGAAGAGGAAGATAGTTTGTTGTCTGCTAGACAGTTGAGGAAGTTGACGCAAGAAGAAGTACACATGTTCTCATTGATGGCGTCGTTATTTGTCGAGACTCAAGCTATAATTGAGGAATTGCAAGTGGTGCGTGAGTTTCCTGAAGTTTTCCTTGATGAAATTCCTGATGTACCGCCGAAGAGGGAAGTTGAATTTTCTATTGATCTTATACCTGGTACCAGACCTGTGTCTATGGCACCATACAGGATGTCTGCATATGAATTGTTAGATTTTAAGAAGCAATTGGAAGAGTTACTAGAAAAGAAGTTTGTAAGACCAAGTGTATCGTCGTGGGGAGCTCCAGTGTTGTTAGTAAAGAAGAAAGATGGGAGTATGAGGATTTGTGTTGATTATAGACAATTGAATAAAGTGACGATTAAGAACCAGTATCCGCTTCCAAGAATAGATGACTTGATGGATCAATTGGTGGATGCTCGTGTGTTTAGTAAGATTGATTTGAGGTCGGGTTACCATCAGATTAAAGTGAAGGATGAAGATATCCAGAAGACGGCTTTCAGGATGCGTTATGGATATTATGAGTATTTGGTGATACCTTTAAGTGTTACTAATGTGCATGGAGTATTCATGGAATACATGAACCGTATCTTTCATACTTATTTGGATCGGTTTGGTGGTGTTAATTAATGACATTTTGATTTACTTTAAGTCAGAAGAAGAGCATGCAGAACACTTAAGAGTAGTATTGAAAGTTTTGAAAGAGAAGAAGTTGTATGCAAAGTTGTCCAAGTGTGAGTTCTGGTTAAAGGAGGTTAGTTTTCTTGGTCATGTGATCTCAGGTAGTGGCATTATTTTAGATCCATCGAAGGTTGATATTGTGTTGCAATGGGAAACTCCGAAGTCAGCTACTGAGATTAGAAGCTTTTTAGGATTAGCTGGTTACTATAGAAGGTTTATCGAAGGTTTTTCGAAGTTGGCACTTCCGTTGACTAAGTTGACTTGTAAAGGTAGAGATTTTGTGTGGGATGTTTAGTGCGAAGAAAGTTTTACATAATTAAAGAAGAGATTGACGTCGGCTCCGATTTTGACGTTGCCTAATCTAGGAGAACCTTTTTGTGGTATATTGTGATGCTTCTAAGATGGGTTTAGGAGGTGTGCTTATGAAGAATGATAAGATAGTTACTTATGCGTCAAGGCAGTTGAGGACTCATGAGAAGAACTATCCTACGCATGATTTAGAGCTTGCTGCAATTGTTTTTGTGTTAAAGATTTTGAGGCATTATCTTTATGGTTCTAGATTTGAAGTGTTTAGTGAACATAAGAGCTTAAGTATTTATTCGATCAGAAGGAGTTGAATATGAGGCAACGAAGATGGTTGGAATTGTTAAAGGACTATGATTTTGGTTTGAATTATCATCCAGGAAAAGAGAATGTGGTAGTTGGTGTGTTGAGTCGAAAAACTTTACATATGTCAACAATGATGGTTAAAGAGTTGGAATTAATTGAACAGTTCAGGGATATGAGCTTAGTTTGCGAGGTGACACCGTGGAGTGTTATGTTAGGTATGTTGAAGATTAATAATGAATTTCTAGACAGTATCAGAGAAACTCAAAAGTTGGATGTGAAACTGGTGGACTCGATGGTTGGGATCGATCAGTTTGAGAATAATGATTTTAAGTTAGATGAGCAAGGTGTGTTGAGATTTCGTAACCGAATTTGTATTCTTGATGATGCAGAGATAAAGAAAGTGATACTTGAAGAGAGTCATAGAAGTAAGATGAGTATTCATCGAGGAGCTACAAAGATGTATCAAGATTTGAAAGGCTTGTTTTGATGGCCTGGGATGAAGAGTGATGTGGATCGGTTTGTGTATGCATGTTTGACTTGTTAGAAGTTGAAAGTTGAACATAAGAAGCCTGCAGGGTTGATGGAACCATTAGAAGTTTCAGAATGGAAATGAGATAGCATTTCGATGGACTTTGTGACGGGGTTACCTAATACTTTAAGAGGACATGATTCGATTTGGGTGATTGTTGATAGGCTTACAAAGTCAACATCAGTTTTCCAATGTCGAAGTTGGCTGAGATTTACACTAGTGTAATTATGAAGATACACAGTGTTTCTTTGTGCATTGTTTTGGATAGAGATTCGAGGTTTACATCTGATTTTTGGAAGAGTTTGCAAGAAGCGTTGGGTTATAAGTTGAGGTTGAGTTCGGCGTATCATCCTCAGACAGATGGTCAGAGTGAACGGACTATTCAATCATTGGAAGATTTGTTGAGGGCATGTGTTCTTGAGCAGGGAGGTTTATGGGATACTTACCTTCCGTTGATAGAGTTCACTTATAATAACAGTTACCATTCTAGTATTGGGATGGCACCTTTTGAAGTGTTGTATGGTCGAAGATGTAGAACTTCTTTATGTTGCATGAATCTGGAGAAAGTGTAGTACTTGGACCTGAACTTGTTTGTGCGGCTACGGAGAAGGTGAAGTTGATTCGATAAAATATGAAATCTTCCCAAAGTAGATAGAAGAGTTATCATGACAAGCGAAGGAAGGACTTAGATTTTCAAGCGGGTGACCATGTGTTTTTGAGAGTTACACCTGTGACTGGTGTTTGGCGAGCATTGAAGTCTAAAAAGATCACTTCTCGATTTATTGGACCATATCAGATTTCGGAGAGAGTTGGGAATGTTGCTTATAGAGTGGCTTTACCGCCTAATCTTTCGAATTTACATGATGTGTTTCACGTGTCCCAACTCTGGAAGTATATTTCAGATCCATCTCATGTGATTCATATGGATGATGTGCAAGTACGTGATAATCTTACGATGGAGATGATGCCTGTACGGATCACGAATCATGAAATAAAGACTCTGAGGGGCAAAGAGATTGCTTTGGTTAAAGTGATTTGGCTAGGAGCTGTGGGAGAAAGCATGACTTGGGAGTTGGAAAGCAAGATGCGGGAATCCTATCCTGAGTTGTTTGATTAAGGTAAATTTTTTAGGACGAAAATATTCTAAGTGAGAGAGAGTTGCAACGCCCATAATTTAATTAATTATTTAATTAAATCTTTTTTGGGTTATTTATGAAGTTGTGTTACGATGATAGATGTTATGTGTGATTAATTGAATTAATCTATTCTATTAAGTTGTGGAATAATATTAGAATAATGCTATTATTTGATGTGGGATTATTTTTAAGGATTAGAAGTAGTAGAAAGGGGGTGTAGGAGTTTTATGCCCATTAAGACATAATGAAAATTATAGGGTTATTATATTAGTTATTTAGAATTAATAAGGAAAAAGAAGTAGCAGTAAGAAGAGAAGGAAATAAGGGTTGGAAGAGAACGTGAAAGTTGCAGAAAAGAAGGAAAAGAGCATAATAGAATTCAATCGGAAAAGAATCGTAGAGAAACCTTCAATCCAAGATAAGGGTGGGGTTATGACTCTATAATAGGGTTTATGATGAGTAGTATGTGGGATTGGATTTGAAAAGTTGTTTTGTTTATGATTGAAATATATGTATATTGTTGTTTGATGAGGATCAATGATTTAGAGATGAATAATGATGCCCTAATGCTGTATAATTGATGTAGAAACATAGGATTATTATAATTGATGATTACATAAGATTAGAGGATGTTTTTAGGGCCTAAGGCAGGGAAATCACAATGAAAACCCAGTGAAATCGCAGAAAATATTCAGCACAGGTCAGTATGAGTCGACCTCAAAGACCATGCGTCGACACATGCAGGAATTAAGACTCAGGGTGAGTCGATACATAGGATTATGCATCGATACATACAGGGTTGTAGACTCAGTATGAGTCGACACAAGGGGATTACGCATCAACTCATGCAGGATTTCAACCCAGTACGCGTCGACTCAAAGAAGTATGCGTCGACTCATGCAATCTAATTTTGACAGATTCTTCCAAAGGGTGTAACTTGAGTTTCCGGACTCCGTTTGAGGTGTCGTTTGAAGCGTTAGATAGATAACGCGATGAACTTAATTATTAAGGATTAAAATGAAGGATAAGAATAATAATCCTAGTACCCAAATTAGGATTAGAGTTAGCTTCCCGCGTTAATCGCTATGATAACTTTGTGAAGTATGATGAGGATAAGACAATTGTAGATTAATGCTTTGTTCATGATAATAAGATTAATGATAATAATGATGTGGTATTGCAGTATAATAATATGTAGAGGTTTGGTAGTTAGAGATAAGCCTTAGATGATTAATTAATTATGGGTATTATCATGTTGTAGGACTATGGCCAACATTGAGGGATTGTCGATCTGCCATTATATTGTTGTTATGGCTGAGTTGCTGTGAATTATGTTGATGAATTATGTTGATGAATTATGTTGATAAATTATGTTGATGAATTATGTTGATGAATGATGTTGATGAATGATGTTGAGATGCCTCTAATAATTGGAAACTATTAAGATGTAGGCTTTCTGGCCAACGATGATGTTGTGTTGAGATGTTGTTAATTGTGGTTGTTGTTACTACATTCGTGATTGTGTCGCATATATTGCATATCAAGATGGAGTTAATGCTCGTTAAGATGGTATGTATTGGCGAAAGATGAAGGCTTATGCCTTGTTGAAGCCTCTATTTATTGGCAATTATTTTGAGATGGGAGTTCTGCTCCAATGGTACCACATGCATTTGCATAGTATTGAGTCGCATTTTATGATTGCATAAAGAAGTTGTGTATGGATGCGGTAAATGTGTATATTGTTGGTATTATGTTGCGATTATTGTTGTTTATAAGATGTGAAATGGTGTTATTATATGAGTTGATCTAACATATTATTTATCATACGTTTTATTATATTGTTAGATATCTCACCCCTTCTGTTTGAATGTTACCCTTATGTTGGTAACATGCAGGTAATCCAGAGTGAAGGTGGTTTATCTTCAGTAATTCGAGTCGGTGTCATTGCTCTGATACGTAACACTCGGGGGATGAACGCTTGTTGCTTTTAGTTATTGTTATTCCAGATGTTGAGCTTTAATTTGATTGTTGCTAAGTATGTGTTATTTTGAAGTTGATGTAATGTTGGACAAAGATGTTATTATGATTCTGCTGCGTAGTTGTTCAAGTTGTTGAATTAAGAGATTAAATTATTTTGGTGTTGGTTCATCCGAAGTTTTAAAGTGTTATGTATCCATGTTGAATGCAATGTGTTTTTAATTTGAATTTGTTGCATCCTGATTCAGTTGTATGAATTTTATAACTCTGACCTACATTCATAATTGTTGGGTAGAATTGGGGTGTTACAAAGTTGGTATTAGAGCAATGGTCGATATGTCCGACCAAGTTGTCGAGTCGTAGTTATCTAACAATCAGTATTATTAATTTGAGTTCTAACTTTTGTTTATGTTGTAGAGATAAGTTGAGATGGCTAGAAGGAATGATGTTGCACTTGCTGCTGCTTCAGAAGCAATGGCGCATGCGATGGAGAATCAGCCGAATGCTGACGGGGATGCTGGATCTCGTAGCTTTGCGACTTTCCAAAGAGAGAATCCGCCTACCTTCAAGGGAAAGTATGATCCTGACGGAGCATTGGATTGATTTAAAGAGATTGAGAGAATATTCTGTGTGACGGAATGCACTCCAGTGTAGGAGGTTCGGTATGATACTCATATGCTAGCAGTCGAAGCTGACGACTAGTGGCTAGAGACGTGCCAGAGGTTGGAAGTTGCATGTAAAAATGTCACTTGGGATGTGTTCCGTAGGGAATTTCTGAGAAAGTACTTTCCTGAAGACGTTCGTGGTAAGAAGGAAATTGAGTTCCTTGAATCGAAGCAATGAAGTATGTCAGTTGTTGAGTATGCTACAAAATTTGCTGAGTTGGCTAAGTTTTATCTGCACTACGGTGAGGCAGATGCTGAGTTTTCAAAGTGCATCAAGTTTGAGAACGGGTTGCGCCCAGAGATCAAGAAGGCAGTTGGATACTAGAAGATTCGTGTCTTTGCTGATTTGATTTATAGTTGCAGAATCTATGAAGAGGATAATAATGCTCATTACAAGATTATCAGTGAGAAGAGGGGTAAACACCAACAAAATCATGGTAAGCCTTATGATACCCCAGTTGGTAAAGGTAAACAGAAAGCTGCTCAGGGTCAGAGGACTAGTGGGGGAGATGCTCCTGCTAGTGTGGTTTGTTTCAAATATGGAAAACCTGGGCATAAGAGTAATGTGTGTACTGCTGAGGTAAAGAGGTGTTTCCGTTGTGGTAAGACTGGACATGTTGTATCTGAGTGCAGGCATAAGGAGGTGATTTGTTTCAATTATAGTGAAGAATGGCACATTGGTAGTTAGTGTCAGAAACCAAAGATGGCGCAAACAAGTGGTAAAGTGTTCACTTTGGTTGAGGATCAGGCAATTGCTGAGGAAAGACTTATCAGAGGTACATGTTTCATTAATAATACTTCTTTAATTACTATTATTGATACTGGTGCTACTCATTGCTTTATTGCTGCTGATTGTCTTGAAATATTGGGTCTCATGTTGTATTCTTTGAATGGAAAGATGGTCGTCGACACTCTAGCCAAGGGGTCGGTGACTACTTCTTTTGTGTGTTTAAAGTGTCCTTTGTCGAGTTTCAATAGAGACTTTGCTGTTGATTTGGTTTGTTTTCCATTAAGAGGGTTGGATGTGATTCTGGGTATGATCTGGTTAGAGCATAACTATGTTCATATTAACTATTATGACAAGTGTGTGAGGTTTTCTACTCCTGAAGAAGAGGAAGATAGTCAGTTATCTGCTAGACAATTGAGGAAGTTGATGCAAGAAGAAGTACAAATGTTCTCATTGATTGCATCGTTATCTATCGAGACTCAAGCTATAATTGAGGAATTGCAGGTGGTGCGTGAGTTTCCTGAAGTTTTCCCTGATGAAATTCCTGATGTACCACCGGAGAGGGAAGTTGAATTTGCTATTGTTCTTGTACCTGGTACCAGACCTGTGTCTATGGCACCATACAGGATGTCTGGATCTGAATTGTCAGAGTTAAAGAAGCAATTGGAAGAGTTACTTGAAAAGAAGTTTGTAAGACCAAGTGTATCACCGTGGGGAGCTCCAATGTTGTTAGTAAAGAAGAAAGATGGGAGTATGAGGCTTTGTGTTGATTATAGACAGTTGAATAAAGTGACGATTAAGAACAAGTATCCGCTTCCAAGAATAGATGACTTGGTGGATCAATTGGTGGATGCTCGTGTGTTTAGTAAGATTGATTTGAGGTCTTGTTACCATCAGATTAAAGTGAAGGATGAAGATATCCAGAAGACGGCTTTAAGGACACGTTATGGACATTATGAGTATTCAGTGATGCCTTTCGGTGTTACTAATGCACAGGGAGTATTCATGGAATACATGAACCGTATCTTTCATACTTATTTGGATCGGTTTATGGTGGTGTTCATTGATGACATTTTGATTTACTCTAAGTCAGAAGAAGAGCATGCAGAACACTTAAGAGTAGTATTGAAAGTTTTGAAAGAGAAGAAGTTGTATGCAAAGCTGTCCAAGTGTGAGTTCTGGTTAAAGGAGGTTAGTTTTCTTGGTCATGTGATCTCAGGTAGTGGCATTTCTGAAGATCCATCGAAGTTTGATGTTGTGTTGCAATGGGAAACTCCGAAGTCAGCTACTGAGATTAGAAGCTTTTTGGGATTAGCTGGTTACTATGTTTATCGAAGGTTTTTCTAAGTTGGCACTTCCGTTGACTAAATTTACTTGTAAAGGTAAAACTTTTGTGTGGGATGTTCAGTGCGAAGAAAGTTTTACAGAATTGAAGAAGAGATTGACGTCGGCTCCGATTTTGACGTTGCCTAATCCAGGAGAACCTTTTGTGGTATATTGTGATGCTTCTAAGATGGATTTAGGAGGTGTGCTTATGCAGAATGATAAGGTAGTTGCTTATGCGTCAAGGTAGTTGAGGGCTCGTGAGAAGAACTATCCTACGCGTGATTTAGAGCTTGCTACAGTTGTTTTTGTGTTAAAGATTTGGAGGCATTATCTCTATGGTTCTAGATTTGAAGTGTTTAGTGACTGTGATCAGTGGATCTGGAACTGACTGTTTAATGCTGGTTCGCGAAATGTCGCGGAAGCAAGAGTCGCCACCGTCTTTTATTTTCTCCAAATGGAAAGGACAAAAGCACAGAAAAATTCCTTATAGAGATTGCTCTCGATTCGGGAGGTAGGTTATAGAAAGGGAAGGTGTTAGCACCCTTTCTATCCATGGTTATCCATGGGCTCTTAGATACTTGCTCATTGTGTTTTCAAAAATGGTTTGTTTGCTTTTCAATTGTGGGTTTTAAAAAAAGTTTCTTTGAAAATTCCAGTTCGACTCTTGTATCGGTCCTCAAGAGTGTTTGAAAAATTGCTTTCGAAAGCTTTTTGAAAAAGTGTCGGTGTGAAAAGTATTTTTGAATTTGTTTTTGAAATTAGAGCAAGTATCTACGAGAACCTACCTACCCTAAGGAATTCGTCTGTGTAAATGTCCTTTAAAGTAGTGCCATCCCACCATTGAGAGGTAGGTAGCACCACCGTTGGAGGTGTTCGGGTCAATTCGAGGTTCGGGACATGGTGATCACCAGAGCAATGGGAAGACACCTTAGAAGCTACCCTCATGCCAGGTTCCCGGATCATGAGGACTTACTAAGACATCCTCTACTCGACGATCACCTTTCGAGGCAAGGCAACAGTGAGGCGTACCCTAGGGGTGGTGTGTGATTTGTGTGTCCGATTCGTTTATTTTTGTCTTGTTCATGTCAAAGTGATCTATGTGTTTGTTTTTATTTTGTCCATTCATTCTTGCATGCCTTGATTTAGCAGTTAAAAATTGCGAGAAGTAAAAATTCTAAAGCTATTACAAAAGGCGCGGGTCCACATCGCCAAAATTTCCAGAACCCGATTTGACAGAAAAGTAAAGAATTAAAGAAAAGTAAAGTGTGAGGAATTAATTACACGGCCTTGGGAGAGGTACATAAATATTATAAAGAATAAAAATAAATATGCGAATTGGAATTAAAGTTGAAACGAGGGCGTTGGACCCTTTTTAACTAAATTAAATTAAACGATTATTAAATTAATAAAATTAAAAGGAAAAGAAATTTGTTTTTTTGGTATTTTTGTATTTTATGATTTTTAATGAAAAAGAATTAATTAAAATAAAATGCTAACCCTAATTCTAGTTGTTTTTAGTTTATTAAGAAAAGATTAAATTTTAACCTAATATTTAACCTAATTATTTTACATGCAATTTTAATTTATAAAAGTAAATAATATTAAATACCTAATTATTATGAAAGAAAAGAAAAAGGGATAAAAATTATTATAAATTCTAATTCTACCAATCTTAGGTTTTTATTGAAAAAGATGTTAAGATTAAACCCTAAATTAAAACTAAATGAATTAATGCAATTTATTTACAAAAAAAATACTAAAATAAAAATATTTATTAATTTTTCTCTTTTCTGATTTTTTTGGTGTTTTTGTGTTTTTTATGAAAAATAATTAAATTACAAGAATTAATAAAAAGAATAATAATTGAAAATAAAAAAAGAATGAAAAAAGAAAAATATTGCAAACCTCAGGGGGGTGTTGTCCCCAGTTGTGAGGTGAATCTTTAGCAATTTGAGCCCAATACTTCAGGCCTTGTGGACTTTCCCCACTAGCGCGCATAAGCGTTGACCAGGGTTCACCATGTTATTCAATTCTTGGCCTTCTGATCGTTCCATTGGGCACGTGGATGGCTAGATTTTATGGACGTATGGTGCTCCTTAAGGTTGAAACTGCATGGAAACATTAAGTGGAAAATAACATGAAAGGGGGTGGGGACCTAGGACTCGAACCCAGGTCCCAAGGGTTACCAATGCTTGTGCCTGCCAGTTGATCCAAGCGCTCACTTTGTTTATAATACAACAATCAATTAATATCAAATAAAACAAAAACGTTAGTGGATTTTAGCGCGAATTTTTAAACGAGCCAACTATCGCCTGCCACATAACCATCTTCTTCGTGGTTGTGTTTTTTTTTTCTGAAACATGAAAGAGATTGGCAACGGTTTCACGTCGTTCCCTTAGGCACCTTTCTGAAAAATAACGAATAGGCCCTGGAGTCATATAAATTAGGCGCGAGGCATCTAATCTTTTCGTCCAAGCATGCTGGTTGCGTTTATGGCATTGTGATGTTCCAATTTTGCTGTATTCAAAAACCCCCAATTCAAAGCTTCATAAACCCTAAAATACGACAATGGTAGATTCGCATAGAGGTGATAAAAACACAATTAAGCAATTGGGTTAGCTTCAGAATCAGTTAATTAATAAGAATTCATGAACAAAATGCAATGAATGTGCTTAAATTATAAAATACGATTATGAAAAAAAGTGAAAAAAGTTTGACTTCTGTACAATGATTCAAAGGGTTAGGGACGGTGTTCTTGATCCAGGTACGTTGCTTGATGTCCCAGGGATGCAGTGTGTTGTACCCCAAAATTTGCCCTCGCATTTTTCCCCAATAGATATCGGCTTCGAACATTTCCTGACTTCTCAAACTGGCTCAAGAATCGGACAAACGGACTTTTCTTGACAGTCAAGCAAAATTAGGGTTTTACTGATTTTCAGAGCTTTGAATTGTTTCACACAGTGGGCTTAAGGTTTGGTTGATTTTTGGTTCAATTTTGATTAAGCAAGCATGATTTGGCATTTAATCGGAAATTAGGGTTTTATGGATATATTCTCAGAAGAATTTGAATTCCACAGCACTTTGCAGTTTATTTCAAGATTCGGATTAAAGTTCGCATTATCTTGGTTTAATCAGTAAAAGAGACAGTAGTTTTGAATTCATTACATTTTGATTGGGCCAGTCAGATGCAAGATGCAGTTTTGAATTCACAGTGCTTTTGTGTTTGATCAGTCCATCTGAATTAATTGCGGCTTTGCTTTGGATGTTGAAGTTTAATTGGATCAATGTTGTTTTATTTTAGTTATTTATTATTCTGAAATTAAATGATTGAATTTATTTTTCAATTGTTTTAATTTTAAGAATTTTAAATAAATAAATAAGCAATAAAGAAAATGGAACCAATTGGATAATTCGGATTTTTATTGATATTTGAATTATTTACAAATTGTTGTTACAAACAATAATCTACATTTAATTTAAATATTACATAGAATGAAAAAACTATCCTATTTTCTAAAATATTCTTCGTGCTTCATTCCGCTCCGGTATTCCATTTTTTTCATCTGCAAAAAGAACGAGAAAAGTCAGAAAGTAGTTAATTCAAAGACAGTAAAAGTGCTCATCATTAGGGGCCACTGACTGGGATCAGTTGCCCTCTCTGCAAATCACGGGATTTCTCCCGGTTCACAGAGAGGGAAGATTATTTTATCTCATGAAATGCAAATGTCAAAAATGCATAAGTTACAATTTTTAAGCTGCATAGAAATTCAAGTTCAAATCCAAACTAAACTGAAAAGTTCAATCCAAACTTTCCATCCAAAACAAAGTCCACTCTAAGAAAATCAAGAAAAGCATACAAGCTGTCATGGAAAGATTTTTAGCCAAGATATCAAGGAAAAGGAAGTCAGCACACATAAATTGTCAAAAAGATAAAGATGCAAAATGTGAAATGCAAGCAATCTTTTTCATCATTTCCCTAGTCATAGCCCCTTCAGAAAAGTACAATAAACATTATAAAATTCTTAAATTGTACTGTAAAGAGAGAGGTAAAGAGAGATAAAGGAAGCAGGCAGGGTTAGACAGTTCAATAGCAGTTCAGCAGGCATAGCAGTTCAGCAGGCATAGCAGTTCAGCAGGCATAGCAAAATCAGGAGCCAACTCAGAAGACAGTCCAATATAGCAGCATAGCAGGTTAGAGAGAAGAAAGGAGATACAAACAAAACTCACAACTCTGCATTAGTTTCAGAAAAAGAAAGCCAATAGACTCAGTTCAGAATAGAGAAGATATAGAAGAGAGAATAGAAAGAGGTAAGGAGCAAAACTGATAACCAAAGTCTATCAAACTTAAACCTGCCCACAAAAACAAACCTACTGTACCAGCTTCAACACCACATAGCACATTCTCAAAAGCATCACAACCTGCCTAAGTCAAAGAACACCATCAAACCATCATCCAAAACCAACCCTGTCAAAAACACCATAACTTTGCAAAAGAAACCTGCTAGCATCAGTCATAACCATATCCAAAACAACACAACAAAAAACTCTACATGCTGCAAACCATAACCAAAAAACCATTACCCTGTCTCAACCTTCATGTCAAACATACAAACCTGATATCCAAACTCAAGCCTCAACCTTCAGAAAATACCACAACCTCTA
The DNA here is from genome assembly GCA_948472305.1 of Vicia faba. NCBI lineage: Eukaryota > Viridiplantae > Streptophyta > Magnoliopsida > Fabales > Fabaceae > Vicia > Vicia faba. Next base: position 101,910,111 of record OX451738.1, read on the forward strand.
ACCTTGATAAGTAGAGCAACATAACATACAAGAATATAACTTGCATCAGCATTAGCCATCAAACTTCATCAAATTCCATCAACCATAAACCCAGACCATACGAAAAAAAAAGCATTAGCAATCAAACCTCAAACCCTCCAGGCCTCAGGAAAATGTTCATCATTGGCCATTTCAAATTAAGCAGGAAGCTAATCAAAACAACAATTGTTTCAACTATAGCATCTAGCAACGAATTTTCGAAGGCGACCTAAGCCCTCAGTAAAAAACATCACAGGGCAACGAGAGAAAGAAGCAAGTCAGGGACATAACAATATTTCAAGGCAATAACTGTTCAAAGATATTCAAAGGGCAAGCACACAAGCAAATCATCCCAAGGCAACAACACAAAAGCAACTCAAGAACATTCAAGACCAGTTCAGAATCATAAGCATCAGTGACATAAAGAAGAAGAAGGTAAAAAAGTGAATTTTAAGAAGGTTTTTTTCAGGCAAAATCTAGCATCATCATAAGCAAAGAACGAAGTTACCAGGAAGGTGTCAAAAGCGTAGCAAGCATCTCCCTTCGCCGCTCCGGCCTCCTGAGCGCTACTTCTCCACCTTCCCTCCACCTCCAAATATCAGGTAGTATAAATCTCGCCCTCTATCTCTTCTCCTTCACCTCATAATGAAAAGAAAATACTTAAAACCCAAATCAAGCATGCAATGTGTAAAAAGACAAAAGATAAGAACATAAGGCGTTAAAACGAACCAGGAATCGAAGACGCAAGGCTCATGTCTTGGAGGGAAGGAAGGCATCGAAACGCGCTGGTGGCCGGAGGACGCTCAGGGAATCGCTAATCGGAGAAGACGAACCTAACGCACGGCGCCGTTGTTAACCCTAGCCTTTTGTTTCAAACTGAACCAATTGCCTAAACCCTAAATTTCGTTTGTGGATCAACGTTGGGCTTAACCCGTTCATGTTTCCTCTAAAGCCCATCAAAATGCCTTTCTTCTTTTTTTCTTGACAACATTAAACATTAATCTCATTTTTATACATACTTTCTTTTTTTATATACATATAAAACACTAATCTTTTTTTTATTTTTACAAAACAATGTTTGCTCTTTTTATTATCTTAATTAAAAATACTTTTTATTATAAAATTAAGACATTTTTAGATAGATATTTTATACATATATTACCTTAAAAAATTAGTTTTATACATATCATATAAACTAAATTTGAAAATACTTTTTTCTTAATCAATATACTTTTTATACACAAATTAAACTTAAAAACACTTTTTTGAAACACATTTGTATATATTATCTTTTCTTTTTTATATATACATGATTAAATTGAAGATACCTTTTTTTTAACTAAAATGCATTTTTGTACATATTATACATTCTCATACATAATTAAAATCGAAACTTTTTTTAATTAACATTCTTTTGTACATAACAATTCAATACATTCATTTTCTCTAATATTTAAATTCCCAAACATTTTGACTAAAATACTTCTTTAATTAAAACTTAACATTCTAATCAAAACACTTCATTTTTCCTTTATACATATCATATAAATCAAAAATACAGATTAAAACGTATATCTAGGTCAAAAACCCTAATACGGCTCAATCTCACATTTCGCACCTGTACATAGTTACACATACACAATTCACATACATATACACTTGTACACTTACACAAACACATTCATATTATCCTATACACATGTTTATCTTACATTTATATTTGATATTCATTTGATTGCGACATTCGATTTGGTTGTAAATTATTGGGTACTATAAGTCTCATCCCCTTGTACATTTATACCCCCACTCCCGGACATTATTTTGTAATAGCGTAGATTTACATTTCGCAATTTACAGCTTTTCAATTATACCATGGTTAGACCTAGGGTTTGTATGTACATAAAATCAAACGCTAGATAACCTAATACAAGACAAATACATGTAATCAATACACAATCACACTTGCACCCCCTAGGGTAATCCCACATGTTGCCTTCCAAAATGGGCCATGCTTGCACGTCGAATGTCTTTGGCAAAACAAAATCAAATGATCATAAGTCCCTCGATGACGCTTTCGAAAGTTGCCTAAACGGAATGATCATAGTCCCTTCAAAACAAATTGCCAAAGACACTTGGCATCATTGCATTCATGGTCTATGCGATGACCCGTGCCCGTCCCGAATAAACTTCCTAAACGCAAGGTTGCCCATCAATTTCAATGGTGGAACAAAATTGTTAAAAGGGGTTAAAACATAATAAAAACCTTTGAGTACAATAGGGTAGACATAACTCTTAGTTACTTGAGATCAAACTTGCAAAAACACTTGCCTTCTTTTCAAAAACCACAATCCACAACACTTTCAAAAATCAAACCTTTCAAACTTTTGAAACATCTTTTCGAAAAGATATGCACCTTTGTAAAACATTCGAGTAAAGAATTATTACAAGGTTGGCCTAAGACAAGGCATCTTTTTCCAAAACATTTTCAAAAGCACCCACACACGCACTATTTTCAAAGCAATCGAAAAACAAGGCAAGTGATCTAAAAAACCAAGTAACTAAGAGCCCATGGATAACCATGGATGAAAAGGGTGCTAATACCTTCCCTTTTCATAATCTACCCCCCGAACCCACGAAATATCTCAAAAGGTTTTTGCTGTGCTTTTTGACCTTTCCTTTAGGATAAAATAAAAAGTCGGTGGCGACTCTTGCTAACCGCACAAGTGCGAATACGAACGCAAAACACTAGTCAGTTCTCCCACCGTATCACAGAACTGGCGACTCTGCTGGGGATGTTTTTTTAAGTGGGGTTACCTTAGGGTTTAGATCACCTTTACTTTCAATTGATTGCTTTGTTTGCTTTACATTTGTGGGCTTTGTATCGGAGCTTTATAGATCCTAACCCGGATCTGGGGAAACCCTTTTAGGTAGCAACAAGGCTGTGAGGGAACTGTGCGGGGTATACCGACATGGTTGAAGCAGTCTGCTACGTTGATGTGGTACTTTGGTGTGTACCGGTAACCCTTGAGTCAATCAAGGAGAGTACGGGGCCTCCATGTGGTGTCGCGAAGCATCAACTAACCTTAGAACCTTAATTGACCATCTTGGCCTCTTTAGGGTAGTGAGATGACTACTTTGGTGTACTCCGAAGTCGGTTGATACTCGATACTACACTCAGTTGAGGGTTGTTTTCTTGGGATATTTTGATCGCCAGTCAGTGGCTAAATCGAAACGATGAACAATGAAAGCAATCCAGTGACATTGGGACCTCTAGAACCCGTTTACTTTTGGTAGGGCAGGTTTTAACCAACAAACTGAAAGAGGGTAGTACCTGAACCTCATGCAAGCCTAAACCTAAGGCCTTGTGTGCTTTGTGTGAATATTGTTTGCCTGTATATACACTTACTTACTTGTGCATACATGTACATAACATCATGACATCATACCATAGCATTCTAGCATCTTCAATAACCATTTCAAGGATCTCGAGGGTTCTGTTGATGCAGGATTACGTTGAGACAGACGTCTATCAAGGGGCAAGAGGTTTCTCCTCTAGCCAATCCAATCAAAGTTCAAGTGCAACAACTTGAATCGATGGCTATGACCCACTCGACATGGTGAGCTTGATTCTAGTGGAAAGACATCCGCCGATATAAAGTTCTCCAATCAAAGATCAAGTGCAACAACTTGAATCGATGGCTATGACCCACTCGACATGGTGAGCTTGATTCTCATGGAAGGACGTCCACCGGTGTAGAGATCTCCAATCCAAGAGAAAAGTTCAACCTCTAACATTCTCTTGTGTTTACCCCAAAAGATCCTTGAAAGCATACATCCACATGTCATGCATTTCATTTTAACAATCTTTTCTTTTCCAGGTTTCCTTACTCTCCTACTGTTTATTTCAGTAAGAGATGGCTCTAGAACAGACTCTCCAGGGCCTCCAAGCCCAAAGCGCTCAACTTCAAGAAATGTTCTTGAACCTATCCAAGGGGCAAGAAGAGGTCAAGACGCTCCTCGCCAGGGGCATGATCGTGGGAAGTCCTAGGAACGACAGAGGTGACCAGTGGGAGCTACACATTGAAGTAGCCATATTGAAAAGAGAGCTGGCGAGTCAGAGGGCTCTCATCCAAGACTTGGCTCAAAAACAAGAAAAGCTCGGGGTTCTCGTCAATCAACTGCTTCGGAACAACCAACTGGGGCAGACATCTAAGGTTGAAAAGCAAGTCACTGCTCAACCTCCTTCCACTCAAGAGGACAAAGGGAAGGCTCCTTTGCATGCTTCAGGGCCACAAACCCATCAACAACCTCGCCAGCATCAACAGGGAAGCCGGCGCAAGCAAAATGTACCTGGGAGACGTTTCTCTGAGACTGAGATACCATCGTCCTTCATACTGAAGCGCCTGTTGGAGGTCAACCTACTTACTCTAAAGGATCCTCCCCGGAATCCCAACACTTCCGCTCCTACCTATCATCCCAATAGAAGGTGTGCCTACCACTCCTTTGGTCCTGGGCATGACACTGACGACTGTTGGGCCTTGAAGAACAAGATTCAAGATCTGATTGACATTGGGGTGCTGGAATTCATGCCAGACGGCGAGATGAAGATACTCCGTTAAAGGGTTCTCCGCTTGAAGTGACGAAGCTCGAAACTGAAAGACTTTTGCTTCTTTTTGAATTTTTAAAGTTGTAATTTCTTTTGCTGTCAAACAATTATCTGTTGAGGTTAAACTCTGTTTTCATTAATGCATTGCATATGTTTGTCTTGAATTCATCCATTCGTTTCACTATTCTTATGCTTTTCTTTATGATATTTGACTCTTGATAAAAAGCTGCAAGCCTTTAGAGGGAGGATGACGAAACAATACCGTGATCTTATACAGTATGCTTTTGAACAGACCTTGCTGATGATGTACAGGCATTTCTTTCAATTCCCAAACACTGGAGTTATAAGGAAGTTAATCCCTAGTCAACCCCTTCGAGCCAAAGAAGTAGGAGTTTCCCGTCTTAAACAATCGAAACCTTTGATATAAACCCGGGGCAGGGTAGTATCTCAGTTAATTCAAAAGAAAACGCGCATTGAAGTCGCAAACTCTCGGTTCGTAATACAACGAACGACGTCAAAAAAAAAGGGGAAGGAAAGCATTCCTTCAGAATCTAAAGACAAGGGTGGTTCCCTATCACATAGACAGTCAATCTCTCAAAAGAGAAAAGCCCACCAAGCCAAAACCTATGAAGGAGGCTTGAGAAAGCTGGGGCATCCCGCTGACAGTAATCCCGAAAACGGTAACAGTCAGGCAAAAGTTAGGGATAACAAATCAAAATCAAAATAGTGAGGTCATTACAAAATCCTCAACAACATGAAAAGTGTTGAAAAAGAAAAAGGAGATGATGACTGTCTCCCAAAAATTCAAACCGGTGAACCATCGCCCAAAAGTCACTCAAAACAGAGTGCGACACACAATTAACTGAGCTAGGGTTGAAGAACATCACGAAGAGCGGGTGGGTACAAATATACTTTGAGCCTTTATCCTTTGTTTCTTAAACCGTGAACCAGGCCACGTTACAACCCTTCAAAAGTCCTAATTGAAGCATGGGTTAGTTCGAAAGCATACTGTTACAAAAGGTATCCTGACTCCTGTAGGGCTTTGCTCTAAATCTTGTGTTAACTTGTCTTGTGAAAAAGTTTTCTGCTAAAAAACGCATTTTTCAAAACTTCAAGACAAACATAAACTTTGCATTGCTTGAATATCACTGTCTGCATTTAACCCTTTTGTTTGACAGCGAAGAAGTTCACACAGCGAATGTTCGGAGGAACGAAAGCTCTCTCAGTAAGTCAAGACCACTTCAAGAGGATAAAACTTCCATCAAATCTCCTATCAACAAGGGACATGACATGTCACAAATCAATTAACCTGGGGCCGTCCAGTCAGGGTCCAACAGATCTTTCAAATTCAGCTAACCTGGGGCAGTCCAGTCAAGATTTCAAGAAATCTCTCAATACGCAGAGTAATCTGATTCAAGACTCCTTCTTCACCACTTGGGGCATTCGAATGTCAAAAGTGTTCAACAAATCAACTACAACATTTCCGGACTCGACTCCTGTATCTAGCCAGGGCATGTCTGAAGAGTTTGAAGATTCGACTCCTGTATCCTGCCAGGGCATATCTATCAACTATCACCTTTCCAGATTCGACTCCTGTATCCAGTCAGGACATGTATGAAGAATTCCAGATCAACACCTGCAGCAACCCAGGGAACATCTGTAAACGACCGATTGTAGATCAACACCTGTAATAAGCCAGGAATTTATCTACACTTGGGGCATTCGAATGCCAAAAGTGTTCAAAACTGATGCGGTTCTACGCAAGCTCATCATCAGGAAGCCCTACACCGGTTCCTCTTCAAGACTTCTGAAAACAGTTCACGGGTTCTCCAAGTAAACGGATGTTAACCTATCACTTGTTCAGGTTCTTCTCAAGACTTCTGAAAACAGTTCATGGATTCTTCCCAAGTAACGGATGTTAATCTATCAACTTGTTCAGATGCACCTTTGAATTCAGAAGCTTCCCAACAACGGATGCTGCTCTTTACTGATTCAACTTCAAGATCTCTGAAAACAGTTCACGGGTTCTCCAAGTAAACGGATGTTAACCTATCACTTGTTCAGGTTCTTCTCAAGACTTCTGAAAACAGTTCATGGATTCTTCCCAAGTAACGGATGTTAATCTATCAGCTTGTTCAGATGCAACCTTTGAAATTAGTTTCCGGACGCTTCCCAACAACGGATGCTGCTCTATTGCTAATTCAGCTTCAAGATCTCTGAAAACAGTTCACGGGTTCTCCAAGTAAACGGATGTTAACCTATCACTTGTTCAGGTTCTTCTCAAGACTTCTGAAAACAGTTCATGGATTCTTCCCAAGTAACGGATGTTAATCTATCAGCTTGTTCAGATGCAACCTTTGAAATTAGTTTCCGGACGCTTCCCAACAACGGATGCTGCTCTATTGCTAATTCAGCTTCAAGATCTCTGAAAACAGTTCACGGGTTCTCCAAGTAAACGGATGTTAACCTATCACTTGTTCAGGTTCTTCTCAAGACTTCTGAAAACAGTTCATAGATTCTTCCCAAGTAACGGATGTTAATCTATCAGCTTGTTCAGATGCAACCTTTGAAATTAGTTTCCGGACGCTTCCCAACAACGGATGCTGCTCTATTGCTAATTCAACTTCAAGACTTCTGAAAACAGTTCATGGATTCTTCCCAAGTAACGGATGTTAATCTATCAACTTGTTCAGATGCACCTTTGAATTCAGAAGCTTCCCAACAACGGATGCTGCTCTTTACTGATTCAACTTCAAGATCTCTGAAAACAGTTCACGGGTTCTCCAAGTAAACGGATGTTAACCTATCACTTGTTCAGGTTCTCCTCAAGATTTCTGAAAACAGCTCACGGGTTCTCCAAGTAAACGGATGTTAACCTATCGCTTGTTCAGATTCTTCTCAAAGCTAACAACCACGGAAGATCGCACTCGCCAGATGTCTCTCTATCCCCCAGCAGAGTTCATCAAAATTCCCCAGCAGACCAAGAGCTTCAAGTGGACAATCCCCCAACAAAGTCAGACTTTTAAACCTTCTCCCCACAGAGTTTTTAGGAGGACAATCCTGAGTTCCCCAGTAAAGTCTCCAGAGTTACTTCCCATCAAGCTAACGATTCTCAAGTCTGACCTCCCCAGCATGAGTCTACTAGTTGGAACTCTCCAGTAGAGGTTATCAGGAATTCTCTCCCCCAGCAACAGCCAAGGATTTATTTTCCCCGGCAGCGGTCAAGACGTTTTTATCTTCAGCCATCTCAGAATCATGTATCCTTGGCAAGATTAGCTCATCAGCTTACATGCGCATCCATCACATTCATAAAACATTAAATGTCACATGCATTGCATCATGCATCATAACATTACATACAGCTGACCCTATACCTTTTCAGGTAAGATCAGTCGACAGACACAGATCATCTCCTGAGACTCATCCAAAAATAGTTCAGATGTGACCCGGACACGGCAACATCTTGATACTTATTCCAGATTCATTCAGACGCATCAGCAGAAACCTTACACCGGTTCCTCTTCAACTTCTCAATTTCTGAAACAAGTTTACGGATTCTTCCCCACAACGGAGGTTAATCTACCGACTGATTCAGACTCTTCTCAAACTTTTGAAGACAGTTTACGGATTCTTCCCTACAACGGAGGTCAATCTACCGACTGATTCAGACTCTTCTCAATTTTTGAAAATAAGTTACGGACGCTTCCCAACAACGGATGCTGCTCCATTGCTTGTTCAGTCCCAACTCCTGAAAGTAGTTTACAGATTCTCCAGACACGGACATCAATCTGTTGCTTGTTCAGACCCCAGTTCAGAGATATTCCAAAACAGGGATGCCCTTCTGACAGTTGTCCACTCACCATCGACGTACAGTTCAACACCATCATATGGCATCTATAAGCCCATCCTCCTACCAGCAGTCGCCGAATGGCATTGTTAAGCCCATTCTCAGATGGCATCTTTAAGCCCATTCACCTCACCGTCACATCGACGAGCGCAAATTTTCTTGGCACATTAGTGTTCAATCTCCTTTTACCTTCAAGTCGCGAAAGGCAAACTTGCCAATCTAACTCTTCAGGTCAAAGAAGATTGAACAGGGGCAACTGTTGTACCCCAAAATTTGCCCTCGCATTTTTCCCCAATAGATATCGGCTTCGAACATTTCCTGACTTCTCAAACTGGCTCAAGAATCGGACAAACGGACTTTTCTTGACAGTCAAGCAAAATTAGGGTTTTACTGATTTTCAGAGCTTTGAATTGTTTCACACAGTGGGCTTAAGGTTTGGTTGATTTTTGGTTCAATTTTGATTAAGCAAGCATGATTTGGCATTTAATCGGAAATTAGGGTTTTATGGATATATTCTCAGAAGAATTTGAATTCCACAGCACTTTGCAGTTTATTTCAAGATTCGGATTAAAGTTCGCATTATCTTGGTTTAATCAGTAAAAGAGACAGTAGTTTTGAATTCATTACATTTTGATTGGGCCAGTCAGATGCAAGATGCAGTTTTGAATTCACAGTGCTTTTGTGTTTGATCAGTCCATCTGAATTAATTGCGGCTTTGCTTTGGATGTTGAAGTTTAATTGGATCAATGTTGTTTTATTTTAGTTATTTATTATTCTGAAATTAAATGATTGAATTTATTTTTCAATTGTTTTAATTTTAAGAATTTTAAATAAATAAATAAGCAATAAAGAAAATGGAACCAATTGGATAATTCGGATTTTTATTGATATTTGAATTATTTACAAATTGTTGTTACAAACAATAATCTACATTTAATTTAAATATTACATAGAATGAAAAAACTATCCTATTTTCTAAAATATTCTTCGTGCTTCATTCCGCTCCGGTATTCCATTTTTTTCATCTGCAAAAAGAACGAGAAAAGTCAGAAAGTAGTTAATTCAAAGACAGTAAAAGTGCTCATCATTAGGGGCCACTGACTGGGATCAGTTGCCCTCTCTGCAAATCACGGGATTTCTCCCGGTTCACAGAGAGGGAAGATTATTTTATCTCATGAAATGCAAATGTCAAAAATGCATAAGTTACAATTTTTAAGCTGCATAGAAATTCAAGTTCAAATCCAAACTAAACTGAAAAGTTCAATCCAAACTTTCCATCCAAAACAAAGTCCACTCTAAGAAAATCAAGAAAAGCATACAAGCTGTCATGGAAAGATTTTTAGCCAAGATATCAAGGAAAAGGAAGTCAGCACACATAAATTGTCAAAAAGATAAAGATGCAAAATGTGAAATGCAAGCAATCTTTTTCATCATTTCCCTAGTCATAGCCCCTTCAGAAAAGTACAATAAACATTATAAAATTCTTAAATTGTACTGTAAAGAGAGAGGTAAAGAGAGATAAAGGAAGCAGGCAGGGTTAGACAGTTCAATAGCAGTTCAGCAGGCATAGCAGTTCAGCAGGCATAGCAGTTCAGCAGGCATAGCAAAATCAGGAGCCAACTCAGAAGACAGTCCAATATAGCAGCATAGCAGGTTAGAGAGAAGAAAGGAGATACAAACAAAACTCACAACTCTGCATTAGTTTCAGAAAAAGAAAGCCAATAGACTCAGTTCAGAATAGAGAAGATATAGAAGAGAGAATAGAAAGAGGTAAGGAGCAAAACTGATAACCAAAGTCTATCAAACTTAAACCTGCCCACAAAAACAAACCTACTGTACCAGCTTCAACACCACATAGCACATTCTCAAAAGCATCACAACCTGCCTAAGTCAAAGAACACCATCAAACCATCATCCAAAACCAACCCTGTCAAAAACACCATAACTTTGCAAAAGAAACCTGCTAGCATCAGTCATAACCATATCCAAAACAACACAACAAAAAACTCTACATGCTGCAAACCATAACCAAAAAACCATTACCCTGTCTCAACCTTCATGTCAAACATACAAACCTGATATCCAAACTCAAGCCTCAACCTTCAGAAAATACCACAACCTCTAACCTTGATAAGTAGAGCAACATAACATACAAGAATATAACTTGCATCAGCATTAGCCATCAAACTTCATCAAATTCCATCAACCATAAACCCAGACCATACGAAAAAAAAAGCATTAGCAATCAAACCTCAAACCCTCCAGGCCTCAGGAAAATGTTCATCATTGGCCATTTCAAATTAAGCAGGAAGCTAATCAAAACAACAATTGTTTCAACTATAGCATCTAGCAACGAATTTTCGAAGGCGACCTAAGCCCTCAGTAAAAAACATCACAGGGCAACGAGAGAAAGAAGCAAGTCAGGGACATAACAATATTTCAAGGCAATAACTGTTCAAAGATATTCAAAGGGCAAGCACACAAGCAAATCATCCCAAGGCAACAACACAAAAGCAACTCAAGAACATTCAAGACCAGTTCAGAATCATAAGCATCAGTGACATAAAGAAGAAGAAGGTAAAAAAGTGAATTTTAAGAAGGTTTTTTTCAGGCAAAATCTAGCATCATCATAAGCAAAGAACGAAGTTACCAGGAAGGTGTCAAAAGCGTAGCAAGCATCTCCCTTCGCCGCTCCGGCCTCCTGAGCGCTACTTCTCCACCTTCCCTCCACCTCCAAATATCAGGTAGTATAAATCTCGCCCTCTATCTCTTCTCCTTCACCTCATAATGAAAAGAAAATACTTAAAACCCAAATCAAGCATGCAATGTGTAAAAAGACAAAAGATAAGAACATAAGGCGTTAAAACGAACCAGGAATCGAAGACGCAAGGCTCATGTCTTGGAGGGAAGGAAGGCATCGAAACGCGCTGGTGGCCGGAGGACGCTCAGGGAATCGCTAATCGGAGAAGACGAACCTAACGCACGGCGCCGTTGTTAACCCTAGCCTTTTGTTTCAAACTGAACCAATTGCCTAAACCCTAAATTTCGTTTGTGGATCAACGTTGGGCTTAACCCGTTCATGTTTCCTCTAAAGCCCATCAAAATGCCTTTCTTCTTTTTTTCTTGACAACATTAAACATTAATCTCATTTTTATACATACTTTCTTTTTTTATATACATATAAAACACTAATCTTTTTTTTATTTTTACAAAACAATGTTTGCTCTTTTTATTATCTTAATTAAAAATACTTTTTATTATAAAATTAAGACATTTTTAGATAGATATTTTATACATATATTACCTTAAAAAATTAGTTTTATACATATCATATAAACTAAATTTGAAAATACTTTTTTCTTAATCAATATACTTTTTATACACAAATTAAACTTAAAAACACTTTTTTGAAACACATTTGTATATATTATCTTTTCTTTTTTATATATACATGATTAAATTGAAGATACCTTTTTTTTAACTAAAATGCATTTTTGTACATATTATACATTCTCATACATAATTAAAATCGAAACTTTTTTTAATTAACATTCTTTTGTACATAACAATTCAATACATTCATTTTCTCTAATATTTAAATTCCCAAACATTTTGACTAAAATACTTCTTTAATTAAAACTTAACATTCTAATCAAAACACTTCATTTTTCCTTTATACATATCATATAAATCAAAAATACAGATTAAAACGTATATCTAGGTCAAAAACCCTAATACGGCTCAATCTCACATTTCGCACCTGTACATAGTTACACATACACAATTCACATACATATACACTTGTACACTTACACAAACACATTCATATTATCCTATACACATGTTTATCTTACATTTATATTTGATATTCATTTGATTGCGACATTCGATTTGGTTGTAAATTATTGGGTACTATAAGTCTCATCCCCTTGTACATTTATACCCCCACTCCCGGACATTATTTTGTAATAGCGTAGATTTACATTTCGCAATTTACAGCTTTTCAATTATACCATGGTTAGACCTAGGGTTTGTATGTACATAAAATCAAACGCTAGATAACCTAATACAAGACAAATACATGTAATCAATACACAATCACACTTGCACCCCCTAGGGTAATCCCACATGTTGCCTTCCAAAATGGGCCATGCTTGCACGTCGAATGTCTTTGGCAAAACAAAATCAAATGATCATAAGTCCCTCGATGACGCTTTCGAAAGTTGCCTAAACGGAATGATCATAGTCCCTTCAAAACAAATTGCCAAAGACACTTGGCATCATTGCATTCATGGTCTATGCGATGACCCGTGCCCGTCCCGAATAAACTTCCTAAACGCAAGGTTGCCCATCAATTTCAATGGTGGAACAAAATTGTTAAAAGGGGTTAAAACATAATAAAAACCTTTGAGTACAATAGGGTAGACATAACTCTTAGTTACTTGAGATCAAACTTGCAAAAACACTTGCCTTCTTTTCAAAAACCACAATCCACAACACTTTCAAAAATCAAACCTTTCAAACTTTTGAAACATCTTTTCGAAAAGATATGCACCTTTGTAAAACATTCGAGTAAAGAATTATTACAAGGTTGGCCTAAGACAAGGCATCTTTTTCCAAAACATTTTCAAAAGCACCCACACACGCACTATTTTCAAAGCAATCGAAAAACAAGGCAAGTGATCTAAAAAACCAAGTAACTAAGAGCCCATGGATAACCATGGATGAAAAGGGTGCTAATACCTTCCCTTTTCATAATCTACCCCCCGAACCCACGAAATATCTCAAAAGGTTTTTGCTGTGCTTTTTGACCTTTCCTTTAGGATAAAATAAAAAGTCGGTGGCGACTCTTGCTAACCGCACAAGTGCGAATACGAACGCAAAACACTAGTCAGTTCTCCCACCGTATCACAGAACTGGCGACTCTGCTGGGGATGTTTTTTTAAGTGGGGTTACCTTAGGGTTTAGATCACCTTTACTTTCAATTGATTGCTTTGTTTGCTTTACATTTGTGGGCTTTGTATCGGAGCTTTATAGATCCTAACCCGGATCTGGGGAAACCCTTTTAGGTAGCAACAAGGCTGTGAGGGAACTGTGCGGGGTATACCGACATGGTTGAAGCAGTCTGCTACGTTGATGTGGTACTTTGGTGTGTACCGGTAACCCTTGAGTCAATCAAGGAGAGTACGGGGCCTCCATGTGGTGTCGCGAAGCATCAACTAACCTTAGAACCTTAATTGACCATCTTGGCCTCTTTAGGGTAGTGAGATGACTACTTTGGTGTACTCCGAAGTCGGTTGATACTCGATACTACACTCAGTTGAGGGTTGTTTTCTTGGGATATTTTGATCGCCAGTCAGTGGCTAAATCGAAACGATGAACAATGAAAGCAATCCAGTGACATTGGGACCTCTAGAACCCGTTTACTTTTGGTAGGGCAGGTTTTAACCAACAAACTGAAAGAGGGTAGTACCTGAACCTCATGCAAGCCTAAACCTAAGGCCTTGTGTGCTTTGTGTGAATATTGTTTGCCTGTATATACACTTACTTACTTGTGCATACATGTACATAACATCATGACATCATACCATAGCATTCTAGCATCTTCAATAACCATTTCAAGGATCTCGAGGGTTCTGTTGATGCAGGATTACGTTGAGACAGACGTCTATCAAGGGGCAAGAGGTTTCTCCTCTAGCCAATCCAATCAAAGTTCAAGTGCAACAACTTGAATCGATGGCTATGACCCACTCGACATGGTGAGCTTGATTCTAGTGGAAAGACATCCGCCGATATAAAGTTCTCCAATCAAAGATCAAGTGCAACAACTTGAATCGATGGCTATGACCCACTCGACATGGTGAGCTTGATTCTCATGGAAGGACGTCCACCGGTGTAGAGATCTCCAATCCAAGAGCAAAGTTCAACCTCTAACATTCTCTTGTGTTTACCCCAAAAGATCCTTGAAAGCATACATCCACATGTCATGCATTTCATTTTAACAATCTTTTCTTTTCCAGGTTTCCTTACTCTCCTACTGTTTATTTCAGTAAGAGATGGCTCTAGAACAGACTCTCCAGGGCCTCCAAGCCCAAAGCGCTCAACTTCAAGAAATGTTCTTGAACCTATCCAAGGGGCAAGAAGAGGTCAAGACGCTCCTCGCCAGGGGCATGATCGTGGGAAGTCCTAGGAACGACAGAGGTGACCAGTGGGAGCTACACATTGAAGTAGCCATATTGAAAAGAGAGCTGGCGAGTCAGAGGGCTCTCATCCAAGACTTGGCTCAAAAACAAGAAAAGCTCGGGGTTCTCGTCAATCAACTGCTTCGGAACAACCAACTGGGGCAGACATCTAAGGTTGAAAAGCAAGTCACTGCTCAACCTCCTTCCACTCAAGAGGACAAAGGGAAGGCTCCTTTGCATGCTTCAGGGCCACAAACCCATCAACAACCTCGCCAGCATCAACAGGGAAGCCGGCGCAAGCAAAATGTACCTGGGAGACGTTTCTCTGAGACTGAGATACCATCGTCCTTCATACTGAAGCGCCTGTTGGAGGTCAACCTACTTACTCTAAAGGATCCTCCCCGGAATCCCAACACTTCCGCTCCTACCTATCATCCCAATAGAAGGTGTGCCTACCACTCCTTTGGTCCTGGGCATGACACTGACGACTGTTGGGCCTTGAAGAACAAGATTCAAGATCTGATTGACATTGGGGTGCTGGAATTCATGCCAGACGGCGAGATGAAGATACTCCGTTAAAGGGTTCTCCGCTTGAAGTGACGAAGCTCGAAACTGAAAGACTTTTGCTTCTTTTTGAATTTTTAAAGTTGTAATTTCTTTTGCTGTCAAACAATTATCTGTTGAGGTTAAACTCTGTTTTCATTAATGCATTGCATATGTTTGTCTTGAATTCATCCATTCGTTTCACTATTCTTATGCTTTTCTTTATGATATTTGACTCTTGATAAAAAGCTGCAAGCCTTTAGAGGGAGGATGACGAAACAATACCGTGATCTTATACAGTATGCTTTTGAACAGACCTTGCTGATGATGTACAGGCATTTCTTTCAATTCCCAAACACTGGAGTTATAAGGAAGTTAATCCCTAGTCAACCCCTTCGAGCCAAAGAAGTAGGAGTTTCCCGTCTTAAACAATCGAAACCTTTGATATAAACCCGGGGCAGGGTAGTATCTCAGTTAATTCAAAAGAAAACGCGCATTGAAGTCGCAAACTCTCGGTTCGTAATACAACGAACGACGTCAAAAAAAAAGGGGAAGGAAAGCATTCCTTCAGAATCTAAAGACAAGGGTGGTTCCCTATCACATAGACAGTCAATCTCTCAAAAGAGAAAATCCCACCAAGCCAAAACCTATGAAGGAGGCTTGAGAAAGCTGGGGCATCCCGCTGACAGTAATCCCGAAAACGGTAACAGTCAGGCAAAAGTTAGGGATAACAAATCAAAATCAAAATAGTGAGGTCATTACAAAATCCTCAACAACATGAAAAGTGTTGAAAAAGAAAAAGGAGATGATGACTGTCTCCCAAAAATTCAAACCGGTGAACCATCGCCCAAAAGTCACTCAAAACAGAGTGCGACGCACAATTAACTGAGCTAGGGTTGAAGAACATCACGAAGAGCGGGTGGGTACAAATATACTTTGAGCCTTTATCCTTTGTTTCTTAAACCGTGAACCAGGCCACGTTACAACCCTTCAAAAGTCCTAATTGAAGCATGGGTTAGTTCGAAAGCATACTGTTACAAAAGGTATCCTGACTCCTGTAGGGCTTTGCTCTAAATCTTGTGTTAACTTGTCTTGTGAAAAAGTTTTCTGCTAAAAAACGCATTTTTCAAAACTTCAAGACAAACATAAACTTTGCATTGCTTGAATATCACTGTCTGCATTTAACCCTTTTGTTTGACAGCGAAGAAGTTCACACAGCGAATGTTCGGAGGAACGAAAGCTCTCTCAGTAAGTCAAGACCACTTCAAGAGGATAAAACTTCCATCAAATCTCCTATCAACAAGGGACATGACATGTCACAAATCAATTAACCTGGGGCCGTCCAGTCAGGGTCCAACAGATCTTTCAAATTCAGCTAACCTGGGGCAGTCCAGTCAAGATTTCAAGAAATCTCTCAATACGCAGAGTAATCTGATTCAAGACTCCTTCTTCACCACTTGGGGCATTCGAATGTCAAAAGTGTTCAACAAATCAACTACAACATTTCCGGACTCGACTCCTGTATCTAGCCAGGGCCTGTCTGAAGAGTTTGAAGATTCGACTCCTGTATCCTGCCAGGGCATATCTATCAACTATCACCTTTCCAGATTCGACTCCTGTATCCAGTCAGGACATGTCTGAAGAATTCCAGATCAACACCTGCAGCAACCCAGGGAACATCTGTAAACGACCGATTGTAGATCAACACCTGTAATAAGCCAGGAATTTATCTACACTTGGGGCATTCGAATGCCAAAAGTGTTCAAAACTGATGCGGTTCTACGCAAGCTCATCATCAGGAAGCCCTACACCGGTTCCTCTTCAAGACTTCTGAAAACAGTTCACGGGTTCTCCAAGTAAACGGATGTTAACCTATCACTTGTTCAGGTTCTTCTCAAGACTTCTGAAAACAGTTCATGGATTCTTCCCAAGTAACGGATGTTAATCTATCAACTTGTTCAGATGCACCTTTGAATTCAGAAGCTTCCCAACAACGGATGCTGCTCTTTACTGATTCAACTTCAAGATCTCTGAAAACAGTTCACGGGTTCTCCAAGTAAACGGATGTTAACCTATCACTTGTTCAGGTTCTTCTCAAGACTTCTGAAAACAGTTCATGGATTCTTCCCAAGTAACGGATGTTAATCTATCAGCTTGTTCAGATGCAACCTTTGAAATTAGTTTCCGGACGCTTCCCAACAACGGATGCTGCTCTATTGCTAATTCAGCTTCAAGATCTCTGAAAACAGTTCACGGGTTCTCCAAGTAAACGGATGTTAACCTATCACTTGTTCAGGTTCTTCTCAAGACTTCTGAAAACAGTTCATGGATTCTTCCCAAGTAACGGATGTTAATCTATCAGCTTGTTCAGATGCAACCTTTGAAATTAGTTTCCGGACGCTTCCCAACAACGGATGCTGCTCTATTGCTAATTCAGCTGTGAAGAGTAGGTGTAGGAAATGTCTTTCTCTTCAAAATGAGCTTTGGATGGAATTTTTCTGATAATCCATGTGAAAGTTATGCCCTGGTCAATTTATAGTTGACTTTTTCAACTGTCCAAATAAGGAAACTTTTGCATCTTGATGATTTTTGAGCCAAGCTTTGAGAATCATGATCAAGCATTGATCAAATGATGTTTGTGGCTTCAAAATGAGATGTTGACCAAAAATTTGGACTTTTGACTGTCAAATGACCATTTTGCCCCTACAGTTGACTATAGTGCAATTAGGGTTTTTGACTGTGCAATTTTGTGCTGATAGTCTTGAAACTTTGTATGAGGATGCTTGACCATATTTGTAGGCATGTGGGACTTGATTGGACCCTTGGAAACTTCATTTTCTTGATCAGAACCAAAACCCTAATGTTGACTGTTTAGGATACCCTTGCACTGTGCAACCCTTGGGGAATTTTGAAGCATGACTTGGCAATTTCTTGAAGAATATGGGAGGGAAAATTTTGGGGTACAACAGTTGCCTCTGTTCAATCTTCTTAGACCTGAGGATGCAGATTGGCTGACATGCCTTTCGTAATCCGAGGGTGGAAGATGATTGAACACTAGAGTGCCCAGAAATTTGCGCTCACCTAGTAGCAGTGATGGTGGAAATAGGCTTATAGATGCCATTTAGAGATTGATGAATAGGATGATGGGCTTATAGATTCCGTCTGGATGTTGATCGCGTAAGAGATTCCTTAGCGAGAGCTTGCGTACCTGCAAAAGAAAAATGAGTACCTGACATGTTGCAGGATCTGGTTTTTAGATGCTTTGTATAGATGTGTCCTGACTGGTTACAGGAGCTGAATCTTTAAACTCTTCAGATGTGCCCTGGCGAGATACAGGAATCGAGTCTGGCAATGTTAGTCTTCAACGGATACACCCTGGCAAGATTCAGGCCTCGGATCCTCGAACTCTTCAGACACACCCTGGCAAGCTACAGGAATCGGATCTGGTAATGTTAGTCTTCAGCGGATACACCCTGGCAAGATTCAGGTATCGGATCCTCGAAATCTTCAGACACACCCTGGCAAGATACAGGAATCGGATCTGGTAACGCTAGTCTTCAACGGATACACCCTGGCAAGATTCAGGTATCGGATCCTCGAACTCTTCAGACACACCCTGGCAAGATACAGGAATTGGATCTGGTAATGCTAGTCTTCAACGGATACACCCTGGCAAGATTCAGGTATCGGATCCTCGAACTCTTCAGACACACCCTGGCAAGATACAGGAATCGGATCTGGTAATGCTAGTCTTCAACAGATACACCCTGGCAAGATTCAGGTATCGGATCCTCGAACTCTTCAGACACACCCTGGCAAGATACATGAATCGGATCTGGTAATGTTAGTCTTCAACGGATACACCCTGGCAAGATTCAGGCATCGGATCCTCGAACTCTTCAGACACACCCTGGCAAGATACATGAATCGGATCTGGTAATGTTAGTCTTCAACGGATACACCCTGGCAAGATTCAGGCATCGGATCCTCGAACTCTTCAGACACACCCAGGCCAGATACAGGAATCGGATCTGGTAATGCTAGTGTTCAACGGATACACCCTGGCAAGATTCAGGCATCGGATCCTCGAACTCTTCAGACACACCCTGGCAAGATACAGGAATCGGATCTGGTAATGCTAGTCTTCAACGGATACACCCTGGCAAGATTCAGGTATCGGATCCTCGAACTCTTCAGACACACCCTGGAAAGATACAGGAATCGGATCTGGTAATGTTAGTCTTCAACGGATACACCCTGGCAAGATTCAGGCATCGGATCCTCGAACTCTTCAGACACACCCTGGCAAGATACAGGAATTGGATCTGGTAATGCTAGTCTTCAACGGATACACCCTGGCAAGATTCAGGTATCGGATCCTCGAACTCTTCAGACACACCCTGGCAAGATACAGGAATCGGATCTGGTAACGCTAGTCTTCAACGGATACACCCTGGCAAGATTCAGGTATCGGATCCTCGAACTCTTCAGACACACCCTGGCAAGATACAGGAATCGGATCTGGTAATGCTAGTCTTCAACGGATACACCCTGGCAAGATTCAGGTATCGGATCCTCGAACTCTTCAAACACACCCTGGCAAGATACAGGAATCGGATCTGGTAATGCTAGTCTTCAACGGATACACCCTGGCAAGATTCAGGTATCGGATCCTCGAACTCTTCAGACACACCCTGGCAAGATACAGGAATTGGATCTGGTAACGCTAGTCTTCAACGGATACACCCTGGCAGGATTCAGGCATCGGATCCTCGAACTCTTCAGACACACCCTGGAAAGATACAGGAATCGGATCTGGTAATGTTAGTCTTCAACGGATACACCCTGGCAAGATTCAGGCATCGGATCCTCGAAGTCTTCAGACACACCCTGGCCAGATACAGGAATCGGATCTGGTAATGCTAGTCTTCAACGGATACATCCTGGCAAGATTCAGGCATCGGATCCTCGAACTCTTCAGACACACCCTGGCAAGATACAGGAATCGGATCTGGTAATGCTAGTCTTCAACGGATACACCCTGGCAAGATTCAGGTACCGGATCCTCGAACTCTTCAGACACACCCTGGCAAGATACAGGAATCGGATCTGGTAATGTTAGTCTTCAACGGATACACCCTGGCAAGATTCAGGCATCGGATCCTCGAACTCTTCAGACACACTCTGGAAAGATACAGGAATCGGATCTGGTAATGCTAGTCTTCAACGGATACACCCTGGCAAGATTTAGGTATCGGATCCTCGAACTCTTCAGACACACCCTGGCAAGATACAGGAATCGGATCTGGTAATGCTAGTCTTCAACGGATACACCCTGGCAAGATTCAGGTATCAGATCCTCGAACTCTTCAGACACACCCTGGCAAGATACAGGAATCGGATCTGGTAATGCTAGTCTTCAACGGATACACCCTGGCAAGATTCAGGTATCGGATCCTCGAACTCTTCAGACACACCCTGGCAAGTTACAGGAATCGGATCTGGTAATTGGTCGTCAACAGATACACCCTGGTAAGATTCAGGAATCGGACCTTTAGTTGCGACCATTGATGGTAATCAATGTTGTACTTTTGTCCTGAAAAGACAAGCGTTAGTTGTATGCAATGTCATGTGGTATGACATGCGAGATGCTCTCTGAATACGTGAGATTGTATGTTCATGATGCGTATATGCATGCTATAATGTATGAAGATGTTTATGAATGTATTTTTCGTCTAGGAAATTAAATTCTTGACGGGTGCCGGGAAGTCACTCCTGGGCTGATGTTAGAGAATAGATTTTGCTTCCGCCGGGGATGATAGTTGCAAGAATACCGGTAGGAGAAGATAACTCCGTTGGGGAAGAAACTTGGCGAATGGAATAACTCTGCGGGGAGGAAAGTACTCTAACGATCTTGTTGGGAAGCAATACTCTGTGGGGAGAGAGATACTTTGCTGAGTTGTTGATAATAACTTGCTGGGGATACCATTGTTGTGTTGGAAGTGTTGATAGACTTCGCTGGGGATAAGAAGACTTCGTCGAGAACGATCTTTCCGTGGCTTTTGGCTGAGGATAACCCAGTTATATCCTGGTAAGGAAATAACTCTTTGAATAAAGCCGGGGGACGCGTTCGTGCGCTACGGGGATAAGCTTCCAGAATCTGCTGGGGATAAGCTTACTGCTTGGAGAGATGGATCCCAACTTTCTTGGGGAAACTAGATTGGACTCTCCTGGGGAGTTTTGAACTGTATCGGGAAGTAGCTCCATTGAATGTTTGATATACCGCCGGGGAACAATCTTTAGGCCAAGACTGTCGGGGATGCTTGTTAAGAATGTATGCATACTGCTGGGGAATGTTGAGATCTGCTGCAGGATACCCAACTTCCTTAAGTTTGACTGTAACTTTGCTCGGGGAGTGCTCTGACTTGCTGCTCACTCTCTGGGGGGGTTAAGATATACTGGTTGTGTTCTTCAGCCGAACCTATCTTGATACCTTGGAGGACAGAACAATTAGATCGTTTTTAGACAATTCTTTATTGCCCCTGTTTCTGAAGTGGGAGAGGAAGACCTGTGAGGCGCTGATAGTGGTTGATTGGACAAACCTTCTTCTGGTAGGCAAGTGACAAGATGCCGGGACATAGTCGTACGCTTTGATCCCTAATTTTTGCCTGGACCGCCCTTTCGGGTTTTCAGTCCACCGGGATACCCATTTTTGCCCAAGCCGCCTTTTCAGGTTTTCGACTTGCCGGGTGTAAAGATTTTTTCATTTCATCCCTTATTTTTGCCCGAACCCTTTTGGTTCGCCGGGAAGCCCTTATTTTTGCCTAGGTGTGTCAACCTAGTGGGTCTTTGATTATGCGCAGTATTGTTTCGACTATGTCCATGCTCTCAGTGTGTAGGGAGTTGCCCCTGTTAGAAGTGTTTTGTCATGCCACCAGAGGGTGTTTGATCAGGCAAGATTCGTTGTTGAAATGCCCCAAGTGACTCAGGCGGAGATTTGCCCCAGGCTGTTTGGCCTTTGAGAGATTCTCTGAATCTTGATTGGACTGCCCCAGATTACAGACCATGATTATATCATGCCCCTTGATTGGGAGTGCTTTTGTTCACTAGGTATTCATCGTGCGAATTTCCCTGCTGTTCAAACAAAAAGTCATATGCAAACAAAGTTATGTTAAAAATGCAAAGCTTATGTCTGTCTTGAAGATTTTGAAAATGAATTCTTTTTCATAAAACAAGTGAATGTTTGTAAAACGTGATGTCAACTCCGTATTTACCGTAGGCCTTAAGGAGTCAGGATACTTTTTGTAACAGTATGCTTTCGAACCAACCCATGCTTCAACTAGGACTTTTGAGGGTTATAACGTGGCCTGGTTCACGGTTTAAGAAACAAAGGATAAAGGCTCAAATTATTTGTACCCACCCGTTCTTCGTGATGTTCTTCAATCCTAAACTCAACTGATCATACGTTACACCTCGTTTGAGTCTTTGCTTTGATATACCAGTGATGGTTCGGATATTGACAGTATATTTTGATTAGGCAGTCATTCCTTTTTGTTGAGGGTTTGTAGAACCTCTTTCTTTTTTTGATTTCGTTATCCCTTTCTTTTTTTTGCCTGAACTGTTTCCTTTTTTGGAATTACAGTCAGCGGGATGCCCCAGTTTGTAAGTCTCCTTCATGGGTTTTGACTCAATGGGTTTTTTTTATTTTTTGAGATATAATGACTGCCTTTCTTTATTGAATATTCGGAACCGTCACTATCTTTTTTGTAAGGATCTCTTTTGGTGCCATTCGTTATGCACTTGGATCAACTGAGAGACTACCCTGCCCCAGGTTATGATTAAGGGTTTTATATTTCGAAAAGAAAAAAAACTCCTACTTCTTTGGCTCAGAGGGGTTGACGAGGGATTATCATCCTTATAACTCCAGTGTTTGGGGATTGAAACAATGCCTGTACCTCATCAGCGGGGTCTGTTCAAAAGCATACTGTAAAGATTGTGGTATCGTTTTCGTCATCCTCCCTCAAGAGGCTTAGAATTATTGAGAGTTGACCATCAGAAAAAATATGAAAATAATTTGCATATAGTGAATACGAATATATTACTTCAAAACAGACATATGCGATGCATTAATGAAATAAAGATGTTTAACATGAGTAAATGTTTGAACAAAAGAAAATTACAACTTAAACATTCGAATGAACAAAAGTTTTCTCTTCTCAGGGCCTGTTACTTCAACTGGTGAGTCTTGGAGGGATGGTAGAAAAATTCAGCCTGACCATCTTGGGTGAACTCCAATGCCCCTTCATCAATCAGATCCTGGATCTTGTTTTTCAAAGCCCAACCCTCGTTTGTATCATGTCCTGGACAGGCAGAGTGGTAGGCACACCTTTTATTGGGATCATAGACAGGAGATGCTGTATTCTGGTTCCGGGGATGAGCCCTTAATGTGATCAGGTTCAATCTTAACAGGCGTTGTAAAGCTGGGAACAACGACATGTTGAGCTGGGTGAATTGCCTCCTGGGCTTGTCTGGCTGAAGCTGGTGAGGTTGATGCTGAATTTGTGGTGCTGGAGCCATTTGAGGAGCTCTCCCCTTATCTCCTTGTCTCAAGGATGATTGAATGATGAATGGCTTTTTACCTTTAGACGTTTGCCCCAGTTGGTTACCCTGAAGCAGTTGCTTGATGAGAACCCCGAGCTCCTCTTGTCTTTGAGCTAACCCTTGAATGGCAGTCCCCTGCCCCAGCATTTGGGCTTTCATTATATCCACTTCAGCTTGCAGATGTTTCAGCCGTTCGTTTTCAACACTGTTCCTGACCAAAGTCTCCATGAGAAGTGTCCTTAGCTCCTCCTGCCCCTTGGATAGATTCAGAAGGATTTCCCCGAACCGAGTCTCTTGAGCAAGAAGGTCCTGGTTATCTTGTTGGGAAGCCATTGCTGAAATAAGCAGCGAGAAAGGTAAGTGACCTGCAACAAGGGTACCTGTTATGCAATGATGTGTATGACATGCATGTAATGTTTTCAAGGACCTCGCAGGGTAAACAAGAAAATTGTTAGCATTGGAATTTGTAGCTTGATTGAAGGAACTTCATATTTGTTGAGAGTCCTTCTTCAAGGGTCAAAGGCTCACCATATCTAGTGGGTCATAGCCCCTGACAACCTTGGCTAGGGGAACCTTCTTCAAGTGTCAAAGCTCACCATATCAAGTGGGTCATAGCCCCTGACAACTTTGGCTAGAGGAAAATAAATCCTCTTTGCCCCTTGCTAGATGTTTGATTCATCGTGACCTGCATCACAAGCCCTTGAGATCCTTGAAATGGGTTAGGATGTATGCAATGGTATGATGTCATGATGCATGGGGTAATATGAATGAACCCTGTTATGAGCCCTTATTAAGGACTATAAACAGAAACCTGCAAGAAACTCAAGTAAAACCTGTCATGAGTCCCAGTTAAGGACTAAAAAACAAAACCTACAAGAAACTCGGTAAACCCTGTTATGAGTCCTAATTAAGGACTATAAACAAAACCTGCAAGTAGTTCATGTGTCAGATAGATAACAAGCATGCAAGTAGTCAAGTACGAAGGCACGCAAGTCACACAAGAGAAGCCCTTAGAGTTTAAGGCTAGCATGAGGTCTGGGTATTACCCTCTTGAAGTTGGTGGGTTCATACCTGTCCTATCAAAGTAACCGGGTTCTTAGAGGATCCCAATATCATTGACTACCCTCAATCGGTCATAACTCCAGCATCGCAATCTTTTCTTGCGGCCAGAACCATCACGAGAGTTTAGCCTCAATGGGCGTAGCATACTGCTACTGTTCTAATGGCCAAGTTGTGTCATTTAAGGTTCTAAGGTTGTTGGTGCTTAATGACTCCTCAGAAGACCCATATTCTCCTCGTTGCAACACAAGGGATATCGGTACAGACCAAGGTGCCACACCAATGTAGCCACTATTTCACCCGTGTCGGTCTACGCCGGACAGGTCCCTCACAGCTTATGCTACCTAAACAGGGTATCCCCAGATCCGGGTTAGGATCTATGTAACTCCCATGCAACCCACAAATTTAAAGCAGATAAGTCAATACAATTGAAAACACAGTTATGAACTAACCCTAAGGTACACCTCACTTTAAGTTTAATTCCCCAGCAGAGTCGCCAGTTCTGTGATCGGTGGATCTGGAACTGACTGTTTAACGCTGGTTCGCGAAATGTCGCGGAAGCAAGAGTCGCCACCGTCTTTTATTTTCTCCAAATGGAAAGGACAAAAGTACAGAAAAATTCCTTATAGAGATTGCTCTCGGTTCGGGAGGTAGGTTATAGAAAGGGAAGGTGTTAGCACCCTTTCTATCCATGGTTATCCATGGGCTCTTAGATACTTGCTCATTGTGTTTTCAAAAATGGTTTGTTTTCTTTTCAATTGTGGGTTTTAAAAAAAGTTTCTTTGAAAATTCCAGTTCGACTCTTGTATCGGTCCTCAAGAGTGTTTGAAAAATTGCTTTCGAAAGCTTTTTGAAAAAGTGTCGGTGTGAAAAGTATTTTTGAAATGTTTTTTTGAAATTAGAGCAAGTATCTACGAGAACCTACCTACCCTAAGGAATTCGTCTGTGTAAATGTCCTTTAAAGTAGTGCCATCCCACCATTGAGAGGTAGGTAGCACCACCGTTGGAGGTGTTCGGGTCAATTCGAGGTTCGGGACATTGTGATCACCAGAGCAATGGGAAGACACCTTAGAAGCTACCCTCATGCCAGGTTCCCGGATCATGAGGACTTACTAAGACATCCTCTACTCGACGATCACCTTTCGAGGCAAGGCAACAGTGAGGCGTACCCTAGGGGTGGTGTGTGATTTGTGTGTCAGATTCGTTTATTTTTGTCTTGTTCATGTCAAAGTGATCTATGCGTTTGTTTTTATTTTGTCCATTCATTCTTGCATGCCTTGATTTAGCAGTTAAAAATTGCGAGAAGTAAAAATTCTAAAGCTATTACAAAAGGCGCGGGTCCACATCGCCAAAATTTCCAGAACCCGATTTGACAGAAAAGTAAAGAATTAAAGAAAAGTAAAGTGCGAGGAATTAATTACACGGCCTTGGGAGAGGTACATAAATATTATAAAGAATAAAAATAAATATGCGAATTGGAATTAAAGTTGAAACGAGGGCGTTGGACCCTTTTTAACTAAATTAAATTAAACGATTATTAAATTAATAAAATTAAAAGGAAAATAAATTTGTTTTTTTGGTATTTTTGTATTTTATGATTTTTAATGAAAAAGAATTAATTAAAATAAAATGCTAACCCTAATTCTAGTTGTTTTTAGTTTATTAAGAAAAGATTAAATTTTAACCTAATATTTAACCTAATTATTTTACATGCAATTTTAATTTATAAAAGTAAATAATATTAAATACCTAATTATTATGAAAGAAAAGAAAAAGGGATAAAAATTATTATAAATTCTAATTCTACCAATCTTAGGTTTTTATTGAAAAAGATGTTAAGATTAAACCCTAAATTAAAACTAAATGAATTAATGCAATTTATTTACAAAAAAAAATACTAAAATAAAAATATTTATTAATTTTTCTCTTTTCTGATTTTTTTGGTGTTTTTGTGTTTTTTATGAAAAATAATTAAATTACAAGAATTAATAAAAAGAATAATAATTGAAAATAAAAAAAGAATGAAAAAAGAAAAATATTGCAAACCTCAGGGGGGTGTTGTCCCCAGTTGTGAGGTGAATCTTTAGCAATTTGAGCCCAATACTTTAGGCCTTGTGGACTTTCCCCACTAGCGCGCATAAGCGTTGACCAGGGTTCACCATGTTATTCAATTCTTGGCCTTCTGATCGTTCCATTGGGCACGTGGATGGCTAGATTTTATGGACGTATGGTGCTCCTTAAGGTTGAAACTGCATGGAAACATTAAGTGGAAAATAACATGAAAGGGGGTGGGGACCTGGGACTCGAACCCAGGTCCCAGGGGTTACCAATGCTTGTGCCTGCCAGTTGATCCAAGCGCTCACTTTGTTTATAATACAACAATCAATTAATATCAAATAAAACAAAAACGTTAGTGGATTTTAGCGCGAATTTTTAAACGAGCCAACTATCGCCTGCCACATAACCATCTTCTTCGTGGTTGTGTTTTTTTTCTGAAACATGAAAGAGATTGGCAACGGTTTCACGTCGTTCCCTTAGGCACCTTTCTGAAAAATAACGAATAGGCCCTGGAGTCATATAAATTAGGCGCGAGGCATCTAATCTTTTCGTCCAAGCATGCTGGTTGCGTTTATGGCATTGTGATGTTCCAATTTTGCTGTATTCAAAAACCCCCAATTCAAAGCTTCATAAACCCTAAAATACGACAATGGTAGATTCGCATAGAGGTGATAAAAACACAATTAAGCAATTGGGTTAGCTTCAGAATCAGTTAATTAATAAGAATTCATGAACAAAATGCAATGAATGTGCTTAAATTGTAAAATATGATTATGAAAAAAAGTGAAAAAAGTTTGACTTCTGTACAATGATTCAAAGGGTTAGGGACGGTGTTCTTGATCCAGGTACGTTGCTTGATGTCCCAGGGATGCAGTGGAATCAGTATTGTGGCTTGAAACGACCTACAAGTGTATTTTCAGTTTTGAGTTTTCAAGCCAAAATTTCAAGTTCTTTCTTCAGGTTCTTGCGCAGCTTCCAGTCTAAAGGCATGAGGGTTTGCATCCTTATATGTGTATGAATGATTAGGTCAAAGAAAATTGATCCAAAATCCATGAATTAATGAATATGATATTTGATTTTTAAACCATGATTTTCAAATCTTTTTCACATGCTTTTGCTACCAAATCATGACCAATTCAATTGATTCTTTCTATATTTGGTTAGGCACGAAATCTTGAGTATATATTATGCATAAAAAGATTTAAAACCTAGGTTTAGCATTTTTCATGTATTTATTTTAATTTAAATGAATTATTAATAATAAAAATCCAAATAAATAAATAAAAATGAAGAAAGACTTCCCTTTGGGCCAAATGGTCGTGCACATGCCTTGGATAATGAATTGTGGAAGAAAAAGAGGCCCATTAGCAATTTTAGGTCATTTGAATCAATGTTGACTTTTCAAAATATCCAAAAATTTCCCAACTTCCACAAGGCATAAGTTGCTCAATATTTAAGCTTTGCTCATGTTCTTGGACATTTTGGAAAGGTCTTTGAGTCCTCTAACCAATGCCTTTGGTCCCATGTCATTTTGATTTACCAATCTCAAGTTATGGCCTTTGACTTAAAGTCCCTTTTTGTTGACTTTTGAAAATGACCTATAATGTTGAAATTGATAACTTTTTGTGAGAGCATTTCTTGGACTTGAAGTGTGAAGAGGAGTTGTAGGAAATGTTTTTATCTTCAAAATGAGCTTTGGATGGAATTTTGCTGATAATCCATGTGAAAGTTATGCCCTGGTCAATTTACAGTTGACTTTTTCAACTGTCCAAATAAGGAAACTTTTGCATCTTGATGATTTTTGAGCCAAGCTTTGAGAATCATGATCAAGCATTGATCAAATGATGTTTGTGGCTTCAAAATGAGATGTTGACCAAAAATTTGGACTTTTGACTGTCAAATGACCATTTTGCCCCTACAGTTGACTGTAGTGCAATTAGGGTTTTTGACTGTGCAATTTTGTGCTGATAGTCTTGAAACTTTGTATGAGGATGCTTGACCATATTTGTAGGCATGTGGGACTTGATTGGACCCTTGGAAACTTCATTTTCTTGATCAGAACCAAAACCCTAATGTTGACTGTTTAGGATACCCTTGCACTGTGCAACCCTTGGGGAATTTTGAAGCATGACTTGGCAATTTCTTGAAGAATATGGGAGGGCAAATTTTGGGGTACAACAGTGACCATAAGATCTTAAAGTATTTATTCGATCAGAAGGAGTTGAATATGAGGCAACGAAGATGGTTGGAATTGTTAAAGGACTATGATTTCCGTTTGAATTGTCATCCAGGAAAAGTGAATGTGGTAGCTGATGCATTGAGTCGAAAAACGTTACATATGTCAGAAATGATGGTTAAAGAGTTGGAATTAATTAAACAATTCAGGGATATGAGCTTAGTTTGCGAGGTGACACCGCAAAGTGTTATGTTGGGTATGTTGAAGATTAATAATGAATTTCTAGACAGTATCAGAGAAGCTAAGAAGTTGGATGTGAAACTGGTGGACTCAATGGTTGGGATTGATCAGTCTGAGAATAATGATTTTAAGTTAGATGCGCAAGGTGTGTTGAGATTTTGTAACTGGATTTATATTCCTGATGATGCAGAGATGAAAAAGTGATATTTAAAGAGAGTCACAAAAGTAAGCTAAGTATTCATCCAAGAGCTACAAATATGTATCAAAAATTTAAAGGCTTGTTTTGGTGTCCTGGGATGAAGAGTGATGTGGCTCGGTTTGTGTATGCATGTTTGACTTGTCAGAAGTCGAAAGTTGAACATCAGAAGCCTGCAGGGTTGATACAACTGTTAGAAGTTCCAGAATGGAAATGAGATAGCATTTCGATGGACTTTGTGACGGGGTTACCTAATACTTTAAGAGGACATGATTCGATTTGGGTGATTGTTGATAGGCTTACAAAGTCGGCTCATTTTATTCCTATTAACATCAGTTTTCCAGTGTCGAAGTTGGTTGAGATTTACACTAGTGTAATTGTGAAGCTACATGGTGTTCCTTTGTTAATTGTTTCAAATAGAGATCCGAGGTTTTCGTTTGATTTTTGGAAGATTTTGCAAGAAGCGTTGGGTTCTAAGTTGAGGTTGAGTTCAGCGTATCATCCTCAGACATATGGTCAGACTGAATGGACTATTCAATCGTTGGAAAATTTGTTGAGGGCATGTGTTCTTGAGCAGGGAGGTTCGTGGAATACTTACCCTCTGTTGATAGAGTTCACTTATAATAACAGTTACCATTATAGTATTGGGATGGCACCTTTTGAAGCGTTTATATGGTCAAAAATGTAGAACTTCTTTATGTTGGCATGAATCTGGAGAAAGTGTAGTACTTAGACATGAACTTGTTCGCGAGACTATGAAGAAGGTGAAGTTGATTCGAGAAAAAATGAAAGCTTCCCAAAGTAGATAGAAAAGTTATCATGACAGGCGAAGGAAGGACTTAGAATTACAAGCGGGTGACCATCTGTTTTTGAGAGTTACACATATGACTGGTGTTGGGCGAGCATTAAAGTCTAAGAAGATCACTTCTCGGTTTATTGGACCATATCAGATTTCAGAGAGAGTTGGGAATGTTGCTTATAGAGTGGCTTTACTGCCTAATCTTTCGAATTTGCATGATGTGTTTCATGTGTCCAAACTCCGGAAGTATATTTCAGATCTATCTCATGTGATTCATATGGATGATATGCAAGTACAGGATAATCTTACGGTGGAGAGCATGCCTGTACGGATCACAGATCATGAAATAAAGACTCTGAGGGGCAAAGAGGCTGCTTTGGTTAAAGTGGTTTGGCTAGTAGCTGCTGGAGAAAGCATGACTTGGGAGTTGGAAAGCAAGATACGGGACTCCTATCCTGAGTTGTTTGATTAAGGTAAATTTTCGAGGACGAAAATATTCTAAGTGGGGGAGTGTTGTAACGCTCGTAATTTAATTAATTATTTAATTAAATTATTTTTGGGTTATTTATGAAGTTGTGCTACGATGATAGATGTTGTGTGTGATTAATTTAATTAATCTATTCTATTAAGTTATGGAATAATATTAGAATAATGCTATTATTTGATGTGAGCTTATTTTTAAGGATTAGAAGTAGTTGAAAGGGGGTGTAGGAGTTTTAAGCCCATTAAGACATAATGAGAATTATAGGATTATTATATTAGTTATTTAGGATTAATAAGGAAAAAGAAGTAGCAGTAAGAAGAGAAGGAAATAAGGGTTGGAAGAGAACGTGAAAGTTGCAGAAAAGAAGGAAAAGAGCAAAACAGAATTTAATCGGAAAAGAATCGTAGAGAAACCTTCAATCCAAGATAAGGGTGGGGTTATGACTCTATAATAGGGTTTATGATGAGTAGTATGTGGGATTGGATTTGAAAAGTTGTTTTGTTTATGATTGAAATATATGTATATTGTTGTTTGATGAGGATCAATGATTTAGAGATAAATAATGATGCCCTAATGATGTATAATTGATGTAGAAACATAGGATTATTATAATTGATGATTGCCTATGATTAGATGATGTTTTTAGGGCCTAAGGCAGGGAAATCGCAGAAAATATTCATAACAGGTCAGTATGAGTCGACCTCAAAGACCATGCGTCGACACATGCAGAAATTAAGACTCAGGATGAGTCGATACATAGGATTATGCATCGATACATGCAGTGTTGTAGACTCAGTATGAGTCAACACAAGGGGATTACACGTTGACTCATGCAAGATTTTAACCCAGTATACGTCGACTCAAAGAAGTATGCATCGACTCATGCAGTCTAATTTTGACAGATTCTTCCAAAGGTTGTAACTTAAGTTTCGGACTCTGTTTGAGGTGCCGTTTGAAGCGTTGGATAGCTAACGCGATGAACTTCATTATTAAGGATTAAAATGAAGGATAATAAGAATACTCCTAGTACCCAAATTAGGATTACAATTAGCTTCCCGCGTTAATCGCTGTGATGACTTTGTGAAGTATGATGAGGATAAGACGATCGTAGATTAATGCTTTGTTCATGACAGTAGGATTAATGATAATAATGATGTAGTATTGATGTATAATAATATGTAGAGGTTTGTTAGTTATAGATAATCCTTCTATGATTAATTAATTATGGGCATTATCATGTTGTAGGCCTATGGCCAACGTTGAGGGATTGTCGATATGCCGTTGTATTGTTGTTATGGCTGAGTTGTTGTGAATTATGTTGATGAATTATGTTGATGAATTATGTTGGTGAATTATGTTGATAAATTATGTTGATGAATTATGTTGATGAATGATGTTGATGAATAATGTTAAGATGCCTCTAATAATTGGCAGCTATTAAGATGTAGGCTTTCTGGTCAACGATGATGTTGTGTTGAGATGTTGTTAATTGTGGTTGTTGTTACTACATTCATGATTGTGTCGCATACATTGCATATCAAGATGGAGATGATGCTTGTTAAGATGGCATGTATTAGCGAATATTAAGATGAAGGCTTATGCCTTGTTGATGCCTCTATTTATTGACAATTATTTTGAGATGGGAGTTCTTCTCCAATGGTACCACATGCATTTGCATAGTTTTAGTCGCATTTTATGATTGCATAAAGAAGTTGTGTATGGATGTGGTAAATGTGTATATTGTTGGTATTCTGTTGCGATTATTGTTGTTTATGAGATGTGAAGTGGTGTTATTATATGAGTTGATCTAACATATTATTTATCATACATTTTATTATATTGTTAGATATCTCACCTGTGATACGGTGGGAGAACTGACTGTTAATATTGGTTTTGCATTTGTATTCGCAAATGTTGCGGTAAGCAAGAGTCGCCACCGACTTTTATTTCATCCAACAAAGGAAAAGAAAAAAGAACTGAAAAACCTTTTTTCGAGATATTTCTGAGTATGAGGGGGTAGATTATAGAAAGGGAAGGTGTTAGCACCCTTTCTATCTGTGGTTTTCCACGGGATCTTAGGTACTTGCTCATTTTTAAATTGCTTGTATGTGCTTGCTTTGAAAAGTTTTGTTTACTTCGTGATAACCCTTGTATCGGTCCTCAAGAGCGTGACGAAGTGGTTTTTGAAACTGTTTTGAAAGTGTTTGTGGGAAAGAGTTTTTATTGTTTTGAGAAAGTACTTAAGATTTTCTACCTACTCGAAAAAGGTTGTTCGTTTTCTCATTTCCTTTAGACAGCGCTATCCTAATATTAAGGAGTAGGTAGCTCCATCGTTGGATTTTCAAGAGACATTCGAAAGGGACGTTATGGTCATTGAAGGCCACATGTAAGGATACCTTAGCATTTCGAAGGGACCGTCATCATATATTCGTAGGCAACATCGAGGGCTAAATCATTTCTCATAGGCAACTCGAGGGACAGTAAGGGACCATGATCTCTTATGATGACTTTTATATTGCGGGTCTTTGCTAAGATATCCCTACGTTCGAGGGACATGACCATTGTTTTCCGAGGAAACCAAGTGAGGCATACCCTAAGGGTGCAAGTGTGCAACAGTGTTTGTTTTCAGGTATTTATCTTGCAATTGAATGATCTATTTAATTTATTAAGCATACAAACCTAGGTTGCTAACAATTATATACAAGCATATAAAATAAAAGCGAGAAAATAAAAGAGTCATACGCTATTACAAGGCCTCGGGGAGGGGTTTACATAACCAAAAACCGGGGATTAAACAGTAAATAATATGCGGTAAGCCCTAATTAAAAACTATTACAAACCCGAAAGCAAATACAATAATTGGAAAATAAAATATTGCGCGTGAGAATTGAGTACATGAATCAAAGTTTAAATTCTAAAAATGTAATCAATTAAAGAGAAAATATTTTTTTTGTAGTTTATTATTGAGAAAAATATTTGAAATCTTAACCTAAATCTAATTAATTAAAGAAAAATATTTTTTGGTATTTTATTGAGAAAATTAAATATTTGTGAATTAAACCTAATTTGTATAATTAATTTTAATTATGAAAACAATCAAGTCAATATCATTAAATTAATTATTTTCCCAAAAAAAACTAATTTTAATTAAAAAAACTAATTCTACATTTTTGTGGTTTTCTTGATTTTATGATTAAATAAAAAAATGATTTTTTTTTGTTCTTTTGTAAAAAGAAATTAATCAAATAAAACAAAAGAAAATAAAGAAAGAAAGTAATTGGGCCTGTGGTGAAAGCAGATTAGTGGGTGTGAAGCTGAATTTCATTGAGCCCAAATCTTTTGGCCCAATCAGGCGTTTGGATTCAGTGCTGGCCACATTTGAGGGTTCACCATGGTCTGCATGTGTTGAGTGTTAGATCTGGATATGATTAGATCTTATGGTATGGTGATGGAAGTGCATGAGGAGCGCGTAGGGACCTGAAGCATTGGATCTGAAGACACAAATTAGTGAAAATTAACTTTGCAAAAGGGATGGATCGAACCCGCCCCCTTTTGGACTAAAGCCTTATCATGCCCTACCTTGCCAACTGAACCAAACGTGTTAATTGTTAACAAAATAATACAAAATAAATATAAGGCAATTAAAGATCTATGGTCACATGTCAAAAATGCGCGCGTTGTGGGTCCCTAATGGTTTGAATGGACGAATCAGTGAGCACCACGCCATCACCTTCTTCAGGGATCCGTTGTTTTAGATGGGGAACTTTTACCTACAACATTTTTCCGTCACTATAGGTTGTAGTTACGAATTTTGTTCGTAACTAAAAACCTGCAAAATTCAAAAACGCAGCACAAGCAGAATAAATTCAAACCAAAGGCATGGATCAATTGCAAATCATCTCCTGAGCATGATAGTACCCCTAATTTTATCCAATTTTGCCTTTATATAGAATTCCCAATTTGAGACCTCAAAACCCTAACAATGGAATCGTGTCATTCCTGCACTTAAACTTCAATCAAACCAATAAAAAACATTGCAAATATGATAGCAAGCATGGATATATGATCAAAACATGTTTATGATGGATAAATCATTGAAAACAAATCTTGAAAAAAGATGCAAACCGTGGCACTGTGAGGCGTGATTTTTGAAGGTTTTAAGGCTTGAGGATGATTGGAATGGCTTCAAAAAATATCCAGGAACGGATTGCTGGCCTTGGAATTGCTTGAAACGATCTATAGAATCAAAACTGACCTTCACTTTTTCCACAAATATTTGACACTTCTTCCTTTGTTTTCACGACCCAAACCCTCTTTTTTTTCCTTGAGAATGTTATTTCCTTATATTGGAATGAATTAGGTCAATAAAAACTAAACATATCTGTTGTACCCCAAAATTTTCCCTCCCATATTCCTCAAAACATTTCAAGAAAGATCTTCAAGTTGCTCAAAGTAGTCCAAGGGTTAGCCAAACAAGCTCTCTCCTAAGGCAGTCTACTTCAAATTAGGATTTCATGTTGCATCAAGATACTTGAGTACAAGGGACCCCAAATTCTCACCAATATCCTAATATGTTCTCAAGAACATCCATGTCAAGTTTCAAGCCCTATAGAGGATTTTGCTCAATCAATTGCTCAAAGGCCTGAAAATCGACTGTGCTAGGGCAAAAGTCAATTGTGGCCCACATACAGTCAAACTTCAATATTTTTGGTCAACATCCTCATTTTGAAGTATATTTAATCATTTTATCAAGGGTTGATCATGATTCATCAAGAATTGTTCATAATTCATCAAGACTCAAAAGTTGCTAAATTAGGGTTTTGTAGGAAAAGTCAACTCAACTTTGACCAAGCATAACTTTCTCATAATTTATGATAAATGACCCATCTAAAGCTCATTTTGAAGAGGATGCAATTCCCTACAGTCCATATTCATCTCCCAAGTTCAAAATATGAACTCACAAGAAGTTATGAATTTGGACATTATAGGTCATTTTGAAAAGTCAACAAAATAACCTTTTTTGTCAAAGCTTCATACATGAGCATGGAATATCAAATTGAGATTAGACCAAAAGTGTTGATTAGAGTACATATCAAGCTTTCTAAAAAGTCCTAGAACACCTCCAAAGAGTCAAAATTGAGGAAGTTATGCATTGGTGAAGTTGACCTTTTTCGCAAAATTGCCAAAAGTCAACTATCCCTAAAACTTCAATTTTTGCCAAATGGGCCCAATCTTTTTCACTTGTTTTGAGTTGGCAACATAGTCCACGAGTTCCAGCCCTTTCCATTTGTCATTATCATGTTTTTATTATTTATTTTGATTTTTATTTGAATTAATTCAATTTAAATCAAAACAAATCATATAAAATCCAAAATATTGAAAACAAATTATTTTGTGCTTGTTTCAGGTTTCAATTACATCTAGCATCAAATCAAAATCGTGCAAGGAATTAGGGTGGACAAAAAGATTGATTTTAGGCCAATTTTGGAAAGATTTTTAAGGTGTATCAAATCAAGATCCAATTCATTGATGGAGGAAGATTGAGATCACTTATCAACCCTAATCCATTCCTTGATACATATAGAATGAAGGCAGACCAAAAACACACACACACACACACACACACAGATATATATATATATATATATATATATAGAGAGAGAGAGAGAGAGAGAGAGAGAGAGAGAGAGAGAGAGAGAGAGAGAGAGAGAGAGAGAGAGAGAGAGACGTATGAACTAGAGAAAAACTTGAAAAAATACCAAGAAAGTGTAAACACGAATTCCTATTTCCAGGCATCCTCAAGGCCTCCTAGCTATCCCAATCGATTCCTGGGAGTGTAAGCAAGCTAAAGCAATCAAGAACAAAGCCTTTCCAGTACCAAAAAGCGTTGTAAGTCATCCACGACATCCATGAATTTTTTAATTCGGTTTGCATGATTTAGGCGTTGTTAGCATGAATTAATCATATATTATTGATCCATAGAACATTTGCAAGCTTTCTGCATCATTTAATTTCATTTATATGTCCTGTGAAATATTTCACCATGGTTAGGGTTTGTAGCTTCGAATTAGGGTTTTTGCTTGCAGGTAAAATTAGCCTTCATGAATGGTACCATCATGTTAAGGAGGACAAGACGAGTCCAACCATGGCATTAGATTTCATTTATATTGCTCATGGTTAATTTTGGAGAATGACATGGATATAGCGACGGACAAATGTCCGTAGGTAAAAGTTTCCCACTTTTACCAACGGAACAAGGTCAGGGATGACCTGCGTGTCACATTCCTATTGGGACATTCAAACCTGGCACGCATTTTTCTTGGTTCTCCACTAATTCTTGTTTTTATATATTATTATTACTATTCATTATATGTACAAACATAAGCAGATGGCCCAGTGGTAGCCAGGTTGGTGTTAAAGCGTTGAGGAAGCTTGAGGTCAGGGGTTCGACCCCTGCCTCCAACGTTTGTATTTTTCTTAATTTCTTCCTACAGATCTCACGCGTGCACAAGCCAGGAGACTACGATGCTCCCTCAAGATCCAACCATACAAGCGTCCTTGACACCAGATCTGATGGCCATGATGTGATGACCATAGTGTGCCTCAGTCAATGCAATGCGTTGGATCTCAGAAGTCAAACGGACCTTACTCCTTTGGGCCCAGAAAATGCTTCTCACACCCCATTATTGCAGGCCCATTCTCTCTTTCTATTCTTTTTATATTTTATTTTATTTCATTTAATTAATTTATTTATTTTACTAACACAAATAATTATTTTCTTTTATCAAAAAAATCACAAAAAATATTACTTTTCATAAATTAGGTCTAGATTTTATTTTTATTAAAAAAATTAGTTAATTTAATTAGATTTTTAATTTTAGACAACTTTAATACATTTTGCACATAATTAAAATTAATTAGAACAAATAGGTTTTATTTCTAGTTTAATTATTTTCTTTTTCTTAAAAAATAACCAAAACATAAAAAATAGGTCTTGTAATTATTTTCATTAATTAATTTAAATTAACTAATTATTTGTATATTTAATTTTAAAACCTAATTTTTTTTTCTTAAAAAATAATTAAAAAAAACAAAAAAAAAACATTTTTCTTTTGATTAGGTTAGAAGGGTCAAAACCCTAATTTCTCCCCGATCTTATTTTTTTCTCGCGCGTTTTATTTTTATTATTTATCATATTGATGTAACTGCCTACAGTTTGTAATAGTTTAATTAGGACGTTTATTTCCATTTATCGCTTTATTTTCAAAGGGTTTGTTCTTGGCTATGTAAATACCCGAAGCCTTGTAATAGCATAGTTTAATTTCCGCAAAATATTTAACTGTTAGATGTATGATATTAGGATGCATGACAAGAATGTATGATTAATTTTAATACAGTTAGATCACCCTAAATGTGCAAAGATAAATAAATTTAAATTGAATCATTCGCACATGCGCACTCCTAGGGTACACTCCCACTTGGTTGCCTTTGGTAAACAGTCATTGAGTGTAGGATGTTTTAGTGGTCGTCCTTTTGTCTAAACAAGGATCAAAGTCCCGATTTGGAAAAGTTGCCTCGGAATTGTTGCTTCGAATAATTGATCTAAGACATTAGGGTTATTACTAAGACGTCCTAACATTGCTTTAGTGATCGTACGTCCCTTTCGAATTGACCCTCAAAACTCCAACGACGGTGCTACCTACTCACTAATAGTTGAATAGCGTTGTCTAAAGGAAACGAACATAGAACGATTCTTTTTTCGGGTAGGTAGATTAGTTCTTAAGTACTTGCTCAATCAAAAAAAAAATTTCACACTTACACTCCTTTACAAGTAAAGTTTTCAAAAACACTTCATTACACTCTTGAAGACAGAAGCAAGAGTTAAATCGAAGTCAAAACAAAAACTTTTCAAAGCACACAAACAAAAAGAAAACAATTTTGAAAATGATGAGCAAGTACCTAAGAGCCCGTAGATAACTACGGATAGAAAGGGTGCTAATACCTTCCCTTTCTATAATCTACCCCCCGTACTCAAAATCTCGAAAAAGGAATTTTTCTGTGCTTTTTTCCTTTCCAGTTGGATAAAATAAAAGTCGGTGGCGACTCTTGCTTACCGCGACATTTTGTGAACAAAAAACGCAAACCAACATTTCAAAACGTCCCGGTTCTGGCCACCGTATCACATAACTGGCGACTCTGCTGGGGAAAGTATAAGTGGGGTGTACCTTAGTGTGATCGGTGGAAATAGAACTGACTGTTTTTTAAGCTGGTTTGCGAAATGTCGCGGTAAGCAAGAGTCGCCACCGTCTTTTATGTTCTCCAACAAGGAAAGGACAAAAGCACAGCAAAATTCCTTTTCGAGAATGTTTCTCGGTTCGGGAGGTAGATTTATAGAAAGGGAAGGTGTTAGCACACTTTCTATCTGTGGTTATCCACGGGCTCTTAGGTACTTGCTCTTATGTTTTCAAAAATTGTTTGCTTTTCAAGTGTGCGTGGGTTTTGAAAAAGTTTCGTTTGAAAAATTTCTAAGTAACTCTTGTATCAGTCCTCAAGAGTGTATGAAATATTTGTTTGAAAGCTTTTTGAAAGTGTAGGTGGGAAAAGATGTTTTTGTTTTTTTGAAAGAGAAAGTACCCAGGAGAAATCTACCTACTCTAAGGAATTAGGCTGTGTAAGAGTCCTTTAGACAGTACTATCCCACTATTGAGAAGTAGGTAGCACCGTCGTTGGAGGTATTCGGGTCAATTCGATTATAAGGGACAATGCGGTCACCAAAGCAATAGTAGGACACCTTAGCGGTAACCCTAATGTCCTAGATCCTTCTTATCCGAGGCAACCGTTTCGAGGCAACTGGATCTTTAGACAGGAGGGCGACCTCTAAGACACCCTATACTTGATGACCACGTCGAGGTAACCAGTGAGGCGTACCCTAGGAGTGGCATGTGCATGTGTGTTGTTTCAGTTTATGTTTATCTTTGAACATGCATTTGTGAGCTACGGATTAATTTTATTAGTCATACAAGTCTTTCATGCATTTTTAACAGTTAAGAGTGCGGAAAATAAATTGCAGAAAGGTAAATCTACGCTATTACAAGACGCGGGTATATACATCGCCAAAAACAAAACCCGTTTGGAAAGTAAATGCGAGAAAAGTAAAGAAAGCGGTAAAATCCTAATTAACTATTACATCCTTGGAAACAGATACACAAATATTATCAAATAAATAATGAATTAAAAATATGCGCGCGAAAGAATTGAATCGGGACGTCCGTAGGGTTTTGACCCTTTTTGAGAAAAGAAAGAAATTTGGTCCTTTTTTGCATTTAATTAAATTAAACCTAATTTACTAATTAATTAATTAATTAAAAGAAAAAATGTTTTTTATGTTTTATGTTTTTTAATGAAAATAAAATAACAAGAAAATATGATTGAAAATTGTCAAACCCTAATTCTACGTGATTTTTATTTATTGTAAAAAGATTAAAGTTAACCTAATTAACTAAATTAATTATATTTAAAGTTTATTTACAAAAATAATTATTAATAGTGAAAATAATAAATAATAAAAATAAACAATATTTTAAGTTTCTGATTTTATTATGAAAAAATAATTTATGAATTAATTAAATAATAGTAATAATAATTATTAAAAGAAAATAAAAAAGGAAGGAAATAAAAAGGGAAATAGAAACCAGGGGGGTTGATGGACCCATTAGGAGGTGTTGTTCTGGAAATTTTAGGCCCAATAGCACTCAAGCCTGTTGACTTCTGGAATTGTCCACGTGCATGTTGACTGAGGAACACCATGATCATCCAATTATGACCACTGGATTTGTGCTTGAAGACACTTGGCGTCTGGATGAGCAAGGTGTATGATGGACACCTCCTAAAGCGCTGCATGAGAACACATTATGAAAAATAATATGAGGATTTTGGGTGGACCTGGGAATCGAACCCAGGTCCCAATGATGATCAGCCAGATCACTAACCACTCCACCACGCGCTTGCTTCTGTTAGTATAATAACCAATAAATATAATATAAAAAACATAACGCCTATGCTGGAAAGAGAAGCAAGCGCGCGTTTTATTTGAATGGACCAATCATGGAGCAACACATCTTCATCTCCTTCGCTGAAACCTGCAAAATATATGTTAGATAGCGGGGGTTTTTAACCCCCACAAACTGAAAAAGGAAAAATAGCGATTAGGTCTGTGCGTAATATAAATTCATCGCGAGGGTTCCATCTTGCTCGTCTTGTTCAGACGGTTTCAACCATGGGCATTAGGGGTCCTGATTTTTCCTATATAGCAAAGCCCTAATTTTGAAGCTTGGAAACCCTAAAATCCATTAATGGCATTTTCTGTTTCAGGGCATCTTAATCCAATTATCTTGTACCAAAAGCTTTGTACAGTCCTTATGAACACAAAACAATCAATAAAAGATGTCAAATATGCATGAATCAAAGTATATGATTTTGGAAAAATTGTTCAAAACGTGGGTCTGTGTAGGACGTTTTCTTGAGCTTGGGCGCTTGGTTTCGATTGCAAAAGGTTCCTGAGTGTCCCAGCAATGTATTTAAATCCACAAAAGCCCTTGAATTGGCCTGGAAGTGAGAAAACAGTTTTGAATTTGTTCTTGATTTTTTTCAATGTGCTTATGATTTCTGCAGCAGCTTTCACGTGTATGGCATTAGGGTTTGGTTATGCATATGTAATGGAAGGGAATTAGGTCAAGTCTTAGCCCAAAGATCCATGGAATTCATGTTTTCAATATTTGATTTTCAATCAAATCTTTTTGCATATTTTTGATTGAAAAACCTTGCCAAATTGGGAGATTTTGGTCCCCTTGATGTGCACACGAAATCTCCAGCTTGTCTTGAGTTTATTTGCATCACAAAAAGATTTGAAAACCATATCTTTGAATTTCCTATATTTTAAATCCATTAAATGAATTATTGTTAATAAAAAATCCAATTAATTAATAAAAATAAGAAAATAAACTCAAATAGGCTTGATGGGTCGTGTATATGCTTTGGGTAAAGATTCAAGAAGGAATTTGAGGCCCATTAGCAAAAATGAGGTGTTTTGGGCAAAGTTGACTTTTGCAATTTCCCAAAAATTTCCCAACTTCTCCAATGCATATCTGGCTCAATTTTGATCATATGAACATGTTCTTGGACATTTTGGAAAGGTCTTGAAGTCCTCTAACAAATTCCTTTGGTCCCATGTCATTTTGATTTACCAATCTCAAGTTATGGTCTTTGACTTAAAGTGCATTTTGTTGACTTTTGAAATTGACCTATAATGTAGAAATTGATAACTTTTTGTGAGAGAATTTCTTGGACTTGGAATGTGAAGATGAGTTGTAGGAAATGTCATCCCCTTAAAAATGAGCATTGGATGGGATTTTTATGATAAACCAAGAAAAAGTTATGCCCTGGTCAAGTTACAGTTGACTTTTCAGTTGTCCAAAAATAGAAACTTTTGCATCTTTGATG
The DNA here is from genome assembly GCA_948472305.1 of Vicia faba. Lineage (NCBI taxonomy): Eukaryota > Viridiplantae > Streptophyta > Magnoliopsida > Fabales > Fabaceae > Vicia > Vicia faba. The sequence goes on from OX451738.1 coordinate 101,952,419, forward strand.
ATTTTTGAGCCATGCTTGAGGAATCATGATCAAGACTTGATCAAATGATGATTGTGGCTTCAAAATAAGATGTTGACCAAAAATTCTGACTTTTGACTGTAAAATGACCATTTTGACCCTACAGTTGATTGTGAACTAAATAGGGCTTTTGACTGTACAATTGGACCCTGTGAGTCTTGAGACTTGATATGTAGATGCTTGACAATGTATATGGGCACATGGGACTTGATTGGACCACTTAAAACCTCAAATTCATTGAAGGAACCAAAACCCTACTTTTGACTGGCTTAGGAGATGTTTAGACTGTGCAATCCTTTGAGAAATCTTGAGCCATTTGAATATGATTCTTGTTAAATCTTGGAGAATATTGGAGGGAAAATTTTGGGGTACAACAGTTGCTCCTGTTCAATCTTCTTAAACCTGAGGATGTAGATTGGCTTGCGTGCCTTTCGTGATCCGAAGGTGGAAGATGATTGAACACTAGAGTGCCCAGAAATTTGCACTCGCATAGTAGAGTATCAACAATGTGATGTCGGGAATGGGCTTACAGATGCCATTTGGAGAGATGGTGGATAGGAGGATGGGCTTATAGATTCCATATGGAGATGTGACAGAACCTCTTCGGGAATGGGCTTATAGATGCCATTTGGAAATGTAATGGATAGTTGCGGAGATGGGCTTAAAGATGCCATCCGGGGTGTCGATCGCGTAAGAGATTCCTTAGTGAGAACTTGTGTACCTGAGAAAGAAAGATAATTTCCTGGCCTATTACAGGGGTTGATCTTCAAATCCTCGTGCAGATATGCCCTGGCTAGATACAGGTATCGAATCTACAATCAATCGCTCACAGATATGCCCTGGCTAGATACAGGTATCGAATCTGGAATTAGTCGTCTACAGATATGCCCTGGCTGGATACAGGTATAGAATCTCTAAACTCTTCATGCAGATATGCCCTGGCTGGATACAGGTATCGAATCTACAATCAATCGCTCACAGATATGCCCTGGCTAGATACAGGTATCGAATCTGGAACTTCAAAAGGTTGATCGAGATAGCTTTCCTGGCTGGATACAGGTGTAGACCTCTAATCAGTCGCTCACAGATATGCCCTGGCTAGATACAGGTATCGAATCTGGAACTTCAAAAGGTTGACGGGTTGTCTCTACTGACAGGTTGTCTTTAACTACGGGTTGTCTATAATGACGGGTGTCTATAACGACGGGTGTCTATAACGACGGGTGTCTATAACGACGAGTGTCTATAACGACGGGTGTCTATAACGACGGGTGTTTATAACGACGGGTGTCTATAACGACGGGTGTCTATAACGACGGGTGTCTATATTGACGGGTGTCTATAACGACGGGTGTCTATAACGACAGATGTCTATAACGACGGGTGTCTACACTGACGGGTGTCTATAATGACGGGTGTCTATATTGACAGGTGTCTATAATGACGGGTGTCTATATTGACGGGTGTCTATAACGACGGGTGTCTATATTGACGAGTGTCTATAACGACGGGTGTCTATAACGACGGGTGTCTATAACGACGAGTGTCTATATTGACGGGTGTCTATAACGACGGGCGTCTATAACGACGGATGTCTATAACGACGGGTGTCTACACTGACGGGTGTCTATAATGACGGGTGTCTATATTGACGGGTGTCTATAATAACGGGTGTCTATATTGACGGGTGTCTATAACGACGAGTGTCTATATTGACGGGTGTCTATAACGACGGGTGTCTATAACGACGGGTGTCTATAATGACGGGTGTCTATATTGACGGGTGTCTATAATGACGGGCTGTCTTCTTTGACTTTAGGAATTAATTTAACTGTACTTGTCTTCTTTGACTGGATTTGTCTTCTTTGACTGGATTGGTCTCTTTTGACTGTATTTGTCTACTTTGACATAGCTGATCATTTAACTGTCTCCTTCCTGAAAGGTAAAGGTCAATCATATGCAATGTATGATATGGCTCAAGCAATGATGTTCTCGACATAAATGAGATTGTATGATATGATGCGTATATGCATGTATCATGATGTATAACAATGTGATGTTTATGAATGTATCTTCGTCTAGGAAAATAAATCCTTGACGAATGCCGAGAAGTTAAATCCTGGGCTGATGTTGAAGAGTAGAATCCTTCGTTTCCTCTGGGGATGATGATTGCAAGAATAAACAGGTAGGAGAAGATGACTCCGTTGGGGAATAAACCTGGTGAAGATATTACTCTGCGGGGAGATACTCTGTGGGAAGAGATGTTTCGCTGTGATTTTGATGAGAACTCCGCTGGGGATATCGTTGATGAGCTTTGTTGAGGGATTTTGATGAATTCCGCTGGGGATAGGAAGAACTTCGCCGAGGACGATCTTTCCGTGGTAATTAGCTGAGGATAACCCAGTTAGACCCTGGTGGGGAATAACCTTCTGAATAAAGCCGGGATAGATGCTTTTGCACTCTGCAGGGGACCAGCTCTACTGGGGATAAGCTTCCAGACTCTACTGGGGAGGATGATTCAACTCTCTTGGGGAAACTTTTTAGACTGCACTGGGGAAATGGCTCCACTGGGGTGTCTGGTATTCCGCCGGGGAACAATCTTATATTTCCGTCGAGGAATATTAAGACTGTCGGGGATGCTTGCTTAGGAACATCTGCGTACTCCGCTGGGGAATGTTGAGATCTTCTGGGGATACCCAACTTTCTTAAGGCTGACAGTAGACTAACTCTGCTTGGGGAGAGTGTTGCTGACTTGCTAGGGATACTGTGCCTTTTCGGGGCTGAGGGGAGACCAACTCTACTTGAGGAGAGTATTGCAGGATCTTGTCTTACTCTACGGGGGAGTGAAGGTGTCCTGGTCATATTCTTCAGCTGAACTTATCTTGGTACCTCGGTGGACAGAGCAACCAGATCGCTTAGACAATTCTTATTGCCCCAGTTTCTGCGGGAGAAGGTACCTGTGGAGGTCTTGATAACTACCGATTTGACAAATCTTCTTCTGGTAGGCGAGTGACGAAATGCCGGGACATAGTCGTACGCTTTAATCCCTAATTTTTGCCTGGACCTCCCTTTCGGGTTTTCAGTCCACCGGGATACCCCTTTTTTTTTTGCCCAAGCCGCCTTTTCAGGTTTTTGACTTGCCGGGTGTACAGATTTTTTCATTATCCCTCATTTTTCCCGAACCCTTTTGGTTCACCGGGAAGCCCTTATTTTTGCCTAGGCCAGTCGACCTAGCGGGTCTTTGATTATGCGTAGTATTTTTTTGGCTATGTCCATGTTTTCAGAGTGTAGGGACTTGTCACTGTCAGTAGTGTTGCGTCGCCATACTACCAGAAGATCTTCATCTGATCGTGCCAGATTCGTTGCTGGAATCCATGTCCAATGCCCCGAGTGACTCGGATGGAGATCTGCCCCTGGCTATTTGGCCTTTTGAGAGATTCTCTGAATCTTGACCTAACTGCCCCAGATGATGGACAATGATCATGCCGTGCCCCTGGATTGGAAGTGCTTTTGTTCACTAGATATTCTTCGTGCGAACTTCTATGTTGTTCAAACAAATAGTCATACGCAAGCAATGTTATAAAAAATGCAAAGCTTATGTCTGTCTTGAAGTTTTTGAAAATGCAGTTTTTTCCATAAAAACAAGTGAATTTTTGTAAAATGTGATGTCAACTCGTTATTTTACCGAGAGCCTTATGGAGTCAGGATACCTTTCGTAACAGTATGCTTTTGAACTAACCCATGCTTCAGCTAGGACTTTTAAGGGTTGTAGCGTGGCCTGGTTCACGGTTTAAGAAACAAAGGATAAAGGCTCAAATTTTATTTGTACCCACCCGCTCTTCGTGATGTTCTTCGATCCTAAACTCAGCTAATCGTGCGTTAGACCTTGTTTGAGTCTTTTCTCTGATATTCCGGTGATGGTTCGGATGTTGATAGTTTATTTTGAATAGGCAGTCATTTCTTTTTTTGCTGAGGGTTTGTAAGACCTCTTTCTTTTCGATTTTATTATCCCTGTCTTTTTGCCTGAACTGTTTCTTTTGTGATTACAGTCAGCGGGATGCCCCAGTTTTGTAAGTCTCCTTCATATGTTTTGACTTTAATGGGCTTTTATTTTGAGAAATAATGACTGCTTGTCCTGACGATTATTCGGAACCATCACTGTCTCTTGTTTTGGAAGGACTCTTTTGATGCCGTTCATTGTGCACCTAGATTAAACTGAGAGAACTACCCTGCCCCAGGTTATAATTAAGGGTTTTAATTTTTGTGAAAAGAAAAACTCCAACTTCTTTGGCTCAAAGGGGTTGACTAGGGATTATCTTCCTTATAACTCCAGTGTTTAGGAATTGAAACAATGTATGTACCTCATCAGCGGGGTCTGTTCAAAAGCATACTGTAAATGTCATGGTATCATTTTCGTCATCCTCCCTCAAGAGGCTTAGAATTATCAATCGAGAGTTGAACATCAAAAAATGAAAGCAATTTTAAGCATAGTGAACATAATTACTTCAAAACAGACATGTGTAATGCATTAATGAAATAACAACGTTTAACATGAATAAAATGTTTCAACAATTAAAGAAAAATACAACTTGAACATTCGAATGAACAAAAGTTTTTTCAATCCTAGCCATGTTTTGGCAAGGGAGCAGTGATCACATTGGGAGTCTCGGGCGCTTCGAACTCGACCTCCTTTGCGTCGATCAGGTCTTGAACCTTGTTCCTCAAAGTCCAACAGTCATCTGTAGCATGCCCCGGGCTGTCAGAATGATAAGCGCAGCGAACATTGGGGTTATACCTTGAAGGTGTCTTGTTGGGATTCTTAGGGGGGTCCCTTAGAGTTACCAAATTGGTTTCCAGCAACTGTGGCAATATCTGGGACAAGGTCATGCTGAGTGGAGTGAACTGCCTTTTAGGTCTCTCTTCCCTTTGTTGGTTGTGACGCTGAGGAGCACCAGCAGGCTTTGAAATGACCACCGCGTTGACAGCTTGGCGGTGTTCAGATTCGTTTGGTCTCCTTGAGCCATAGACAACACTAGATTCTTTCTTGAATGGTTTTTTCTCAGTGTTCGAGGAGTCACCCTTTTGTATCTTCCCAGACTTGATACCAGCTTCTATCCTCTCACCAGTCAAGATCAGATCTGTAAACCCAGCAGAAGAATTCCCAATCAGATGGTTGAAGAACGGACCAGACAGGGTCCCCAGGAACATATCAACGAGCTCACGGTCAGTTAAGGGTGGCTGCACCCTTCCAGCCAAGTCTCTCCACTTTTGAGCGTATTCCTTGAATCCTTCACCCGTTCTTAGTGACATACCCTGGAGTTGGGTACGCGTAGGAGCGAGGTCGGAATTGTACTGATACTGCTTATAGAACGCAGTAGCCAAGTCCTCCCAGTTACGAATACTGGCTCCATCCAGCTGATAGAACCATTCAAGTTGAGTCCCTGAAAGACTATCCTGGAAGAAATGGATCCATAGATTCTTGTCTACAGTGTACGGTTGGATCTTCCTTACATATGATCTGAGATGCAGCTTAGGACAGGAAGCCCCGTCGTACTTTGCAAAAGTAGGTGCCTTAAACTTGTGAGGGATCACCACCCCAGAGGATAGACCTAGATCTTCGAAGTCCAGGCCGGGCACTTTCTGTATCTCCATAGCACTTAACCGGTCTTCGAGCTGTTTGTACTTATCCTCAGCAGGAGGGTACTGTTCATCATTATAATCCATCTCGTTATCGGAGACCACGAGACTAGGAACCCTTCTCCCTTGTGGGCTGTCTTTCCCTACAGATGGGGTAGTCAGCTCAGCTTCATTTTGTGATCCATTCCCAGATCTGCGTCTAGGGTTGAACAAAACAGTCCTCTTCTTCTTCTTCTTCCTTTCCTTCAGAAGCAGAGTCTTCAAATCCTGTTGACCCTGGGCTAGGCTCATAACCAACTCTTGGAACTGGGCATTCTGGGCCTGGAGGGCCTTGATAGCTTGTTCATTGGATGATTCAGGATTCATGATGATTGCTGAAATAAACAGCGAAGAAGATAAGTGACCTGTACAAAGGGGTACCTGTAATGCAATGATATGTATAGTATATGTATGCAATGTTTTCAAGGATCTCGCGGGGTAAACAAGAAAATTGTTAGAATTCGAATTTGGTAGCTTGATTGAAGGAACTTCATGTTGTTGAGAGTCCTTAAGAGTCAAGGCTCACCATATCGAGTGGGTCATAGCCCCTGACTCAAGTTATCAGCCTTGGCTAGAGGAAAATAAATCCTCTTTGCCCCTTGCTAGACAGTTGGTTCATCATGACCTGCATCACAGACCCTTGAGATCCTTGAAATGGTTAGTACTTATGCAGGATGTATGCAATGGTATGATGCCATGATGTTATGCTATGCGTGGAGCAATGTAAGTAAACCCTGTTATGAGCCCAGATTAAGGACTGTAAACAAAACCTGCAAGAAACTCAAGTGTCAGATAACAAGAAAGTTCAAGTAGTCAGGTTTGAAGGCACACAAGTCACACAAGACAACCCTTAGAGTTTAGGCCAGCATGAAGTTTAGGTACTACCCTCTTTCAGTTTCGTTGGTTAAGACCTATCCTAGAAAATAGTAATCGGGTTCTAGAGGATCTCAATATCACTGACTACCCTCAATCGGTCATAACTCCAGCATCGCAATCTTTTCTTGCGGCCAGAACCATCGCGAGATTTTAGCCTCAATGAGTGTAGCATATTGCTACTGTTCTATGGCCAAGTTGGGTCAATTTAGGGTTCTAAGGTCGGTTGGTGCTTAATGACTCCTCGGAAGACCCATATTCTCCTCGTTGCAACACAAGGGATATCGGTACAGACCAAGGTGTCACACCAACGTAGCCACTGCTTCACCCGTGTCGGTCTATGCCGGAAAGGTCCCTCACAGCTTATACTACCTAAAGGGTATTCCCCAGATCCGGGTTAGGATCTATGAAACTCTGATGCAATGCCCACAAATATAAAAGCAATCAAGACATACAATTGAAAACATAAGAGTGGTCTAATCCTAAGGTACACCTCACTTTTTTAAATCCCCAGCAGAGTCGCCAGTTCTGTGATCGGTGGAAATAGAACTGACTGTTTTTTAAGCTGGTTCGTGAAATGTCGCGGTAAGCAAGAGTCACCACCGTCTTTTATGTTCTCCAACAAGGAAAGGACAAAAGCATAGCAAAATTCCTTTTCGAGAATGTTTCTCGGTTCGGGAGGTAGATTTATAGAAAGGGAAGGTGTTAGCACCCTTTCTATCCGTGGTTATCCACGGGCTCTTAGGTACTTGCTCTTATGTTTTCAAAAATAGTTTGCTTTTCAAGTGTGCGTGGGTTTTGAAAAAGTTTTGTTTGAAAAATTTCTAAGTAACTCTTGTATCAGTCCTCAAGAGTGTATGAAATATTTGTTTGAAAGCTTTTTGAAAGTGTAGGTGCGAAAAAATGTTTTTATTTTTTTGAAAGAGCAAGTACCCAGGAGAAATCTACCTACTCTAAGGAATTAGGCTGTGTAAGGGTCCTTTAGATAGTACTATCCCACTATTGAGAAGTAGGTAGCACCGTCGTTGGAGGTATTCGGGTCAATTCGATTATAAGGGACAATGCGGTCACCAAAGCAATAGTAGGACACCTTAGCGGTAACCCTAATGTCCTAGATCCTTTTTATCCAAGGCAACCGTTTCGAGGCAACTAGATCTTTAGACAGGAGGGCGACCTCTAAGACACCCTATACTTGATGACCACGTCGAGGTAACCAGTGAGGCGTACCCTAGGAGTGGCATGTGCATGTGTGTTGTTTCAGTTTATGTTTATCTTTGAACATGCATTTGTGAGCTACAGATTGATTTTATTTGTCATACAAGTCTTTCATGCATTTTTAACAGATAAGAGTGCGGAAAATAAATTGCGGAAAGGTAAATCTACGCTATTACAAGGCGCGGGTATATACATCGCCAAAAACAAAACCCGTTTGGAAAGTAAATGCGAGAAAAGTAAAGAAAGCGGTAAAATCCTAATTAACTATTACATCCTTAGAAACAGATACATAAATATTATTAAATAAATAATGAATTAAAAATATGCGCGCGAAAGAATTGAATCGGGACGTCCGTAGGGTTTTGACCCTTTTTGAGAAAAGAAAGAAATTTGGTCCTTTTTTGCATTTAATTAAATTAAACCTAATTTACTAATTAATTAATTAATTAAAAGAAAAAATGTTTTTTATGTTTTATGTTTTTTAATGAAAATAAAATAACAAGAAAATATGATTGAAAATTGCCAAACCCTAATTCTACATGATTTTTATTTATTGTAAAAAGATTAAAGTTAACCTAATTAACTAAATTAATTATATTTAAAGTTTATTTACAAAAATTATTATTAATAGTGAAAATAATAAATAATAAAAATAAACAATATTTTAAGTTTCTGATTTTATTATGAAAAAATAATTTATGAATTAATTAAATAATAGTAATAATAATTATTAAAAGAAAATAAAAAAAGGAAGGAAATAAAAAGGGAAATAGAAACCAGGGGGGTTGATGGACCCATTAGGAGGTGTTGTTCTGAAAATTTCAGGCCCAATAGCACTCAAGCCTGTTGACTTCTGGAATTGTCCACGTGCATGTTGACTGAGGAACACCATGATCATCCAATTCTGACCACTGGATTTGTGCTTGAAGACACTTGGCGTCTGGATGAGCAAGGTGTATGATGGGCACCTCCTAAAGCGCTGCATGAGAATACATTATGAAAAATAATATGAGGATTTTGGGTGGACCTGGGAATCGAACCCAGGTCCCAATGATGATCAGCCAGATCACTAACCACTCCACTACGCGCTTGCTTCTGTTAGTATAATAACCAATAAATATAATATAAAAAACATAACGCCTATGCTGGAAAGAGAAGCAAGCGCGCGTTTTATTTGAATGGACCAATCATGGAGCAACACATCTTCATCTCCTTCACTGAAACCTGCAAACTATATGTTAGATAGCGGGGGTTTTTAACCCCCACAAACTGAAAAAGGAAAAATAGCGATTAGGTCTATGCGCAATATAAATTCATCGCGAGGGTTCCATCTTGCTCGTCTTGTTCAGACGGTTTCAACCATGGGCATTAGGGGTCCTGATTTTTCCTATATAGCAAAGCCCTAATTTTGAAGCTTGGAAACCCTAAAATCCATTAATGGAGTTTTCTGTTTCAGGGCATCTTAATCCAATTATCTTGTACCAAAAGCTTCGTACAGTCCTTATGAACACAAAACAATCAATAAAAGATGTCAAATATGCATGAATCAAAGTATATGATTTTGGAAAAATTGTTCAAACCGTGGGTCTGTGTAGGACGTTTTCTTGAGCTTGGGCGCTTGGTTTCGATTGCAAAAGGTTCCTGAGTGTCCCAACAATGTATTTGAATCCACAAAAGCCCTTGAATTGGCCTGGAAGTGAGAAAACAGTTTTGACTTTGTTCTTGATTTTTTTGAATGTGCTTATGGTTTCTGCAGCAGCTTTCACGTGTATGGCATTAGGGTTTGGTTATGCATATGTAATGGAAGGGAATTATGTCAAGTCTTAGCCCAAAGATCCATGGAATTCATGTTTTCAATATTTGATTTTCAATCAAATCTTTTTGCATATTTTTTATTGAAAAACCTTGCCAAATTGGGAGATTTTGGTCCCCTTGATGTGCACACGAAATCTCCAGCTTGTCTTGAGTTTATTTGCATCACAAAAAGATTTGAAAACCATATCTTTGAAATTCCTATATTTTAAATCAATTAAATGAATTATTGTTAATAAAAAATTCAATTAATTAATAAAAATAAGAAAATAAACTCAAATAGGCTTGATGGGTCGTGTATATGCTTTGGTTAAAGATTCAAGAAGGAATTTGAGGCCCATTAGCAAAAATGAGGTGTTTTGGGCAAAGTTGACTTTTGCAAATTCCCAAATATTTCCCAACTTCTCCAATGCATATCTTGCTCAATTTTGATCATATGAACATTTTCTTGGACATTTTGGAAAGGTCTTGTAGTCCTCTAACCAATGCCTTTGGTCCCATGTCATTTTGATTTACCAATCTCAAGTTATGGTCTTTGACTTAAAGTGCATTTTTGTTGACTTTTGAAATTGACCTATAATGTAGAAATTGATAACTTTTTGTGAGAGCATTTCTTGGACTTGGAATGTGAATATGAGTTGTAGGAAATGTCATCCCCTTCAAAATGAGCATTGGATGGGATTTTTCTGATGAACCAAGAAAAAGTTATGCCCTGGTCAAGTTAAAGTTGACTTTTCAACTGTCCAAAAATAGAAACTTTTGCATCTTTGATGATTTTTGAGCCATGCTTGAGGAATCATGATCAAGACTTGATCAAATGATGATTGTGGCTTCAAAATAAGATGTTGACCAAAAATTCTGACTTTTGACTGTAAAATGACCATTTTGCCCCTGTAGTTGATTGTGAACCAAATAGGGCTTTTGACTGTACAATTGGACCCTGTGAGTCTTGAGACTTGATATGTAGATGCTTGACAATGTATATGGGCACATGGGACTTGATTGGACCACTGAAAACCTCAAATTCATTGAAGGAACCAAAACCCTACTTTTGACTGGCTTAGGAGATGTTTAGACTGTGCAATCCTTTGAGAATCTTGAGCCATTTGAATATGATTCTTGTTAAATCTTGGAGAATATGGGAGGGCAAATTTTGGGGTACAACATTTAAGATAAGTTCATCCTATTGTTTTCAATTGATTGATTTGTTTGCTTTATATTTATGGGCTTTGTATTGGAGTTACTATAGATCCTAACCCGAATCTGGGGAACACCTTTTAGGTAAGTAGCAATAGACTGTGAGGGAACTGTACGACATAGACCGATACGGTTGAAGCAGTAGCTACGTTAGTGTGACACATTAGTTGGTACCGATATCCCTTGTGGAGCAACAAGGAGAGTATGGGGTTGCTAATGGGACATTAAGCATCAACTGACCTTAGAACCTATGATTGACCAACTTAGCCATAGAAAGTAGTAGTATGCTACACTCATTGATACCATACTCTCGTGATGGTTCCGGCTGCAAGAAAAGATTGCTAAGCTGAAACTATGACCGATGGAGGATGGTCAGTGATATTGAAAACCTCTAGAACCTGGTTACTATTACTAGGACAGGTTGAACCAACTAAACTGAAAGAGGGTAATACCTAAACTCCATGCCATCCTGAAATTTAAGGGCTCTTGTGTGACTTGTTTTCCCTTACCATGTTTGCTATCTGTGATACCTGTGGTGTGTTTTTATCATGACATCATGCATCATAACATCGCATGCATATTTCATTAGACTAACCATTTCAAAGACCGAGGGGATTCATCCTTGTTCTGTTTTGCATATCATGGCCTCTATGCGTAGAAATACCATTCGAATCAGCTTCGGGAAAATCAATGCTCAGCTCATGGAGTTGGTTTCAAAGGTTCCTGATACTTCTTCCTTCGTTAGAAGACATGGTCATCTCCTTAGCCTGGTCACTTCCAAGTTGGATGAGCAAATGATGAGCGTGTTGTTCCAGTTATTTGACCCATTGCATCACTGTTTCACCTTCCCGGACTATCAGTTAGTCCCTACTTTGAAGGAGTTTTCTAATTTACTTGGCATATCTATTCTAGACCAGACACCCTTTACAGGTTTCGAGATAGCTCCTAGGCCAGAGGATATTGCTTCAGCCCTACATCTGAAAATGGATGATGTAGTGTCTAACTGGGAGATTCGGAGTGAGGTTAAATGTTTCTTGGCTAAGTTCTTGATTGATCAAGCTCAACAGTTCTTGCTTATGCCCTAAGCGCTGCCCTAAGTTCTTGCTTATGCCCTAAGCGCTGCTATAGGTTTTCAGAAGAAAAAAAATTAAAAAATTAGCGTAAGCGCTGCTAAAGGTATACCTTAGACAGCGCTTACTAAAAGCGCTGCTAAAGGCCTTACCATAGACATCGCTTCCTTTCCCTAAGCGCTGCTATAGGTTTTCAATAAAATAAAAATAAAAAAATAAGAATAAGCGCTGCTAAAGGGTATACCTTAGACAACTCTTACTAAAGCGTTGCTAAAGGCCTTACCATAGACAGCGCTTCCTTTCCCTAAGCGCTGCTATAGGTTTTCAATAAAAAAAATAAAAAAATAAGAATAAGCGCTGCTAAAGGGTATACCTTAGACAACACTTACTAAAAGCGCTACTAAAGGTGTGATAAAGGGTATACCTTAGACAACGCTTTCAAGAAGCGCTGCTAAAGGCATTACTCTAAAGCGCTGCTAAAGCCTAAAGCGCTGCTAAAGGTAAAACCTTTAGCAGCGCTTCTTGAAAGCGCTGTCTAAGGTAATTAAATAGTTTCTAAATCCCTAAATTGGTTATCAGAAACCCCACTTTATACAAACGAAACCCCACACACGCAACTGTTCATCATTGTCTCCAACTCGTCTCCTCCCTCCTCACCGTCCAACCGTGGTTCATCTTCTTCTCCAACTCGCTTCCTGATTCGTTGTCTCGTTGCAAACTTCAGATTCTCCGGTTATACGAGGGCAAGGGCCATAGGCATGTGGTTCATCTTCTTCTCCAACTCGTTTCGAATTCGTTACCACCATCTCCTCGTGAATAAGAAGTTTCACAAAACCAGTTTCACTATAAGGTAAAATTTCTTCATCCTTCTATATTTTTTTCTATGGTTAACTCAATGCAAGCACAAAGTCTGGCTTCTTCATTTCTTTCTGAAACTCTCAGTACATGTCAAGCAAAGATATTTAATTTAAAGTACCAAAATAGGCCTCTCTGTTATTCATCTCTATCCATTTTCATTCATTCACACGATTCATCACAAGTATTTCTTATAGGACATTAGTCATTGTACTCTTATAGATATTGAATTCTTGTTAATCTGTTTAAACTAGGTGTATAAAAATTCACTTTTCTTCATTATGTTCTTTGGTTGTTTTTGGAATTGAGTTTGATTCTAGTTTCCTGTTTTACCAGAGTGCATCTTTCTGTATATTCATATTAGTATCTGATATAAATAATAACTTCTACTCCTTCATTTTGTTTCATCACTTTGTTGTTTCTTTCTATATTTTATTGTTATGTTACTAAACAATTCAACTTGTGCTTTAATCTTCTGAAGAGAGTAGTGTTCAGGCTAACACATCCTCTCTTACTTCTTTTTATTACTTAATAGTAAGTCATATCATTGATCTTGTAATAAGTAATTGATATACATTGTTGGCAGAAGGTGTATCTCTAGTTTCCCATACATAACCTGCTGCTCTTAGTCAAGGGTTTTATGATGTATTTCTTCCGTATGGTAAATCATTTTAACATGGAGTATTTGAAAAAAGGGGAATCCAGAACTTTGGGATGACAAACATGAACCTGTTGATGGAGTGATAGTTCGAACATAATGTATGCTTAGCTCATGTAGACATGCATGCAAGGAACAAAGGAATCACATCATGTAAATCCTCCATCTAATATTCAACTTAGTAATAGTAAAAAATAACACAAATCATGAATCTTTGAATGAGTTCACAACTAAGCTAATGTCTCTAAAATAATAACGTTGACGATCATTGATTGAATATGTTATAGGACCACAACAATCCTCATTTCTAGAATTGTTCTAATCACATGTTTGATTTTTGTTGACAATACAGACTCTTTAAATTCATTGTACTCCCACCGCATTATACCATTTTGTGCCCTAATTAGTGTTTTTGTTTAACTTAGATAATAGTTAAAACCATGGATAAAAAATGGATGTGTGCCGATCGATTGTCAAAAGAGTACGAGAATGGGGTATTAAAGTTCGTTAAGTTTGCTGTTGAACACACTAAAGACCCGAATAGAATGAAATGTCCTTGCTTGGGTTGTTGTTATGTGGGTCAGGTTGACGCAGATGGATTGAAATCGCATTTACTAATGCGCGGAATTGATCGAAGTTATACGTGTTGGATATTTCATGGTGAGAAAAGCATCGAGAATGTTGAACCGGGGGTGAAAAGTAATGCGACCTATGTTTCGTACGACAATGCCACAGATACATATGATTGTGATCGGGTTGAAGAGATTGTAGAAGCACTTGAAGAAGATCTTCAAGATTGTCCCAAAATGTTTGAGAGGTTGGTAAGTGATGCGGAGAAACCGTTGTATAAAGATTGCCCCAAATTCACAAGATTGTCTGCGGTATTAAAATTGTACAACTTAAAGGCGCGCAATGGATGGTCGGATAAAAGTTTCACACAGTTATTAGCCATTTTGAGAGATATGCTTCCTGAGGATAATGTTCTTGCTAATCGAACCTACGAGGCCAAAAAAATGTTGTGCTCTATTGGCATGAGCTATGATAAGATACATGCATGTCTAAATGATTGTATTTTGTTTCGAAATGAATATGCATCGTTGAATGAGTGCCCAAAGTGCGGTTTATCTCGATATAAGAAAAAATTATCTCCAGCAAAAGTCTTATGGTATTTTCCTATTATTCCAAGATTTAGACGCATGTTTCATAGTGAAACTGATGCTAGACACTTGACTTGGCATGCAGATGAAAGAATTATCGATGGAAAGTTTCTACATCCGGCAGATGCACCACAGTGGAAGAAAATTGGTAATGATTATCCTGATTTTGGAGGAGAAACAAGAAACCTTCGCTTGGCATTATCTACGGATGGAATGAACCCGCATGGTCTTCAAAGTATCTCACATTCCACATGGCCTGTGATTCTTATGATTTATAACCTACCTCTATGGCTATGTATGAAGCGCAAGTACATGATGTTATCTATGTTAATTTCTGGGCCTAAACAACCAGGGAATGACATAGATGTATACTTGAAACCTTTAATCGAAGATTTGAAGATTTGTGGGAGAACGGTGTGGAGGTTTATGATGGATATAGGAAAGAAAGTTTCAATTTGAGGGCGATGTTGTTTGGCATAATTAACGATTTTCCAGCATATGGAAATCTATCCGGGTATAGCATTAAAGGTGAAAAAGCGTGTCCTGTCTGTGAAGATGGAACCGATACGACACGATTGAAACTTTGTCAAAAGAATGTATTTCTTGGTCATCGTAGATTCTTAAATTCAAAACATCAATATTGTGGATGGAGAAAAGTGTTCAATGGAAATACCGAACAACGTAGAGCTCCACCTGGATTGACAGGTGATCAAATTTGTGAAAAGGTGAAAGATGTGAGTATTCAGTTTGGAAAGCCTTTTGCACATAAAGTTGTCACAGGTGGGTGGAAGAAGAGGTCAATTTTTTTTGAATTGCCATATTGGAAATCTTTGTACGTAAGACATTTTCTTGATGTTATGCATATTGAAAAAAATGTATTTGAAAGTGTTATTGGTACGTTACTCAATATAAAAGGAAAGTCTAAGGATGGCCTTAAAGCAAGAGAGGACATGGTAGATATGGGAATAAGAACTGAATTAGGACCCGTGAAGAAAGGAAGACAAATATATCTACCACCTGCTTCTTATACTCTATCTAGAAAGGAAAAGAAAATATTGTGTAAGTTTCTGAGTGAAGTTAAAGTTCCAGAAGGTTACTCCTCAGACATTAGAAGACTCGTGTCCATGAAAGACCTCATGTTAAAGAGTCTGAAGACACATGATTGCCATGTCATAATGGAACATTTTCTACCAATAGGTATACGTTCTATTTTTCCAGAAAAAGTAAGAAGCGCTATAACTAAATTGTGTTTTTTTTCCAGGTTAATTTGTAGTAAGGTGATCGATCCTGAGATCTTACCAGTATTACAAAAAGAAATCGTTATTACTCTGTGTGACCTTGAAATGTATTTTCATCCATCATTTTTTGACATTATGGTACATCTTGTTGTTCATCTTGTGAAAGAAACACAATTGTGTGGACCAGCTTATATGAGATGGATGTACCCTGTTGAACGTTATATGAAAATATTAAAAGGGTACGTGAAAAACCGAAGTCGTCCAGAGGGTTGTATCATTGAGCGATACGTTGTTGAAGAAGCGGTTGAGTTTTGTACTGATTTTTTGTCTAATGTGCAATCCATTGGACTCCCCAAATCTCATTTTTTTGAAAAAAAAGAAGGTAAAAAATTAATTGGAAATGAAATTGTGACAGTATCAAGGGATGAACGGGATCAAGTGCATCTGTATGTTCTGCACAATGACACTGAGGTTGAGCCGTTTGTTGAAATGCACAAGGCTATACTCCGAGGTGAGAATCAAAGTAGAAATGAAAATTGGATAGTACAATAGCACAATCATAGTTTTATACAGTGGTTTAAGGATCATATATATTCAAAGTTTCATTCAGATCCCGCTTCAATATCAGACAGGTTGAGATGTTCGGCATATGGTCCAAGTTCGATTGTGTTCTCTTATAGAGGATACAGAATTAATGGATACACATTTTATACCAAAGAACAAGATGAGAAAAGTACCATGCAAAATAGTGGTGTCACGGTGGTATGTGAAGCAATGCACATTTCTGGTATGAAGGACTTAAACCCCAAATATGAAAATTTGTCATATTTTGGGGTTATCAATCACATCTGGGTGTTTGATTACGAGAAGTTTCAGATTCCTATCTTTGGTTGCAAGTGGGTACATACTAGTGGCATACGAATGGATAAGTCAGGGTTTTTGCAAGTGGATCTTAGTAGGGTGGTGTGATACGGTGGGAGAACTGACTTGAGGTTTTGCGTTTGTATTCGCACTTGTTCGGTTTAGCAAGAGTCGCCATCGACTTTTTATTTTATCCTAAAGGAAAGGTTAAAAAGCACAGGAGACCTTTTGAGATGTTTCGTGGGTTCGGGGGGTAGATTATGAAAAGGGAAGGTATTAGCACCCTTTTCATCCATGGTTATCCATGGGCTCTTAGTTACTTGGTTTTTAGATCACTTGCCTTGATTTTTGATTGCTTTAAAAATGGTGTGTGTGTGTGTGTTTTTTGAAAATGTTTTGAAATAGACGCCTTTGTTTCAGCAACCATTGTAATGACTCGTGTTTGAGTATATACAACGGTGTGTATCTTTTCGAAATGATGTTTCAAAGTGTTTTTGGAAGTTTGTTTTGAAAGTGTTTGTGAAGTGTGGTTTTTGAAAAGGAGGCAAGTTTTTTTGCAAGTTGATTTCAAGTAACTAAGAGTTTGGTCTACCCCTATTGTACTCAAAGGTTTTCTCTATGTTTTCAACCCTTTTTAACAATTTTGTTCCACCATTGAATTTGGTGGACAATCTTGCGTTTAGGATGTTTAACGGGACATGCGCGGGTCATCGTATGGACCATGAATGCAATGGTGCCAAGTGTCTTTGGCAATTTGCTTGAAGGGACTATGATCATTCCGTTTAGGCAACTTTCGAAAGCGTCATCGATGGACTTTATGATCATTTTGAATTTTTTTGCCAAAGAAACTCGACGTGCAAGCATGGCCCATTTTGGAAGGCAACATGGGGGATCACCCTAGGGGGTGCAAGTGTGATTGTGTATTGATTTCATGTATTTGTCTTGTATTAGGTTATCTAGCGTTTGATTTTATGTACATGCAAACCCTAGGTCTAATCATGGTATAATTCGAAAGCGATAAATTGCGAGAATTTAAAATCTACGCTATTACAAAATAGTATCCGGGAGTGGGGGTACAAATTCACAAATGGGGATGAGACTTAAATAGTTACAACCAAATCGAATTGCGATCTCAAATGTAAATGTATCGAATATACAAAAATAAGCAAATGTATAATGTATCAATGTAAAATGTATTGTGTAGGTGTAAGTGTAATTTATTTACAAGTGGAAAAATGTTAATTTAATGAGACAATTAAATATTGTTTATTTGTCAAATATTAATATCTATGTTTGATTTAAATTTGTATTTTTATATTTTTTGTAAAGTATGTACAAAAGAGTTTTAATAAAACAAGATGTTTAAACCTAGATAAAAAATTTAATGTTCATTTTAAATATGATAAACAAAATTTAATGAGATTAAAGTATTATTGTTTTTATGCACAAATTATTTTTAAGAAAAGAAATGTATTGACTTCAAGAAAAATTATGTATTTATGTATAAATCAAAATAAGTTTTAAAGAAAAAAGTGTTTTAAATAATTCTAATTCTTATGTATTTTATGTTAGTATTTTTTTTACGTACAAAAATAGAATATACTAATGTCTTATATTAATTCATGTATTTTAACTAATCTTTTTATATACAAAGTTTTAATTAATAAAAAAAACAGTATGTTTTGTGTATAAACAAAATTAAATAAAAAAGAAAAAAAGTTTTAAGCTTTTTAAGAAAAGAAACAATAATGGGCCTTAGGGAGGGGGTGTGAATTGGAACATATTTGGGCTTAGGCGTTTCAGAAAGGGGCAAGGCCCAAAGCTTGAGACAAGTTTTTTTTAGGGTTCAGTGTGCTTCGTGTTATTCTGGATTAGGGTTTCGCAATACACTTGAGCGGCGTCGTTCTTCGTTTCTTCGTTCGTCTTCGTCTTTCGTTCGCCTCCGCCTCTGAGTTTCCTTCGCCCAATGGCCACCGGTGCCACCATCCTTCCTCTTCCCTCCATGGAGCATCCAGGCAACAGTTTAAAAGGTAGATTTCCCGTTTCAATCTTGTTTAGGGTTTTCGTTATTGTTTGATTTCATGTTTTGATTTGAGTTCTGATTTAAGTATTTTGTTTGCCATTTTGAAATGCATGCAAAGGGTATGAGAAGGCTACCTCTTGGGGACGGAGGAGGAGGGGATTAGGAGGCGCGTGGAGGGCCGGACGGCGAGGTGACGATGCTGATGAAGCTTTGCTTCCTGGTACTCTGTACTCTTTGCCTTTTTTGTGTTGGTTTGATGATGATACTTGAAAACCCTTGTATAATATTTTTTCTTCTTCTCTGTTTGCCTCGCTTTCTGTATGCTTGTGGCACTTCTGGGTATACTTTGTATGCTTCTTTATCCTCTTTCTCTTTGTTGCCTCGATGCCTCTGATGCTTGAATACTGTTGTGCTTGCTATTGCCTATGTTGCCTCTGATGATGTTGCCTTCGAATGCTCCTTCTGTTGGATTATTACCTTGTATGCTTGAATATTGTTTTATTGCCCTGTGATGAATCTTTTCTGAGGGCCTTGATTATTGGGTTGCCTGTTTGAATGCTTGTTGATTCTGTTGGTTGGTGAATATGCTTGACAAAGCTTGACAGGTGAGGGAAAAGGCTTGTTGGACTGTGTGATAGGCTCTCACAGGTTTTGAACCAAGGCCTTGTGTTTCTTGTCAACTGGTCTTTTTGAGGCTAGCCAGTTTGTGGTTTTTGGACAGGTTTTCTGATGGTTATTGCAAGTAAGGCTTAAGTGCTGATGCAGGTTTTTGAGGGTTCAGATTTGGGAGGCCTTTTGACAGGTTTAAGCTGTTTTAATGCTGAAGGTTTGATGGACTTGGTTTCAGGCAGGTTTTGGCCTTTGTGAACTGGTTTTCTGGTTAGGCTTATGCTTCAGCTTGGCATGGCTGTTGGTGAACTTGCAGGTTTTAGCTTTTAGGCCACAGGGTTTTCGTTTTAAGCAGGGGTTGACAGGTTTTTAAGGCAGCTTAGTGTTTGATGTTCTGGTTCATGGCTATGGCTTTCTGGTTCATGGTCATATGTTTGGATGTTTAGGCAGGTTTTGAAAAGGGTTAGCTCAAGCTTGACAGTTCAGGCTTGGGACTTTTGTTCTGAGTTATGTTTTTTACTTGTGTTTTTTGCCCCCCCTCTCTACTGTTTCATTGCAGTTTGTTTTATATTGCCTTAAGCCTAAAACCAGAAACTGTAAGCCCAATTTCTTTTCTCTCTTCCTTCTCTCTCTAGTACAGTTAAAACATTTAAATAATGTTAAGTGTACTTTTTCTGAAAAGGCATACAGGCTGGAAAATGATGAAATAGGACTAGCTTGCTTGCATATGTGGTCTTAACCTGCATACTTTATCTCTTTTCTATACTTTGTGCTGCATCTGAATAGCCTTTTGAATAGCCTTTTGGACAGTTTGACATTGGACTTTGTTTGGCAATTTGAACTTTTATACATGCTGTTGGTTTTGAACTATGCAGTTGGTTTTGAACTATGCAACTTTTTGACAAACTTTGAATTTGTGCATTTTAATACTTTGTGCATTCATGTTTAGCAAGCAATATTCATCCTTCTTTGTGAACCGGGAGAAATTCCGTGATTTGCAGAGAGGGCTAACTGATTCCAGTCAGTTGCCTTTAATGATGATCCCAAATTAAATGTCTGCTTCTTTAAATATTTATCTGCTTCTGACTTTTCTTCTTTTCTTATTTTTTTTTGCAGATAAAATCAAATGAAGCAGAGGGAGCAAGGGATGGAAGATGAAGACTTAGGAAAACTTAGAAAAAATTAGGATAGTCTTATTTAAATTTAAATTACTGTAATATTATTATTGTGAACATTTTGTAAACAAAAACAATTATACAAATAAATTAAAGATAAATAAAAGTCCTTTTATCCAATTAATTCTTTTCTTCTTTTCAATTGTTCATTTTATTATTTATAATTCTTTAAATTATAATAATTGAAAATAAATTCCAATTATTTAATGTTAGAATAATAAACAATTAAATAAACATTGTGGTTTTAACATCGATCAACTAATAAGCCTGGCGCTTCACAAATCCAAATCAATGCACAATCAATCACAACAACTGCCCATACGTATTTTCCTTTTACTGATTTTAACCAAACACTACAAATTCAATCCCAATGCCTCTTTTCATTGATTTAGTCAAACACTGCGAATTCAATCCAAATGCCTCAGTCCATATCTCGGAATAATCTTGAAAAGCACTGTAGAATTAAATCTTTCTGAGAAATCCGCGCACAAACCCTAGTTCTTGATTAAAAGTCAAAGAATCGTTCGCCTGATCAAAACCTGAGCCGAAAATCAAACAAATCCTAAGCAAACTGTTTGAATTGTTCCCAAGCCATGAAAATCAATAAAAAACCTAATTTTATCTGAATGACGAGAAAAGTATGTCTGACCGATTCTTGAGCCAGTCTGAGAAAATCGGGAAAAGCCTGAAGCTGTGATTTCTTGTGGAAAAATGCGAGGGCAAATTTTGGGGTACAACAGTTGCCCCTGTTCAATCTTCTTGCACCTGAAGAGTTAGATTGGCAGGTTTGCCTTTCGCGTCTCGAAGGTAAAAGGAGATTGGACACTAGAGTGCCCTTAAATTTTCACTCGCCAAAGCAATGGATGTGGGAATGGGCTTAGAGATGCCATTTGGAGACGGGCTTAAAGAGGCCATCTAGAGGGGTGACAGAATCTTGTCGGGGATGGGCTTAAAGATGCCATCTAGAGGGGTGACAGAATCTTGTCGGGGATGGGCTTAAAGATGCCATCTGGAAATGAGTATCAGAAAGGTGTCCATGCTTTGGAACATCTCTGAACTGGGGATCTTGAATAAGCAATGGATTGACATCCGTATCTGGAAGCATCCGTAAACTGTTTTCAAAAGTTGAGAAGAGTCTGAACAAGCGATAGATTAACATCCGTTGTTGGGAGGAATCCGTAAACTGTTTTCAGAAGTCTTGAAGTTGAATAAGCAATAGAGCAGCATCCGTTATTGGGAAGCGTCCGTAAACTGTTTTCAGAAGTCTTGAAGTTGAATAAGCAATAGAGCAGCGTCCGTTGTTGGGAAGCGTCCGTAAACTGTTTTCAAAAGTTGAGCCTGAACAAGCGATAGATTAACATCCGATGTTGGGAGGAATCTGTAAACTGTTTTCAGAAGCTGAGAAGAATCTGAACAAGCGATAGGTTAACATCCGTTACTGGAGAACCCGTGAACTGTTTTCAGAAGTCTTGAAGTTGAATAAGCAATAGAGCAGCATCCGTTGTTGGGAAGCGTCCGTAAACTATTTTCAAAAGTTACATCTGAACAAGTGATAGATTAACATCCGTTGTTGGGAAGAATCCATAAACTGTTTTCAGAAGTCTTGAAGTGGAGGAGGAACCGGTGTAGGGTTTCCTGATGATGCGTCCGTGTAAAACTGCATCTGAGTGAATCTGGAATAAGTATCAGAATGTCGCCGTGTCCGGGTCACATCTGAACTATTTCGGGATGAATCTCGGAAGATGATCTTTGTCTGTCACTGATCTTACCTGAAAAGGTAAAGAGTTAGCTGTATGCAATTTCATGATGCATGATGCAATGTATGTTACACCAATGTTTATGATATGAATGTGATGAATGCGCATGTAAGCTGATGAGCTGTCTTGCTGAGGATATATGAATCATGGATGGCTGAAGATAAAAGAATATTGAATGCTGCCGGGGAAAGTAATTCCTTGACTGATGCTGGGGAACATAATTCCTTGACTGCTGGGTAGGGCAAGAATCTTTTGATCGTTGAAGATGAGGAGTCCTGGGACCACTACTGGGGGATCAGGAGCTTGGGTTTTATGCCAATCTACTGGGGATTCCTGTCTTGAGGAGATCTTCACTGGGGAATATTCGAATATTCTGTGAGGAACTGAAAGTGAGAGTCTTCACTCTGCTTGGGGATTGATAGTTGGAAGTTTTAGCTCCGCTGGGGATATTGAAACTTGACTCTGAGGAGAGTTAGCTTCTGGAAGACTCTCTGGCTGGGGATTGCTAGAATCTTCTGATTGCTGCAGGCACTTGATCTCGGGAATGGGCTTATAGATGCCATTTGGAGATAGGATGGATAGTTACTGGAGATGTGTTGAATTGTAAGTTTGAAAGAAGGAACCTGTGTATGGCTGCTTCATGATGAGTTCGTGTAACACTGCATCTTGGATTTGAAATATGTATGAGTAGTAGAATGACTTCCGTGTCTGGAGTATATCTGAAACTGTAACTAAGATCTGAATGAGTGACAGAGTGGCTACCGTGTATGGAGCGTATCTGAAACTGTATCTTGGAGTTGAGATCTGTATGAGTAGCAGAATGACTTCCGTTTCTGGAGTATATCTGAAACTGTAACTAAGATCTGAATGAGTGACAGAATGGCTACCGTGTCTGGAGCATATCTGAAACTGTATCTTCCGACAGGTGATGAAGGAATGATTGAACACTTTTGGCATTCGAATGCCCCAAGTGGTGTTGTAGATAATTTCCTGGCTTGTTACAGGTGTTGATCCACAATCAGTCGTCCATAGATGTTTTCCTGGTTTGTTACAGGCGTTGATCTGGAACTTAAGAAAGGTAACAGAATGGCAACCGTGTCTGGAACGTATCTGGACCGTATCTTCCAACAGGTGATGAAGGAATGATTGAACACTTTTGGAATTCGAATGCCCCAAGTGGTGTTGTAGATAATTTCCTGGCTTGTTACAGGTGTTGATCCACAATCTGTCGTCCATAGATGTTTTCCTGGTTTGTTACAGGCGTTGATCTGGAACTTAAGAAAGGTAACAGAATGGCAACCGTGTCTGGAGCGTATCTGGACCGTATCTTCCAACAGGTGATGAAGGAATGATTGAACACTTTTGGCATTCGAATGCCCCAAGTGGTGTTGTAGATATTTTCCTGGCTTGTTACAGGTGTTGATCCATAATCAGTCGTCCATAGATGTTTTCCTGGTTTGTTACAGGCGTTGATCTGGAACTTAAGAAAGGTAACAGAATGGCAACCGTGTATGGAGCGTATCTGGACCGTATCTTCCAACAGGTGATGAAGGAATGATTGAAAACCTTTGGCATTCGAATGCCCCAAGTGGTGTTGATCTGGAATAAGTTACTGACTGTCGCCATCTCTGGGTCACATCTTGAACTATCTCTAGATCTTGATTTATTCAGGGTCAGAAATTGGGAGTATACCAATTCTGAGGCTTCAATGATGAGAGTCTTCATTCTTGAGGGTTAACTGCTATCTGGTCGTAACCCAGTCTTCACAATAACTTGTTGAGCTGTTATCCGGTCAAATCCGGGCTTCACGGCTTTGGTTAAAGGTATACTACTATCTGGTCGATTCCAGGCTTCGTAGTGTTCTCGACTGCTGTCTTGTCGTAATCCAGGCTCCACGGGAATTTGTATTGTCAACTGGTCGTAATCCAGGCTTCACAATAACTTGCTAAGCTGTTATCCGGTTGAATCCGGGCTTCACGACTTGTGCTGAAGGTATACCACTATCTGGTCGATTCCAGGTTTTGCGGTAGTCTGACACTGTTATCCGGTCGTAGTCCGGTCTTCACAATGTGCTGTAGAGGTCAAGATACTATTCGGGCAAATCCGGGCTTCATAACTTGAATTTTGTGAGAATTTGGTCTTTGACGACTGTAACTTCCAACAGGTGATGAAGGAATCTGAACACTTTGGTTTTGGCATTCGAATGCCCCAAGTGATGGCGAGGGAGACTTGCCCCAGGTTAATCTGCAAATTGAGAGATTTCTTGAAATCTTGACTGGACTGCCCCAGGTTAACTGAACTTTGAAAGATCTGTTGAAACCTCGACTAGAATGCCCCGGGTTAACGGAACTTTGAAAGATCTGTTGAAACCTTGATTGGACTGCCCCAGGTTAATTGGATAGTGACATGTCATGCCCCTTGTTGATAGGAGATTTGTCGTTGGAAGTGTCATCCTTTTGAAGTGATTTTGTTCACTGAGAGAGTTTTCGTTCCTCCGAATGTTCGCTGTATGAATTTCTTCGCTGTCAAACAAATAGTCAAATGCAGACAGTGATATTCAAGCAATGCAAAGTTTATGTTTGTCTCGAAGTTTTGCAAAATGCGTTTTTTAGCAGAAAACTTTTTATAAGACAAGTGAACACAAGATTTAGAGCAAAGCCTTACAGGAGTCAGGATACCTTTTGAAACAGTATGCTTTCGAACTAACCCATGCTTCAATTAGGACTTTTGAAGGGTTGTAACGTGGCTTGGTTCACGGTTTAAGAAACAAAGGATAAAGGCTCAAAGTGTGTTTGTACCCACCCGCTCTTCGTGATGTTCTTCAAACCTAAGCTCAGTTAATTGTGCGTCGCACTTTGTTTTGAGTTTGGAACGACCTTTTGGGTGATGGTTCACCAATCGAATTTTGGGAGACAGTCATCATATCCTTTTTCTTTTGCAACATTTTCCATGTTGTTGAGGATTTGTAATGACCTCACTATTTTGATTTTGATTTGTTATCCCTAACTTTTGCCTGACTGTTCCCGTTTTCGAGATTACAGTCAGCGGGATGCCCCAGCTTTCTTAAGCCTCCTTTATAGGTTTTAGCTCAGCGGGCTTTTTTTCTTTTGAGAGATTGACTGCCTGTGTGATAAGGAACCATCATTGTCTTTTGATTCCAAGGTAATGCTTTCCTTTTCTTTTTTTTGACGTCGTTTGTTGTGTTACGAACTGAGAGTTTGCGACTTCAATGCACACCTTTTTTTTGAATTAACTGAGAGACTACCCTGCCCCAGGTTTATATCAAAGGTTTTGATTGTTTAGAACAGAAAACTCCTACTTCTTTGGCTCGAAGGGGTTGACTATGGATTATCTTCCTTATAACTCCAGTGTTTGGGAATTGAAAGAAATGCTTGTACATCATCAGCAAGGTATGTTCAAAAGCATACCGTATGAGATTATGGTGTTGTTTGGTCATCCTCCCTCTAAAGGCTTGCAGCTTTTTATCAAGAGTTAAATATCATAAAGAAAGCATAAGAGTAGTGAAACGAATGGATGAATTCAAGACAAACATATGCAATGCATTAATGAAACAAAGTTTAAACATCAACAGATAATTGTTTGAAAACAAACAGAGATTACAACTTTGAAAATTCAAAATGAAGCAAAAGTCTTTCAGCTTGAGCCTTGTCACTCCAGGTGGAGAACTCCTTAACGGAAGATTTTCATCTCTTCGTCTGGCATGAATTCCAGCACTCCAATGTCGATCAGATCTTGAATCTTGTTCTTCAAGGCCCAACAGTCGTCGGTGTTGTGTCCCGGGCTGTAGGAGTGGTAAACACAAAATGCATCGGGATGATAGTTAGGAGCGGAGGTATTGGGCTTCCGAGGAGGATCTCTTAAAGTAAGCAGGTTGACCTCCAACAGGCGCTTCAGTATGAAGGATGATGGTATTTCAGTCTCCGTGAACTGTCTTCTCGACGTTTCTTGCTTACGCCGATTACCCCGTTGATGCTGGCGAGGTTGTTGGTGGGCTTGTAACCTTGAAGCAAGCAAAGGAGTTTTCCCCTTGTCTTCTTGAGTGGATGGAGGCTGAGCGGTGACTTGCTCTTCAACCTCAGATGCTTGCCCCAATTGGTTGTTTTGAAGCAGTTGGCGGACGAGAACTCTGAGTTCCTCTTGTCTTTGAGACAGATCTTGGATGAGAGCCATCTGGCCCACCAAATGTCCCATCACTTGGATCCTCAAGGTTGCCAAATCAAACTGCAGCTCCGCAAGCTGATCGCTCCTGGCATTGTTTGAATTCCCCAAGCCCTTTGTGAGGAGAGCTTTCATTTCTTCTTGCCCCAGAGACAAGTTCAGGAACATTTCCTGCAGCTGAGCAGTCTGGTCTTGGATGTCTTTGACAGTCCTCTCTAGAGCCATCTCTTACTGAAATAAACAGTATGAGAGTAAGGAAACCTGAAAAAGGAAAAACTGTCAAGATGCAATGCATGATATGTGGATGCATGCTTTCAAGGATCTCTTGGGGTAAACACAAGAGAATGTTAGAGGTTGAACTTTGCTCTTTGATTGGAGATCTTTGCCCCGATGGATGTCTTTCCACAAGAATCAAGCTCACCATGTCGAGTGGGTCACAACCACTGATTCAAGTTGTTTGCACTTGAACTTTGATTGGAGAACTGTGCACTGGTGGATGTCTTTCCACGAGAATCAAGCTCACCATGTCGAGTGGGTCATAGCCCCTGATTCAAGTTGCTACACTTGAACTTTGATTGGCATTTGTTAGAGGATAAACCTCTTGCCCTTAGGTAGACGTCTGGTTCAACGTAACCCTGCATCAAAAGAACCCTCGAGATCCTTGAAATGGTTTATTGAAAATGCTATGGTATGATGTTATGATGTTATGTACATGTATGCAAAAGCAAGTGAGTGTACATACAAGCAATCATATTCACACAAAGCAAACAAGTCCTTAGGTTTAGGCTTGCATGGGGTTTAGGTAAGTACCCTCTTGAAGTTAGTTGGCTCATCCTGTCCTAAAATGGAAACTGGGTTCTAAGGAGCTCAATATCATTGGATTGTTTTCTGTGTTCATCGTTTCGGTTTAGCCACTTAACTGGCGACCAAAATATTCCAAGAAAACCACCCTCAATGAGTGTAGTATCGAGTATCTACCAACTTCGGACTGCACCAAAGTCGGTCATCTCACTACCCCTAAAAAGGCTAAGATGGTCAATTAAGGTTCTAAGAGTTCGTTAGTGCTTCACGACATCACTCAGCGGCCCCGTACTCTCCTTGATTGAACTCAAGGGTTACCGGAACTCACAAATATGTCACACTAACATAGCTTACTGCTTCAACCATGTCGGTATACCCCACACAGTTCCCTCACAGTTTTTTTGCTATTTACCTAAGAAGGTGCCCCAAATCTGGGTGTAGGATTTACAACAAACCCAAACAAGAACCCAAAAGATAAAGCAATCAAGTCAATCAAAGCAAGAAAGTAAAGGTGATCTAAACCCTAAGGTAACCCCACTTTTAATAAGTCCCCAGCAGAGTCGCCAGTTCTGTGATACGGTGGGAGAACTGACTTGAGGTTTTGCGTTTGTATTCGCACTTGTTCGGTTTAGCAAGAGTCACCACCGACTTTTTATTTTATCCTAAAGGAAAGGTTAAAAATCACAGGAAAAGACCTTTTGAGATGTTTCGTGGGTTCGGGGGGTAGATTATGAAAAGGGAAGGTATTAGCACCCTTTTCATCCATGGTTATCCATGGGCTCTTAGTTACTTGGTTTTTAGATCACTTGCCTTGATTTTTGATTGCTTGAAAAATGGTGTGTGTGTGTGTGTGTTTTTTGAAAATGTTTTGAAATAGACGCCTTTGTTTCGGCAAGCATTGTAATGACTCGTGTTTGAGTATATACAACGGTGTGTATCTTTTCGAAAAGATGTTTCAAAGTGTTTTTGGAAGTTTGTTTTGAAAGTGTTTGTGAAGTGTGGTTTTTGAAAAGGAGGCAAGTTTTTTTGCAAGTTGATTTCAAGTAACTAAGAGTTTGGTCTACCCCTATTGTACTCAAAGGTTTTCTCTATGTTTTCAACCCTTTTTAACAATTTTGTTCCACCATTGAATTTGGTGGACAATCTTGCGTTTAGGATGTTTAACAGGACAGGCGCGGGTCATCGTATGGACCATGAATGCAATGGTGCCAAGTGTCTTTTGAAATTTGCTTGAAGGGACTATGATCATTCCGTTTAGGCAACTTTCGAAAGCGTCATCGAGGGACTTTATGATCATTTTGAATTGTTTTGCCAAAGAAACTCGACGTGCAAGCATGACCCATTTTGGAAGGCAACATGGGGGATCACCCTAGGGGGTGCAAGTGTGATTGTGTATTGATTTCATGTATTTGTCTTGTATTAGGTTATCTAGCGTTTGATTTTATGTACATGCAAACCCTAGGTCTAATCATGGTATAATTCGAAAGCGATAAATTGCGAGAATTTAAAATCTACGCTATTACAAAATAGTATCCGGGAGTGGGGGTACAAATTCACAAATGGGGATGAGACTTAAATAGTTACAACCAAATCGAATTGCGATCTCAAATGTAAATGTATCGAATATACAAAAATAAGCAAATGTATAATGTATCAATGTAAAATGTATTGTGTAGGTGTAAGTGTAATTTATTTACAAGTGGAAAAATGTTAATTTAATGAGACAATTAAATATTGTTTATTTGTCAAATATTAATATCTATGTTTGATTTAAATTTGTATTTTTATATTTTTTGTAAAGTATGTACAAAAGAGTTTTAATAAAACAAGATGTTTAAACCTAGATAAAAAATTTAATGTTCATTTTAAATATGATAAACAAAATTTAATGAGATTAAAGTATTATTATTTTTATGCACAAATTATTTTTAAGAAAAGAAATGTATTGACTTAAAGAAAAATTATGTATTTATGTATAAATCAAAATAAGTTTTAAAGAAAAAAGTGTTTTAAATAATTCTAATTCTTATGTATTTTATGTTAGTATTTTTTTTTATGTACAAAAATAGAATATACTAATGTCTTATATTAATTCATGTATTTTAACTAATCTTTTTATATACAAAGTTTTAATTAATAAAAAAAACAGTATGTTTTGTGTATAAACAAAATTAAATAAAAAAGAAAAAAAGTTTTAAGCTTTTTAAGAAAAGAAACAAGAATGGGCCTTAGGGAGGGGGTGTGAATTGGAACATATTTGGGCTTAGGCGTTTCAGAAAGGGGCAAGGCCCAAAACTTGAGACAAGTTTTTTTTACGGTTCAGTGTGCTTCGTGTTATTCTGGATTAGGGTTTGGCAATACACTTGAGCGGCACCGTTCTTCGTTTCTTCGTTCGTCTTCGTCTTTCGTTCGCCTCCGCCTCTGAGTTTCCTTCGCCCAATGGCCACCGGTGCCACCATCCTTCCTCTTCCCTCCATGGAGCATCCAGGCAACAGTTTAAAAGGTAGATTTCCCGTTTCAATCTTGTTTAGGGTTTTCGTTATTGTTTGATTTCATTTTTTGATTTGAGTTCTGATTTAAGTATTTTGTTTGCCATTTTGAAATGCATGCAAAGGGTATGAGAAGGCTACCTCTTGGGGACAGAGGAGGAGGGGATTAGGAGGCGCGTGGAGGGCCGGACGGCGAGGTGACGATGCTGATGAAGCTTTGCTTCCTGGTACTCTGTACTCTTTGCCTTTTTTGTGTTGGTTTGATGATGATACTTGAAAACCCTTGTATAATATTTTTTCTTCTTCTCTGTTTGCCTTGCTTTCTGTATGCTTGTGGCACTTCTGGGTATACTTTGTATGCTTCTTTATCCTCTTTCTCTTTGTTTCCTTGATGCCTCTGATGCTTGAATACTGTTGTGCTTGCTATTGCCTATGTTGCCTCTGATGATGTTGCCTTCGAATGCTCCTTATGTTGGATTATCACCTTGTATGCTTGAATATTGTTTTATTGCCCTATGATGAATCTTTTCTGAGGGCCTTGATTATTGGGTTGCCTGTTTGAATGCTTGTTGATTCTGTTGGTTGGTGAATATGCTTGACAAAGCTTGACAGGTGAGGGCAAAGGCTTGTTGGACTGTGTGATAGGCTCTCACAGGTTTTGAACCAAGGCCTTGTGTTTCTTGTCAACTGGTCTTTTTGAGGCTAGCCAGTTTGTGGTTTTTGGACAGGTTTTCTGATGGTTATTGCAAGTAAGGCTTAAGTGCTGATGCAGGTTTTTGAGGGTTCAGATTTGGGAGGCCTTTTGACAGGTTTAAGCTGTTTTAATGCTGAAGGTTTGATGGACTTGGTTTCAGGCAGGTTTTGGCCTTTGTGAACTGGTTTTCTGGTTAGGCTTATGCTTCAGCTTGGCATGGCTGTTGGTGAACTTGCAGGTTTTAGCTTTTAGGCCACAGGGTTTTCGTTTTAAGTAGGGGTTGTTAGGTTTTTAAGGCAGCTTAGTGTTTGATGTTCTGGTTCATGGCTATGGCTTTCTGGTTCATGGCCATATGTTTGGATGTTTAGGCAGGTTTTGAAAAGGGTTAGCTCAAGCTTCACAGTTCAGGCTTGGGACTTTTATTCTGAGTTATGTTTTTTACTTGTGTTTTTTGCCCCCCCCCCCCCCCCCCCCCCTCTCTACTGTTTCATTGCAGTTTGTTTTATATTGCCTTAAGCCTAAAACCAGAAACTGTAAGCCCAATTTCTTTTCTCTCTTCCTTCTCTCTCTAGTACAGTTAAAACATTTAAATAATGTTAAGTGTACTTTTTCTGAAAAGGCATACAGGCTGGAAAATGATGAAATAGGACTAGCTTGCTTGCATATGTGGTCTTAACCTGCATACTTTATCTCTTTTCTATACTTTGTGCTGCATCTGAATAGCCTTTTGAATAGCCTTTTGGACAGTTTGACATTGGACTTTGTTTGGCAATTTGAACTTTTATACATGTTGTTGGTTTTGAACTATGCAGTTGGTTTTGAACTATGCAGCTTTTTGACAAACTTTGAATTTGTGCATTTTAATACTTTGTGCATTCATGTTTAGCAAGCAATATTTATCCTTCTTTGTGAGCCGGGAGAAATTCCGTGATTTGCAGAGAGGGCTAACTGATTCCAGTCAGTTGCCTTTAATGATGATCCCAAATTAAATGTCTGCTTCTTTAAATATTTATCTGCTTCTGACTTTTCTTCTTTTCTTATTTTTTTTTGCAGATAAAATCAAATGAAGCAGAGGGAGCAAGGGATGGAAGATGAAGACTTAGGAAAACTTAGAAAAAATTAGGATAGTCTTATTTAAATTTAAATTACTGTAATATTATTATTGTGAACATTTTGTAAACAAAAACAATTATACAAATAAATTAAAGATAAATAAAAGTCCTTTTATCCAATTAATTCTTTTCTTCTTTTCAATTGTTCATTTTATTATTTATAATTCTTTAAATTATAATAATTGAAAATAAATTCCAATTATTTAAACTCAAAATAATAAACAATTAAATAAACATTGTGGTTTTAACATCGATCAACTAATAAGCCTGGCCCTTCACAAATCCAAATCAATGCACAATCAATCACAACAACTGCCCAGACGTATTTTCCTTTTACTGATTTTAACCAAACACTACAAATTCAATCCCAATGCCTCTTTTCATTGATTTAGTCAAACACTGCGAATTCATTCCAAATGCCTCAGTCCATATGTCGGAATAATCTTGGAAAGCACTGTAGAATTAAATCTTTCTGAGAAATCCGCGCACAAACCCTAGTTCTTGATTAAAAGTCAAAGAATCGTTCGCCTGATCAAAACCTGAGCCGAAAATCAAACAAATCCTAAGCAAACTGTTTGAATTGTTCCTAAGCCATGAAAATCAATAAAAACCCTAATTTTATCTGACTGACGAGAAAAGTCTGTCTGACCGATTCTTGAGCCAGACTGAGAAAATCGGGAAAAGCCTGAAGCTGTGATTTCTTGTGGAAAAATGCGAGGGCAAATTTTGGGGTACAACAGGTGGGGTAGAAAGATGAGCCTTTTATTCTAGCCTCTCAAGCTAAACAAGTGTTCTATGTCACAGACCCGAAGAATACGAAATGGTCTATAGTGCTTTTATCTAACAAAGTGATTGATGATAAAAGTGTGGATCAAGTTGATTTTGATGTTGAGAATGAGTCGTATATTAGAAACGATCGAGATGATGATACTACAGCGGATGAATCATATATCAGAAAAGATCATGATGAGGGAATTTGGATCAATCCCTCCGTCTGCGTTCTTAAGAGACAAGTAATTCGGAATCCAACCAAGAAAAGAAAGAGATGTTAATGAAAGAGGTAATATATATTCCTCCATACCTGTTAACACTTAGCAAACTTCTAAAAAATTATATATTTGTCATTTTATATACTCAATTGATATTTGTCATTTTATATACTCAATTGATATTTGTCATTTTATATACTGAATAGATATTTGGAATTATATATTTGGAATTAAATATTTGTCATTAGATACTAATGTTTTTCTTTATTACAGGTTAGATGGCTAGTAACGAGGAGCACCCTCACGGTGATTCTATTAATGATGGAGGAAAATCCAGTAAGGGAGTGGAAAAAGAAATAAAAAGAGGAAAAACTATTATGAAGAATATCATTCGTGATAGAGATAGGGGTATAAAATATGATGTGCATTGGAGTCCAAATGACCAATTAATTGAGCCTAACGGTTCTAAATTGACAAGTTACATTGGCACACTTGTAAGGAGAGAAATTCCAATAACTTGTGATGAGTGGAGAGATGATAAGCTGAATGATGCTAAAAACAAAATCTGGAGTGAGATACAGGTGCTTTAAATTATGTCTTTAAATTACGATTATGTACTTTAAATTATGTCTTTAAATTACTTATACTAACGCACTTTGTGTATGTTTTTTGTAGAGGTCTTTCAACATTGATGACAAAAGAAAATATTATTGTCTTGGATTGGCCGGCAAAATACTAAGAGGGTTTAGAACATATTTAAACAGAAAATGTCTTAGAGATGCCGAAAAAAATTTGTTGATGCAGAGCGTCCAACAGAATACGCGGATGTGATTTCAGTTAAAGAATGGGATGTTTTTAAAGCCAAATGGAAAACCCCAAAATTTCAGAGTGTAAGTGAAGTAAATCGTCTAAGAGCATCATCTTCCGCATATCCATACAAAAAAGGGCGTTTGGGATATGCACGATTAGAACAAAAAATAGTAAGTATTTACAAATTGCAATGATATACTTGTTCATCAATAGTTATAACTGAGCTTGTTTTTTGTGTTAATGTGTAGTTAAAAGAGGAGAGTAGTTCGGAAACATCTCTTCCGGAGCATGTTTTGTGGAAGGCTGCCCGTGTGGGTAAGGATGGAGTTCTTAAAGAAGATGTACAACAAATTTTTGAAAAATGCGTAAGTATAACATTAATTCTAATTAAATCAAAATTTTATTAACATATAGTATTCATGTTTTTCCAATATTCATATGAATTTCAGGAGAGTCTGTCTCAGTCTACATCTCCACCAGATGATTGCAGGAGCATACTTAGTCGAGCATTAGATGTTCGTGAGTATTCTGGTCGGGTGAGGGGTAAAGGACATGGGGTTACTCCAAGCTCCTTGAAAAAGAACAATCCAAAGACAAAATCTGCTAGCAATAAAGAACTGCAGGCAAGGTTGGATGCATTAGAAGCTGAAGTTCTTGAATTGAGGAAGGAAAAAGCAAGACAGTACCAATCAGAAAGGGAAGCTTCAGGTGTTAAAGAAGCTAGTGACATAGCTAGTGTCAATTGTGCAGCTCAACCGAGTATTCCCGAGGTACTTACATATATTATTATGAAATTAAATTAGTGTAATTTATTTAACTGACATATATACACATTAACGATGTCATATTTATTATTGATTTTAGGGCATTTCACCTTGTCAACTCTTTTTAGAGACACCAACTTATCGCATGGTTGGAAAGGGAAAAGTCCATAACACTCTGGGAGAAGTACTTCATCATAAACCGCTCCCTTCTGGATATTTGAAAGTGTCGATTGATATTGCTTTAGAGGAGGGTGCGTTATTACCAATCCCAGATGAAGTTTCGGATGCAACATTGGTGAGAGAGGCAATAGGAGCGTTTGTTGCATGGCCGTCAAGGCTTGTTCGCATAGATGATGAGGTATAATTAAAACCGTTATGAACCTTTTAGTACTCAAATTTTTTACATTTTTTTTACTTACATTTTTTTTTGCATGGTAATGTTAGACTCCTACAAAACCCAAACCAAAAGATAAAGGGATTACGCGGCCAAAGGAGTCAGTGACAGCAAAAAAACAGGTACAACACAATTATATGATATTTATGCTTAGATAATGTTAATTTGTCGTCCTATACTTGACCACTCTAATTTTATGATATTTAGATTATTCCTGCTAAAGAGATTGAAGCTGTAAGTATGGGTAAGGAGCCTGTAATTAGAAACATTCCTACAGAAACAAAGAGTGTTGCTAAGAGGACCGGGGCTAGAAAGAAAACTACTTCACAATATAGGTCGTGCCTTCAGACATTTATAAGCTTCACAACTATTTCGCAAGGTGGTACTTCTCTTATACCCCTGGATGAAGGGATTTATGGTTCTGAAGGCATGACAGCAATCAGTAAGGAGGATTTGGAAGAAGTTTTTGGACACTTGACATTAGGCATGACTGTTATCAATACATACATCAGGTATACTCCAATCAACTTTGTTTAATTAATTGCATAATTTATTTACTCATTTCAATGAATAATTAATGTTAATGATGTTTTTATTTAAGGTTTCTATATGACAAGTTGATTCGCCCGCGTGGATTGGAGTCCAGATTCACTTTCATAAATCCCAACATTGTCCATGCAGGGTCAATAATCTCAAAACCAGATGAAGTAATAGCATTTGTGCTCAGTTTATTTATGGCCAGCAAAGATACAGAAAAATTGTTCTTTTTACCATATAATACTGGCCCCAAGTAAGATTTTCATTCTAAATTTCCTCTATTATAATTTTTCGTTTTTTAACGTTGTGCAGAAAATTTCCATCTTACCTTTGTTTAATATTCCAGTGGACATTGGTTATTGGTTGCAATTAATCCTGTGAGAGAAATTGTATATTATCTGGATTCATTGGGCAATGATTGGACAACATACCCAGATATGAAGAAGACGATTGACACGTAAGTGAGATTGTTCATAAATATTACTGTGTATATTTAATTATTTATGTGCGATAGTTTTAAATATTCTTTATTATTTTATTATAGCATTCTACAAAGTTTTCGAGCACAAAGAGATATTCAAGTACCAAGGAGTAGAGTCAACAATATTTCTTGGATCAAAGTGGAGGTATAGATTTTCACAGTTTTGATTATATAGCGATGATACTTGATAAAAACAAGTTAAGGTGTATATCTTGATGTATATCCGTATTTTCTTTCCATGTGTAGTGTCCTCGTCAGCATAATGGTGTAAATTGCGGTTATTTTATGTTGAGGTTTATGAAAGAAACTATTCTTTTGGACCGATTAGAGATTCCATCCACGGTATGAATTTCTAACTTAGGAATTATTTTCATATTTCTCATAAAACGACTTAGTATTTTAATTAAATCATACTATGTTATATTATTATGTAGTACTTTGATGAATTCAAGTGTGCTTAATACTCAAAAGATCAATTGGATGAACTTATGGAGGATTGGTGCCAATTTGTTATGGAGTTGAGAGTTTTATTATAAGGTATAACTTTGAGTTTTGAGAATATAATATATGTCGTTATAGTTGTGTTACAATATTATTGTTTTTGTTGTTGTTATTTGGTAACTTGTATGAATTTTGATTTTTTGATTTTGTTTTAGGTTATATAGGTGCAACTCGATGTAGAAGATAGAGTTATATATTCATCGTTGATTTTGTTTCATTGTTGTATATACTAATGTTGTTGTCGTGTATATCGTGCAAAAAGGAGTGAAGAGATGAATATTGATGTAGTTATAATATTGTTTCATTGTTGTATATACTAATGTTGTTGTTGTGTATATTGTGCAAAAAGGATTGAAGAGATGAATATTGATGTTGTTATAATATTGTTTCATTGTGGTATATATTAATGTTGTTGTTGTGTATATTGTGCAAAAAGGATTTAAGAGATGAATATTGATGTTGTTATAATATTGTTTCATTGTAGTATATTGATGTTGTTGTTGTTTAAAATGTTATAATGAAGCTATAATTTCTGGTGCAAAAATGGTGAGATTAAATTTGATAGGCAGCGTTTTGTTTTAAATGAAAAAACAAATTATATTTAAAATATTAAGGAAAAGCGCTGCTAAAGGGGGGGAATAGACAACGCTTTTAATGAGAAGCGCTGTCTAAAGTGATTGAAAAAAATATTTTAAAAAAATAATAAGGAAAAGTGCTGCTAAAGGAGGGGGAATAGACATCGCTTTTCATGAAAGCGCTGTCTAAAGTGATTGAAAAAAAAAGATATATTAAAAAATAATAAGGAAAAGCGCTGCTAAATGGGGGGAATAGACAGCGCTTTTCATGAAAGCGTTGTCTAAAGTGATTGAAAAAAAAATTAAAAAATAATAAGGAAAAGCGCTGCTAAAGGGGGGTAATAGACAACACTTTCCATAAAAGCGCTGTCTAAAGTGATTGAAAAAATATATTAAAAAATAATAAGGAAAAGCGCTGCTAAAGGGGGGAAATAGACAACGCTTTTATCAAGCGTTGTATAAAGTTCCACATTAAAAGCGCTGTCTATACCTTCAGCAGCGGAGGTTTTAGCAGCGCTTTTAAGCGCTGTTAAAGGCCTAAAAAAGCGCTATCTAATCCCTTGTTTGGCATAGTGGATCCCAAACCCAGATTCTTTTGTTGATGTGAACGCAATCAAGATCTTCATGTCTCGTAACCCCGTGCCTACTCTTCTAGGTGATATTCTACATGTCCTCTATACCCGTACTGTGCGGAGAAGGGGAACTCTCTTGTGTTGCACGTCGTTACTGGCGAGGTGGTTTATTTCTCACTTCCCCAAATCTGTATTGAAGAATGAGGAAGGTATGGGTTGGGCTTACATAATCATGTCTCTTGCTCATACGGACATCCTTTGGAGTACTAAGGATATGGAAGAGGTAGTTATCATTTATGGGTGTGGGGAATACCCCAATGTTCCATTGTTTGGAATTAGAGGAGGAATAACCTATAATCCTTGTTTGGCCTTACGACAGTTTAGACGAGCTCGAAGGGACGGTCCACATGAGCCGCTACTTACAGGCATTGTCTTTGACTTCAAGGGGGATGTTGAGGGACATCGCCGCAGGTTTATACGAGCTTAGGACAGGGTTAACAGGTCTGATCCACATGAGCTAGGAATGAAGACTTCTCTCCCAATGCAACCATACCTCCATTGGGTTCGAGCCCGTGCTCAAAAGCTGGGGATGCCATATGAAGTTGTTTTGCCGGTAATTGTGGAGCATACTGATGAAGAAGGGGTTCCTTATACGGTCCTCCACCCATACATGCCTACTGATATTGGGGCATTGAAGATATCTTGGATCCAGTTAAGGGAAGAAAGGGATACTTACAGAGAGAAGTATCATGAGCAGGAGAGGAAGATCCTGGAGCTTACAAGGCAGCTTGAGAACGAAAGGACAATCAATGATTATGTCAGCACGAAGGGAAAATGACCTTGGGATTTCTTATGTCTTTTACTATTTCTAGTTTAGATTTGCTTTTCAGTATTTCTTTTGTAACGCCTTAAAGGCATTTGTTAAACATTGCTTCAAGTTTTAATCTAATAAAGTGTGTTTTATTTTGGTTTACAAATTTAAATCTCCCTAAGTCTTTGAAATCATTTCATACGCATTCGATTCCCATACACTTCACCACAGGTACCCTTACAGGTTTCTTATCTTCTTTGTTGTTTATTTCAGCACAATATGTCTTCTGAAACACCTACTGATCAAGCCATCAAGGCTCTGCAAGCTCAGAATGCTCAATTCCAGGAAATGTTCTTGAACTTGGCCAAGAGTCAACAAGATTTGAAGGCTCTTATCTTAAAGGACAAGAAGAAGAAGAAGAAGGTGGTCCTGCTGAATATGGGTCACAGGTTTGGGAACAGGTTGCGAGAAGAAGTTGATTTGTCCCATTCATCTGGAGGGGGAGAGAATCAAAAGGAAAGGAAGGCTCCTAGTCCCGTGGTCTCCGATAATGACACTGATTTTGATGAAGACCAGTATCCTCCTGCTGAGGATAGATATAAGCAACTTGAAGACCGGTTGAGTGCAATGGAGATCCAGAAGATACCTGGGTTGGACTTCGGAGATTTGGGTTTTGCATCTGGGGTGGTGATCCCGCACAAGTTTAAAGCTCCTGTCTTTGCTAAGTACGATGGGGTATCCTTCCCAAAGTTATACCTCTGCTCGTATGTCAGAAAGATTCAACCTTATACTGTTGATAGGAACCTTTGGGTTCATTTCTTTCAAGATAGTCTGTCAGGGACTCAACTTGAATGGTTCTATCAACTGGAAGGAGCTAATGTCTGTAACTGGGAGGACCTTGATGTCGCTTTTTACAGGCAATACCAGTATAATGCCGACCTTGCTCCCACACGTACTCAACTTCAGGGTATGTCTATGGGTGCGAGCGATGGTTTCAAGTACTACGCTCAAAAGTGGAGAGATCTTGCTGGAAGAGTACAACCCCCTCTGGATGATAGGGAGTTGGTGGATATGTTTCTTAGGACTTTGTCTGGTCCGTATTTCAATTATTTGATCGGTAGTTCATCGTCTGGTTTCACTGAATTGATTATGACTGGTGAGAGAGTTGAGGCCGGTATCAAGAGCGGCAAGATACAGAAAGGTGCTTTGTCAAGTACAGAGAAGAAGCCTTTCAAGAAGGAACCTAGTGCAGTTTACAGCTCGGGGAGCCAAAACCGACCCGAACGCCGCCAAGCAGTTAATGCGGTAGTTATATCAAGACCTGTTGTTGCCCCACAACGCAACAATCAACAAAGAGTAGAAAGACTGCAAAGGCAGTATACTCAGCTCAATATGACTCTATCTCAAATTCTGCCTTAACTATTGAAAACCAACTTGGTGATTCTGAAGGAGGCTCCAAAGAATCCCAGTACTACATCACCGCTGTATAATCCAAACGCCCGTTGTGCTTATCACTCTGATAGCCCAGGGCATGATACAAACAACTGTTGGGCTTTGAAGAATAAAGTGCAGGATCTGATTGATGCTAAAGAGATCGAGTTTGAAGCGCCAGAAAAGCCTAATGTCATGACTGCTCCTATGCCCAAGCATGGAGCAAATGTTGTGGACGATGATTCGTTTGTAAACTTTGTGGAAGACATTTCTACTCCGTTGTTGACCGTTAAGAAGAACTTATTGTTGGCCGGTTTATTTCCGGGTTGTGACGAAGGTTGCCACCTATGTTCCATCCTACCTACTGGTTGTCATTTGTTGAAATCAGGTGTTCATCACCTGATGGATAACAAAGAGATATTATTCGAGAAAATTTTGGTTCTGTTGATTCCTGTTGAAGATGTTTCCATAATCACCATTTTCGCCAATTCTTCCAAGGATTCCTCGAGAAAGCCTGTTAGAATTACATATGTTCCGAGAGTTGCTCCATTGATCATTACTATTCCTGGACCTATCCCTTACACGTTGGATAAGGTTGTCCCGTGGCACTATGGGGCCGATGTGTACTATCATGGGATTAAACAAGACTTGAGAGTTGAGGAGGCTGATATTGATGTCAGTAATATCGTCGGGTCTAGCAAGGTCACCCGCAGCGGAAGACTTTTCTCTCCTGAGATCTCCCCACCAACTGTTTAGAAGCCTGTTGCCATTACACCTGCCAGTACGTCTACTACTATCCCTGTTCATGTTCCAATCATTACCCCTGTCGCCGAGTCATCTGACGCTCGGGGCAAAGGGATCATCGGTGAGCCTGCCCAGACGGAGGCACCGAAGAAGATTATTATTGAAACCTCTAGACAGGATATAGAGGAGATTTTGAAGATCATCAAGAAAAGAGACTACAATGTAGTCGGACAGCTAGGGCAAACCCCGTCGAAGATCTCCATGTTATCTTTATTGTTGTGATCAGAAGCCCATGCTAAGGATTTAATTGCTTTCCTGAAAAATGTGCATGTGCCGCAGGAGACGTCTGCTGATTAATTCAAAGACTGTGTGGCTAGTTTGACCGCTAACAACAGTTTGGGTTTCTCCGACGCATATCTGACTGCCAAAGGAAAGAATCACAATGACGCTCTGCATGTTTTAATCGAGTGCAAGGGCACTACTCTGGCCCACGTGTTGGTGGATATTGGGTCCTTGTTAAATGTTTTACCCAAGAAAGTGTTAGATCGGTTGGACTGTGAAGGGTTGGTTCTGAAGCCAAGTAATATTGTGGTTAGGGCCTTTGACGGGTCCAA
Source organism: Vicia faba (assembly GCA_948472305.1). NCBI lineage: Eukaryota > Viridiplantae > Streptophyta > Magnoliopsida > Fabales > Fabaceae > Vicia > Vicia faba. Next base: position 101,993,111 of record OX451738.1, read on the forward strand.
GAGGATGGTACTTGGAGAGGTGGATGTTCCTGTTAAGGTTGGTTCCCAGACTTTCGCGTCTACATTCTATGTGATGGACATTCGACCATCTTATTCTTGTTTGCTGGGTCGCCCATGGATTCATAAAGCTGGGGCAGTAACTTCTACGCTCCATCAGATGTTAAAGTATCCAGTAAAGAGGAAAATCGTTACAGTACGAGGAGAAGAGGAGTACATGGTGAGCCACCTTAACTCTTTTCACTATGTAGAGATGGACGAGGAGTTCATTGAAACCCCATGCCAAAACTTTGAAGAAGTCCCCCAGACTCTGGCATCGACTGAAACTGTTGCTGAAGATCCTCCAATGAAGATGGCTTCCCTCAAGGATGCCCGGGCTGTTATTGAAAAAGGTGGGTGTGCGAATTGGGGCCAACTCCCTGACTTTGCACACAAGACTGACAAGTTTGGTTTGGGTTTTACTGCAGAAGCTCAAAGGGTTGTTCAGCGTGCGCGGATTGGAAGACCTCCCCTGCATATCAGTAATCCGGAAGCAAATGCTATCGAAGATGATGATAAAGAGTCTGATTTCGACAGCTGGATTTACCCGACTACCGACGGCAGATTAAGCAATTGGACGGCAAAGGACTTCGTGCCCATTTCTTTTATTACACAGTAATAAGACTTTTGTTTTGAGATTTGTAACAGATAATTTAAAACTTTACAGCCTGGTGCCTTGCCCGAGACACCGTGGCTTTGTTTGTGAGGGCTTAATATTTGTCATTTCCATATATCATCAATAAAAGCATTGGACATTTTCTTGCATTACGAATTTTGCGCTCCTTATTTTTCTTTTCTATCTTGCAAAACAGATATTTGTCTTACACACACTCACATATATAAGTCCACATCCACTCTAGATCCCACTGATAACGACTTTGCTACTGCCAATTATGACTTCAAAAGTCCGATCAACCAAGTCGAGGACGAAGGTGAGGATGATTGTGAAGTGCCTGGGGAACTTGCTAGACTGTTACTTCATGAAGAGAGGGCCATACAGTCGCATGAAGAGCCAATGGAAACAGTAAATCTGGGTACAAAAGAAGACAAGAAAGAGGCCAAGATCGGTGCAAATCTGGAGTCTAGTGTTAAGCAACGTTTGATACAGATGCTACGTGACTATGTTGAGATCTTTGCCTGGTCTTATGAAGATATGCCTGGGTTGGATACTGATATTGTGGTTCACCGCTTGCCAACTAAGGAAGACTGTCCTCCAGTGAAGCAGAAAGTTCACCAAATGCGCCCGGAGATGTCTGAGAAAATCAAGGTTAAGGTTATGAAACAGTTTGATGCCGGTTTTCTAGCAGTTACTTCTTACCCACAGTGGGTTGCCAACGTGGTTCCAGTACCGAAGAAAGATGGTAAGGTTCGGATGTGTGTTGACTATAGGGATCTGAACAGGGCATGCCCCAAGGACGACTTCCCTCTGCCTCATATCGACATTCTGGTTGACAACACCGCACAGCATAAGGTCTTCTCCTTTATGGACGGTTTCTCCGGTTACAATCAGATTAAGATGGCTCCCAAATACATGGAAAAGACAACGTTCGTTACTCAATGGGGTACCTTTTTCTACAAGGTTATGTCATTCGGATTGAAGAATGCTGGGGAAACGTATCAGCGCGCCATGGTCGCTCTGTTCCACGACATGATTCATCATGAGATTGAGGTATACGTTGACGACATGATTGCAAGATCCCAAACTAAAGAGGAACATCTTGACCATCTCCAGAAGCTATTTGACAGGTTGAAGTTGTACAAGTTAAGGTTAAACCCAAACAAGTGCACCTTCGGAGTGAGGTCTGGTAAGCTGCTGGGTTTCGTCGTTAGTGATAAAGTTATTCAAGTGGATCCTGCAAAGGTGAAGGCTATACAGGAAATGCCAGCTCCTCGAACAGAAAAGGAAGTCAGAGGCTTTTTGGGACGTCTGAACTACATTGCCCGATTCATTTCACGCCTGACTGCTACTTGTGAACCAATCTTTAAGCTATTAAAGAAAGATCAAGTGGTAAGATGGAACGATGAATGTCAGGCCGCTTTTGAAAGGATCGAGGAATATCTCCAAGAGCCACCTATTATGATGCCTCCAGTTGAAGGGAGACCTTTGATCTTATACTTGACAGTACTCGACGATTCGATGGGGTGTGTGCTGGGGCAGCATGACGAGTCTGGCCGAAAAGAGCATGCTATTTATTACCTCAACAAAAAGTTTACTAACTGTGAGACCCGATACTCACTGCTTGAGAAAACTTGTTGCGCTTTGGCATGGGCTGATCGCCGGCTGAGACAATATATGTTGACTCACATTACTCTATTGATATCAAAGATGCATCCAATCAAGTATATTTTCGAAAAGGCTGCCTTGTCCGAAAGAATATCAAGATGGCAGATGATCTTGAATGAGTATGATATCCAGTATACAACCCATAAGGCAATTAAGGGAAGTGTGTTGGCAGATCATCTGGCACATCAGGCAGTGGATGATTACCAGTCTATGAACTTCGAGTTTCTGGATGAGAACATCATGTTGGTGACTGACTGTGAAACACCTGGACCGGATGAAGGACCTGAGGAAGGATCCCGATGGTCTATGTATTTCGATGGAGCTTCAAAAGCTTTGGGTAATGGCATTGGCGTCGTGATTATATCTCCTGAAGGCTGTCATACTCCATTCACCGCCCGATTATGTTTCAACTGCACCAACAACATGGCGGAGTATGAAGCGTGCATTATGGGTCTTCGAGCAGCTATTGACCTAAGGATTAAATTCTTAAGTGTATTCGGAGATTTCGCTCTCGTGATCAGTCAGATCAAAGGCGAGTGGGATACGAAGCACCCAAATCTTATTCCTTACAAAGAGTATGTGTTGACGTTGCTTCCGCACTTCGAGGAGATAACCTTTGAACACTTCCCCAGAGAGGAGAATCAGTTAGCGGACGCGCTAGCTACGATGTCTTCTATGTTCAAGGTCAGATGGGACAATGAGGCTCCCCAGATTACCATTGAAAGGTTGGACGAACCTGCACATTGCTATGACATTGAGACTGAGGAGGTAGCAGATAAACCCTGGTTTCACGAGGTAAAGAGGTATCTTGAGGCTCAAGAATATCCTGTGGGTGCATCTGTTAATGATAAGAAGTTTCTGAGGAGGTTCGTGGCGAAGTTCTTCATCAGTAATGGTATTCTTTACAAGTGTAATCATGATTCGACCTTACTGCGTTGTGTGGATAAGAACGAGGCAGAAAGGATTATGGTAGAGTTACATGAAGGTACTTTCGGGACTCATTCTAGTGGGCATACCATGGCAAAGAAGATCCTTCGGGAAGGATATTATTGGTCTACCATTGAAGCCGACTGTTATCAGCATTCTCGGACCTGTCACAAGTGCCAAGTCTATGCTGATAAGGTGCATATACCTCCAGTCCCTCTGAACGTCTTAACGGCACCTTGGCCCTTTGCAATGTGGGGCATCGATATGATTGGCGAGATCATACCTACTGCGTTTAATGGGCATCGTTTCATCTTGGTAGCGATTGATTACTTTACAAAGTGGGTTGAAGCAGCTTCCTTTGCTACAATGACCAAGAACGTCGTGGCATGATTTATTCGACACAATCTGATATGTCGATATGGTGTACCCGAGAGGATCATTACGAACAACGGTACAAATCTCAACAATACAATGATCACCGAGCTCTGTAAGCAGTTCAAGATACAACATCACAACTCTTCTCCCTATCGGCCGAAGATGAATGGGGTTGTTGAAGCAGCTAATAAGAACATCAAGAATGGCACCAAACATTCTGATCTACCTTCAACCAAGTAGCGAAGTGATGAGATGCTCGAGGACATAAAGGCGACAACAGAGTTGGAACCCAGTGGGATTGTTCACATAGCTGTTTTTCTTTGTTTTTAATAAATTGTATAAACTCTATTGTTCGACGGAGTTCTCTTACTGGGACGTCAGCCTCTTGTACAAAAGATGCCTATTTACAGGCCAAACTTCAAAGTCAATACAATTCATTTTCAAAAATAAATTTCAAATGATTTTCTTTTTCTGTTTTGTTTTGCAAGAACGTCCAATGTTCATTTTTGATATATGCATTTGACAATAATTGCTGCTCATAAATATTTACATGTGAAGCAAACGACAATTACTCGTAATATCAGAAACAGGGGAAAATAAGAAATGCCCGAACTGTACAGTTGCTCTATCCACCAGGTATAGGGATAGACCTAGTTGGAGAAAATGATTGAAGGTGTATTCACTCCCTGCAAAGTAAGGAGAAAATAGTGGCGTTAATTCTCCCCAGCTGAGGCTCACAACCGCGAGTGAGTCAGCGATATTCTCCCCCAAGCAGAGTTTATCTATTACCAGCACTGGAAGATTATCCCCATTAGAGGCTGGAGGATTTTCCCCAGTAGATCCTAAAAGATTATTCCCAGTGAAGTCTCCACTGGAAAATCATCCCCATCGAAGTTCATTCCATTTACAAACAGAAACTCAATCCCCAACAGAGTTTATCATCGCCGACAACAGTAACTCAGCCCCAACCGAGGTTATTCTTCCAAATCAACAAGTCCTCTAGCATAATCTTTCCTCCCCACAGAGTCATTTCCTCATCAGTTTATTCCCCAGCAGATTTATCCTCTCCTGCAGATTTATTCTCACAATAATCTTCATTCACTATCCCCAGCGGAAACAATGAATTCAACTCTTTTCTCCAGCAGCAACCCGGGATTTATTTTCCCCAGCTAGAGAATATCAGAAAACATCACATTTCCATACATCATGACACATGCATATACGCATCATGCAACCACAATCTCATTTATTTTGAGAACATCATTGCTTGATACATATCATGCATTACATACAGCTAACCTTTACCTTTCAGGAAGGATCAAATTCTCACAAAGTTCAAGCTGTGAAGCCCGGGTACGAGTGGATAATAGTTTAATCCCCAGTAAGTCGCTGTAAAGCCTGGACCACAACCAGATAGTAGTTCATTCTCAACTTTCCTCTTTAATAGAGATGATTCCTCGGTCGAATACGGACGACCGGAGTTCCTAAAATTCAATAGAGATGATTCCTCAGTCGAATACGGACGACCGAAGTTCCTAAAATTCAACAGAGATGATTCCTCAGTCGAATACGGACGATCAAAGTTCCTAAAATTCAACATAGATGTTTCCTCAGTAGAATACGGACGACCGAAGTTCCTAAAATTCAACAGAGATGTTTCCTCAGTAGAATACGGACGACCGAAGTTCCTAAAATTCAACAGAGATGTTTCCTCAGTAGTATACGGATGACCGAAGTTCCTAAAATTCAACAGAGATGATTCCTCAGTCGAATACGGACGACCGAAGTTCCTAAAATTCAACAGAGATGATTCCTCAGTAGAATACGGACGACCGAAGTTCCTAAAATTCAACAGAGATGATTCCTCAGTAGAATACAGACGACCGGAGTTCCTAAAATTCAACAGAGATGATTCCTAAGTCGAATACTGACGATCGAAGTTCCTAAAACTCAACAGAGATGATTCCTCAGTCGAATACGGACGACCGAAGTTCCTAAAATTCAACAGAGATAATTCCTCAGTCGAATACGAACGACCGAAGTTCCTAAAATTCAAACCGAGACGACTCACCAGCAAGAATAACAGACGACTGAAGCTCCTAAAAATATATTTCTCTCAAGACAGAGATCAACATTCCCCAGCGGAATTTTCCTCAACAACAGGTATACAAGCTCTCGCTAAGGAATCTCTTATGCGATTGACACTACTTCAGATGGTGTCTTTAAGCCCATCCCCCTCGTCAGCAATTTCCAAATGGTATCGGTAAGCCCATTCCCGATATCACAAGACAATTACCACTTCATGCGAGTGCAAATTTCTGGGCACTCTAGTGTTCAATCATCTTCCACCTTCGGACCACGAAAGGAACGAAAGCCAATCTACATCCTCATATTTAAGGAGATTGAACAGGGGCAGCTGTTGTACCCCAAAAGTTTCCCTCCCATATTCCTCAAAACATTTCAAGAAAGATGTTCAAGTTGCTATAGGTAGTCCAAGGGTTGGCCAGACAAGCTCTCTCCTAAGGCAGTCTACTTCAAAGTAGGGTTTCATGTTGCATCAAGATACTTGAGTACAAGGGACCCAAAATGCTCACCAATATCCTAATATTTTCTCAAGAACATCCATGTCAAGTTTCAAGCACAGAGGAATTTTGATCAGTCAATTGCTCAAAGGCCTGAAAATCGGCTGTGCTAGGGCAAAAGTCAATTGTGGCCCACGTACAGTAAAACTTCAAGATTTTTGGTCAACATTCTCATTTTGAAGTATATTTAATCATTTGATAAAGGGTTGATCATGATTCATCAAGGATTGCTCATAATTCCTCAAGACTCAAAAGTTGCTAAATTAGGGTTTTGTAGAAAAAGTCAACTCAACTTTGACTAAGCATAACTTTCTCATACTTTATGAGAAATGACCCATCCGAATCTCATTTTGAATAGGATGAAATTACCTACAATCCATATTCATCTCCCAAGTTCAAATTATGCACTCACAAGAAGTTATGAATTTGGACATTATAGGTCATTTTGAAAATTCAACAAAAACACCTTTTTTGTCAAAGCTTCATACATGAGCATGGAATATCAAACTGAGATGAGACCACAAGGATTGATTTGAGGACATCTCAAGCTTTATAAAAAGTCCAAGAACAACTCCAAAGAGTCAAAATTGAGGAAGTTATGCATTGGTGAAGTTGACCTTTTTTGCAAAATTGCCAAAAGTCAACTATCCCTAAAACTTCAATTTTTGCCAAATGGGCCCAATCTTTTTCACTTGGTTTGAGTTGGCAACATAGTCCACGAGTTCTATCCCTTGCCATTTGTCCTTATCATGTTTTTATTATTTATTTTGATTTTTATTTGAATTAATTCAATTTAAATCAAAACAAATCATATAAAATCCAAAATATTGAAAACAAAAGATTTTGTGATTGTTTCAGGTTTGAATTACAGCTAGCATCAAATCAAAATCTTGCAAGGCATTAGGGTGGATAAAAAGATTGATTTTAGGCCAATTTTGGAAAGATTTTTAAGGTGTATCAAATCAAGATCCAATTCATTGATGGAGGAAGATTGAGATCAGTTATCCATCCTAATCCATTCCTTGATTGATACATATAGAACGAAGGCAGACCAAAAACAGAGAGAGAGAGAGAGAGGGAGAGAGAGAGAGAGAGAGAGAGAGAGAGAGAGAGAGGAGAGAGAGAGAGAGAGAGAGAGAGAGAGGAGGAGAGAGAGAGAGAGAGAGAGAGAGAGAGAGAGAGAGAGAGAGAGAGAGAGAGAGAGAGAGGAGAGAGAGAGAGGAGAGAGAGAGAGAGCGGCATATGAACCAGAGAAAAACTTGAAAAATACCAAGAAAGTGTAAACACGAATTCCTATTTCCAGGCATCCTCAAGGCCTCCTAGCTATCCCAATCGATTCTTGGGAGTGTAAACAAGCTAAAGAAATCAAGAACAAAGCCTTTCCAGTACCAAAAAGCGCTCTAAGTTATCCACGACATCCATGAATTTTTGAATTCGGTTTGCATGATTTAGGCATGGTTAGCATGAATTAATCATATATTGTTAATCCATAGAACATTTGCAAGCTTTCTGCACCGTTTAATTTCATTTATATGTCATGTGCAAGATTTCACCATGGCTAGGGTTTGTAGCTTCAAATTAGGGTTTTTGCTTGCAGGTAAAATTAGCCTTCATGAATGGTACCATCATGTTCAGGAGGACAAGACGAGTCCAACCATGGCATTAGATGTCATTTATATTGCTCACGGTTAATTTTGGAGAATGACAGGGATATAGCGACGGACAAATGTCCGTAGGTAAAAGTTTCCCACTTTTACGAACGGAACAAGGTCAGGGATGACCTGCGTGTCACATTCCTATTGGGACATTCAAACCTGGCGCGCGTTTTTCTTGGTTCTCCACTAATTCTTGTTTTTTATATATTATTATTACTATTCATTATATGTACAAATAGAAGCAGATGGCCCAGTGGTAGCCAGGTTGGTGTTAAAGCGTTGAGGAAGCTTGAGGTCAGGGGTTCGACCCCTGCCTCCAACGTTTGTATTTTTCTTAATTTCTTCCTACAGATCTCACGCGTGCACAAGCCAGGAGACTACCATGCTCCCTCAAGATCCAACCATACAGGCGTCCTAGACACCAGATCTGATGGCCATGATATGCCTCAGTCAATGCAATGCGCTGGATCTCAGAAGTCAAACGGACCTCACTTCTTTGGGCCCAGAAAAATCTTCTCACACCCCCTTATTGCAGGCCCATTCTCTCTTTCTATTCTTTTTATATTTTATTTTATTTCATTTAATTTATTTATTTATTTTACTAACACAAATAATTATTTTCTTTTATCAAAAAAATATTACTTTTCATAAATTAGGTCTAGATTTTATTTTTATTAAAAAAATTAGTTAATTTAATTAGATTTTTAATTTTAGACAACTTTAATACATTTTGCACATAATTAAAATTAATTAGAACAAATAGGTTTTATTTCTAGTTTAATTATTTTCTTTTTCTTAAAAAATACCAAAACATAAAAAAATAGGTCTTGTAATTATTTTCATTAATTAATTTAAATTAACTAATTATTTGTATATTTAATTTTAAAACCTAATCTTTTTTTCTTAAAAAATAATTAAAAACAACAAAAAAAACAATTTTCTTTTGATTAGGTTAGAAGGGTCAAAACCCTAATTTATCCCCGATCTTAATTTTTTCTCGCGCGTTTTATTTTTATTATTTATCATATTGATGTAACTGCCTACAGTTTGTAATAGTTTAATTAGGACGTTTATTTCCATTTATCGCTTTATTTTCAAATCTTGGCTATGTAAATACCTTAAGCCTTTTAATAGCGTAGTTTAATTTCCGCACTTTAAATTCCGCAAAATATTTAACTGTTAGATGTATGATATTAGGATGCATGACAAGAATGTATGATTAATTTTAATACAGTTAGACCACCCTAAATGTGTAAAGATAAATAAACTGAAATTGAATCATTCGCACATGCTCACTCCTAGGGTACACTTCCCACTTGGTTGCCTTCGGTAAACGGTCATTGAGTATAGGATGTTTTAGTGCTCGTCCTTTTGTCTAAACAAGGATCAAAGTCCCGATTCGGAAAAGTTGCCTCGGAACGGTTGCCTCAGAATTGTTGCTTCGAATAATTAATCTAAGACATTAGGGTTATTACTAAGACGTCCTAACATTGCTTTAGTGACCGTACGTCCCTTTCGAATTGACCCTCAAAACTCCAACGACGGTGCTACCTACTCACTAATAGTGGGGTAGCGTTGTCTAAAGGAAACGAACATAGAACGATTCTTTTTTTTGGTAGGTAGATTAGTTCTTAAGTACTTGCTCAATCAAAACAAAATTTTCACACTTACACTCCTTTACAAGCAAAGTTTTCAAAAACACTTCATTACACTCTTGAAGACAGAAGCAAGAGTTAAATCGAAGTCAAAACAAAAACTTTTCAAAGCACACAAACACAAAGAAAACAATTTTGAAAATGATGAGCAAGTACCTAAGAGCCCGTAGATAACTACAGATAGAAAGGGTGTTAATACCTTCCCTTTCTATAATCTACCCCCCGTACTCAAAATCTCGAAAAAGGAATTTTTCTGTGCTTTTTTCCTTTCCAGTTGGATAAAATAAAAGTCGGTGGCGTCTCTTGCTTACCGCGACATTTTGCGAACAAAAAACGCAAAACGCAAACCAGCATTTCAAAACGTCCTGGTTCTGGCCACCGTATCACAATATCTTTGCAAATTATGGAAATTTGATTTCATTCTTTGTCTTGTATGATTTGTTTCCAAAATAGACCAAATTAAGATCTTTTCCAATCAATTGGCTCTTGCACGAATTTTTTGATTTGCTAGCTGTTCATGGACTCATAATATGCTCATAAAATCAAATCTTTGATTTTATTTAATTATTCTACTATTTAAATTGATTTATTTTGGTTTAAATGGATAAAAAATAAAAATAAAAAATAAAAATAATAAAATAATAGGTGGATAAGATCAGGGGTTGTGGGCCATCTTAGGAACAAGTTTCAAACAAGAAAACATGGGCCCATTTGGAAAAAAAGTCATTTTGATCAATGTTGACTTCATACACATTTCTAAAAATTGGTCAATTTTGACAATACATATCTCCCTCAATTTTAACCCTAAGAGGGTGTCCTTGGACTTTTTAAAAATATTAGGATGTACTCTAAACAACACTTTTGGTTTCATCTCACTTGGATCTTCCATGTTCATGTAAGAAGCTTTGACCCAAAAGGTATTTTTGTTGACTTTTTCAAATGACCTATAATGTCTAAATTTATATGAATTTCTTGAACTTGAGGGATGAAGATGAGTTGTAGGGAATTGAATCCTCTTCAAAGTGAGCCTCGGATGGGAAATTTCTGATAAAGTATGAGAAAGTTATGTCTGGTCAAAGATTGGTTGACTTTTCCTATAGAAACCCCAATTTAGCAACTTTTGAATTCTGATGAATTTGGGGCATTTCTTGAGGGATCATGATCAACCCTTGATCAAATGATGTATGTTACTTAAAAATGTTGATGTTGACCAAAAATCTTGAAGTTTGACTGTATGTGGGCCACCGTTGACATTTGACCTAATTTAGTTGATTTTTAGGCATTTGAGCAGTTGACTGAGCAAACTTCTTGTGTAAGGCATGAAACTTGACATAGATGGTCTTGAGAACATATTAGACCATGGAAAATATTTGAGACCTTTGAAGTTCACCCCTCTTGATGAAAATGGAAACCCTAGTTTGAGGTTCATTGTCTTAGGAGAGCATTTGTCTGGTTAGTTCTTGGGCATCCTTGAGCAAGTTGAGGACTTCAATGAGTATGTTTTGAGTAAAATGAGAGGGAAAATTTTGGGGTACAACAGTTGTCCCTGTTCAATCTTCTTAAACCTGAGGATGTATATTTGTTGGTCCGCCTTTCGTGATCTGAGGGTGGAAGATGATTGAACACTAGAGTGCCCAGAAATTTGCACTCGCATGAAGTAATACTGGTCGATAATCGAGAATGGGCTTACAGATGCCATTTCGAAGTCGATAGAGAATCATCGGAGATGGGCTTAAAGATGCCATCCATAAAAGATATTGGTTGTATAAGAGATTCCTTTGTGAGAATTCATGTACCTACCGTTAAGGAGGACTTCGCTGGGGAATGTTGATTTACGCCTCGGAAAATAGAGTATAGGAGATTCAGTTGTTCATTACTCTATTGGGGAGTTAACTCCTGATTGAGGAGGTGGAAGTGAACTGCATATCTGGTCAGGGTCCAGGTTGCACAGTGGCTTATTGGGGAATTGTGAAATTGACCGTATCTGGCCGGGTCTTACAGTGTTGTAAATTGTTGTTTGGAGATAAAAGAGAAGGAACCTGGATAGTAGGGTTAATTCGAAATGAAATCCTGGATAGTAGGGTTATGAGAAGGAACCTAGATGGTAGGGTTACTTCGAGATGAAAGCCTGGATAGTAGGGCTATGAGAAGGAACCTGGGTCGTAGGGTTACTTCGAGATGAGAGCTTGGATAGTAGGGCTATGAGAAGGAACCTGGATCGTAGGGTTACTTCGAGATGGAAGCCTGGATAGTAGGGCTATGAGAAGGAACCTGGATAGTAGGGTTACCTCGGGATGAAAGCCTGGATAGTAGGGCTATGAGAAGGAACCTGGATAGTAGGGTTACTTCGAAATGAAAGCCTAGATAGTAGGGCTATGAGAAGGAACCTGGATAGTAGGGTTACTTTGAAATAAAAACCTGGATAGTAGGGCTATGAGAAGGAACCTGGGTAATAGGGTTACTTTGAAATAAAAGCCTGGATAGTAGGGCTATGAGAAGGAACCTGGATAGTATGGTTACTTCGAAATGAAAGCCTGGATGGTAGGGCTATGAGAAGGAACCTGGATAGTAGGGTTACTTCGAAATGAAAGCCTGGATAGTAGGGCTATGAGAAGGAACCTGGATCATAGAGTTACTTCTATATGAAAGCCTAGATAGTAGGGCTTATGAGAAGGAACCTGGGTCGTAGGGTTACTTCGAGATGAAAGCCTGGATAGTAACGCTATAAGAAGGAACCTTGATAGTAGGGTTACTTTGAAGCGAAAGCTTAGATAGTAGGGATATGAGAAGGAACCTGGGTCGTAGGGTTACTTCGTGGGAAGTTTGGGTAAAACTGCATCTGAACCGAGAAGGAACCTAGGTAAGGTTGCTTCATGAGGAGTTTGGGTAAAACTACATCTGAATCGATAAGGAACCTAGGTAAGGTTGCTTCGTAAGGAGTTTGGGTAAAACTACATTAGAACCGAGAGGGAACCTAGGTAAGGTTGCTTCAGGATAAGTCTGAGAAAAATTTCAGAATGAACCTGGGTAAGGTTACTTCGGGCTAAGTCTGTGTAAAACTTCGGAAGGAACCCGGGTAAGGTTACTTTGGGATAAGTTCGTGTAAAACTTCAGGAGAAACCTGGGTAAGGTTACTTTGTGATAAGTTCGTGTAAATCTTCAGGAGGAACCTGGTTAAGGTTAATTTTTGATAAGTTCGTGTAAAACTTCAGGAGGAACCTGGGTAAGGTTATTTCGGGATAAGTCCGTGTAGGGGTATGGGAAGGAACCTGGATAGTAGGGTTACTTCTTGATGAGTTCGTGTGAAACTTTATTTGGAAATGTATGAGAAAGGACCCGTGTAATATTTTTCAGGATAAACCCGTGTGAAGCTGCATTTGGTCGCGTAGATAATTACTCTATTTAGTTTCAGGAGCTAATCTTGAACTTCCTAGAAGTTGTTAATGATAACCATCTTTCTTGGAAAGGTACATGATTAATCGTATATGATGCATGAAATGCATTATATGATGACGTTCTCAAAATAAATGAGATTATGGTGTATGCAATATGTATGCGCATGTCATGATGTATGAACATGAAATGCTATTGTGGCACGTCCGAGTTTGGGAAAATAAATCTCTAACTGCTATTGGAGAGTACTGGAAATTGCATTCTTGATCGTTGTAGAAAAAGTGGTTCTTCTACTTCCGCTAGGGATGGTGAACGGAGATGACTATGTTGGAGATTTTCTCCTTGTTTACAGCTACTCTGCTGGGGGAGAGACTTTGTTTGAGAATAACTCTGCGGGAGAATAACTCTATTGGGGATGAGCTTCTGCATTCAGAGAAATAAACTATGCTCGGGAGAAAACTATATGAACTGCTTGCGATTACAAAATTAGGCTGGGGAATATAGACTTCGGCTCTTCGAAAGAGCTTGGCTGGGGAAAGTAACTCCTATTTGGGGAAGAAGAGATCAAAACTTTGGTTTCCTCTACTCTGTGGGGAGTGTAGATGTTACTGGGACGCATGCTGAGGATACGACAATGACTTTGCATCAAGACTTTTCTGCCCCTGTACCTACTGGAGAAAGTTCCTGCGGAGGCCTTGTGGATTGAGTGTTATCCCAACTTATGACGTGCTTGGTAACTGTCGATCGGAATGATAAGTCTTCTACTGATAGGAAAGTGACAAGATGACGGGATATAGTCGTACGCTTTAATCCCTAACTTTTTCCTGGACTGTCATTTCAGATTTTCAGTCCACCGGGATACCCTTTTTTGCCCAAGCCTTCTTTTCAGGTTTTCGACTTGTCGGGTGTACAAATTTTTCATATGTATATCCCTAACTTTTGCCCGAACCTTTTTTGGTTTGCCGGGATGCCCTTATTTTTGCCTAGGCCAGTCAACCTAGCGGGTCTTTTTCATGTGTGGTCTTTTCCGACTATGTCTACGCTCTCAGGATGTAGGGAGTTATCACTATCCGTAGTGTTGTGTTATAGTACCGTCAAAAATGTTTTCTTGATGGCACATGATTTGTTGCTGGAATGCGTGCGTAATTCCCCAAGTGATTCAGTTGGAGATCTGCCCCTGGTTATTTGGCACTTTTGGAGATCCTGCCCCAAGTGTGTTAGACATCATGTCATGCCCCTTGCTTATGGAAGACCTGTTATTAGAAGTGTCCTTCTCGCTGAGGTGATTCTGTCGATTGAGAGGATGTTTGTTCATTGAATATCCATTGTGCGGATTTCTCTGATGTCAAACAATTAGTCATATGCAAACAATGTCATTTAAAGGATGCAAAACTCATGTCTGTCTTGAAAATAATTTTTTTTGAAAATGTGTTTTGTGTAGTAACACAAAATTTGCAAGAATGTGATATCAACTCGGGATTCGTAACAAGTCCTACAGGAGTCAGGATACCTTTGTAACAATATGCTTTCAAACTAACCCTTGCTTCAGCTAGGACTTTTAAGGGTTATAATGTGGCCTGGTTCACGGTTTAAGAAACAAAGGATAAAGGATCAAAATTTATTTGTACCCACCCGTTCTTCGTGATGTCTTTCAGTCCTATGCTCAGCTAATTGCGTGTTTAGAATCCCAGTTGAGTCCTGGAGTATTGTCCTTGATGTTCCGGTGATGGTTCAGATAGTGAAAGTTTATTTTGAATAGGCAGTCATTTTTGTAACCTTCTTTTTGTTGAGGATTTGTAGGACCTCTTTCTTTTTTATTTTACTATCCCTGTCTTTTGCCTGAACTGTTTCTTTTTGTAATTACAGTCAGCGGGATGCCCCTGTTTTTTTCTTAAGTCTTCTTCATAGATTTTAACTTAATGGGCTTTTCTTTTGCAAATTAATGATTGCCTGCTTTGATGATTATGTGAAACCATCACCATCTTCTGATTCGGAGGGACATCTTTAAGGCCATTCATTGTGTGCGAAGCCGAAGATTGCGACTGAATGCGCCTCTAAATTAACTGAGAAAACTACCCTGCCTCAGGTTATGATTAAGGGTTTTAATTTGTGTGAAAGAAAAACTCTTACTTCTTTGGCTCAAAGGGGTTGACTAGGGATTATCTTCCTTATGACTCCACTGTTTGAGATTTGAAACAACGCATGTACATCGTTAGCGAGGTCTGTTCAAAATCATACTGTAGAGATTGTGGTATCTTTTTCGTCATCCTCCCTCTAAGGCTTAGAGTTTTTAGTCGAGAGTTGAATATCATGAAAAGGAAGTATAAAGCAGTTTAAGCATAATGAAAAAAAATTAATTCAAGACAAACATATGTAATGCATTAATGAAATAATAAAGTTTGACATGACAATAATTGTTTGAATAAGCAAAGAAAATACAACTTGAGAATTCAAATGAACCAAAATGCTTTCAATCCTAGCCATATTTTGGCAAGGGAGCATTGATCACGTTGGGAGTCTCAGGAGGGTCGAATTTGATCTCCTTGGCGTCAATCATATTCTGAATCTTGTATTTCAGCACCCAACAATCGTTAGTATCATGCCTCGGACTACCAGAATGATAAGCACACCTTGCATCCAGGTTATAGTTAGGAGAAGAAGTTTTAGGGTTTGGATGAGGGTTTATCACCGTAATCAGATTCATCTTCAACATGTGTTGCAATGCTTGTGACAATGGCATGTTGGTTTGGGTGAACTGCCTTTGAGGTCTTTCCACCCTTGGCTGATTGTTTTGTTGTTGTGGTCGTTGTGCGCGTGCCGAATTAGAGATCAGCACTGCCCCCGCAGATTGGTGGTAGTCTGCCTTGCTACGCCCCTTCTGGCCGTACACAACATTGGCTTCCCTCTTGCCACCAAATGACTTCTTCTCTGTACTCGAAGAGGTATTTTTATGGATCTTGCCACTTCGAATCCAAGCTTCTACTCTTTCTCCTGTCAATATCAGCTCGGTGAAACCAGCTGAGGAGCTACCAATCAAGTGATTGAAGAACAGACCAGACAGCGTACCAAGGAACATATCCACTAACTCCCTATCATGCAAAGGGGGTTGGACTCTCCCTGCCAGATCTCTCCATTTCTGCACATAGTCCTTGAAACCTTCACTTGCGCCCATGGACATACTCTGGAGTTGAGTACGGGTAGGGGCAAGGTTAGCGTTATATTGACATTGCTTGTAAAAAGCAACAGCCAGATCTTCCCAGTTACAGACATTGGTTCCCTCTTGTTGATAGAACCACTCAAGCTGAGTCCCAGACAGACTGTCCTGAAAGAAATGGACCCACAAGTTCCTATCAGCGGTGTGAGGCTAAATCTTCCTCACACAGTGTGATACGGTGGGAAGAATTGGCTGTTTTTTGGAATGCTGGTTTGCGTTTTGCGTTTGTGTTTGCAAAATGTCGCGGTAAGCCAGAGTCGCCACCGACTTTTATTTAATCCAACAAGGAAAGGAAAAAAGCACAGAAAAATTCCTTTTTTCGAGATATTTCTGAGTATGGGGGGTAGATTATAGAAAGGGAAGGTATTAGCATCCTTTCTATCCGTAGTTATCTACGGGCTCTTAGGTACTTGCTCATCATTTTCAAAATGTTTTCTTTGTGCTTGTGGGTTTGAAAAGTTTTTGTTTTTTTTTAACTTCGATTTAACTCTTATTTCTGTCCTCAAGAGTGTAATGAAGTGTTTTTGAAAACTTTGTTTGAAAAGGAGTGTAAGTGTGAAAAATTTGTTTTGTTTTGGATGAGCAAGTATCTAAGAACTATCTACCTACTCGAAAAAGGAATCATTCTATGTTAATTTCCTTTAGACAATGTTATCCCACTATTAGTAAGTAGATAGCTTCGTCGTTGGAGTTTGAGGGTCAATTCGAAAGAGGGACACACGGTCACTAAAGCAATGTTTAGGATGTATTAGCAATAACCCTAATGTCTTAGATCATTTATTCGAGGCAACAATTTCCGAGGCAACCATTTTGAGGCAACTATGATCTTTTAGACAAGATGGCGACCTCTAAAATACCCTATACTCAATGACCGTTTACGAAGGCAACCAAGTGGGGTGTACCCTAGGAGTGCGCATGTGCGAGTGTGTCGTTTTCAGTTATTTTTATCTTTGCACATGTTTAGGGTGATCTACTTTGATTTTAGATTAAGCATTCATTCTTGTCATGCAAACCCTATTATCAAACATCTAGCAGTTGTATAATTTGCATAAATTAAAGGTGCAGAAATTAAACTAAATTATTACAAGGCGTCGGGTATTTACATCGCCAAAAGCAACCCTTTGAAAATAAAATAAAATAAAAGCAGAAAAATAAATAAAATGTCCTAATTATTTATTACAAACCGGGAGCAGATACATTAACTGGATAAAGAAAAATAAAGCGCGAGGGAAATTAAATCGAATGCGAATTAGGGTTTTGACCTTTTTAAAAGAAAATACTTTTTTTTTGTTTTCATTTTAAGAAAAGAAATTAAATCCTAAATTAAATACTAAATTAGAAATTAAATAAATTAATTAATGAAAAATAATTAATGACATATTTTTGGAGTTTTTTTTGTTAATTTAAGAAAGAAATTAAAATAATTAAATTAGAGTTAAAACCTAATGATTTCTAATTAATTTTAAATATTTACAAAATAAATTAAAATTATTCTAGAATTAAAACCTAATTAATTAATTAAAATTTATTAAAGAAAAATAAAGTTCTGAATTTTAATTGGACAAAAATGTATTTTTGTGATTTTTTGATAAAAAAGAAAATTTGTTTATTGGTTATTGATTAAAATAAATAAATAAAGTAAATAAATGAAATAAACAAAATAATAGAAAAGTAAGAAAGTGGGCCTAATTTTGGGTGCGTAGAAAGCAAATTCGCTGGCCCATTTGAAGCTGATCCAATTGACTTTTTCTGATCCTGTGTACATGCGTTGACTAGCCTTTTGGTGCACCCTTGATGCTGACCACCAGATCTGGCCATCTGGCCATCTGGCATGTTGATTGGTGAGGGAGTATGATGACCATCAAGCTGGCATGTACACTGGATTATCTACAAGAAAATATATTGAGAAAATAGGGGGACCTGGGATTCAAACCCAGGTCCTGAAGGGAAATACACGCTATGCTTGCCACCACGCCATGTTGTTTCAATTGTTAGTATGATACAAAATAATTATAATATAATAAAACAAGTTTCATTGGATAAATATAAAAAATAGCGCGCCAGATTTGAATGGACTAATGGGGGTGTGACACACATTGTCCCTGTCGTCTGGACCATGGCTAAAAGTCACAACACCTATACCTACGGACAAATGTATGTCGCTGTAGACAGGGGCTCCTCCCAAATCTCCCACAGACCATTGAAATGCATTCTAAAACCATGGTTGAGTTCGTCTCAACCAGCTGATCACAACCATAGCCATTATCATGGCCATTTTTTCCTGAAACGAAAAACCCCAAAAACAAGAACCAAACCCTAGCAATGGTGGATCTCCATATAGGTCAGATAAATGCAATTGGTTATTAAAAAAAGCTTGCAAATGATTTGTAGATTCAAAATATGCTATCAATTCATGCTAACTATGCCTAATTTCAAAAATACAAAATCAAGAACAGGATGGATTCGTGAGGGACTTACAGCGCTTGGGAGGGTATGAAAACGTGTTGCCTTGGTTGCTTTCGCTTGTGGAGATGGCCAGGAAGAGATTGAGACAAGTCTCAAGTCTTGAAATTGCCTCTATGCCCTGTTTCGATCTCAAGCTTTTTCTTGTTTTTTGCAAACTTTGTTCTGCCTCTAGAACTGATTTCTAACCCTGATTTTTGTCTGCATTGCTTCCTTATGTAATGCATAATGCATTAGGTTTGAATTTGCTGTCCAAATCTTCCTCTATCAATGCTTGAATATTTAATTTGATTTTCTTTTACAACCTTCCAAATTTGATCCAAATCACATCTTTTTGTACACTTATGCCTTGATACGAGTTTGATGGGGTGCAAGCTGTCCATTGAGACCTGAAATCATCAAAAGATCTTTGGTTATCAATATTTTTGATTTTATTTGATTTAATTTGGTTTAAAATGAATTAATTCAAATAAAAATCAAATTAAATAATAAAAATATGATATGGACACGTGGCCAAGGCTAGAGCACGTGGGCAATAATGCCAAGCCAAAACAAGTGAAAAAGAATGGGCCCATTTGGCAAAATTTGAAGTTTTGGGGATAGTTGACTTTTGGCAATTTTGCAAAAAAGTCCAACTTCAACAATGCATAACTTCCTCAATTTTGAACTTTTGGAGGTGTTCCTGGACTTTTTTAAAATCTTGAGATGTCCTATAATCAACCCTTTTGGTCACATCGCATTTTGATATTACATGCTCAAGTTAGAAGCTTTGACAAAAAAGGTGTTTTTGTTGACTTTCAAAAATGACCTATAATGTCAAAATTCATAACTTCTTGTGAGTGCATATTTTGATATTGGGGTATGAAGATGGATTGTAGGGAATTGCATCCTATTCGAAATTAGATTTGGATGGGTCATTTCTCATAAAGTATGAGAAAGTTATGTTTGGTCAAAGTTGAATTGACTTTTCCTACAAAACCCTAATTTGGCAACTTTTGAATCTTGATGAATTTTGAGCAATCCTTGATGAATCATGATCAACCCTTGATCAAATGATGAAATATCCTTCAAAATGAGAATGTTGACAAAAAAATTTGAAGTTTGACTGTATTTGGGTCACAGTTGACTTTTGCCCTAACATAGTCGATTTTTGGACCTTTTGAGCAATTGAATGAGCAAAATTCATCTATAAGGCTTGAAACTTGACATGGATGATCTGGAGAACATATTAGGACATTGGTGAGCTCTTGGGGTCACTTAGACTCAAGGATCTTGATGCAATACAAAACCCTAATTTGAGTAAACTGCCTTATGAGAGAGCTTGTATGACCAACCCTTGAGCAACCTTGAGTAACTTGGAGATCTTTCTTGCAATGTTTTGAGAAATATGGGAGGGAAATTTTTTGGGTACAACAGCTGCCCATGTTCAATCTTCTTAAACCTGAGGATGTAGATTGGCTTTCGTGCCTTTCGTGATCCGAAGGTGGAAGAGGATTGAACACTAGAGTGCCCAGAAATTTGCACTCGCGTGAAGTGGTAGTTGCTTTGTGATGTCGGGAACGGGATTACAGATGTCGTTTGGAGAAGTGTCGATCGCCTAAGAGATTCCTTAGCGAGAGTTTGCGTACCTTCTGTTGAGGAAGATTCTGCTGGGGAAGTCTGATCTTTGTTGAGGGAAAGGCACTTGCCCGTAATTCAACTGAGGTGTCGAGATTTAGGAACTTGCCCGTAATTCAACTGAGGTGTCGAGATTTAGGAACTTGTCCATAATTCAACTGAGGTGTCTAGATTTAGGAACTTGCCCGTAATTCAACTGAGGGAGAAACATCTTCATCGAGATTTAAGAACTCACCCGTAATTCAACTGAGAAAACTTCTCTGCTGAGATTTAGGAATTGTCTGTAATTCAACGGAGGAACAACTTTGTCGAGATTTAGGAATTCGTCTGTACTTCAATTGAGGAACAACTTTGTCAAGATTTAGGAATTCGTCTGTACTTCAACTAAGAAAACATCTCTACTGAGTTTTAAGAACTCATCTGTAATTCAACTGGGGAAACATCTTCGTCGAGATTTAAGAACTCGCACGTAATTCAACTGAGAAAACTTCTCTGCTGAGATTTAGGAACTCGTCTGTAATTCAACGGAGGAACATCTTTGTCGAGATTTAGGAACTCGTATGTACTTCAACTGAGAAAACATCTCTGTTGAGTTTTAAGAACTTGTCCGTAATTCAACAGGGGAAACATCTTCTTCGAGATTTAAGAACTCGCCCGTAATTCAACTGAGAAAACTTCTCTGCTGAGATTTAGGAACTCGTCTGTAATTCAACAGAGGAACAACTTTGTCGAGATTTAGAAACTCGTCTGTACTTCAACTGAGAAAACATCTATGCTGAGTTCTAAGAACTCGTCCGTAATTCAACTAGGGAAACATCTTCGTCGAGATTTAAGAACTCGCCCGTAATTCAACTGAGAAAACTTCTCTGCTGAGATTTAGGAACTCGTCTGTAATTCAACGGAGGAACAACTTTGTCGGGATTTAGGAACTCGTCTGTACTTCAACTGAAAACATCTCTGCTGAGTTTTAAGAACTCGTCCGTAATTCAACTGGGGAAACATCTTCGTCGAGATTTAAGAACTCGCCCGTAATTCAACTGAGAAAACTTCTCTGCTGAGATTTAGGAACTCATCTGTAATTCAATGGAGGAACAACTTTGTCGAAATTTAGGAACTCATCTGTAATTCAACTGAGAAAACATCTCTGTTGTGTTTTAAGAACTCGTCCGAAATTCAATTGGGGAAACATATTCGTCGAGATTTAAGAACTCGCCCGTAATTCAACTGAGAAAACTTCTCTGCTGAGATTTAGAAACTCGTCTGTAATTCAATGGAGGAACAACTTTGTCGAGATTTAGGAACTCGTTTGTACTTCAACTGAGAAAACATCTCTGCTGAGTTTTAAGAACTCGTCCGTAATTCAACTGGGGAAACATCTTCATCAAGATTTAAGAACTCGCCTGTAATTCAACTGAGAAAACCTCTCTGGTGAGATTTAGGAACTCGTCTGTAATTCAACGGAGGAACAACTTTGTCGAGATTTAGGAACTCATCTGTACTTCAACTGAGAAAACATCTCTGCTGAGTTTTAAGAACTCGTCCGTAATTCAACTGGGGAAACATCTTCGTCGAGATTTAAGAACTCGCCCGTAATTCAACTGAGAAAACTTCTTTGTTGAGATTTAGGAACTCGTCTGTAATTCAACGGGGGAAAACTTTGTCGAGATTTAGGAACTCGTTTGTACTTCAACTGAAAACATCTCTGCTAAGTTTTAAGAACTCGTCCGTAATTCAACTGGGGAAACATCTTCGTCGAGATTTAAGAACTCGCCCGTAATTCTACTGAGAAAACTTCTCTGCTGAGATTTAGGAACTCATCTGTAATTCAACGGAGGAACAACTTTGTCGAAATTTAGGAACTCGTCTGTACTTCAACTAAGAAAACATCTCTGTTGAGTTTTAAGAACTCGTCCGAAATTCAATTGGGGAAACATATTCGTTGAGATTTAAGAACTCGCCCGTAATTCAACTGAGAAAACTTCTCTGCTGAGATTTAGGAACTCGTTTGTAATTCAACGGAGGAACAACTTTGTCGAGATTTAGGAACTCGTCTGTACTTCAACTGAGAAAACATCTCTGCTGAGTTTTAAGAACTCGTCCGTAATTCAACTGGGGAAACATCTTTGTCGAGATTTAAGAACTCGCCCGTAATTCAACTGAGAAAACTTCTCTGCTGAGATTTAGGAACTCGTCTGTAATTCAACGGAGGAAAAAGCTTCATAGCCTTTTGTTGAGAATTTAACCGCATCTTTCCTGAAAGATAAAGGTCAGTTGTATGTATTGCATGATATGTATCAGGCAATCATGTTCTCAAAATAAATGAGATTGTGTTGTATGATGCGTATATGCATGTGTCATGATGCATGGAAATGTAATGTTTTTAGCTGGGGAAAATAAATCCCGGGTAGCTGCTGGAGAAAAGAGCTGAATTCTTCGTTTCCGCTGAGGATGGAAAATGAAGATGATTGTGAGAATAAACCTGCGGGAGAGGATAACTCCGTTGGGGAATAAACTGATGAGGAGATTACTCTGTGGGGAAGAGATGCTCTGTAGAGGACTCCGCTGATAAATTCAGCTAGGGATAAAAATTACCGCTGCTGGTGATAATGAACCTTGTTGGGGATTAAATTCTTGTTGGTGAAAGGAATGAACTCCACTGGGGATGGTTTTTCCAATAGCGACCTTACTAGGGATAACCTTTTAGGCTCTACTGGGGCAATCTTCCAGAGTCTACTGGGGATGATTCTCCACACTCCACTGAGGATACTTTTCTTAGACTGCGCTAGGGAAACTTTCCAAACTCCATTGGGGATATTTTTTATACTCCGCCGGGGATGATAAGACTTTTCAGTGCTGATGATAGATAAACTCTGCTTAGGGAGAATATTACCGATTCATTCACGGTTACGCGTCTCATTTGGGGAGAGCTACCATTGCTGGGTTTTCTTACTCTACGAGGAGTGAAAGTACTTTTAATTGTTTTCTCCAACTAGGTTTATCCCTATACCTGATAGACAAAGCAACTGTAAAGCTTGGACAATTCTTATTGCCCCTGTTTCTGATATTACGAGTAATCGTCTTTTGTTTCGCATGTGAATATTCATGAGCAGCAATTAATGTCAAATGCATATATAAAAAGTGAACATTGGACGTTCTTTGCAAAACAAAACAGATAAAGGAAAACAGCTTGAAATTTCTTTGTAAAATGACTTGTATTGATTTTGAAGTTTGGCCTGTAAATAGGCGTTTTTTATACAAGAGGCTGACGTCCTAGTAAGAGAACGTCGCCGAACAAATTGAATTTATACAATTTGTAACAAAGAAAAACAACTATGTGAATAATCCCACTGGGTTATAACTCTGCTATTGCCCTTATATCCTCGAGCATCTCATTACTTTGCTACTTGGTTGAAGGTAGATCAGATTGATTAGTGTCGTCTGAGCTTGATAGTTGATACCGAAGTCTGGTTGCAAGGTGATCTAATGAGACATAGTGTTACGCTTTGATCCCTAATTTTTGCCTGGACCGCCCTTTTGGGTTTTCAGTCCACCGGGATACCCTTTTTTGCCCAAGTCGCCTTTTCAGGTTTTCGACTTGCCGGGTATACAAATTTTTATTTTCATCCCTTATTTTTGCCCGAACCCTTTTGGTTCGCCGGGAAGCCCTTATTTTTTCCTAGGCCAGTCAACCTAGCAGGTCTTTGATTATGCGTAGTATTTTCTCACTATGTCTGCATTGACGGGGTGAGGAAGGTCGTCACCATCCATGGTGGTTAGAATCATAGCTCCTACTGAGAAAATGTTCTTAACCACAAATGGCCCTTCGTAAGTAGGGGTCCATTTGCCCCTGGGATCACCTTGAGGTAAGATAATGCGCTTGATCACCAGATCCCCAACTTGATACTCTTGTCGTCTAACTTTCTTGTTAAATGCCTTGATCATCCACTTTTGATACATCTGACCATGACAAATAGCAGTAAGTCTCTTTTCGTCGATTAAGTTCAACTGATCAAGCTGGGTATGAATCCAGTCATCTTCGCTCAAACCTGCATCCTTCATAATCCGAAGAGAGGGTATCTGAACTTCAATGGGCAAGACGGCCTCCATGCCATAAACCAAGGAATAGGGTGTTTCCCCTGTTGACGTCCGTGCTGAGTTACGGTACCCATGAAGAGAAAACAGTAACATCTCGTGCCAATCTTTGTACGTCACCGTCATCTTCTGCACAATCTTCTTAATATTTTTATGAGCCGCTTCTACAGCCCCGTTCATCTTCGGCCGGTAGGGAGAAGAGTTATGATGTTGTATCTTGAACTGCTTGCAGAGCTCGGTGATCATCTTGTTGTTGAGATTTGTACCATTGTCTGTAATAATCCTCTCTGGTATACCATATCGACAAATCAGATTGTGCCGAATGAACCGTGCCACGACGTTCTTGGTTACTGTAGCAAAGGAAGCTGCTTCAACCCATTTTGTAAAGTAATCAATAGCTATCAGGATGAAACGATGCTCGTTAGATGCCGTAGGTCTGATCTCACCAATCATGTCTATACCCCACTATGATCGGTGGAAATAGAACTGACTATTTAAAGCTGGTTTCGCGAAATGTCGCGGAAGCAAGAGTCGCCACCATCTTTTATATTCTCCAACATGGAAAGGACAAAAGCACAGCAAAATTCCTTATGAGAATGTTTCTCGGTTCGGGAGGTAGATTTATAGAAAGGGAAGGTGTTAGCACCCTTTCTATCCGTGGTTATCCACGGGCTCTTAGGTACTTGCTCTTATGTTTTCAAAATGTTTGCTTTTCAAATGTGAGTGGGTTTTGAAAAAAAGTTTCATTGAAAGATTTCTGAGTGACTCTTGTATCTGTCCTCAAGAGTGTTTGAAAAAGTTGTTTTGAAAGCTTTTGAAAGTGTCAGTGTGAAAAGATTTTTTATTTATTTTTTAAGAGAGCAAGTACCCATGAGTCATCTACCTACCCTAAGGAATTAGGCTGTGTAAAAGTCCTTAAGGTAGTGCCATCCCACCATTGAGAGGTAGGTAGCACCACCGTTGGAGGTGTTCGGGTCAATTCGATTGTAGGGACAGTGTGGTCACCGAAGCAATAGTAGGACACCTTAGAAGTAACCCTAATGTCCTAGATCCTTTTATCCGAGGAAACCGTTTCGAGGCGACTGGATCTTAGACATAAGGGCGACCGCTAAAACACCCTATACTTGACGACCACTTTCGAAGGCAACGAGTGAGGCGTACCCTAGAAGTGACAGGTGCATTGTGTGTTGTTTTCATGTTAATTTTATCTTTGATCAAGCAATTGTGAGCTACGAGTTGTTTTTAGTTATCATACATTCTTTCATGCAACTTAGCAGTTAGGAGTGCGGAAAATTAAATACAGAAAGATAAAAGCTACGCTATTATAAGGCGCGGGTCTATACATCGCCAAAAAACAAAGACCCGTTTTTGATAAAAGTACGGAAAGTAAAAAAGCAATAAACCTAATTACTATTACATCCGGAAACAGTTACATAATAATCAAATAAGAAAATAATGCGCAAATTAAACTGGACGTCCGAGGGTTTTGGACCCTTTTGAGAAATTATGAGTTTTTTGTCCTTTGCTTGAAATTAAATTAAAATTAAACCTAATGCTAATTTAATTAATTATTTACAAGAAAGATATTTTTTGTGTTTTTTGTATTTATGAAAATAAAGAAATTAAAATTAAAAGAAAACCCTAGTTCTAGGTTTATTTTAATTATTTAAGAAAATGTTCAAAGTTAACCTAATTTAAGCTAATTAATTAATTTACATGTTATTTGTACAAAAGTAATAATTAATTAATAATGATGATAATAAACATAATTAAAAAAGTCAAAACCTAATTGTAAGCAATTTTTATTTATTAAGAAAAAGGATTGAAATTTAAACCTAAATTAAACTAAGCTAATTATTAGTATTTATTTACAAAAATAGGTTAATGGTGAAATAAATAAATAATTAAAATGATATTTACAATTTTGATTTTCTGATTTTTGTTAGGAAAATTTAATTTGTGGTGAATTAATAATAATAATTAAAACAATTAAAAGAAATTAAGAGAAAAGAAAATAAAATAAAAAAAACAAAGCAAACCAAAGGGGTGTCTGGCCCAAAATGGAGGTTTTTGTTGAGAAATTTTGGCCCAAGAAGACCAAGCCTGGTTGACTTTCAGGAATCACGTGCGTGCTGTTTGACTGGAGCACACCATGGACTCCATCTCTTGGCCTTCAGATTGTTCATCAAGGCCACTTGGCAAGCTAACGCGTGAGGCTTATGGTGGAACGTTGGATCACACGCTGCACTGGAACACGTTAGAACAAAAATTAACAATTATATGGGGGGACCTGGGAATCGAACCCAGGTCCCAGTGTTTGCAAGACACGTCCACCACCACTGCGCCATCTGCAATTGTTTGTAATAATTATGATCAATAAACATAATATATGAAAAGTGCTAATTATGTTGGGAACACAAAAAAGCGCGCGTTGAGTTTGAATGATCCACTAGCGCTTGGACAGCTCACCCTTCTTCTTCGTTTACCTGCAATAATATGAAACAGATAGCGGGGGTTTTAAACCCCCACAAAACAAAAGTCCCAATAATAGCGATTAGCAGCACAGATCACATAAATTGAGCGCGAGGATTTGGTTAAATTCGTCTGGCCTTGACGAATTCAACCATAGTCATGATGTGGTCCAATTTTTCCTTATGCATAAAGCCCTAATTGAGAGCTTCATAAACCCTAGATTTTGTTCATGGTGGATTTTGATTCAGAAGGCTATAACTCAATTGGATTATGCCAATCGCTTCAGAAGGTCCCTATTAACATAAATCAAACAAGAAAATAGATTAAAAACGCATGAATCATGTTATGCAATTTTGAAAATATATTCAAACCGTGGGACTCGTGTTCTTTGATTCTTCGCGTGTTAGGACTGGTTCTTGATGGCAATGGCTTCCTGGAGACTCAGGCAATATGTTTGAATCACTTTTAGGCCTTGAATTGTACTGCAAATAGGATTTCAGTTTCACAATTTTCTTGAGTTTTTTTGCAATTTGGTTATAAGGTTTTAGCAGCAATTGTGCGTTTAGGGATTCAGGGTTTCATTCAGCATATGTATGTGATGAGAATTAGGTTAAAACCTTGGCCCAAAAGTCCATGAAATTATGTTTTCAATCTTTGATTTTCAATCATATAATTTCCAATCTTTTTTCAATGAAAACCTTGCCAATTTGGGAGATCTTGTCCCCTTGAGTGATGCACGAGATCTTCAGCATGTATGGAGTGTATTTGCTTCATAAAAAGATTTGACAACCATGTTTTGATATTTTTCTACAATTAAAATCAATTAAATGAATTAATATTAATAAAAATTCAATTAATTAATTAAAAATAAGAAAATAAATCATTTTAAGTTCAATGGGTCGTGCATAGGCTTTGGGTAAAGATTCAAGAAAGAATTTGAGGCCCATTAGCAAAAATGAAGTGTTTTAGGCAAAGTTGACTTTTGAAAGTTCCCAAAAATTTCCCAACTTCTCCAATGCATATCTTGCTCAATTTTGAAGCTATGAACATGTTCGTGGTCATTTTGGAAAGTTCTTGAAGTCCTCTAACCAATGCCTTTGGTCCCATGTCATTTGGATTTACCAATCTCAAGTTATGGTCTTTAACTTAAAGTGCCTTTTTGTTGACTTTTGAAAATGACCTATAATGTTGAAATTGATAACTCCTTGTGAGAGCATTTCTTGGACTTGGAGTGTGAAGATTAGTTGTAGTAACTGTCATCCCCTTCAAAATGAGCATTGGATGGGATTTTTCTTATGAACTATGAAAAAGTTATGCCTTGGTCAAGTTACAGTTGACTTTTCAACTGTCCAAAAATAGAAACTTTTGGATCTTGAGACTTTTTGAGCCATGCTTGTGGAATCATGATCAAGAATTGATCAAATGATGATTGTGGCTTCAAAATAAGATGTTGACCAAAAATTTTGACTTTTGACTGTCAAATGACCATTTTGCCCCTGTAGTTGACTGTGAAGCATTAAGGGCTTTTGACTGTGCAACTTGATGTTGTGAGCCTTGAAACTTGACATGTAGGTGCTTGACAATGTATATAGGCATATGGGACTTGATTGGACCCTTGAAAACCTCAATTTCTTTGCAAGAACCAAAACCCTAGTTTTGACTGTGTTAGGAGGCAATTGGACTGTGCAACCCTTGAGAGATTTTGAACCATTTGGAGATTGATCTTGACAAATCTTGAAGAATATGGGAGGGCAAATTTTGGGGTACAACAGTTTCCCCTGTTCAATCTTCTTAGACCTGAGGATGTAGATTGGCTGGCGTGCCTTTCGTAATCCGAAGGTGGAAGATGATTGAACACTAAAGTGCCCAGAAATTTGCACTCGCATAGTAGAGTGTCAGCAGCGTGATGGTGGGAATGGGCTTACAGATGCCATTTGGAGAGATGATGGATAGGAGGATGGGCTTATAGATGCCATCTGGAGCCGTGACAGAGTCTTGTCGGGAATGGGCTTACAGATGCCATTTGGAGATGATGGATAGGAGGATGGGCTTATAGATGCCATCTGGAGCTGTGACAGAACCTTGTCAGGAATGGGCTTATAGATGCCATTTGGAAACTATTGGTATGTGGATAGGCTTATAAATGCCATCTAGGTGTCGATCGCGTAAGAGATTCCTTAGCGAGAACTTGCGTACCTGAGAAAGAAAGATAATTACCTGGCCTGTTACAGGGGTTGATCTTCAAACTCTTTATGTAGATATGCCCTGGCTGGATACAAGTATCGAATCTCTAAACTCTTCATGTAGATATGCCCTGGCTGGATACAGGTATCGAGTCTACAATCAGTTACTCACAGATGTGCCCTGGCTAGATACAGGAATCGAATCTGGAATTAGTCGTCAACAGATATGCCCTGGCTGGATACAGGAATCGAATCTTCAAACTCTTCAGACGTGCCCTGGCTGGATACAGGAATCGAGTCCGAAATAGTCGTCAACAGATATGCCCTGGCTGGATACAGGAATCGAATCTTCAAACTCTTCAGACGTGCCCTGGCTGGATACAGGAATCGAGTCCGGAATAGTCGTCAACAGATATGCCCTGGCTGGATACAGGAATCGAATCTTCAAACTCTTCAGACGTGCCCTGGCTGGATACAGGAATCGAGTCTGGAATAGTCGTTAACAGATATGCCCTGGCTGGATACATGAATCGAATCTTCAAACTCTTCAGACGTGCCCTGGCTGGATACAGGAATCGAGTCCGGAATAGTCGTCAACAGATATGCCCTGGCTGGATACAGGAATCGAATCTTCAAACTCTTCAGACGTGCCCTGGCTGGTTATAAGAATCGAGTCCGGAATTTTTCATGCAGATATACCCTGGCTAGATACAGGTGTCGAATCCACATGTAATCGCTCACAGATATGTCCTGGCTAGATACAGGTATCGAATCTGGAATTGCAACAGTTGATAGTAATCATCTTTGTATTGACCTTTTTCCTGAAAAGGCGAAACATTAGTTGTATGCAATGTCATGACGTATGAAATGCGTGATATTCTCAAAATAAACGAGTTTGTATGTTCATGATGCGTATATGCATGCTATAATGTATGAAGATGTGA
Source organism: Vicia faba (assembly GCA_948472305.1). Lineage (NCBI taxonomy): Eukaryota > Viridiplantae > Streptophyta > Magnoliopsida > Fabales > Fabaceae > Vicia > Vicia faba. Next base: position 102,023,003 of record OX451738.1, read on the forward strand.
TGTTTATGAATGTATTTTTGTCTAGGAAAATAAATCCTTGACGAATGCCGGGAAGTCAAATCCTGGGCTGATGTTGAAGAGTAGAGCTCTTCATTTCCGCTGGGGATGATGGTTGCAAGAATAAACCGGCAAGAGAAGATGACTCCGTTGAGGAATAAGCTTGATGGAGATATTAATCTGCGGGGAATACTCTGTGGGAAGAGATACTTCGCTGAGGTTTGATGATAACTCTACTGGGGATTCTGTTGATAAGTTTGGTTGGGGATCTTGACGAACTTCGCTGGGGGATAGGAAGAACCTCGCCGAGGACGATCTTCCCGTGGCAATTAGCTGAGGATAACCCAATTATATCCTGGTGGGGAAATAACCTTTGAATAAAGCCGGGGAGACGCGCTCGTGCTCTGCAAAGGATAAGCTTCCAGAATCTACTGGGGAGATTGATTCAACTCTCCTGGGGGGTCTTTTGAACTGTATTAGGGAATGGCTCCACTGGATGTACGGTATTCCACCGGGGAACAATCTTAGATCAAGATTGTCGGGGATGCTTGTTAGGAATGTCGGTATACTTTGCTGGGGAATATTGAGGTCTTCTAGGGATACTCAACTTCCCTAAGGATGATAGTAGACTAACTCTGCTCGGGGAGTGTGTTGCTGACTTGCTAGAGATACTGTGCCTTTTTAGGGCTGATTGGAGATCAACTGCTTGGGAGAGTATTATTGAGTCTCATTTTACTCGGCGGGGAGTGAAGGTATCTCGGTTACATTCTTCAGCCGAACTTACCTTGGTACCTTGGTGGACAGAGCAATTAGATTGCTTAGACAACTCATTATTGCCCCTGTTTCTGATGTCACCTGTAATTAGTCCTTTATTTCGCATGCAAATATTCATGAGTTAGCAATTAGTGTCAAATGCATATATCAAAAATGAACATTGGACGTTCTTTGCAAAACAAAACAGAAAAAGGAAAAATAGTTGGCAATTTATCTGAAACGTGAATTTGTATTGATTTTGGAATTTTCTTGTAAATAGGCGTTTATGTACAAGAGGCTGACGTCCTAGTAAGAGAACGCCGCCGAATAAACAGAGTTTATACAATTTTGTGAAAAAGGAAAACAAAACAGCTATGTGAAAAGAATAATCCCACTTGGTTCCAACTCTGTTATCGTCTTTATGTCTTCAAGCGTCTCATCACTTGACTGCTTAGTTGAAGATGAAGTGACTGATCGATGCCGTATGAACCTGATGGTTGATACCGGATTCTGGATGCAAGGTGATTCAATGAGACATAGTATTACGCTTTAATCCCTAACTTTTTCCTGGACAGCCCTTTCGGGTTTTCAGTCCACCGGGATACCCATTTTTGCCCAAGCCGCCTTTTCAGGTTTTCGACTTGCCGGGTGTACATTTTTTTTTATTTCATCCCTTATTTTTGCCCGAACCCTTTTGGTTCGCCGGGAAGCCCTTATTTTTGCCTAGGTGTGTCAACCTAGCGGGTCTTTAATTCATGCGTAGTATCTTTTTACTATGTCTGCATTGGCGGGGTGAGGAAGGTCGTCACCATCCATGGTGGTTAGAATCATAGCTCCTCCTGAGAAGACATGTTTAACCACAAATGGCCCTTCGTATGTGGGGGTCCATTTTCCCCTGGGATCACTTTGAGGAAGAATGATGCGTTTGATTACCAGGTCTCCAACTTGATACTCTTGTGGCCTGACCTTCTTGTTAAATGCCATGATCATCCGTTTTTGATACGTTTGACCATGACAAATAACAGTGAGTCTCTTTTCGTCTATTAGGTTTAATTGATCAAGTCGAGTCTGGATCCAATCATCTTCGCTCAGACCTACATCCTTCATTATCCGGAGAGAGGGTATCTGGACTTCAATAGGCAAGACTGCCTCCATGCCATAGACCAAGGAAAAGGGAGTTGCCCCGGTTGACGTTCTTGCTGAGGTACGGTACCCATGAAGAGCAAATGGTAACATCTCGTGCCAATCTTTATAGGTCACTATCATCTTCTGCACAATCTTTTTGATATTCTTATTTGCTGCTTCGACAGCTCCATTCATCTTCGGCCGGTAGGGAGAAGAGTTGTGGTGCTGTATCTTGAATTGCTCGCAGAGCTCAGTGATCATCTTGTTATTAAGATTGGTACCATTGTCCGTAATGATCCTTTCCGGGACGCCGTATCGACAGATCAGGTTGTGTCGAATGAACCGTGCCACGACGTTCTTGGTTACTGTAGTGTAGGAAGCTGCTTCAACCCACTTTGTGAAGTAATCAATCGCCACCAAGATGAAGCGATGCCCGTTGGATGCCGTAGGTTTAATCTCACCGATCATGTCAATGCCCCACATTGCAAAAGGCCAAGGTGCAGTCAAGACATTCAGAGGGACTGGAGGAACGTGCACCTTATCCGCAAGATCTGGCACTTATGACATGTCCGAGAATGTTGGTAACAGTCGGCTTCCATTGTGGACCAGAAATATCCTGCCCGAAGGATTTTCTTTGCCATGGTGTGTCCACTGGAATGTGTTCCGAAGGTACCTTCATGTAGTTCTGCCATGATCTTTTCTGCTTCCGTCTTATCCACACAACACAGTAAGGTTGAATCATGGTTTCGCTTTTACAAAATGCCATTACTGAGGAAGAACTTTGCAGCGAACTTTCTCAGGAACTTCTTGTCATTGACAGATGCACCCTCGGGGTATTCTTGGGCTTCCAGGTACCTCTTCACCTCATAATACCAAGGTTTTTTAGTCACCTCTTCAGCCTCAAGATCACAGCAATATGCAGGTTCGTCTAATTTCCAAATAATGATACAGGGAGCCTCGTTGTCCCATTTGACTTTGAACATAGACGATATCGTAGCCAACGCGTCCGCCAACTGATTCTCCTCTTTTGGGAAATGTTCAAAAGTTATCTCCGTGAAGTGGGGGATCAATGTCAACACACACTCTTTGTAAGGAATAAGATTTGGGTGTTTCGTATCCTACTCGCCTTTGATCTGATTGATCACGAGAGAGGAATCTCCGAAGACACTCAGAATCTTGATCCTTAGGTCAATTGCAGCTTGAAGACCCATGATAAATGCTTCATACTCTGCCATGTTATTGGTGCAGTTGAAACATAGCCGGGAAGTAAGTGGAGTATGAGTGCCTTGAGGGGATATGATCACAGCGCCGATACCGTTGCCCAAATCGTTGGAGGCTCCGTCAAAGTGCATAGACCATCGGGATCCTTCCTCAGGTCCTTCATCCGGTCCAGGTACTTCACAATCAGTCACTACCATGATGTTCTCGTCAGGAAATTCAAAGTTCATCGACTGGTAATCGTCCACTGCCTGGTGTGCCAAATGGTCTGCCAATACACTTCCTTTGATTGCTTTCTGAGTCGTGTATTGGATGTCGTATTCTGTCAAGATCATCTGCCATCTCGCTATTCTTCCAGACAGAGCAGGCTTTTCGAATATGTACTTTATCGGATCCATTTTTGAAATCAAGAGAGTAGTGTGAGTCAACATATACTGTCTCAGCCGGCGAGCAGCCCATACCAAAGCGCAACAAGTTTTCTCGAGCAGTGAGTATCGGGTCTCACAGTCGGTAAACTTTTTGCTAAGGTAATAAATGGCATGCTCTTTTCGGCCAGACTCGTCATGCTGCCCCAGCACACACCCCATTGAGTTGTCAAGTACTGTCAAGTATAATATTAGAGGTCTCCCTTCAACCGGTGGCATAAGAATAGGTGGTTCTTTGAGATACTCTTTGATTCTGTCGAAAGCGGCCTGACATTCATCATTCCAACGTACTACTTGATCTTTCTTCAGCAGCTTGAAGATTGGTTCACAGGTAGCAGTTAGATGTGAGATGAATCGAGCAATGTAATTCAGACGTCCTAGAAAGCCTCTGACTTCTTTATCTGTCTTGGGAACTGGCATCTCTTGTATGGCTTTAACCTTGGCAGGGTCCACTTGAATACCCTTGTCACTTACGACGAAACCTAGCAATTTTCCAGATCTTACCCCAAAGGTGCATTTGTTTGGGTTCAACCTCAGCTTGTACAACTTCAGACGGTCAAACAGCTTCTGTAGGTGGTCAAGTTTTTCCTCCTCAGTTTGGGACCTTGCAATCATATCGTCGACATATACTTCTATCTCATGATGGATCATGTCATGAAATAAAGCAACCATGGCACGTTGGTAGGTTGCCCCAGCATTTTTCAACCCAAAAGGCATGACCTTGTAGCAGAAGGTGCCCCACTGAGTAACAAAGGTAGTCTTTTCCATATCTTCAGGAGCCATTTTGATCTGATTATAACCTGAAAAGCCGTCCATGAAGGAGAACACCTTGTGTTGAGCAGTATTATCAACCAGAACGTCTATGTGAGGCAGAGGGAAGTCATCCTTGGGGCTCGCCCTGTTCAAATCCCTATAGTCAACACACATTCAGACCTTACCATCCTTTTTCGGCACTGGAACCACGTTGGCGACCCACTGAGGGTAAGAAGTCACTGCAAGAAAACCGGCGTCAAATTGTTTCATAACCTCAGCTTTGATCTTCTCGGACATCTCTGGACGTACACGGCGGACCTTCTGTTTAACCGGAGGGCAGTCTTCCTTGGTAGGCAGGTGATGAACCACAATGTCGGTATCCAACCCAGGCATGTCTTCGTAAGACCAGGCAAAGATTTCCACATAATCATGCAACATCTGAATCAACTGCTGTTTCACACTAAGCTCCAGATTGGCACCAATCTTGACTTCCTTTCTGTCTGCCTCAGTACCCAGATTTACCGTTTCCACTGGCTCTTCGTGGGGTTGGATGGCCCTCTCTTCCTGGAGTAGCAGTCTTGCAAGTTCACCAGGCACTTCACAATCGTCTTCACCTTCGTCTTCGGCTAAGTTGATCGGATTTTCAAAGTCATAACTGACAGTAGCAGAGTCGTTACCAGTGAGATCCAGAGTAGATTGAAACCTGTATAGGTGAGTGTGTGTAAATATAGCTGTTTTGCAATAAAGAAATAAAGAAAGGGAGCACAAGATTTGAAATGCGAAAAACGTCCAATGTTTTTATTCATGATATATGGAAATGACAAGTAATAAGCCCTCACAAATGAAGCCAACGGTGCCCCGGGTAAGACACCGGGCCCTAAAGTTTCACATTATTGTTCGTTACAAATTTAAAAACAAAAGAGTTCATTACTGAGTAACAAAAGTAACAGGTATGAAATCTTTAGCAGCCCAATTATTCATTCCACCGTCAGTCGTCGGGTAAATCCAGCCATCAAACTCATATTCCTCCGCATCGCCTTTAATAGCATTCACTCCCGGGTTGGTGATGAACACGGGAGGTCTTCCGACCCTTGCTTTACGTACCGCCTTCTGAGCCTCTGCAGTGAAACCCAGCCCAAACTTGTCAGTCTTTGGAGTAAAATCAGGGAGCCTGCCCCAGTTTGCACATTCACCTTTCTCAATCATAGCCCGGGCGTCCTTCAAGGAAGCCATCTTCAAAGGAGAGTCTTCTTCAATCACTGTCTCAGCTGACGCCAATGATGGAGGTACCTCTTCAAAGTGTTGAAAGGGGGTCTCAATGAATTCCCCATCCATCTCTATATACCGGAACGAGTTAAGATGACTAACCATGTATTCTTCCTCCCCCTGCACTGTAACAATCTTCCCTCTGATAGGGTATTTAAGCTTTTGGTGTAGAGTGGAGGTCACAGCCCCAGCCTTTTGGATCCAAGGACGACCCAGTAAACAAGAATAGGATGGTCGGATGTCCATCACATAGAACGTTGAATCAAAGACTTGAGAACCAACCCAGATCGGAATATCTACTTCACCATGTACCATCCTCTTCGACCCGTCAAAGGCTCGGACAACGATGTTACTAGGCTTCAACTCCAAACCCTCACAATCCAACCTGTCTAATGCCTTCTTGGGCAGTACGTTCAGCGAAGAACCGGTGTCTACCAACACGTGTGCAAGAGTAGTGCCCCTGCATTCAATGGAGACATGCAGGGCATCATTATGGTTCTTTCCCTTAGCGGTCAGATCAGCATCAGAGAAACCCAACCCATTGTCAGCGGTCAAGTTGGCCACACAATTAGTAAATTGATCAGCCGACGTTTCTTGTGGCACATGAGCCGTCTTCAGGAATGAAATTAGGGCCTTGGCATGGGCTTCTGAGCACAACAACAGTGATAGCATAGAGATTTTAGAGGGGGTGTGCCCCAGCTGCTCAACGACGTTGAAGTCACTTTTCTTGATAATCTTGAGAATTTCCTCCATCTCTTGCTGGGAGGCTTCAACACTAATAGTCTTCGGTGCCTCCATCTGGGCGGGCATATCAGCAATCCCTTTTCCCCGAGTGTCAGATGACTCGGCAGCAGGGGTAGAAACTTGATCAAGAGGGGAGACAGGCGCACTTGTAGGCGTGATGATAAGAGGTCTTCGGATGACTGGTGGCGCAATGTCAGGAGAGAAGAGCCTGCCACTGCGAGTAACTTTAGCGGGACCAGTGATGTTACTGATGCCGGTACTGGTGTTGAACTCCTGCTTCACTCCGAGCACATAAACATCTGCCCCATAATGCCATGGGACAGCCTTGTCAGATTCATAGGGGAGGGGCCCCGGAACGGTAATGATGATAGGTGCAACAGACATGATTTTGGATGGCGTCCTCGGGGGAGCCTTGGTAGGATTGTTGAAAATGGTGACAACAGATATCTCTTCAGTAGGAACAATAGGAACAACAGTCTTCTTAAACAAGATCTCTTTGCTATCCATCCGGTTTTGGACGCCTGACTTCAGCAACGGACAACCAGTAGGTGAAACAGCACAGAGAAGGCAACCCTTGCTACAACCCGGAAATAAACCGGCTAGCGACGGATTCCTTTTTACGGACAGCAACAGAGTCGTAATATCATCCACAGAGGTTTCATACGGGTCTTCCTCAACAGTATTCACTCCATGCTGGGGCATGGGAGCAGTCATAACATTGGGCCTTTCGGGCGCCTCAAACTGTATTTCCTTAGCGTCGATAAGGTCCTGCACCTTATTCCTCAAGGCCCAGCAATCATCAGTAGAATTCCCCGGGCTATCAGAGTGATAAGCACAGCGGGCGTTGGGGTTATACTTCGGAGAAGTTGTGTTGACCACCTTCGGAGCTTCTCTGATAGTTACCAGGTTGGTTGACGGCAGTTGCAGCAAGATCTGAGACAAGGTCATACTAAGCCGAGTGTATTCTCTTCTGGGTCTCTCACCCCTTGGTTGGTTAGGTTGCCTAGGAGTGGCAACAGGCTTTGAAATCACCACCGCATTGACAACTTGGCGGCGTTCTGGTTTATTTTGTCTCCTGGGACCATACACAGCACTGGCTTCCTTCTTGAAAGGCTTCTTTTCAGAACTTGAGGATACACCCTTCTGTATCTTCCCTGATTTCATACCAGCTTCTATCCTTTCACCCGTCAGAATGAGATCTTTAAACCCTGCAGAAGAATTACCAATCAGGTGGTTAAAGAATGGCCCAGATAGGGTCCCCAAGAACATGTCCACGAGTTCACGGTCGGTTAACGGTGGCTGCACCCTGCCAGCCAGGTCCCTCCACTTTTGCGCGTACTCTTTAAAACCTTCTCTCGATCCTAGAGACATACCCTGGAGTTGGGTACGTGTAGGAGCGAGGTCGGCATTGTACTGATACTGCTTATAAAAAGCAGTAGCCAAGTCCTCCCAGTTACGAATCTTGGTTCCATCCAGCTGATAGAACCATTCGAGATGAGTCCCTGAAAGACTCTCCTGGAAGAAATGGATCCATAAGTTCTTGTCCACAGTATATGGTTGGATCTTCCGCACATAAGATCTGAGATGTAGCTTAGGGCAGGAAGCCCCATCATACTTCGCAAAAGATGGTTCCTTGAACTTGTGTGGGATCACCACACCAGAAGATAGACCTAAATCTCCAAAATCCAACCCAGGCACTTGTTGAATTTCCATGGCACTCAGACGATCCTCTAACTGCTTGTACCTGTCTTCAGCGGGAGGGTACTGCTCTTCATTGAAATCCGTCTCGTTGTCAGAGACCACAAGACTAGGAACCCTTCCCCCTTGGGGACTGCCTTTCCCTACAGAAGAACCAGCTTGATCAGCCTCATTTTGCAGTGTGTTGCCAAACCTCCGGCCAGTGTTGAATAGTACAGTTCTCTTCTTCTTCTTCTTTACCAGCAGAGCCTTCAATTCCTCTTGACCTTGGGCTAAACACATGATCAACTCTTGGAACTGGGCGTTCTGAGCCTGGAGGGCCTTGATGGATTGCTCAGTAGATGATTCAGGATTCATGATGAGATTGCTGAAATAAACATCGAAGAAGATTAAGCAACCTGTAGGAAAAGAGTACCTGCTATGCACATGATGCATGATATGCTGTTTATGCAATGCATTCAAGGATTCGAAAGTTCAAATTTGTTGTAGACAAAAAGGAACACACGTTATTATTAAGAAATAATTTGTTCAATACATCAAGGCCTCATGGGCAAACATTACAAAATAATTTAATCCCAAAAGACACTGCACATCCTCTTTGGAGCTATGTAAGTATTGAGAGTCTTTTCCTCGTGCAGTAGGCGGGTGAGCTCCAAGACCTTCTTCTCGCTGGCATGTAGACTGGATTCAAGATCATTCCGTTCTTCCTTTAACTGGATCCAGCTCTTCTGCATTTCTTCCCAGGATGTAGGCATGTCAGGATGTTGAATGGTGTACGGGACCTCTCCTTCCAACACTGGCTCTTTGATCACAGGGAGAACATGAGGATATGGCATCACCAACTTCTGGGAGCGGGCTCGTACCCACTTGAGATAAGGCTCCAAAAGGATGGAGTTCTTGTGCCCCAGTGTCTTGCTATCTACCCTGTTGGGCATCCTCCAAGCTCTGATAAATCTCTGGCGAAGTCCTTGTGCATCGTTGTCGAAGTCAAAAACTATGTCAGGAATCAACATGTCATGAGGGCCATCCCTCCGAGCATAACCAAACTGTCTCAAATCCAGACATGGGTTGTAAGTAATACCTCCTCTGATTCCAAGTAAAGGAACATTAGGAAACTCCCCGCAACGATCGATGATAGTGACACTCTCTCTGGACCGAGGACACCAATGTATATCAGCATGTGTAAGAGTCATTAATCGTTGTGACCATCTCAAACCCCGCTCGTTCTTCAAAACTGATTGTGGAAGGTGCGAAATAAACCACCTTTCCAGGAGAGGAGTGCAGCACATGAGAACACCTCTTTTTCTCATGGTTCGAGTGTAACATGAGTGAAGGATGTCCCCGAGCAGCATAGGTATAGGATTCCTGGACATGAAGATCTTGACTGCATTGATATCTATAAGCTGATCGGGATTCGAGAACAACACCAACCCATAGACAAGGAGAGCCACAACTTCTTCAAAGGCTTGTAGGTCAAGGGAATTCCAACATTCTTGGGCCTTCTCAAATAGGAACTTTGCCAAGAATCCTTTGGTACCACTTCTAACTTCCCAATGTCCCTTGATTTCAGATGGTTGTAGGCGTAATGCTTTAGCAACCTCTTCAAGTTTTGGTTCCCTTTCCGTACCGTTGTAGGGTAGTTGACTAAGGATAGGGATCTTCAGAAGCTGGGAGAACTCTTCCAAGGTAGGCACCAGTTGATAATCCGGGAAAGTAAAGCAGTGGTGCAACGGGTCAAAGAACTGGAAAAGGACCTTTATCATATCTTCCTCAATGCTGGTGTTGACCAAGCTGATGAGTCTGCCATGTTTCTCACTGAAAGAAGATCTCTCGGGAATCCTGGATGTAAGTTCCTTAAGCTGAGGAGGGATCCTCACAAGGTTGACCTGAATTGTCTTTCTGCGGATAGTTTCCATGTCCTACAAAACAAGAACAAAGATGAAGATTCGAACCCTTGAGGTGGTTAGCGGATGCATATGATGCTGTATGATGTTATGATGTTATGATAAGGACACACCACAAGTATTCACAAAAAGCAAACATGATAAGGCACACAAGTCACACCACAACCCTTAGAGTTTAGGCCAGCATGGGGTTTGGGGTACTACCCTCTTGAAGTTGGTGAGCTCAAAACCTGTCCTATCAAAAGTAACCGGGTTCTAAGGATCTCAATATCATTGGGTTGTTTTCTGTGTTCATTGTTTTGATTTAGCCACTGAACTGGCGATCAAAATATTCCAAGAAAACAACCCTCAATGAGTGTAGTATCGAGTATCAACCAACTTCGGACTGCACCAAAGTCGATCATCTCACTACCCTAAAGAGGCCAGGATGGTCAAGTAAGGTTCCTAAGGTCAGTTGATGCTTCACGACACCACGCGGCGGCCCCGTACTCTCCTTGACTTGACTCAAGGGTTACCGGTACTCACCAAAGTGCCACATCAATGTAGCAAACTGCTTCAACCGTGTCGGTATACCCCGCACAGTTCCCTCACAGTCTTGTTGCTACTTTCTAAGAGGTATCCCCCAGATCCGGGTTAGGATCTATAGAACTCCCAAAATAGGCCCACAATATTAAAGCAATCAAAACAGGCAATTGAAAACATAAGTATGATCTATCCTAAGGTACACCTCACTTTAAGTATCCCAAGCAGAGTCGCCAGTTCTGTGATTGGTGGAAATAGAACTGACTGTTTAAAGTTGGTTTCGCGAAATTTCACGGAAGCAATAGTCGCCACCGTCTTTTATATTCTCCAACATGGAAAGGACAAAAGCACAGCAAAATTCCTTATGAGAATGTTTCTCGGTTCGGGAGGTAGATTTATAGAAAGGGAAGGTGTTAGCACCCTTTCTATCCGTGGTTATCCACGGGCTCTTAGGTACTTGCTCTTATGTTTTCAAAATGTTTGCTTTTCAAATGTGAGTGGGTTTTGAAAAAAGTTTCATTGAAAGATTTCTGAGTGACTCTTGTATCTGTCCTCAAGAGTGTTTGAAAAAGTTGTTTTGAAAGCTTTTGAAAGTGTCAGTGTGAAAAGATTTTTTATTTGTTTTTGAAGAGAGAAAGTACCCATGAGTCATCTACCTACCCTAAGGAATTAGGCTGTGTAAAAGTCCTTAAGGTAGTGCCATCCCACCATTGAGAGGTAGGTAGCACCACCGTTGGAGGTGTTCGGGTCAATTCGATTGTAGGGACAGTGTGGTCACCGAAGCAATAGTAGGACACCTTAGAAGTAACCCTAATGTCCTAGATCCTTTTATCCGAGGCAACCGTTTCGAGGCCACTGGATCTTAGATATAAGGGCGACCGCTAAAACACCCTATACTTGACGACCACTTTCGAAGGCAACGAGTGAGGCATACCCTAGAAGTGACAGGTGCATTGTGTGTTGTTTTCATGTTAATTTTATCTTTGATCAAGCAATTGCGAGCTACGAGTTGTTTTTAGTTATCATACATTCTTTCATGCAACTTAGCAGTTAGGAGTGCGGAAAATTAAATACAGAAAGATAAAAGCTACGCTATTACAAGGCACGGGTCTATACATCGCCAAAAAACAAAGACCCGTTTTTGATAAAAGTACGGAAAGTAAAAAAGCAATAAACCTAATTACTATTACATCCGGAAACAGTTACATAATAATCAAATAAGAAAATAATGCGTAAATTAAACTGGACGTCCGAGGGTTTTGGACCCTTTTGAGAAATTATGAGTTTTTTGTCCTTTGCTTGAAATTAAATTAAAATTAAACCTAATGCTAATTTAATTAATTATTTACAAGAAAGATATTTTTTGTGTTTTTTGTATTTATGAAAATAAAGAAATTAAAATTAAAAGAAAACCCTAGTTCTAGGTTTATTTTAATTATTTAAGAAAATGTTTAAAGTTAACATAATTTAAGCTAATTAATTAATTTACATGTTATTTGTACAAAAGTAATAATTAATTAATAATGATGATAATAAACATAATTAAAAAAGTCAAAACCTAATTCTATGCAATTTTTATTTATTAAGAAAAAGGATTGAAATTTAAACCTAAATTAAACTAAGCTAATTATTAGTATTTATTTACAAAAATAGGTTAATGGTGAAATAAATAAATAATTAAAATAATATTTACAATTTTGATTTTCTGATTTTTGTTAGGAAAATTTAATTTGTGGTGAATCAATAATAATAATTAAAACAATTAAAAGAAATTAAGAGAAAAGAAAATAAAATAAAATAAACAAAGCAAACCAAAGGGGTGTCTGGCCCAAAGTGGAGGTTTTTGTTGAGAAATTTTGGCCCAAGAAGACCAAGCCTGGTTGACTTTCAGGAATCACGTGCGTGCTGTTTGACTGGAGCACACCATGGACTCCATCTCTTGGCCTTCAGATTGTTCATTAAAGCCACTTGGCAAGCTACCGCGTGAGGCTTATGGTGGAACGTTGGATCACACGCTGCACTGGAACACGTTAGAACAAAAATTAACAATTATATGGGGGGACCTGGGAATCGAACCCAGGTCCCAGTGTTTGCAAGATATGTCCACCACCACTGCGCCATCTGCAATTGTTTGTAATAATAATGATCAATAAACATAATATATGAAAAGTGCTAATTATGTTGGGAACACAAAAAAGCGCGCGTTGAGTTTGAATGATCCACTAGCGCTTGGACAGCTCACCCTTCTTCTTCGTTTACCTGCAATAATATGAAACAGATAGCGGGGGTTTTAAACCCCCACAAAACAAAAGTCCCAATAATAGCGATTAGTAGCACAGATCACATAAATTGAGCGCGAGGATTTGGTTGAATTCGTCTGGCCTTGACGAATTCAACCATAGTCATGATGTGGTCCAATTTTTCCTTATGCATAAAGCCCTAATTGAGAGCTTCAGAAACCCTAGATTTTGTTCATGGTGGATTTTGATTCAGAAGGCTATAACTCAATTGGATTATGCCAATCGCTTCAGAAGGTCCCTATTAACATAAATCAAACAAGAAAATAGATTAAAAATGCATGAATCATGTTATGCAATTTTGAAAATATATTCAAACTGTGGGACTCGTGTTCTTTGATTCTTCGCGTGTTAGGACTGGTTCTTGATGGCAATGGCTTCCTGGAGACTCAGGCAATGTGTTTGAATCACTTTTAGGCCTTGAATTGTACTGCAAATAGGATTTCAGTTTCACAATTTTCTTGAGTTTTTTGCAATTTGGTTATATGGTTTTAGCAGCAATTGTGCGTTTAGGGATTCAGGGTTTCATTCAGCATATGTATGTGATGAGAATTAGGTTAAAACCTTGGCCCAAAAGTCCATGAAATTATGTTTTCAATATTTGATTTTCAATCATATAATTTCCAATCTTTTTTCAATGAAAACCTTGCCAATTTGGGAGATCTTGTCCCCTTGAGTGATGCACGAGATCTTCAGCATGTATGGAGTGTATTTGCTTCATAAAAAGATTTGACAACCATGTTTTGATATTTTTCTACAATTAAAATCAATTAAATGAATTAATATTAATAAAAATTCAATTAATTAATTAAAAATAAGAAAATAAATCATTTTAAGTTCAATGGGTCGTGCATAGGCTTTGGGTAAAGATTCAAGAAAGAATTTGAGGCCCATTAGCAAAAATGAAGTGTTTTAGGCAAAGTTGACTTTTGAAAGTTCCCAAAAATTTCCCAACTTCTCCAATGCATATTTTGCTCAATTTTGAAGCTATGAACATGTTCTTTGACATTTTGGAAAGGTCTTAAAGTCCTCTAACCAATGCCTTTGGTCCCATGTCATTTGGATTTACCAATCTCAAGTTATGGTCTTTGACTTAAAGTGCCTTTTTGTTGACTTTTGAAAATGACCTATAATGTTGAAATTGATAACTCCTTGTGAGAGCATTTCTTGGACTTGGAGTGTGAAGATTAGTTGTAGGAAATTTCATCCCCTTCAAAATGAGCATTGGATGGGATTTTTCTGATGAACTATGAAAATGTTATGCCTTGGTCAAGTTACAGTTGACTTTTCAACTGTCCAAAAATAGAAACTTTTGCATCTTGAGACTTTTTGAGCCATGCTTGTGGAATCATGATCAAGAATTGATCAAATGATGATTGTGGCTTCAAAATAAGATGTTGACCAAAAATTTTGACTTTTGACTGTCAAATGACCATTTTGCCCCTGCAGTTGACTGTGAAGCATTAAGGGCTTTTGACTGTGCAACTTGATGCTGTGAGCCTTGAAACTTGACATGTAGGTGCTTGACAATGTATATAGGCATATGGGACTTGATTGGACCCTTGAAAACCTCAATTTCTTTGCAAGAACCAAAACCCTAGTTTTGACTGTGTTAGGAGGCAATTGGACTGTGCAACCCTTGAGAGATTTTGAACCATTTGGAGATTGATCTTGACAAATCTTGAAGAATATGGGAGGGAAAATTTTGGGGTACAACACCCACATTGCAAAAGGCCAAGGTGCTGTCAAGATGTTCAGAGGGACTGGAGGTATGTGCACCTTATCAGCATAGACTTGGCACTTGTGACAGGTCCGAGAATGCTGATAACAGTCGGCTTCCATTGTGGACCAATAATATCCTGCCGAAGGATTTTCTTTGCCATGGTGTATCCACTGGAATGAGTTCCGAAAGTACCTTCATGTAACTCTACCATGATCCTTTCTGCTTCGTCCTTATCTACACAACGTAGTAAGGTTGAATCATGGTTACGCTTGTAAAGAATGCCATTATTGATGAAGAACTTCACCGCGAACCTCCTCAGAAACTTATTATCATTAACGGATGCACCCTCAGGGTATTCCTGAGCTTCAAGATACCTCTTTACCTCATGAAACCAAGGTTTATCTGTTACCTCCTCAGTCCCAATGTCATAGCAATGTGCAGGTTTATCCAATCTCTCGATGGTAATCTGGGGAGCCTCATTGTCCCATCTGACCTTGAACATAGAAGACATCATAGCCAGCGCATCCGCCAACTGATTCTCCTCCCTAGGGAAGTGTTCAAAGGTTATCTCCTCGAAGTGTGGAAGCAATGTCAATACATACTCCTTGTAAGGAATAAGATTTGGGTGTTTCGTATCCCACTCGCCTTTGATCTGACTGATCACGAGAGCGGAATCTCCGAAAACACTTAGAAACTTAATCCTTAGGTCAATAGCTGCTGGAAGACCCATAATGCACGCTTCATACTCCGCCATGTTGTTGGTGCAGTTGAAACATAATCGGGTGATGAATGGAGTATGAGAGCCTTCAGGAGATATGATCACGGTGCCAATGCCATTTCTCAAAGAGTTTGAAGCTCCATCAAAGTACATAGACCATTGGGATTCCTCCTCAGGTCCTTCATCCGGTCCAGGTGTCTCACAGTCGGTTACTATCATGATATTCTCATCCGGAAACTCAAAGTTCATAGACTGGTAATCGTCCACTGCCTGATGAGCCAAATGATCTTCCAACACACTTCCCTTGATTGCCTTTTGGGTCGTATATTGGATGTCATACTCAGTCAAGATCATCTGCCATCTTGCTATTCTTCCGGATAAGGCAGGCTTTTCGAAGATATACTTCATTGGATCCATCTTTGATATCAATAGAGTAGTGTGAGTCAGCATATACTGTCTCATCCGGCGAGCAGCCCATGCCAAAGCGCAGCAAGTTTTCTCAAGCAACGAGGATCGAGTCTCGCAGTCGATAAACTTTTTTCTAAGGTAGTAAATAACATGCTTTTTTCAGCCAGACTCGTCATGCTGCCCCAGCACACACCCCATTGAATTATCGAGTACTGTCAAGTATAAGATCAAAGGTCTCCCTTCAACTGGCGGCATCAGAATGGGTGGCTCTTGGAGATATTCTTTGATCCTTTCAAAAGCGGCATGACATTCATCATTCCATCTTACCACTTGATCTTTCTTCAGTAACTTGAAGATTGGCTCACAAGTAGCAGTCAAGTGTGAGATGAATCGGGCAATATAGTTCAGACGTCCCAAAAAGCCTCTGACTTCTTTTTCTGTTTGGGGAGCTGGAATTTCATGTATAGCCTTCACCTTTGCAGGATCCACTTGAATACCTTTATCACTTACAACGAAATCCAACAGCTTACCAGATGTCACCCCGAAGGTGCACTTGTTCGGGTTTAACCTCAGCTTGTACAACTTCAACCTATCAAATAGCTTCTGAAGATGGGCCAGATGTTCTTCCTCAGTCTGGGATATTGCAATCATGTCATCAGCGTATACCTCAATATCATGATGGATCATGTCATGGAACAAAGCGACCATGGCGCGCTGATACGTTGCCAAAAAATTTTAATCCGAAAGGCATGACCTTGTAGCAAAAGGTACCCCATTGAGTAACAAAGGTTGTCTTCTCCATATCCTTGGAAGCCATTTTAATCTGATTATAACCGGAGAAACCATCCATAAAGGAGAAGACCTTATGTTGTGCCGTGTTGTCTACCAGAACGTCGATATGAGGCAGAGGGAAATCATCCTTGGGACTTGCCCTGTTCAGATCCCTATAGTCAACACACATTCGAACTTTACCATCCTTCTTCGGCACAGGAACCACGTTGGCCACCCACTGTGGGTAAGAAGTAACTGCTAGAAAACTGGCGTCAAACTGCTTCATAACTTCAGCCTTGATTTTCCCAGACATCTCTGGGCGCATTCAGCGAACTTTCTGTTTCACTGGAGGACAGTCTTCCTTAGTAGGCAAGCGGTGAACCACGATATCAGTATCCAACCATGGCATATCTTCATAAGACCGGGCAAAGATCTCCACATAGTCACGCAACATCTGAATCAACCGTTGCTTAACACTAGCTTCCAGATTTGCACCGATCTTGACCTCTTTCTTGTCTACCTCTGTACCCAGATTTACTGTTTCCACTGGCTCTTCGTGCGGCTGTATAGCCCTCTCTTCCTGAAGTAACAGTCTAGCAAGTTCACCAGGAACTTCGCAATCATCTTCACCTTTGTCTTCGGCTAAGTTGATCGGACTTTCGAAGTCATAACCGGCAGTAGCAAAGTCGTTATCAGTGGGATCCAAAGTGGATGTAGACCTGTATATGTGAGTGTGTGTAAAATAGTTGTTTTGCAAGATAAAAAGAAAAACAAGGAGCGTAAAATTTGAAATGCAAGAAAACGTCCAATGCTTTTATTAATGATATATGGAAATGACACACATAAAGCCCTCACAAACAAATCCACGGTGTCTCGGGTAAGGCACCGGGCCGTAAAGTTTAAAATTGTCTGTTACAAATTTGAAACAAAAGTCTCATTACTGGGTAATAAAAGAAATTGGGACGAAGTCCTTTTCCGTCCAATTGCTTAGTCCACCATCAGTAGTTGGGTAGATCCAACTATCAAACTCAGATTCTTCAACACCGTCTTCAATAGAATTTACTCCTGAATTGCTGATAAACAGGGGAGGTCCTCCGATCTGCGCACGCCGAACAACCCTTTGAGCTTCTGCAGTGAAACCCAAACCAAACTTGTTAGTCTTATGTGTAACGTCAGGGAGTTAGCCCCAATTCGCACACCCACCTTTCTCAACAACAGCCCGAGCATCCTTGAGGGAAGCCATCTTCATTGGAGGATCTTCAGTGACTGTTTTAGTTGATGCCAGCGTCTGGGGGACTTCTTCAAAATGTTGAAACGGGGTCTCAATGAACTCCCCGTCCATCTCCACATACCGGAAAGAGTTGAGGTGGATCACCATGTACTCCTCTTCTCCTTGTACCGTAACAATTTTCCCCTTCACTGGGTATTTCAGCATCTGGTGAAGCGTAGAAGTCACTGCCCCAGCTTTGTGGATCCACGGGCGACCCAGCAAACAAGAATAAGATGGATGAATGTCCATCACATAGAATGTAGACGCGAAAATCTGAGAACCAACCTTAACTGGAATATCCACTTCTCCATGTATCATTCTCTTGGACCCGTCAAAGGCCCTAACCACAATGTTGCTTGGCTTCAGCACCAAACCTTCACAGTCCAACTGGTCTAAAGCTTTCTTAGGCAAAACGTTCAACGAGGACCCATTATCCACCAATACATGAGTTAGAGTAGTGCCCCTGCACTCAATGGAGACATGCAGGGCATCATTGTGATTCTTCCCCTTAGCATTCAAGTCTGCATCGGAGAAACCTAACCCATTATCTGTTGTCAGACTAGCCACGCAATCTTTAAACTGATCAGCTGATGTCTCTTGCGGCACATGTGCAGTCTTCTGGAAAGCAATCAGAGCCTTAGCATGGGCCTCTGAACACAACAATAAGGACAACATAGAGATCTTCGACGAGGTTTTCCCCAGCTGTTCGACTACATTGTAGTCGCTTTTCTTGATGATCTTTAGAATTTCCTCTATCTCCTGTCTAGAGGCCTCAACAGTAATCTTCCTCGGTGCCTCCGTCCGGGCAGGCTCACCGGTGGTCCCTTTGCCCCGAGTGTCAGCTGACTCGGTGACAGGGGTAAGAATTGGAACTTGAGCAAGGACAGTAGCAGATGTGTTGGTCGGCGTAATAACAACAGGCTTCTGAACAGTTGGTGGAGAGATCTCAGGGGAGAAAAGTATTCCACTGCGGGTGACTTTACTAGATCCAACAATATTGCTGACATTAGTATCAGCCTCTTCATCCTTCAAATCTTGTTTAACCCCGTGATAATACACGTCAGCCCTATAGTTCCATGGGACAACCTTATCTGACGTATAGGGGATAGGTCCAGGAATAGTAATGATCAAGGGAGCGATTCTCGGAACAAATGTAATTTTAATAGGCTTTCTCGCGGAAGCCTTGGAAGAATTGTCGAAAATGGTGATTATAGAAATGTCTTCAAAAGGAACCAATGGAACAAAAGTTTTCTCAAACAGAATTTCTTTGTTATCCATTAGGCGTTGGACACCTGACTTCAAAAGATGGCAACCAGTAGGTAAGACGAAACACAGATGGCAACCTTCATTACAGCCCGGAAATAAACCGACTAACAGAAGGTTCTTCTTCACAGTCATTAATGGAGTAGCAATGTCTTTCACAGAAGATACAAACACATCATCATCCACATCATTTACTCCATGATTTGGCATAAGAGCAGTCATAACATTAGGTTTTTCTGGCGTTTCGAACTCAATCTCCTTAGCGTCAATCAGATCTTGTACCTTATTCTTCAAGACCCAACAATCATTCGTATCATGCCCCGGGCTATCAGAATGAAAAGCACAGCGGGCGTTCGGATTGTACAGCAGTGATGTTGTATTGGGATTCTTCGGGGCTTCCTTCGGGATCACCAAGTTGGTCTTTAACAACTGCAGAAGAATCTGAGACAGGGTCATATGGAGCTGAATGAATTGTCTTCGTGGCCTCTTGGCTGATTGTTGCATTGTGTGGCAACAGTTGGTCTTGATATAACAACCGCATTGACTGCTTGGCGGCGCTCAGGTCTATTCTGGCTTTTTAAACTGTAAACTACACTGGACTCCTTCTTAAAAGGCTTCTTCTCGGTACTTAACGAAGCACCCTTTTGTATCTTACCGCTCTTGATACCGGCCTCAACTCTTTCCCCGGTCATAATCAGCTCAGTAAACCCGGACGATGAACTTCCAATCAGATGGTTGAAATACGGACCAGACAAGGTCCCCAGAAACATATCCACCAACTCCATGTCAGCCAGCGGGGGTTGTACTCTTCCAGCAAGGTCCCTCCATTTCTGAGCATAGTATTTGAAACCTTCGCTCGCACCCATAGACATACCCTAAAGTTGGATACGCGTGGGAGCGAGGTCGGTATTATACTGGTACTGCTTGTAAAAAGCAGCAGCAAGGTCTTCCCAATTACGGATACTAGATCCTTCCAACTGGTAAAACAATTCAAGTTGAGCCCCTGAAATACTATCTTGAAAGAAGTGGATCCAGAGGTTCTTATCAGCAGTGTATGGCTGGATCTTTCTAACATACAAGCGGAGGTGCAGCTTTGGACAAGAAACCCCGTCGTATTTAGCAAATATTGGTGCTTTAAACTTGTGGGGAATCACCACCCCAGATGACAAAACCAAATCACCAAAGTCCAATCCGGGTACCTTCTGGATCTCCATCGCACTTAACCGGTCTTCAAGCTGTTTATACCTATCCTCAGCCGGAGGATACTGGTCTTCGTCAAAGTCAGTCTAGTTGTCAGAAACCACAGGGCTAAGAGCCCTCCTTTCTTCCTGGTTTTCTCTCCCTTCAGGTGAGTGAGATAAATCAACATCTTCCCGCATATTATTTCCAAATCTGCGACCCATATTCAGTAGGACCGTCTTCTTCTTCTTCTTCTTCTTATCCTTCAAGATAAGAGTCTTCAGATCTTGCTGACCCTTGGCCAGGTTCTTGAACATTTCCTGGAACTGAGTGTTTTGAGCTTGTAGAGCCTTGATAGCTTGATCAGTTGATGTTTCAGCAGACATGATGCTGAAATAAACAGCGGAGAAGATAAGCGACCTGTAAGGGTACCTATGATGAGGTGAATGGAAATTAAATGCGTATGATATGATTTCATAGACTTTAGGGATTCAAATTCATAAGCCAAAAGGAAACACACTTTTATTAGATTAAAAAAAACTTGAAATAATGTCTGACAAATGCCTTTAAGGCGTTACAAAAAACTATAAAGTAAATCAAAACTAGAAATAACAAAAGACATCAGTGCTCCCATGGTCGTTTTTCGTTGGTGCTGACATAGTCGTTGAGGACCTTCTCATTCTCCAGCTGCCTTGTAAGCTTTAGAATCTTCCGCTCCTGCTCGTGATACTTTTCTCTGTAAGTATCCCGCTCTTCTCTCAACTGGATCCACGACCTCTTTAATGCCCCAATGTCAGTTGGCATGTACGGATGTAGGACAGTAGAAGGAACCCCTTCTTCATCAGCATTTTCAACAATTACCGGTAAGACAGCTTCGTACGGCATTCCCAGCTTTTGGGCACGGATTCGAACCCATCGGAGATATGGTTCCATTGGAAGAGAGGTCTTCATCCCTAACTCGTGTGGATCAGACCTGTGTACCCTGTTCCAAGCTCGTATGAACCTGCGGCGATGCTCCTCACTATCCCCTTGGAAGTCAAAAACAATGCTCGAAAGCAACAACTCATGAGGTCCGTCCCTTCTAACTCACCCAAATTGTCGCAAGGCCAGACAAGGATTATAGGTGATCCCCCCCTAATTCCAAGCAAAGGAACATTAGGGTATTCTCCGCAGCGATCAATAATAGCTACTTCTTCCATGTCTTTAGTACTCCAGATGATGTATGTGTGAGCTAGGGACATAATTCTATAGGCCCATCCCATTCCTTCCTTGTACTTCAAAACAGATTTGGGGAGGTGAGAAATAAACCACCTCGCCAGCAATGGTGCACAACACATAAGGGTTCCCAGTTTCCGAGCAGTACGGGCATAAAGAGCATGTAGAATATCCCCTAAGAGAGTGGGCACAGGATTACGGGACATAAAGATTTTTACTGCGTTCACGTCGACGAAAGAATATGAATTAGGAAACAACACCAAACCATATATGAGAAGAGCCAGGATGTCTTCGAAGGCTTGAAAGTCTAAACTGTCCCAAAACTGATTAGCCTGATCAACCAAAAACTTAGCCAAGAAGCCTTTTGTCCCACTCCGAGTTTCCCAATTAGACATTACGTCAGCCTTTGTCAGATGTAGGGTTGTAGCAATATCTTCGGGCCTAAGAGCTTTCTCCCAACCGGTAAATGGCGTCTGCTCTAGAATAGAAATGCCAAGTAGATCAGAGAACTCTTCCAAGGTAGGGACCAACTGATAGTCCGGGAAGGTGAAACAGTGGTACAATGGATCAAAGAACTGGCACAAGACACTCAACATATGCTTATCCATTTTGGAAGTGACCAAACCAAGGAGGTGACCATGTCTTCTGATAAAGGAAGAAGTATCTGGAACTTTAGAAACCAAATCTCTAAGCTGAGTAGGAATCTGTACAAAGCTGATCCGAATAGTGTTTCTACACATAGAGGCCATGACCTACAAAACAGAACAAAGATGAATCCCCTCTGTCTTTGAAATAGGTTATTCTGATGAAAGATTCATGCAATGTCATGATGCATGATGTTATGATGGAAACACATCACAAGTATTCACAGATAGCAAACATGGTAAGGGCAAACAAGTCACACAGTAACCCTTAGATTTCAGGCTGGCATGGAGTTTAGGTATTACCCTCTTTCAGTTTAGTTGGTTCAACTTGTCCTAGTAATAGTAACTGGGTTCTAGAGGATCTCAATATCACTGACCACCCTCGATCGGTCATAAT
Organism: Vicia faba; assembly: GCA_948472305.1. Taxonomy (NCBI): domain Eukaryota; kingdom Viridiplantae; phylum Streptophyta; class Magnoliopsida; order Fabales; family Fabaceae; genus Vicia; species Vicia faba. The sequence goes on from OX451738.1 coordinate 102,045,293, forward strand.
TCCAGTTTGGCAACCTTTTCTTGCAGCCGGAATCATCGCGAGAGTTTGGTCTTAATGAGTGTAGCATACTGCTACTCTTCTATGGCCAAGTTGGTCAATTATAGGTTCTAAGGTCAGTTGGTGCTTAATGACCCCTTAGAAGACTCATATTCTCCTTGTTCCACCATAAGGGATATCGATACAAACTAAAGTGCCACACCAATGTAGCTACTGCTTCAACCGTATCGGTCTACGCTGTACAATTCCCTCACAGTCTATTGCTACTTACCAAAATGGTATCCCCAAATCCGGGTTAGGATCTATAGTAACTCTGATTCAAACCCACAAAGATAAAGCATACAAATCAAGCAATTGAAAACATTATGATGAATTATTCCTAAGGTACACCCCACTTAAAATTTCCCCAGCAGAGTCGCCAGTTCTGTGATACGGTGGGAAGAACTGACTGTTTTTTGGAATGCTGGTTCATGTTTTGCGTTTGTGTTCGCAAAATGTCGCGGTAAGCAAGAGTCGCCACCGACTTTTATTTTATCCAACAAGGAAAGGAAAAAAGCACAGAAAAATTCCTTTTTTTGAGATATTTCTGAGTACGGGGGGTAGATTATAGAAAGGGAAGGTATTAGCACCCTTTCTATCCGTAGTTATCTACGGGCTCTTAGGTACTTGCTCATCATTTACAAAATGTTTTCTTTGTGCTTGTGGGTTTGAAAAGTTTTTGTTTTTTGTAACTTCGATTTAACTCTTGTTTCTGTCCTCAAGAGTGTAATGAAGTGTTTTTGAAAACTTTGTTTAAAAAGGAGTGTAAGTGTGAAAAATTTGTTTTGTTTTGGATGAGCAAGTATCTAAGAACTATCTACCTACTCGAAAAAGGAATCACTCTATGTTAATTTCCTTTAGACAATGCTATCCCACTAATAGTGAGTAGGTAGCATCATCGTTGGAGTTTGAGGGTCAATTCGAAAGAGGGACATACGGTCACTAAAGCAATGTTTAGGATGTATTAGCGATAACCCTAATGTCTTAGATCATTTATTTGAGGAAACAATTTCCGAGGCAACCATTTTGAGGCAACTATGATCTTTTAGACAAGAGGGCGACCTCTAAAATACCCTATACTCAATGACCGTTTACGAAGGCAACCAAGTAGGGTGTACCCTAGGAGTGCGCATGTGCGAGTGTGTCGTTTTCAGTTATTTTTATCTTTGTACATGTTTAGGGTGATCTACTTTGATTTTAGATTAAGCATTCATTCTTGTCATGCAAACCCTATTATCAAACATCTAGCAGTTGTATAATTTGCAGAAATTAAAGGTGCAGAAATTAAACTAAATTATTACAAGGCGTCGGGTATTTACATCGCCAAAAGCAACCCTTTGAAAATAAAATAAAATAAAAGCAGAAAAATAAATAAAACGTCCTAATTATTTATTACAAACCGGGAGCAGATACATTAACTGGATAAAGAAAAATAAAGCGCGAGGGAAATTAAATCGAATGCGAATTAGGGTTTTGACCTTTTTAAAAGAAAATGCTTTTTTTTTTATTTTTTTTATTTTAAGACAAGAAATTAAATCCTAAATTAAATACTAAATTAGAAATTAAATAAATTAATTAATGAAAAATAATTAATGACATATTTTTGGAGATTTTTTTGTTAATTTAAGAAAGAAATTAAAATAATTAAATTAGAGTTAAAACCTAATGATTTCTAATTAATTTTAAATATTTACAAAATAAATTAAAGTTATTCTAGAATTAAAACCTAATTAATTAATTAAAATTTATTAAAGAAAAATAAAGTTCTGAATTTTAATTGGACAAAAATGTATTTTTATGATTTTTTGATAAAAAATATTGGTTATTGATTAAAATAAATAAATGAAATAAACAAAATAATAGAAAAGTAAGAAAGTGGGCCTGATTTTGGGTGCGTAGAAAGCAAATTCGCTGGCCCATTTGAAGCTGATCCAATTGACTTTTTCTGATCCTGTGTACATGCGTTGACTATCCTTTTGGTGCACCCTTGATGCTGACCACCAGATCTAGCCATCTGGCGTGTTGATTGGTGAGGGAGTATGATGACCATCAAGCTGGCATGTGCACTGGATTATCTACAAGAAAACATTATTGAGAAAATAGGGGGACCTGGGATTCGAACCCAGGTCCTGAAGGGAAATACACGTTATGCTTGCCACCACGCCATGTTGTTTCAATTGTTAGTATGATACAAAATAATTATAATATAATAAAACAAGTTTCATTGGATAAATATAAAAAATAGCGCACCAGATTTGAATGGACTAATGGGGGCGTGACGCGCATTGTCCCTGTCCTCTGGACCGTGGCTAAAAGTCACAACACATATACCTACAGACAAATGTTCGTCGCTGTAAACAGGGGCTCCTCCCAAATCTCCCACAGGCCATGGAAATGCATTCTAAAACCATGGTTGAGTTCGTCTCAACCTGCTGATCACAACCATAGCTATTATCATGGCCAATTTTTCCTGAAACGAAAAACCCCAAAAATGAGAACCAAACCCTAGCAATGGTGGATCTCCATATAGGTCAGATAAATGCAATTGGTTATTACAAAAAGCTTGCAAATGATTTGTAGATTCAAAATATGCTATCAATTCATGCTAACTATGCCTAATTTCAAAAATATGAAATCAAGAACAGGGCGGATTCGTAAGGGACTTACAGCGCTTGGGAGGGTCTGAAAACGCGTTGTCTTGGTTGCTTTCGTTTGTGGAGATGGCCATGAAGAGATTGAGACAAGTCTCAAGTATTGAAATTGCCTCTATGCCCTGTTTCGATCTCAAGCTTTTTCTTGTTTTTTGCAAACTTTGTTTTGCCTCTAGAACTGATTTCCATCCCTGATTTCTGTCTGCATCGCTTCCTTATGTAATGCACAATGCATTAGGTTTGAATTTGCTGTCCAAATCTTCCTCTATCAATGCTTGAATATTTTATTTTATTTTATTTTACAACCTTCCAAATTTGATCCAAATCACATATTTTTGTACACTTATGCCTTGATACGAGTTTGATGGGGTGCAAGCTGTCCATTGAGACCTGAAATCATCAAAAGATCTTTGGTTATCAATATTTTTGATTTTATTTGATTTAATTTGGTTAAAAATGAATTAATTCAAATAAAAATCAAATGAAATAATAAAAATATGATATGGACACATGGCCAAGGCTAGAGCACGTGGGAAATAATGCCAACCCAAAACAAGTGAAAAAGAATGGGCCCATTTGGCAAAATTTGAAGTTTTGGGGATAGTTGACTTTTGGCAATTTTGCATAAAAGTCCAACTTCAACAATGCATAACTTCCTCAATTTTGAACTTTTGTAGGTGTTCTTGGACTTTTTTGAAAGATTGAGATGTCCTCTAATCAACCCTTTTTGTATCATATCATTTTGATATTCCATGTTCAAGTTAGAAGCATTGACAAAAAAGGTGTTTTTGTTGACTTTCAAAAATGACCTATAATGTCAAAATTCATAACTTCTTGTGAGTGCATATTTTGATCTTGGGGTATGAATATGGATTGTAGGTAATTGAATCCTCTTCATAATGAGCTTTGGATGGGTCATTTATCATAAATTATGAGAAAGTTATGTTTGGTCAAAGTTGAGTTGACTTTTCCTACAAAACCCTAATTTGGCAACTTTTGAATCTTGATGAATTTTGAACAATCCTTGATGAATCATGATCAAACCTTGATAAACTGATGAAATATCCTTCAAAATGAGAATGTTGACAAAAAAATTTGAAGTTTGACTGTATTTGGGTCACAGTTGACTTTTGCCCTAGCATAGTCAACTTTTGGACCTTTTGAGCAATTGAATGAGAAAATTCCTCTGTAAGGCTTGAAACTTGACATGGATGATCTTGAGAACATATTAGGACATTGGTGAGATCTTTGGGTCACTTGGAATCAAGGATCTTGATGCAATACAAAACCCTAATTTGAGTAAACTGCCTTAGGAGAGAGCTTGTCTGACCAACCCTTGAGCAACCTTAAGTAACTTGGAGATCTTTCTTGCAATGTTTTGAGAAATATGGGAGGGAAAATTTTGGGGTACAACACATAGGAACAGAGATGAAGCTTGGGACAAGACACCCCATCATACTTCGCGAAAATTGGAGCTTTAAACTTTTGTGGGATGACTACCCCCGACACCAATCCCAGCTCTTTAAAATCCAGCCCAGGTATTCTATGGATCTCCATATCGCTCAATCGATCCTCTAATTGCTTGTATCTATCCTTAGTGGGAGGATACTGCTCATGATTGTAGTCTGTGTCATCCTCGGAAACTCTCGGACTAGGTTCTTCCCCCCTTGTGTCGCCCTCTTGGTTCTCCCCTTCTTTGGATGAAGAGGTCAGATCAACCGTTTGCTTCAACGTTCCCCTAAATCTTCTGCCCAGATTTAGGACATCGACGATCTTCTTATTCTTATTCTTTTTCTCCTTCAGAATAAGGGCCTTCAGGTCTTCCTTCCCCTTAGCTAAGGCTACGAACATTTGCTGAAATTGGGCATTTTGTGCCTGTATATCCTTGATGCTTTGTTCAGAAGACATTACTGCTGAAATAAACAGCGAAGAAGATGAGAAATCTGTTATGGTACCTGTTATGCAATTATGTATGTTGTACCCCAAACTTTTCCCTCTCATATCCTCAATACATTGCAAGAAAAATCTCCAAGTTGCTCAAGGTTGCTCAAGAGTTGGACAATCAAGCTATCTCCTAAGGCAGTCAACCCCAAATTAGGGTTTTGTGTTGCATCAAGATCTTTGAATCCAAATGACCTCAAGTGCTCCCCAATGTCATAATAGGTTCTCAAGGTCATCCATGTCAAGTTTCAAGCCTTGCAGAGGAAGTTTGCTCAGCCAATTGCTCAAAGGGTCCAAAAATCAACTGTGCTAGGGCAAAAGTCAACTGTGACCTACATACAGTCAAACTTCAAGATTTTTTGTCAACATTCTCATTTTGAAGGATATTTCATAATTTTATCAAGGGTTTATCATGATTCATCAAGGATTGCTCAAAATTCATCAAGACTCAAAAGTTGCTAAATTAGGGTTTTGTAGGAAAAGTCAACTCAACTTTGACCAAGCATAACTTTCTCATACTTTATGAGAAATGACCCATCCAAATCTCATTTTGAATAGGATGCAATTTCCTAAAATCCATCTTCATATCCCAAGATCATAAAATACACTCAAAATAAGTTATAAATTTGGACATTATAGGTAATTTTTGAAAGTCAACAAAAACACCTTTTTTCAAAAGCTTATACCTTGAGCATGGAATATCAAAATGAGATGATACAAAAAGGGTTGATTATAGGACATCTCAAGCTTTCTAAAGAGTCCAAGAACACCTCTAAAAGTACAAAATTGAAGAAGTTATGCATTGTTGAAGTTGGACATTTTTGCAAAATTGCCAAAAGTCAACTATCCTCAAAACTTCAAATTTTGTCAAATGGGCCCATGCTTTTCCACTTGATTTGAGCTTGCATAGTTTACCACGTGTCCTAGCTTCATACATGAGCCCACATTCTATTTTTATTATTTTATTTTATTTTTTATTGAATTTATTCATTTTAAATCAATTTAAATAATATAAAATCCAAACTTTGATTACCTAAGATATTTTTGGTTGTTTCAGGTCGTAATTATCATCATGATCATCATCAAACTCGAATCATACAAGATCATGTGCAAAAAGATTGATTTTTGGCAAATTTGGAAAGGTTTAAAGAGTGAATCAAATCAAATCTCAATGCATTGATTTAGAGAGACTGAGTCCAAATTTGTTACCCTAGCACATTGTACCATACATAAGCAAGCCACAAGGAACAAAATAAGGGTTGGAGTCTGCAAGAACAGGCAGAACAAAAGTTGCAAAATTCACTAAAAAGTGTGGCATCGAATCCATAATTAGAGGCAATTTCAGAAGCTTAGACCGGTCCCAATCGATTCCTGGGTGATCACACAACATTCCTTGATCAAAAGCACGCGTCCTCAGACCTTCAAAAGCGCTGTAAGTATCACGATACCAAGCTTTGTTCTTGAAATCGCAACTCATTATTTTGGCATCCTTTAAACAAACTAATGGCATATTTGTAATCACCAGATCATTTCCCATCCTTTTGCATTATTTGATTTCATTTATATACTCTGTGGCGCAAACTACCATTGTTAGGGTTTTGCATCTTGGTTTAGGGTTTTTCGTTTCAGGTAAAATTAGCCTTAATAATGGCTATAGTCGTGACCGGAAGAGGGAGACGAACTCAACCATGGGTTCAGAATGCATTTCCATGGCGCCTATAGGATTTTAGAGATGCTTGACTTATAGCTACGGACTTTTGTCTGTTGGTATAGGCTAGAGTTGTTTTAGCCATGGTTCAACAAAGAAGACGATGACGTGTCGCATCCCCATTCGCCCGTTCAAATAGCACGCACATTTTTTTGTTTTTTCTGGCATATAATTTGTTTTCTTTTATTATTATTGTTGTGTAATATATTAACAAACGAAGCAAAACAACGTAGTGGCAAGGCAAGCTGGCAATCACCATCAAGACCTGGGTTCGAATCCCAGGTCCCCCACTTTCTTTGTTAATTTTATTCTTCAGGTGATCATGTACATGTCCAAGGCTACAACATACCATGCACCAGCAAGCAACCAATTGCCAGATGGCCAGAGGCCAGTTCTGGTGGCCAAGATTTGATGGTCTATCATAGACCAAGTTAACACGCGCCTACTGGATCTCAAAAGTCAACAATGCCAGATCTAAATGGGCCTCAAAATTGCTTCTCAAACACCAATTTCAGGCCCACACCCCTTTTCTCTTATATTTACTTATTTTATTTTAATTATTTGTTTTGTTATTTTATTTAATTACTAACCAATTAAAATTCAGCCTTTTTTTTTATAAAATAAAATCACCAAAAAATATTTTAATCAAATTAAATGTTAACTTTTATTTTTATTAATAAATACTAATAAAATTAAATTATGTTCTTAATTAGAATAACTTTAACATTTTTGTAAATAAATTAAAATTAAATTAGATTTAATTAGGTTTTTACTAATTCAATTAATTTTATTTTTCTTTCTTAAAATACCAAAAAACCTAAAAATATTAATTAATTTATTTATTTAATTTAATTTAGTAATTAACTTAGATTAATTTCTTTCTTAATTCAAAAAACAACAAAAATTCTTTTCTTTAACAAAAAAGGGTCAAATCCCTAGAACTTTGCGCCCGATTTAATTTCCCGCACACGACTTATTTATTCAATATTGTACTTGCTCCCGGATTGTAATAGCTTAATAGGACTTTTATTTATATTTTTATCGCTTTATTTATTTTTAAAGGGTTTGTCTTTGGCGATGTAAATACCCGACGCCTTGTAATTTAATTTCCGCACTTTTGTTTTCCGCAAATTATAACTGTTAGTGTTTGATAATAGGATGGCATGACAAGATTGAATGTTTTAACCTAAAATCAACTTAGATAACCATTAACATGTACAAAGATAAAAATAATTGAAAAACAACACACTCGCACATGCGCACTCTTAGGGTACACCCCGCTTGGTTGCCTTCGTACGCGGTCATTGAGTATAGGTAGTTTTAGAGGCCGCCCTCCTGTCTAAAAGATCATAGTCGCCTCAAAACGGTTGCCTCAGATATTGTTGCCTCAAAACAAATGATATAAGACATTAGGGTTACCGCTAAGGCGTCCTAACATTGCTTTAGTGATCGCACGTCCCTCATTCGAATTGACCCTCAAACTCCAACGACGGTGCTACCTACTCATTCATAGTGGGATAGCATTGTCTAAAGGAATATAGCATAGAACGATTCCTTTTTTCGAGTAGGTAGATGGTTCTTAAGTACTTGCTCTTTCAAAAAAAACAAAAAACTTTTCATACCTACACTTTTCGAACAAAGTTTTCAAAAACAGTTCATACACTCTTGAGGACAGAAGCAAGAGTTAAATCGAAGTTTTCAAAACAAATTTTTTTTCAAACCCACAAGCACAAAGAAAGTAATATTTTGGAAACAATTGAGCAAGTACCTAAGAGCCCGTGGATAACCACGGATAGAAAAGGTGCTAACACCTTCCCTTTCTTTAATCTACCCCCCGAACCCGAGAAGCATCTCGAAAAAGGAATTTTTCTGTGCTTTTTTTCCTTTCCTTGTTGGATAAAATAAAAGTCGGTGGCGACTCTTGGTTACCGCGACATTTTGCGAAAAGAAACGCAAAACGCAAACCAGCATTCCAAAACAGTCAGTTCTTCCCACCGTATCACAGAACTAGCGACTTTGTTGGGGATATATTTTCTAAGTGGGGTGTACCTTAGGAATAGTTCATACTGTTTTCAATTGCTTGACTTGTATGCTTTATATTTGTGGGCTTGAATCGGAGTTACTATAGATCCTAACCCGGATCTGGGGGATACCCTTTAGGTAAGTAGCAATAAACTGTGAGGGAACTGTACGGAGTAGATCGATACAGTTGAAGCAGTAGCTACGTTGGTGTGGCACTTTAGTATGTACCAATATCCCTTGTGGCGCAACGAGGAGAATATGGGTCTGCTAAGGGGTCATTAAGCACCAACTGACCTTAGAACCTTTAAATTGACCAACTTGGCCATAGAATAGTAGCAGTATGCTACACTCATTGTGACTAAACTCTCGCGATGATTCTGGCTGCAAGAAAAGGTTGCTAAACTGGAATTATGACCGATCGAGGGTAGTCAGTGATATTGAGATCCTCTAGAACCCGGTTACTATTTTTAGGACAGGTTTAAGCTAACTAAACTGAAAAAGGGTAATGCCTAAACTCCTTGCTAGCCTGAAATCTAAGGGCTATCTGTGTGACTTGTGTGCCTTTACCATGTTTGCTATTTGTGGATACTTGTGGTGTGTTTTCTATCATGACATCATGACATCATAAAATTGCATGCATCCTGCATCAAGACTAACCTATTTCAAAGACAAAAGGGATTCATCTTTGTTCTATTTTGTAGGTCATGGCACCCATGCGTAGAAACACTATCCGGATCAACTTTGTCCAAGTTCCCACTCTGCTTAAAGAATTGGTTGCAAAGATGCCAGATACTACCTCCTTCATCAGAAGACATGGGCACCTTCTTGGTTTGGTCACCTCCAAGATGGATGAACAGATGATGAGAGTCTTAGTCCAGTTCTTTGATCCACTGTACCATTGCTTTACTTTTCTGGACTACTAGTTGGTCCCTACCTTGGAAGAGTTCTTTGATCTACTGGGTATCTCTATTCTGGAGCAAACCCCGTTCACAGGTTGGGAAAAGATCCTCAGGCCAGAAGAGATTGCTTCAGCCCTCCATCTGACAAAGGCTGAGGTAATGGCTAATTGGGAGACTCGTAGTAGAGCAAAGGGCTTTTTGACTAAATTCTTGGTGGGTAAAGCTAATCATTTCTGGGACAGTCTAGACTTCCAGGAATTTGAAGACATTCTGGCTCTTCTGATATATGGTTTGGTGTTGTTTCCTAACTCCGATTTCTTTGTTGACGTGAATGCGGTAAAAATCTTCATCTCCGGTAATCTTGTGCCCACTCTCTTGGGTGACATTCTTCATTCTCTTTATGCCCGTACTGCTCAGAGGCGGGGAACCCTTATGTGTTGTGCTCCGTTGTTGGCGAGGTGGTTTATTTCTCACCTCCCCAAATCAGTTCTAAAGAACAAGGAAGGCATGGGCTGGGCCTACAGGGTTATGTCTCTCTCTCATAATGACATCATTTGGACTATCAAGGGTATGGACGAGGTGGCTATTATTGATCGCTGTGGGGAGTACCCCAATGTTCCACTGATAGGAACCAATGGAGGAATCACTTATAATCTGTGCTTGGCCTTACGTCAGTTTAGGCGAGCTAGAAGAGAAGGACCTCATGAGTTGCTAATGCCTATTATTGTCTTTGATTTCCAAGGAGATAGTGACGAGAAACGCCGCAGATTCATAAGAGCTTGGGATAGAGTACACAGGTCTGATCCACATGAGATGGGTGTGAAGACTTCTCTACCAATGGAACCATATCTCTGATGGGTTCGCATATATGACCAAAAGCTGGGGATGCCCTACGAATCCGTCTTGCCTCTCATTGTTGAGGTTGCTGATGATGAGGGGGTTCCTCCTACCATCCTACACCCTTACATGCCTACTGACATTGGGGCATTGAAGAGGTCCTAGATGCAGCTGAGGGAAGAACGGGATACTTACCGAGAAAAGTATCACAAGCAAGAGCAGAAGATTCAGAAGTTGATAAGGCAGTTGGAGAACGAGCGGATCCTCAATGATTATGTCCGCACCAACAAGAAGCGACCATGGGAGTATTGATTGTCTTTTGATTATTTCTAGTTTTGGTTTACTTTTCAGTATTTCCCTTCTTGTAACGCCTTAAAGGCATATTTTGAACAATTGATTTCAAAGTTTATCTAATAAAAGTTTATTTTGTTTTTGTTTACGAATTTGAATCTCTCGACGTCTTTGAAATCATATCATACGCATATCATTCCCATGCACCTCATAACAGGTACCCTTACAGGTTTTCTCATCTTCTTCACTGTTTATTTCAACATCATGTCTTCTGAAATTTCAACTGAACAAGCAATCAAGGCTCTGCAGGCTCAAAATGCCCAATTCCAAGAGTTGTTCATGAATCTGGATAAGGGTCAGCAAGATCTAAAGGCCCTTATCCTGAAAGATAAGAAGAAGAAGAAGAAGAAGAAGAAGAAGAAGAAGACGGTTCTATTTAATATGGGTCGCAGATTTGGAAACGATTTGCGAGAAGAGGTTGATTTGACCCACTCATCTGGAGGGGGAGATAATCAGGAAGAAAGGAGGGCTCCTAGCCCTGTGGTTTCAGACAATGAGACGGACTTTGATGAAGACCAGTATCCTCTGGATGAGGATAGATACAAGCAACTGGAAGATCGGCTGAGTGCGATGGAAGTTCAGAAAGTGTCTGGTCTAGACTTTGGTGATCTGGGTCTGTCATCTGGGGTGGTGATTCCCCATAAATTTAAAGCACCAACCTTTGCCAAGTACGACGGGGTTTCTTGCCCAAAACTGCACCTCCGTTTGTATGTTAGAAAGATTCAGCCATACACTGCTGACAAGAACCTCTGGATCCACTTCTTTCAAGACAGTCTCTCAGGGACTCAGCTTGAATGGTTTTACCAGCTGGAAGGAGCTAGTATTCATAATTGGTAAGATTTGGCCGCTGCCTTCTACAAGCAGTACCAATACAATGTCGACCTTGCTCCCATGCGTACCCAACTCCAGGGTATGTCCATGGGTGTGGGTGAAGGTTTCAAAGATTATGCTCAGAAGTGGAGGGACCTCGCCGGAAGAGTGCAACCACCCTTGGCTGATTGGGAGCTTGTGGATATGTTTTTGGGGACCTTGTTTGGTCCGTACTTTAACCATCTGATTGGAAGTTCATCGTTCGGGTTTACAGAGCTGATCATGACCGGGGAAAGAATTGAGGCTGGTATCAAATCCAGTAGAATACAGAAGGGTGCTTCATCAGGCACCGAGAAGAAGCCTTTTAAGAAAGAGTCGAGTGTTGTTTACGGTTCAAAAAGTCAGAATAGACCTGAACACCGCCAAACTGTTAATGCGGTGGTTATATCAAGACCTGCTGGTGCTCCTCAGCGCAACAATCAGTCAAGGGCCGAGAGACCTCGAAGACAATTCACTCAGCTCAACATGACTTTATCCCAGATTATGCCGCAGTTATTAAAGACCAGTCTAGTGATTCCAAGGGAGGCCCCGAAGAATCCAAATACAACATCACCGAAGTACAACCCTAATGCCCGCTGTGCTTTTCACTCCGACAGCCCGGGGCATGATACGGATGATTGCTGGGTTTTAAAGAATAAGGTACAAGACCTGATTGATGCTAAGGAGATCGAGTTCGGAGTATCAGAAAATCCTAAACAAGATGCAGGGGTGAACGCTATCGGGGATGACGATGATGAAGAGTTTGATATTGACATCTGGATATACCCGACTGCTAATGGTGGATTAAGCAATTGGACGGCAAAGGATTCTATGTCGGTTTATGTTATTACCCAGTAATGAGACTTTTGTTTTGAATTTGTAACAGACAATGTTTTAAACTTTATGGCCCTGTGTCTTACTCGGGGCACCGTGGCTTCATTTGTGAGGGCTTTATGTGTGTCATCTACATATATCATTAATAAAAGCATTGGACGTTTCTTGCATTTCAAATTTTGCGCTCCTTGTTTTTATTTTATTATACATTGCAAAACAACTATTTTACACACACTCATATATCATGATCTACATCCACTTTAGATCCCACTGATAAGGACTCTGCTAATGCCGGTTATGGCTTCGAAAGTCCGATCAACCAAGCCGAAGACGAAGGTGAAAATGATTGCGAAGTGCCTGGTGAACTTGCTAGACTACTACTCCAAGAAGAGAGGGGCTCACCACCTCCAAGCCACCAATTCTGATGCCTCCAATTGCAGGAAGACCATTAATCTTATACTTAAAAGTGCTGGATAATACAAAAAGGTGTGTGCTGGGGCAGCATGACGAGTCTGGCCGAAAAGAGCGTGTTATTTATTACCTTAGCAAAAAAGTTTACCGACTATGAGACCCAATACTCACTGCTTGAGAGAACTTGCTACGCTTTGGCATGGGCTGCTCGTCGGCTAAGACAGTACATACTGGCGCATACTACCTTTTTGATACTAAAAGATGTGAACGTCCTGACAACTCCGTGGCCTTTTGCAATATGGGGCATTGACATGATCGGCGAGATCATACCTACAGCGTCCAACGGGCATCATTTCATCATGGTAGCTATTGATTACTTTACGAAGTGGGTTGAAGCAGTTTCCTTTGCTACTGTAACCAAGAACATTGTGGCACGGTTCATTCGGCACAATCTGATCTGTCGATACGGTGTACTAGAGAGGATCATAACAGACAATGGTACCAATCTCAACAATAAGATGATCACCGAGCTCTGCAATAAGTTCAAGATACATCATCACAACTCTTCTCCCTACCGGCCGAAGATGAATGGGGCTGTAGAAGCGGCTAATAAAAACATTAAGAAGATTGTGCAGAAGATGGCGGTGACATACAAAGATTGGCACGAGATGTTACCATTTGCTCTTCATGGGTATCGTACCTCAGCGCGGACGTCAACAGGGGCAACACCCTATTCCTTGGTATATGGCATGGAGGCAGTCTTGCCCATTGAAGTTTAGATACCCTCTCTTCGGATTATGAAGGATGTAGGTTTGAGTAAAGATAACTGGATTTAGACCCGGCTTGATCAGTTGAACTTAATCGACAAAAAGAGACTTACTGCTATTTGTCATGGTCAGACGTATCAAAAGCGGATGATCAAGGCATTTAACAAGAAAGTTAGACGACAAGAGTATCAAGTTGGGGATTTGGTGATCAAGCGCATCATACTACCTCAAGGTGATCCCAGGGGCAAATGGACCCCTACCTACGAAGGGTCATTTGTGGTTAAGAACATTTTCTCAGGAGGAGCTATGATTCTAACCACTATGGATGGTGACGACCTTCCTCACCCCGTCAATGCAGACATAGTGAAAAAATACTACGCATAATCAAAGACCCGCTAGGTTGACTGGCCTAGGAAAAAATAAGGGCTTCCCGGCGAACCAAAAGGGTTCGGGAAAAAGTAAGGGATGAAAATGAAAAAATTTGTACACCCGACAAGTCGAAAACCTGAAAAGGCGGCTTGGGCAAAAATGGGTATCCCGATGGACTGAAAACCAAAAATGGCGGTCCAGGCAAAAATTAGGGATCAAAGCGTAACACTATGTCTCATTGGATCACCTTGCATCCAGACTTCGGTATCGACTGTCAAGCTCGGACGACAATAATCAATCTGATTCATCTTCAACCAAGTAGCAAAGTGATGAGATGCTCGAGGACATAAAGGCAATAGCAGAGTTGGAACCCAGTGGGATTATTCACATAGCTGTTTTGTTTAGTTTTTCACAAATTGTGTAAATTCTATTATTCGGCGGTGTTCTCTTACTAGGACGTCAACCTCTTGTACAAAAACGCCTATTTACAGGCCAAACTTCAAATCAATACAATTCATTTTCAGATAAATTTCAAACTATTTTTTCCTTTTTCTGTTTTGTTTTGCAAAGAACGTCCAATGTTCATTTTTGATATATGCACTTGACATTAATTGCTGCTCATAAATATTTACATGTGAAACAAAGGACGATTACTTGTAACATCAGAAACAGGGGCAAATAAGAATTGTCCAAACTGTGCAGTTGCTCTGTCCACCAGGTATAAGGTAAATTCAGCTGAAGAATATGGCTGAGATACATTCACTCCCCGCAGAGTAAGACAATAATGATAGCTCTCCCCAACTGAGACTTGCAGCTGCAAATGAATCAGTAATATTCTCCCCAAGCAGAGTTTATCTACCATCAACACTGAAAGGGCTTAATATCCCCGGCAGTCTTAATATTCTCCAACGGAGTATAAGAATGTTCCCCGACAGAGTACAAAACATCCCCAGTGGAGTCTGAAATTTTTCCCAGTGCAGTCTGAAAAAGCTTCCCCAGTGGAGTTGAAGAATCATCCCCAGTAGACTTTGGAAGATTGTCCCCAGCATGATCTCAAAGGATTATCCTCATAAGAGTCTAAAAGGTTATCCCCAGTAAAGTCGCAACTGAAAGATCATCCCCAGCAGAGTTCTTTCCTTTCACAAACAGAAATCCAATCCCCAACAGGATTCAGTATCACCAGCAATGGTAATTCGTCCCCAGCGGAATTTATCAACGGGATCCTCTATAGAGCATCTCTTCCCCACAGAGTAATCTCCTCATCAGTTTATTCCCTAGCGGAGTTATCCTCTCCTGCAGATCTATTCTCACAATCATCTTCGTTCGCCATCCCCAGCGGAAACGAAGAATTCAGTTCTTTTTCTCTAGCAGCTATTCGGGATTTATTTTCCCCAGCTACAAACATCACATACATCATAACACATGCATATACACATCATACATCACAATCTCATTTATTTTGAGAACATCATTTCTTGATATATATATATATATATATATATATATATATATATATATATATATATATATATATATATATATATATATATATATATATATATATATATATATATATATATATATATATATATATATATATATATATATATATATATATATATATATATATATATATATATATATATATATATATATATATATATATATATATCATGCATTGCATACGATTGACCTTTACCTTTCAGGAAGGATGCAATTAAGTTCTCAGCTATGTCGAAGACCTGACCAGTTCTTAAATCTCAACTAAATTATTCTCGGTTGAATTATAGATAAGGTTCTCAATCTCGACAATTTTCCTCTGTTGAAGTGTGGACGTGTTCTTAAATCTCAACAGAATTATTCTCCGTTGAAGTAAACAAGCAGTCCTAAATCTTGATGAAGATGTTTCCCTCAGTCGAAGACCTGACCGGTTCTTAAATCTCAACTGAATTATCCTCGGTTGAATTACAGATAAGGTTCTCAATCTCGACAATTTTCCTCCTTCGAAGTGTGGACGAGTTCTTAAATCTCAACAGAATTATACTCCGTTGAAGTACAGACAGTCCTAGATCTTGATGAAGATATTTCCCTCAGTCGAAGAATTAACCGGTTCTTAAATCTCAACTGAATTATCCTCGGTTTAATTACAGATAAGGTTCTCAATCTCGACAATTTTCCTCCGTCGAAGTGTGGACGAGTTCTTAAATCTCAACAGAATTATTCTCCGTTGAAGTAAACAGACAATCCTAGATCTTGATGAAGATGTTTCCCTCAGTCGAAGACCTGAATGGTTCTTAAATCTCAACTGAATTCTTCTCGGTTGAATTACAGATAAGGTTCTCAATCTCGACAATTTTCCTCCGTCGAAGTGTGAACGAGTTCTTAAATCTTAACAGAATTATTCTCCATTCAAGTAAATAGACAGTCCTAAATCTTGATGAAGATGTTTCCCTCAGTCAAAGACCTAACCGGTTCTTAAATCTCAAATGCATTATCCTCGGTTGAATTACAGATAAGGTTCTCAATCTCGACAATTTTCCTCCGTTGAAGTGTGGACGAGTTCTTAAATCTCAACAGAATTATACTCTGTTGAAGTACAAACAGTCCTAGATCTTGATGAAGATGTTTCCCTCAGTCGAAGAACTGGCCAGTTCTTAAATCTCAACTGAATTATCCTCGGTTGAATTACAGATAAGGTTCTCAATCTCGACAATTTTCCTCCGTCGAAGTGTGGACGAGTTCTTAAATCTCAACAGAATTATTCTTCATTGAAGTAAACAGACAATCCTAGATCTCGATGAAGATGTTTCCCTCAGTCGAAGACCTGAACAATTCTTAAATCTCAACTGAATTATTCTCGGTTGAATTATAGATAAGGTTCTCAATCTCGACAATTTTCCTCCGTTGAAGTGTGGACGAGTTCTTAAATCTCAACAGAATTATTCTCTGATGAAGTAAACAGACAGTCCTAGACCTTGATGAAGATGTTTCCCTCAGTCGAAGACCTGGCCGGTTCTTAAATCTCAACTGAATTATTCTCGGTTGAATTACAGATAAGGTTCTCAATCTTGGAAATTTTCCTCCGTCGAAGTGTGGACGAGTTCTTTAATCTCAACAGAATTATACTCCGTTGAAGTACAGACAGTCCTAGATCTTGATGAAGATGTTTACCTCAGTCGAAGAACTGACCGGTTCTTAAATCTCAACTGAATTATCCTCGGTTGAATTACAGATAAGGTTCTCAATCTCGACAATTTTCCTCCGTCGAAGTGTGGACGAGTTCTTAAATCTCAACAGAATTATACTCCGTTGAAGTACAGACAGTCCTAGATCTTGATGAAGATGTTTCCCTCAGTCGAAGAACTGACCGGTTCTTAAATCTCAACTGAATTATTCTCGGTTGAATTACATATAAGGTTCTAAATCTCGACAGATTTCCCCCAGTTTAATTACAGACAAGTCCTTAAAACCCAGCAGAGATGTTCTCTCAGTTGAAGTACAGGCAAGTTCCTAAATCTCAACAAAGATCAGACTTCCTCAGTGGAATCTTCTATAATAACAGGAATGCAAGTTCTCACTAAGGAATCCCTTATGAGATCGAAACTCCTGCAGATGGCATCTTTAAGCCCATCCAACCGTCAGCAATCTCCCAAATGGCATCTGTAAGCCCATCCCCGACATCCCCAAGGCTGACGCTACTTCATGCGAGTGCAAATTTCTGGGCACTCTAGTGTTCAATCATCTTCCACCTTCGGATCACAAAAGGCACGAATGCCAATATACATCCTCAGGTTTAAGAAGATTGAACAGGGGAAGCTGTTGTACCCTAAAATTTTCCCTCTCATATTCCTTAAGACATTGCAAGAAAAATCTCCAAGTTGCTCAAGGTTGCTCAAGAGTTGGACAATCAAGCTATCTCCTAAGGCAGTCAACCCCAAATTAGGGTTTTGTGTTGCATCAAGATCTTTGAATAAAAATGACCTCAAGTTCTCCCCAATGTCCTAATAGGTTCTCAAGGTCATCCATGTCAAGTTTCAAGCCTTGCAGAGGAAGTTTGCTCAGTCAATTGCTCAAAGGGTCCAAAAATCGACTGTGCTAGGGCAAAAGTCAAATGTGACCTACATACAGTCAAACTTCAAGATATTTTGTCAACATTCTCATTTTGAAGGATATTTCATAATTTGATCAAGGGTTGATCATGATTCATCAAGGATTGCTCAAATCAAAAGTTGCTAAATTAGGGTTTTGCAGGAAAAGTCAACTTAACTTTGACCAAGCATAACTTTCTCATACTTTATGAGAAATGACCCATCAAAAGCTAATTTTGAAGAGGATGCAATTTCATACAATCCATCTTCATATCCCAAGATCATAAAATGCACTCACAAGAAGTTATAAATTTGGATATTATCGGTCATTTTTGAAAGTCAACAAAAACACCTTTTTTGCCAAAGCTTATAACTTGAGCATGGAATATCAAAATGAGATGAGACCAAAAGGGTTGGTTAGAGGACATCTCAAGATTTCTAAAAAGTCCAATAACTACTCCAAAAGTTCAAAATTGAATAAGTTATGCATTGTTGAATTGGACATTTTTGCAAAATTGCCAAAAGTCAACTATCCTCAAAACTTCAAATTTTGTCAAATGGGCCCATGCTTTTCCACTTGATTTGAGCTTGCATAGTTTCCCAAGTGTCCTAGCTTCATCCATGAGCCCAAATTCTATTTTTATTATTTAATTTGATTTTTTATTGAATTTATTCATTTTAAATCAATTTAAATCATATAAAATCCAAACTTTGATTACCTAAGATATTTTTGGTTGTTTCAGGTCTTAATTATCATCATGATCATCATCAAACTCGAATCATACAAGATCATGTGCAAAAAGATTGATTTTTGGAAAATTTGGAAAGGTTTAAAGAGTGAATCAAATCAAATCTCAATGCATTGATTTAGAGAGATTGAGTCCAAATTTGTTACCCTAGCACATTGTACCATACATAAGCAAGCCACAAGGAACGAAATAAGGGTTGGAGGCTGCAAGAACAGGCAGAACAAAAGTTGCAAAATTCACTAAAAAGTGTGGAATCGAATCCATACTTAGAGGCAATATCAGAAGCTTAGACCGGTCCCAATCGATTCCTGGGTGATCACACAACCTTCCTTGATCAAAAGCACGCGTCCTCAAGCCTTCAAAAGCGTTGTAAGTATCACGATACCAAGCTTTGTTCTTGAAATCGCAACTCATTATTTTGGCATTCTTTAAACAAACTAATGGCATATTTGTAAGCACCAGATCATTTCCCAGCCTTTTGCATTATTTGATTTCATTTATATACTCTGTGGTGCAAACTACCATTGTTAGGGTTTTGCATCTTGGTTTAGGATTTTTCGTTTCAGGTAAAATTAGCCTTAATAATGGCTATAGTCGTGACCGGAAGAGGGAGACAAACTCAACCATGGGTTCAGAATGCATTTCCATGGCGCCTATAGGATTTTAGAGATGCTTGACTTATAGCTACGAACTTTTGTCCGTTGGTATAGGCCAGATTTGTTTTAGCCACGGTTCAACAAAGAAGACGATGGCGTGTTGCTTCCCCATTCGCCTGTTCAAATAGCGCGCGCATTTTTTTGTTTTTTCTGGCATATAATTTGTTTTCTTTTATTATTATTATTATTGTGTAATATATTAACAAATGAAGCAAAACGGCATAGTGGAAAGGCAAGCTGGTAATCACCATCAGGACCTGGGTTCAAATCCCAGGTCCCCCACTTTCTTTTGTAATTTTATTCTTCAGGTGATCTTGTACATGTCCAAGGCTACAGCATACCATGCACCAGCAAGCAACCAATTGTCAGATGGCCAGAGGCCAGATCTGGTGGCCAAGATTTGATGGTCTATCGTAGACCAAGTCAACACGCGCCTACTGGATCTCAAAAGTCAACAAGGCCAGATCTAAATGGGCCTCATAATTGCTTCTCAAACACCAATTTCAGGTCCACACCCCTTTTCTCTTATATTTACTTATTTTATTTTAATTATTTGTTTTGTTATTTTATTTAATTATTAACCAATTAAAATTCAGCCTTTTTTTTAATAAAATAAAATCACCAAAAATATTTTTATCAAATTAAATGTTAACATTTATTTTTATTAATAAATACTAATTAAATTAAATTAGGTTCTTAATTAGAATAACTTTAACATTTTTGTAAATAAATTAAAATTAAATTAGATTTAATTAGGTTTTTACTAATTCAATTAATTTTATTTTTCTTTCTTAAAATACCAAAAAACCCAAAAATATTTATTAATTTATTTATTTAATTTAATTTAGTAATTAACTTAGATTAATTTCTTTCTTAATTCAAAAAACAACAAAAATTCTTTTCTTTAACAAAAAAGGGTCAAAACCCTATAACTTTGCGCCCGATTTAATTTCCCGCACATGACTTATTTATTCAATATTGTACTTGCTCCCGAATTGTAATAGCTTAATAGGACTTTTATTTATATTTTTATCGCTTTATTTATTTTTAAAGGGTTTGTCTTTGGCGATGTAAATACCTGACGCCTTGTAATTTAATTTCGGCACTTTTATTTTCCGCAAATTATAATTGTTAGATGTTTGATAATAGGATGGCATGACAAGATTGAATATTTTAACCTAAAATCAACTTAGATCACCATTAACATGTACAAAGATAAAAATAATTGAAAAACAACACACTCACACATGCGCACTCTTAGAGTACACCCCGCTTGGTTGCCTTCGTATGCGGTCATTGAGTATAGGTAGTTTTAGAGGTCGCCCTCCTGTCTAAAAGATCATAGTCGCCTCGAAACGGTTGCCTCGGATATTGTTGCCTCAAAACAAATGATCTAAGACATTAGGGTTACCGCTAAGGCGTCCTAACATTGCTTTAGTGATCGCACCTCCCTCATTCGAATTGACCCTCAAACTTCAACGACGGTGCTACCTACTCATTCATAGTGGGATAACATTGTTTAAAGGAAGATAGCATAGAACGATTCCTTTTTTCGAGTAGGTAGATGGTTCTTAAGTACTTGCTCTTTCAAAAAAAACAAAAAAACTTTTCATACCTACACTTTTCGAACAATGTTTTCAAAAACACTTCATACACTCTTGAGGACAGAAGCAAGAGTTAAATCGAAGTTTTCAAAATAAAAACTTTTTCAAACCCACAAGCACAAAGAAAGTAATATTTTGGAAACAATTGAGCAAGTACCTAAGAGCTCATGGATAACCACAGATAGAAAGGGTGCTAACACCTTCCCTTTCTATAATCTACCCCCCGAACCCGAGAAACATCTCGAAAAAGGAATTTTTCTATGCTTTTTTTCCTTTCCTTGTTGGATAAAATAAAAGTCGGTGGTGACTCTAGCTTACCGCGACATTTTGCAAAAACAAACGCAAAACACAAACCAGCGATTCAAAACAGTCAGTTCTTCCCACCGTATCATAATGTGTATGACATATGTATGCAATGTTTTCAAGGATATCATGGGGTAAACAAGAAATGTTAGAAGTTTAAATTTTGCAGCTTTGATTGAAGAACTTTATATCATTGAGAGTCCTTCTACAAGAGTCAAGCTCACCATATCAAGTGGGTCAAAGCCCCTGACTCAAGTTATCGTGTTTTGATCTTTTGACGACATTGGCTAGAGGAAAATAAATCCTCTTTCCCCTTGCTAGATGTCTGGTTCATCATAACTTGCATCATAGGCCCTCGAGATCCTTGAAATGGTTAGTATGATATGTCATGTTATGATGCTATGATGTGTATGCTATGCATCAAGCAAAAATGCAGGGTAAGAAACCAATTTATTGGATTTATACAAACAAGGTCCTGCAAGGAATACAAACAAAGCCCTACAATGAGTTCAAATTGTTAGGCAAAGAAAGAAAACAAGTCACACAAGTAGCCTTAGGTTTAGGCTTTCATGGATTCCATAGGTAAGTACCCTCTTGAAGTTTAGTTGGCTCAACCTGTCTTAGAGAAGTAACCGGGTTCTAAGGATTCTCAATATCATTGATCATCCTTTATCGGGCATTGTTTCAGCTCAGGCAATCTTTTCTTGCAGCCGAAATATCATGACAGTATGATCTCAATGAGTGTAGCATCGAGTATTAACCAATCCTCAGCTTTATACCGAGGCCGGCTATCTCACTACTTTCTAATGGCCAAGTTTATTTAACTAAGGTTCTAAGGTCCGTTAGTGCTTCACGACACCACGCGGCGGCCCCGTATTCTCCTCGTTTCCACGTGAAGGATACCGGTACCAACCAAAGTGTCACACCAACACAACCATCGATTAAACCATATCGGTCTACGCCGTAAATTCTCCATGATCTATTGTTGTTTCCCTAAAAAGTGCCCCCAGATCTGGGTGTAGGATCTTCAATAACACCCAAGCAAAAACCCTTAAAGATAAAGCAAGCAAAACAAGCAAGAAAGTAATTTAAAAATTATCTAGATCCTAAGGTGTACCCCACTTTTCATATTCCCCAGCAGAGTCTCCAGTTCTGTGATACAGTGGGAGCACCGATTGTTAATACTGGTTTTGTATTTGTGTTCGCAAATGTTACGGTAAGCAAGAGTCACCACCGACTTTTATTTCATCTAACAAAGGAAAAGGAAAAAGAACAGAAAAAACCTTTTTTTGAGATATTTCTGAGTACGGGGGGTATATTATAGAAAGGGAAGGTGTTAGCACCCTTTCTATCTGTGGTTGTCCACGGGCTCTTAGGTACTTGCTCATTTTTAAATTGCTTGTGTGTGCTTGCTTTGAAAAGTTTTGTTTACTTCGTGATAACCCTTGTATCGGTCCTCAAGAGCGTGACGAAGTGGTTTTTGAAACTGTTTTCAAAGTGTTTGTGGGAAAGAGTTTTTATTGTTTTGAGCAAGTACTTAAGATTTTCTACATACTCGAAAAAGGCTGTTCGTTTTCTCGTTTCCTTTAGACAGCATTATCCTACTATTAAGGAGTAGGTAGCTCCATCGTTGGAGTTTCAAGGGACATTCGAAAGGGACGTTATGGTCATTGAAGGCAACATGTAAGTATACCTTAGCATTTTGAAGGGACTGTCATCATATATCCGTAGGCAACATCGAGGGACCAGATCATTTCTCTTAGGAAACTCGAGGGACAGTAAGGGACCATGATCTTTTATGATGACTTTTATACCGAGGGTCTTTGCTAATATATCCCTACGTTCGAGAGACATGACCAATGTTTTCCGAGGCAACCAAGTGAGGAATACCCTAAGGGTGCAAGTGTGCAGCAGAGTTTGTTTTCAGATATTTATCTTGTAATTAAATGATCTATTTATTTTATTAAGCATACAAACCTAGGTTGCTAACAATTATATACAAGCATATAAAATAAAAGCGAGAAAATAAAAGAGTCATGTGCTATTACAAGGCCTCGGGGAGGGGTTTACATAACCAAAAATCGGGGATTAAACAGTAAATAATATGCGGTAAGCCCTAATTAAAAACTATTACAAACCCGAAGCAAATACAATAATTGGAAAATAAAATATTGCACGCAAGAATTAAGTACGGGAATCAAAGTTTAAATTCTAAAAATCTAATCAATTAAAGAGAAAATATTTTTTTTGTATTTTATTATTGAGAAAAATATTTGAAATCTTAACCTAAATCTAATTAATTAAAGAAAAATATTTTTTGGTATTTTATTGAGAAAATTAAATATTTGTGAATTAAACCTAATTTGTCTAATTAATTTTAATTATGAAAACAATCAAGTCAATATCATTAAATTAATTATTTTCCCAAAAAAACTAATTTTAATAAAAAAAACCTAATTCTACATTTTTGTGGTTTTCTTGATTTTATGATTAAATAAAAATGATTTTTTTTGTTGTTTTGTAAAAAGAAATTAATCAAATAAAACAAAAGAAAATAAAGAAAGAAAGTAATTGGGCCTGTGGTGAAAGCAGATTAGGGGGTGTGAAGCTGAATTTTATTGAGCCCAAATCCTTTGGCCCAATCAGGCGTTTGGATCTAGTGCTGGCCACGTTTGAGGGTTCACCATGGTCTACATGTGTTGAGTGTTAGATCTGGATATGATGAGATCTTGTGGTATGGTGATGGAAGTACACGAGGAGCACGCAGGGACCTGGAGAATTGGATCTAAAGACACAAATTAGTGAAAATTAACTTTGCAAAAGGGCTAGATTGAACCCATCCCCTTTTGGACTAAAGCCTTATCATGCCCTGCCTTGCCAATGGAACCAAGCATGTTAATTGTTAACAAAATAATACAAAATAAATATAAGGAAAATAAAGATCTATGGCCACATGTCAAAAACGTGCGCGCTGTGGGTCCCCAATGGTTTGAATGGACGAATCAGTGAGGACCATGCCATCACCTTCTTCAGAGATCTGACGTTTTAGATGGGGAACTTTTACCTACAGCAGTTTTCCGTCACTATAGGTTGTAGTGACAGATTTTGTTCATAACTAAAAACCTGCAAAATTCAAAAACACGGCACAAGCAGAATAAATTCAAACCAAAGGCATGGATCAATTACAAATTATCTCTTGAGCATGATAGTACCCCTAATTTTGTCCAATTTTGCCTTTATATAGAATTCCCAATTTGGGACCTCAAAACCCTAACAACGGCATCGTGCCATTCCTGCACTTAAACTTCAATCAAACCAATAAAAAACATTGCAAATATGATAGCAAGCATGGATATATGATCAAAACATGTTTATGATGGATAAATCATTGAAAATGAATCCTGAAAAAAGATGCAAATCGCGGCACTGTGAGGCGTGATTTCTAAAGGTTTTAAGGCTTGAGGATGATTGGAACGGCTTCAGAAAATGTCCAGGAACAGATTCCTGGCCTTGGAATTGCTTGAAACGACCTATAGAATTAAAACCGACCTGCACTTTTCCCCCAAAAATTGACACTTCTTCCTTTGTTTTCACGACCCCAAACCCTCTTTTTTTTTGCCTTGAGAATGTTATGTCCTTATATTGGAATGAATTAGGTCAATAAAAACTAATCATATCTTTACAAATTATGGAAATTTGATTTCATTCTTTGTCTTGTATTATTTGTTTCCAAAATTGACCAAATTAAGATCTTTTCCAATAAATTGGCTTTTGCACGAATTTTTCAATTTGCTAGCTGTTCATGGACTCATAGTATGCTCATAAAATCAAATCTTTGATTTTATTTGATTATTCTACTATTTAAATTGATTTATTTTGATTAAAATGGATAAAAAATCAAAATAAATAATAAAAATAATAAAATAATAGGTGGATAAGATCAGGGGTCATGGGCCATCTTAGGAACAAGTTTCAAACAAGAAAACATGGGCCCATTTGGAAAAAAAGTCATTTTGATCAATGTTGACTTCATGCACATTTCCAAAAATTGGTCAACTTTGACATTACATATCTCCCTCAATTTTAACCCTAAGAGGTTGTTCTTGGACTTTTTAGAGAGCTTAGGATGTCCTATAAACAACCCTTTTGGTTTCATCTCACTTGTATCTTCCATGTTCATGTAAGAAGCTTTGACCCAAAAGGTGTTTTTGTTGACTTTTTCAAATGACCTATAATGTCTGAATTAATATCTTTTCACGAGTGCATTTATTGAACTTGAGGGATGAAGATGAGTTATATGGAATTGAATCCTTTTTAAAGTGAGCCTCGGATGGGAAATTTCTGATAAAGTATGAGAAAGTTATGCCTGGTCAAAGTTTGGTTGACTTTTCCTATAGAACCCCTAATTTAGCAACTTTTGAGTTCTGATGAATTTGGGGCATTTATTGAGGGATCATGATCAAAACTTGATCAAATGATGGATGTTACTTAAAAATGTTGATGTTGACTAAAAATCTTGAAGTTTGATTGTATGTGGGCCATAGTTGACTTTTGATCTAATTCATTTGATTTTTAGGCATTTGAGCAGTTGATTGAGCAAACTTCTTGTGCAAGGCATGAAACTTGACATAGATGGTCTTGAGAACATATTAAGACCATGTAAAATATTTGAGACCTTTGGAGTTCACCCCTATTGACGAAAATGGAAACCCTAGTTTGAGGTTCATTGTCTTAGGAGAGCATTTGTCTGGTTAGTTCTTCGGCATCCTTGAGCAAGTTGAGGACTTAAATGAGTATGTTTTGAGTAAAATGAGAGGGAAAATTTTGGGGTACAACATCACCCCCTTCTGTTTGAATGTTACCCTTATGTTGGTAATGTGAAGGTAATCCAGAGTGAAGGTGGTTTACCTTCAGTAATTCGAGTTGGTGTCATTGCTCTGATACGTAACACTCGGGGGGATGAATTCTTGTTGCTTTTAGTTATTGTTATTCCAGATGTTGAGCTTTAATTTGATTTTTGCTAAGTATGTGCTATTTTGAAGTTGTTTTAATGTTGGACAAAGATGTTATTATGATTTCGCTGCATAGTTGTTCAAGTTGTTGAATTAAGAGATTAAATTATTTTTCTGTTGGTTCATCCAAAATTTTAAAGTGTTATGTATCCATGTTGAATGCAATGTGTTTTTAAGTTGAATTTGTGGAATCCTGATTTAGTTGTATGAATTTTATAACTCTGATCTACATTCATTATTGCCAGATAGAATTGGGGTGTTACACGAAGCACCAGAAACCAAGAATGTCGGGGAAGGGAAGAAATCCCCCGACCTCAACCCTATTCTGGTCGCTCTGAGCATCTCACGGTCGGAAGACTTCTACTTTCCGGACATGGAGAACGTCCCCTTGTACCTCTCCTCCCACAGTCCATGGGAATCCTTCCATGCAGCCATGGTCATCTCCGACAGAGGATTCAACAGGCACACAGTTGGATCGGTGAAGAGGAGGTTCAACCAACTCATTAAGGCCAATTCAGATATGGACGTCACGCTCGACAAATTCCAAGGAGGATCTCACCCCATCTCCTTTTATAGGGAAGAGTTTCCAGGAGGGCCCCCGAATTCGAGCATCCCACTACTCGTGAGAGCTCGAATGGCTAACTTTGGCGTGCGTCGCCATCTCGTCGACCAAGGTAGTTCGCTGGATATCATGTACGCCCAACTGTTCCCCACCTTACAGCTGAACGAGAGCCATCTAACCCCCTATGTGGGTTCTGATCTTCAGGTTTTCAACGAGGCCATCACGAAGCCTCGGGGATATGTAGAGTTAATCGTCACATTTGGGAGGGGATAGCATCCAGAGCCATCAAGACCCAATTCTTGTAGGTAGATTGCCCGTCTCTCTACCAATGCATCTTCGAGAGACCTACTCTCGCAGAGCTCGTCGCAGTCCCCTCTACCGTTCATCTCAAGATGAAATACTGCACCGTTGAGGGCTTGGTCTCCACCCTTCACGGGGACATCCAAGTAGCCAGGAGATGCTTCAAAGCTTCTTCCAAGGTCCTCAGCTCCATAAACACTCAACCTCAAACTACCACTGGATCCACACTGCCCTCCAGCTCCGAGGAAGCCAAGCCACTGCTGAGGGTTGACACCATTGACCTCAACAGTTGCTTCTCCATGGAAGACCGGGTCGAGAAAAGGAGGAAAGGGAAAGTGCTGATGGTCGAAGACAAAGGGTTGACACCCTCTACGAATCATAACGAACTCTCAAGTCGTGCACGACCCATCCCGGATGGCGACTTCGAGCTAGTTCCTCTCGGAGAAGACCCCACCAGGGAAGTTAAGATCGAAGCGGATCTCCCCGACCTAGCGAAAAGGAAACTGAAAGCTTTCCTAAGGGAAAATGTCGATCTATTCGCTTGGAGTGCGGACGAGATTCCCGGTTTGGACCTTGAGGTCACGTGCCATCACCTAACCATTGATACTGCCATCAAGGCGGTCGTGCAGCGTAGAAGGAAGTAGTTGACCGAGAAAGCAAAGGTTGCTGAATTAGCTGCAAAAGACCTCCTAGAGGCACACTTTATTTCTAAATCCCAATACACAACCTGGCTCTCAAATGTAGTCCTCGTTAAAAAATATAATGGAAAATGGCACATGTGTATTGACTATACTGATCTCAATCGGGCTTGTCCGAAAAATGCTTATCCCCTCCCCAATATTGACAAATTGGTCGACAACTTGGCCGGTTTTAAACTGCTATCATTCATGGATGCATATTCTGGTTATAACCAGATCCCCATGGCAAAAATGGACAAAAAATATACCGCTTTCATGATCGAGTCGGGTAACTATTACTACAACGTAATGCCCTTCGGCCTAAAAAACACGGACGCTACTTACCAGCGCATGATGAACAAAGTCTTTCGCAACGAGATAGGCGACATGCTCGAAGTCTATATGGACGAAATGATCGTCAAGTCCACCGAAGAGCTCGACCATGCCACCCACTTGAAAAAAAGTATTCGAGCAAGCTCGAAAATGCCGGGTGCGATTCAACCCGGAAAAATGCACCTTCGGCGTACGAGCAGGAAAATTCATTGGTTTATATTTAACGGAACAAGGAATTGAGGAAAACCCCGATAAATGTCGGGCATTTTCTGAATTTCTGATGCCCACCTCGAAGAAATCCATCCAGATCCTAAACGGCATACTCACCTCACTTTCTCGATTCGTGGCAAAATCCGCCCTGCATGCGCTTCCCTTGTTCAAACTATTTCGCAAGGAAGCCACCTTTGAGTGGATGCCTGAATGCGAACAAGCCCTCGTTCATTTGAAAAGAGCGCTCCCACAGCCTCCCGTCCTGTCTCGGCCTGAGAAAGACGAAGTCTTCTACCTTTATCTAGTCGTCACCTCCGAGGCAATAAGCGCGACGCTGATAAGGGAAACCCCAGAAGGACAAAGGCTGATTTACTTCACGAGTAAGGCCCTGCAAGGCCCGAAAACGAGATATCAACAAATAGAAAGAGTAGATATCGCCCTCGTTAACACAGTGAGGAGACTAAGGCACTACTTTCTGGACCACACCATAATGGTCCGGATAGATCAACCAATAAAACAACTGCTCAGAAGACCAGACATGGCCGACGAAATATTAAAATGGTCCCTGGAACTCTCTGAATTTGATATCCAATACGAGAGCAGGAAATCCCTTAAGGCTCAGGCCCAGACCAACTTCGTGGCAAAAATGACCTCGCCCGCGAGCCCCAACGGGTCGCGTCGTTGGATAATCTTCATCGATGGAGCCTCTAGTTCGACTGGAAGCGGTGCAGGCATCATACTGGAGAATGAATATGGGACTCTGGTAGAAGTCTCCCTCACCCTATCCTTTCTGACCTCCAACAATCAGGCCAAATACGAGGCATTCCTCGCGGTCTTACGACTCGCCAGAGATCTGGGAGTCGAGGAAGTAAAAATATTCACCGAATCTTAGTTGGTTACCTCTCAAGTCCGAGGTGAATATCAGGTCAAAAACGACCAACTCGCCAAATATTGGGCCCTGGTCCAGGTGGAAAAAAGGAAATTCAAATATGTGGACGTACAACATGTTCCCCGCGAGCATAATGGCCACACAAACGTCTTATCCAAATTAGAGAGCACAAAGAGAAAGGGAGGAAACAAATTTGTGATACAGGAGATACTACCTCGACCAAGTACCCAGAAGCCATCTTCCACCCTAGAAGTATTCTCCATCAGGGACAGTGATTGCTGGATGACCCCCGAACACGACTACCTCACTAAGGGCCGACTCCCCGACGACCCAAAAGAAGCGGCTGTTGTTAGGCAGAGGGCTTGCTCATACGTCTTGGTAGAAGGAAAAATTTATAGAAGAGGGTTTTCCATTCCACTCCTCAAGCGTGTCGATTAAAATGGAGCAGAACGCGTATTGCTTGAAATCTACGAAGGCATCAACGGTCAGCATCTGGGTGGGAGATCCCTCGCGAGGAAAGACTTGCGGGTAGGATACTACTGGCCACCATGCAACATGATGCAAGGGAGCACGTAAAGAGATGTGATAAATGCCAAGGGAACGGAGACATGCCTCTAGCTCCTCCTAACAAGCTTAAATCCCTCTCCTCTCCCTGGCCCTTCGCCTGATGGGGACTAGACCTCCTCGTCCAGTTCATGGTTGGAACCAATAAGAACAAATACCTAATTGTGGCGGAGGACTACTTCACCAAGTGGATAGAAGCTGAAGCTTTGACCAAGATCACCGCCTTAAACGTCCTTCACTTTTACAAAAGAAATATCCTTGCTCGTTTTGGCATCCCGCAAGTGATAGTCACCGACAACGGAACCCAGTTCATAGGCCACACCTTTCAAAAATTCGTCACCAAACTCGGCACAACCTAACACGTCGCCTCTGTCTAGCACCTCCAGACAAACGGTCAAGCCGAGTCTGCAAACAGAGTAATACTCAGAGGCCTCAAGTGAAGGTTGGACAAAACCAAAAAACGATGGGTCGAATAGTTACACGGTGTGTTCTGGGCGTACCGAACGACCACACACTCGTCTACCGGGGAAACTCCGTTCCGACTAGAATATGGGACAAAGGCCGTCATCCCCATAGAAATTGAGGAGCCTTCCTGGAGAATCGAGACACCTCCCAACAAGGATATGAATGATGTTTCCCTCCGAGAAGAACTAGATCTGGTGGAAGAGATCAGAACAGGAGCGGCCCTATGAGAGGCCTCGCTCAAACGAAAAATAACCATGCACTACAACGCCAAGGTCATACGACGAGAGTTCAAGGTCGGCAGACTTGTCTTGAAGAGAAATCACAAAGAATATCGCGAGGGAAAGCTCGGAGCGAACTGGAAAGGTCCTTATCGCGTCTACGCAAAAACGGGGACTGGAGCGTATTACTTGGAAAACCTACAAGGGGAAAACTCGTTCAATCATGGAACGTTGAAAAGATAAAACAATATTACAATTGAAAACACTGAGCATTCAGCTAGTTTAGTCAACAAGACAAACTAACCCAGGCCCGACCACGCGTGCATGCCTAGGCACGAGCATAGCACCCAGAGTATTCGGAAGGGGCGAGGCTCCGCTCTATTGATGAGAGAACCCTCAACCCGACGTGGTTAACTTGACCGAGCTCCATAGTCTTTGTTCCACGATGGTAGAACGCCAGACTCGCAATGGGAAGTTCACACCGTCAAACCCGATTTCCTCGAAACGATACCTAGGTTACATCCCTCGCCTGGTATTCATCCTGGTCGTTTGATCGGTTTCCCCACACCGATGAACATACAAAATGAGCATACCCATGATACGAACTCTTAGCAAAACATTTAACGTCCCAAACGGGTTAATTTATCAACAAATATGCAAATAACACAAGTTAAATATTCAAAGCAAAACGACCAATGGCCGGAAAATAAATAAAACGACCACTTGGGCCAATATTGTACGAATATTACATAAACGGGCAACAACCCGGGAAAACAAATATAACAAAGCTGGTACATAGGCTGAAACAAGCACATAATCATCCTTCCGCTTCCCCTTCGATAATAGGGGACAGTTGGAAAGGACCCCCGACTGGTTGAGAAACGAGATCCCTTAGGTAATCAGGAACCAGAATCTGGCCATCAGCCACGTAGTAATTGAGCCTCATGCCCGAAGTGTTGAGCTAGACATCAGGATTCAACACACGCATCAGATTCACTGCATTCTCGAAGTTCCCCTCAGAAGCGGCTTGAGCATCATCCATAGAAAACTGGAAATGAGCAACTAGCTCGGCCCGTATCTTCAGATCTCTAGTCTCCTCCGGCTCGTCCTTGGAAGGCGAAATCTCAGCAGTTAAAGTCGCTACCTTTCCCTTGAAACTATCTCTCTCAAGAAAAAGAGCCATGCTCTCCTCGGAGAGCTTCCCCAATTCTGCCTCAGACACCTTCAAGGCTTTGTCTTTCTCCACCAAGGCCTTCTCGTTCGCCGCAAGCTTGACCCGTAGGTTCTTCATTTTTGCTTCCTGAGATGAATTCCCCTCGGTATATTCAACCGCCACCTCCAGGACCCGCATTAAACCACCCGCATCTTAGGAAAGCGTCGCCCTCTTCTTCGGACGGGCCATCCCCTCGAAAAGGAGAGATTCGGCCCGAGGAAGGCGGAGAGCTGCACCCTCGAAAAAATACCTTTCCAACCAATAAGGGGGCAAGTCATACGTATCTTTCCCCGTTTCTCCGACCAAGTCGATGCTTCCAACAGGCCGCGGTCTCTTCACCTTTAAGGAAACGGCAGCGGGAGACACAGCGACTGTGGCATGAGCTAAGGACGAGCCGCCCGACCCCGAGGCAGGAGCTGGCCCCGCGCCGGCCTGTGCATCCTTCATAGCCCTTCTCGCCCGAGAAGCAAGTGCCTTGGCCAAATGCTCTTGGGCAGGATTCATGCTTTCTGCAAAACAAACAAGAAAAGAAAATAGTCAGTAAAACGAGGAGTCAAACAAGCGACAATCACATACTGGTATTAAAGAATATATATATATATATATATATATATATATATATATATATATATCTAATAGGATCCTTGCTTCCGAGGAGCTCCCTGACGTTTATAAGGCCCGACTCATACACGGGCTCTCGGTTCCTATCCATCAGTGGCCTACTCCTCGACCAACTCGCTGGACCAGAGGAATTCGAGCCACAAACACAGTCAGAGTGGCGAAACTCTCCAGATCCTCATCCCCGAGCTCCTCCTCTCTCCAAACATAGGAGCCCAATTCTCGCTCGAAGTGCTTGCTGGTCCATTGAAATGGGAACTTGCAAATCTGCGTTGCAGTAGGCTCCCCCAGCTCGTTTAGGCGAGGATTCCTATCCTCGTTGAGCAACGGCATGGTCCTAAAAATGTTCAACATTGCCCGAGTCGACGAGGGATGCACCAAGATATACTTATCCTTAAAATGGTGGACAGACTCCAGATAGGCCTTGAGTAACTTCCCATTGCCTTGCTAAGAGATAGCCATCCCCACTTTCTGACAGTCTTACTCATATGAATATGAAAGCAGTAGAAAAACAATGGGATTGTGGCCCCTATCTTCAAATGGTCGCAGACTATCTGGAACGCTTGCACAAACGTGATACCGTTCAGATGCAATTGGGAAGGATCCACTCGTAAATGTCGGAAAACCTCTACCTCAAAGTCAGAGAAGGGGAGGCGAAGACCCATCTATCGAAAGACAATGTCGTACATAAGGATCCGCCTCCTGTTATACCTCGAGCATATCCATCTATCCTTCCCATGGATATATAACGACCACTCCTCCAGGGCCCCCTCCCCGTGAGTGAACACATCAGTGAAGACATCATCCTCGTGCTCATAAAAGTATGACCACCACTCCCAGGGGTCTTTCGTGACCCAATACCGATAGTCTTCCTCGTCTCTAGGAGGGAATAAGCTGCTATGAACCGCAGAGGTCTCCCCCACGCGGGGCTCCCCCATCTGGTTCTACATGTCCCTGGAGACTTCCAAGATGCTCAACAAACTGCTTGCCTCGCTCGAAGAACTCCTGGAAGACTGCATGGATTCACTCGAAATAATGGCCTGAGCGTCATTAGCCATGGCACCTGAAAAGTAGAGGAAAAAGATAAGCTCGACATCAATGCCAAAACCACCCTTCCACCACTAAACAAGTGAAAGGGCGATGGGAAACGAGGATCATATCCCCGACCAGAACCCTCACTGAGGCACTCTAACGGGCGTGGATTGTAGAAAAAACCCTAAGCCCTAATGTGCCACCTACAACACATGACGAAATCCCCGAGGAAACACCACAGCGACTTCGACGGTCCTGCACCGCAGAAACACCATCCACTATCAAGAGTCTCCAACGACTTCCCCCCTAACGGGACCCTAAATTCTAATCGCATGCATCTCTAGAAAATAAAAAGCGAGAACACGAAGAGGCATGCAACACATGAGGGTCCCTCTTCTTCGCACTGTACGAGTGTAGAGGGCATGTAAGATATCACCCAGTAGGGTAGGCACTGGATTGCGAGACGGGAAGATCTTAACCGCATTCACATCTATAAAGGAATCTGGATTCAGGAAGAGAACCAAACCGTAGATAAGGAGAGCCAAGATACCTTTAAAATCCTGAAAGTCCAAGTTAGCCCAGAATAGTTGAGCTTGATCCATCAGAAACTTGGCCAAGAAACCTTCAACCCTGCTTCGTGTCTCCCAATTAGATACTACATCAGCCCGTTTCAAATGCAGAGCTGAAGCAATGTCTTCTGGCCTAGGAGTCTCTTCCAAACCTGTGAAGGGTATTTGTTCAAGGATGGATATGCCCAATAAGTGAGAAAACTCTTCCATAGTAGGAAATAGTTGATAATCCGGGAAAGTGAAGCAATGATGCACCGAATCGAAGAACTGAAAGAGCACACTCATCATCTGCTCATCAAACTTTGAGGTAACCAAGCTAATAAGCTGACCATGTCTCTTAATGAAGGAAGAAGTATCAGAAACTCTCGAGGCTAAGTCTTTGAGTTGAGCAGGTATTTTCACAAAGTTAACTCAAATGGTGTTTCTGCGTATGGAAGCCATAATCTGCAAAACAAAACAAAGATAAATCCCCTCGGTCTTTGAAATGGTTAGTATAATGAAGTATGCATGCTATGTTATGATGCATGATATCATGATAAAACACACAACAGGTATAGCAGATAACAGACATGGTAAAGGCAAACAAGTCACACAAGAGCCTTTAAGTTTCAGGCTTGCATGGGGTCTAGGTATTACCCTCTTGAAGTTCAGTTAGTTTCAACCTGTCCTAATAATAGTAATCGGGTTCTAGAGGTTCTCAATATCACTGACCATCCTCCATCGGTCATAGTTTTAGCTCACACAATCTTTTCTTGCAGTCGGAACTATCTCGAGAGTATGGTCTCAATGAGTGTAGCATCAAGTATCAACCAGTTCTCAGCTTTACACCAAGGCCGACTATCCCACTACTTCCTATGGCCAAGTTGGTCAATTATAGGTTCTAAGGTTAGTTGATGCTTAACGACACACATAGCAGCCTCCTATTCTCCTCGTTTCTCCACAAGGGATATCGATACCAACCAACGTGCCATATTAACGTAGCTACTTCTTCAACCGTATCGGTCTATGTCGTACAGTTCCCTCACAGTTTATTGTTATTTACCTAAAAGGTGTCCCCAGATCCGGGTTAGGATCTATAGTAACTCCCAATACAAAAACCTTAAAAGTAAAGCAACCAAAAAAACAAGAGAAGCAAATATGATGAACTAATCCTAAGGTATACCCCACTTATTAAATCCCCAACAGAGTCACCAGTTCTATGATACGGTGGCAGAACCTGACTGTTTTAGGAAAATGCTGGTTTGCGTTTTGCGTTTGTGTTCGCAAAATGTCGCGGTAAGCAAGAGTCGCCACCGACTTTTATTTTATCCAACTGGAAAGGAAAAAAGCACAGAAAATTTTCTTTTTCTAGATTTTGAGTACGGGGGTAGATTATAGAAAGGAAAGGTGTTAGCACCCTTTCTATCCATGGTTTTCCATGGGCTCTTAGGTACTTGCTCATAATTTTTAAAAATTTGCTTCAGTGTTTGTGTGTTTTGAAAAGTTTTTGTTTTACTTCGTTTTAACCCTTGTATCAGTCCTCAAGAGTGTTACGAAGTGTTTTTGAAAACTTTGTTTGGAAAAGTGTATGTGTGAAAGAGTTTGTTTTTGAGCAAGTGCCTACTAGAATCTACCTACTCGAAAAAAGAATGTTTATGTTCTTGTTTCCTTTAGACAGCACTATCCTACTATTAAAGAGTAGGTAGCACCGTCGTTGGAATTTGTAAGGGTCAATTCGAAAGGGACGTACAATCACTAAAGCAACATTAGGACGTCTTAGTAATAACTCTAATGTCTTAAGATCATATTCGAGGCAACATTTCCGAGGCAACATTTCCTAGGTAACATTTCCGAACGGGACATTTGATCTTTGTTTAGACAAGAGAGCAACCACTAAAACACCCTATACTTAATGATTGTTTAATGAAGGCAACCGAAGTGATAGTATACCCTAGGAGTGCGCATGTGCGAGTGATTTGATTTCAGTTATTATCTTTGCACATTCAGGGTTTGTTAACCATTTTAAAATTAGCATACATTCTTGTCATGCAATCCTATTGTCATACATCTAACAATTAATATTTGCGAGAATTAAAATGCGAGAAATAAAACTACACTATTACAAGGCTTCAGGGAGGGGGATTAATTACATAGCCAAAAAAACCCGTAAAAACGATAAATAAATGAAAAGTCCTAATTAAACTATTACATACCATGAGAAGTTACATTAATATCGTAAAAATAAATAAACGCGCGATGAATCGAGAACGGGAATAATTAGGGTTTTTGACCCCGTCTAAAACCTAATTAAAAGATAAATCATTTTTTTGTTGTTTTTGGCTATTTTGAGGGAAAAAGGTTTTAATTAAATAAATACAAACCTAATTACTAATTAATTTATATTAAGAAAAATAATTAATTTGACATATTTTTATATTTTTGTTATTTTAAGTAAAGAAAATAAAAATAAAATCAAACAAAACCCTAATTCTCTAGTTTATTTTAAATTATTTACAAAAAGGTTAAAATTGCCCTAAAATTAAATTAAGCTAATACTAAATTAATTTTGATAAAATAAAAAAACCTAAATTCTAATTTGATGAAAATTGATTTTATGAGTTTTTTTGTAAAAAAAGGAATTAATTTTATGTTAAAAAATAATTAAACAAAAAATAAATAAATAAAAGAAAATATAAGAAGAATAAAGAAAAAGGGCCTGGTGTCAGCGGCTCTGATCAGAGGATGATGGTCCAGAGGATGGTGATCAGAGGATGATGGCCCAGAAGATGATGGTGATCAGAGGATGATGGTCCATAAGATGATGATCATGGGCCTGCTCCTAGCTGGTGGACCCAGCAGATCGTGACTAGAGGGTGCTTGATTTGGTCCTGGTTGATGGGTCCAAAGGATGATCCTCAGAAAGTGCAGGCGCTGGATCTGGTGAATACAAAGGGGAAACATGCCAAAAGCTCGCGCCTGGGATCGAATCCAGAATCAAGAGGGGGTTGTACTCTTCCTGCAAGATCTCTCCACTTCTGAGCGTAGTCCTTAAAACCTTCACTCGCACCCATAGGAATACCCTGAAGTTGGGTACGCGTGGGAGCAAGGTCGACATTATATTGGTACTGCTTGTAAAAGGCAGTAGCAAGGTCCTCCCAATTACGGACGTTAGCTCCTTCTAGCTGATAGAACCACTCAAGTTGAGTCCCTGAAAGACTATCTTGAAAGAAATGAATCCATAGATTCCTGTCAGCATTATATGGTTGAATCTTTCTAACATACGAACGGAGGTGTAGCTTTGGGCAGGAGACCCCGTCATATTTAGCAAAGACTGGCGCTTTGAACTTGTGGGGAATCACCACCCCAGATGCTAGACCCAAATCACCAAAGTCCAATCCCGGTATCTTCTGGATCTCCATCGCACTTAACCGGTCTTCAAGCTGTTTATACCTGTCCTCAGCAGGAGGATATTGGTCTTCATCAAAGTCAGTCTCATTGGCAGAAACCACAGGGCTAAGAGCCCTTCTTTCTTCTTGGTTCTCCCCCCTCCATATGAGTGGGACAGATCAACTTCGTCTCACAACCTGTTTCCAAACCTATGACTCGTGTTCAGGAAGATCGTCTTCTTCTTCTTCTTCTTCTTATCCTTCAAGATTAGAGTCTTCAGATCTTTCTGCCCCTTGGCCAGGTTTATGAACATTTCCTGGAACTGAGTGTTTTGAGCTTGAAGAGCCTTAATAGCTTGATCAGTGGATGTTTCAGCAGACATGATGCTGAAATAAACAGCGAAGAAGATAAGAGACATGTAAGGGTACCTGTTATGAGGTGCATGGGAATGGAATGTGTATGATATGATTTCAAAGACTTTAGGGATTCAAATTCATAAACCAAAATGAAACACACTTTTATTAGATTAAAAACTTGAAACAATGTTTGACAAATGCCTTTAAGGCGTTACAAAGGGAAAAACTGAAAAGTAAATCAAAACTAGAAATAGCAAAAGACATCAGCGCTCCCATGGTCGTTTTCCGTTGGTGCTGACATAATCGTAGAGGACCTTCTCATTCTCTAGCTTCCTTGTAAGCTTTAGGATCTTCTTTTCTTACTCATGATACTTTTCTCTGTAAGTATCCCGTTCTTCTCTCAACTGGATCCACGATCTCTTTAATGCCCCAATGTCAGTAGGCATGTATGGATGGAGGACAGTATGAGGAACCCCTTCTTCATCAGCACTCTCAACAATTACTGGTAAGACAGCTTCGTATGGCATCCCTAGCTTTTGGGCACGGGCCCAAACCCACCGGAGATATGGTTCCATCGGAAGAGAAGTCTTCAATCCTAGCTCATGCGGATCAGACCTGTTAACCCTATTCCAAGCTCGTATAAACTTGCGGCGATGTCCCTCACTATCCCCTTGGAAGTCAAAGACAATGCTCGGAATCAACAACTCATGAGGACCGTCCTTTCGAGCTCGCCCAAACTGTCGTAAGGCCAGATAAGGATTATAGGTTATTCCTCCCCTAATTCCAAGTAAAGGAACATTTGGGTATTCTCCGCACCGGTCAATAATAGCCACTTCTTCCATGTCTTTAGTGCTCCAGATGATGTCCGTATGAGCAAGGGACATGATCCTGTAGGCCCAACCCATACTGTGATACGGTGGGAGAACTGATTTGGGATTTTGCGTTTGTGTTCGCAAATGTTTCGGTTTAGCAAGAGTCGCCACCGAATTTTTATTTTATCCAAAGGAAAGGTTAAAAAGCACAGGAAAGACCTTTGAGATGTTTTCTTGGGTTCGGGGGGTAGATTATGAAAAGGGAAGGTGCTAGCACCCTTTTTATCCATGGTTTTCCATGGGCTCTTAGTTACTTGTTTAGATCACTTGCTTTTGCTTGTCAATTGTTTGAAATGGTGCTTTGTGTGTGGTTTTGAAAATGTTTTCAAAAGAGGCCATCGTTGTGGCAACCTTTGTAATGATTCATGTTTGAATGTATACAAAGGTGTATTTGTCTTTTGAAAAGATTTTTCAATGTTTGATTGTTTGCTTTTGGGAAGTGTTTTGAAATTGTGTTGTGAGGTGTGTTTGAAAATAGCAAGGATGTTTTGCAAGTTTTGATCAAGTAACTAAGAGTTGTCTGCCCTACTTTACTCAAAGATCTTTCCTATACGTTTTTAACCCTTTTGACATTGTTGTTTTACCATTGTATTTGGTAAACAACATTGTATTAGGATGTTAAACGGGACAGGCGTGGGTCATCGTATTGACCATAATAGCAATTGTGCTAAGTGTCTTTAGCAATTCTTGAGGGACTAGATCATTTTGTTTAGGCAACCAAGATAGCGTCATCGAGGGACTATGATCTTTTGTTTTGTTTTGTTTTGCCAAGATACCTAGCGTGCATACCATGGCCATTTGTTTAGGCAACCAAGTGGAGATACCTTAAGGGTGTTTGTGTGCAAGTGTGTTTTATTGCATGCATGATTTTATCTTGAATTAGGATTTTCTATTTCATTGATTTTATCTTGCCATACATATCCTAATTACTAGCATTTACATTTGAAAGCAATAAAAATGCGGAAATGTAAAATCCTACGCTATTACAATATTTAGGGGGTGGGGGATACACACTTATACATGGGGGTGGTTCAACGAGAAAAATAGATAAGAAAAGAAAATAACAAGGGGAAGAAAAAGAGAAAGAGAGAGAGGGCTAGCGCGCTGCTGAGAGGAAGTCAGAAGTTCTGACCCAGGCCTGCTGCAGGATATCAACCTGTTAGTGAAAATGTATGAGTCAAAACTTCTGACTCTGGTGCCCTGCAAAACAGAAACCTGTTAGTGGGAAGGTCAGAAGTTCTGACTCCCATGCGCTACAAAACAGAAGTTTGTTAGTGGGGAAGTCAGAAGTTCTGACCCTGTTGGAAACACAATAATTTTCAGAAGTTTTGATATTATTGATGGCAAAACAGGCCTCAGAAATGCTGGCATCAAAGTCAGCGCTTGGTTTCCCCCTGTACTAGTCAGAACATCTGCAATTTTATTATTTTTCCATAAAACAGAAGGCATGCCTAGGACAATCTCAGCAAGTGTCAAAGTGTTTTAGAAGATAGAACCAACAAGGTCACAGGCAGGTTCTACACTGATCCACTTCCTACTTAAGCATTCAGTGGCATGAAAATCCTCAGAACACGTACAGCAGCAACATGATAGCTACATTGTGTTTATTGAGCATGCAAAGTTGATGATGCTTAGCAGCGTGATGAGAGTCAGCAGATGCTTACCTTGCTGTTGGAAAAAAATCTGTGAGTTAGAGCTAGCTTTAGCTCTGATGGTGTTCTGGACATGTTCTTTTTAGAATGGGTGGATGGAGAAGATATATGTATGTATGGTCAGAAACTATATGGGCGTTCTCTAGTCAAGGAGCAAATTGTTATGAAACACTATGAATTTTGACAGAGTTTTCACAATGTTTTCTTGCTAGCGTTTTTCTGGATTTTTTTGACCACCTCTTTAATGGACAATGGTGTCCTATTTATAGGCAAGGCTTTGTGAATTTTTAAACGTTAAATGGCGCCAATACTATGCAGTAGGGGTTAACTTGTTCTTGAAGGAAGTTCATGAAAAGTTGTGATGATGGACAGCTTTTCAGCCTAGGTTGGAACAGTAAGCGAGGATTAAGGAGAAGTGACACCCATATGCGAAAAGTGGCGCATAGACCCATGCCTAAGCCTGCACGAGGGTGTTACCATGCCACACGTGGAGAGATCCCTTGGATGAATGCTCAAAAGTGGTTGTGAGCATTAATGAGCATTAAATGGTGATGAGATTTGTCAAAAATCAGAAATCTTGTAATAGGAGATTTTGCATCATTAACCTAAAGCCTGAGCCAACAATTCTTCTTCACCAAAAAAAACGTAAACCAAGCTCTGACCTTGGCCTCTTGCTGCCTCAGTAAATTATGAGAGTTTTCCAGACTTTCCAGCATACTCCTTTGATCTGCCTCTGAAAACTTTTGGCTTAGAGATTCTGCTTCAGTATTACCCAATCTGCTGATCCCATTACCTTCTGATCCCAGTACATTCTGAAGGAGTTTCAGGCTTTGTTGCCTTCTTTTCATTTCTCTAGCAAACTCTGGTTGAACTTGGGTAACTGCTAAAAGAGCCATGTTCTGTTTAAAGATCACGTGCTGAAACACGTTTACAACCCCTGACTGAGTTGGTGTAGCTGCTGAAGAGCCACCTTCTGACTGAATGTTATGTGTTGAGCCCAGTTTGCAACTTCTGACCGTTTCTGCCTGGAGGTTGGTTCAGAAGCTCTGAAGTGCCATTTTTTCTTAAACACCCCTCTTCTTTTAGAAAAAATTCTAAGTATTTAGAATTTAACTTTTCCAAGGTAAAAATTTTGACTTTTGAGCTTGCCAATGAACATTTTGCTCTTGTAAATGGTTTACTTTGGAAAGGAATGATAATTCAGGGCTTGGATTTGTTTAAGAGAAACTCTGAGAATTCAGAATGATTTTCTGAAGGATGAGAGGGAAAATTTTGGGGTACAACAACTGCCCCTGTTCAATCTTCTTGAACCTGAAGAGTTAGATTGGCGAGTTTGCCTTTCGTGACTCGAAGGTAAAAGAGGATTGGACACTAGAGTGCCCGTAAATTTGCACTCGTCAAAATGTAGCAGAGGGAATGGGCTTAAAGATGCCATTTGGAGAT
Organism: Vicia faba; assembly: GCA_948472305.1. Classification (NCBI taxonomy): domain Eukaryota; kingdom Viridiplantae; phylum Streptophyta; class Magnoliopsida; order Fabales; family Fabaceae; genus Vicia; species Vicia faba. The sequence continues at coordinate 102,086,719 of OX451738.1, forward strand.
GGTAGAATCTTGCTGGAGATGGGCTTAAAGATTCCATCCAAGATTTGTTTGTTGAAAATCAAGAGAATAAACATCAGATTGGTGTCCGTATTTGGAGCGTATCTGAGTTGTATCTGGATTTGATTCTTGAATGAATATCAGAATGACTGTCGTGTCTGGAGTGTATCTGTATTTTATCTTAATTCTGAATGGGCGATAGAAAAACATTTGTGTAAGGAGCATCTCTGGGCAGGGGATAAATTCCGAATGAGTGACAGAATGGCAGTCGTGCCTGGTGCGTATCTGGATTGTATCTGAAATTGAGATCCGTATGAGTAGAAGAATGACTTTCGTGTCTGGAGTGTATCCATACTGTAACTGGGATCTGGACAAGTGACATAATGACTTCCGTGTCTGGAGTATATCTAAACCTGAAGTTGATAGTTGAATCTGAATGAGAAATAAAATGGCTTCCGTGTCTAGAGCGTATCTAGTTTGTATCTGATTGCGGAATTCTGAATGAGTAATAGAATGACCTTTGTGTTTGGGGTGTATCTATATTGTATCTGAATAAGAGATCTGAATGAGTAATAGAATGACCTCCGTGTCTGGGGTGTATCCATACTGTATCTGAGATCTGGACAAGTGACAGAATGACTTCCGTGTCTGGAGTATATCTGAACCTGAAGTTGATAGTTGAATCTGAATGAGAAATAGAATGGCTTCCGTGTCTGGAGCGTATCTAGTCTGTATCTGATTGCGGAATTCTGAATGAGTAATAGAATGACCTCCGTGTTTGGGGTGTATCCATACTGTATCTGAATAAGAGATCTGAATGAGTAATAGAATGACCACCGTGTCTGGGGTGTATCCATATTGTATCTGAGATCTGGACAAGTGACAGAATGACTTCCGTGTCTGGAGTACATCTGAACCTGAAGTTGATAGTTGAATCTGAATGAGAAATAGAATGACTTCCGTGTCTGGAGTGTATCTAGTTTGTATCTGATTGCGGAATTCTGAATGAGTAATAGAATGACCTCCGTGTTTGGGGTGTATCCATACTGTATCTGAATAAGAGATCTGAATGAGTAATAGAATGACCTCCGTGTCTGAGGTGTATCCATACTGTATCTGAGATCTTTGAATATTTGTTAAAGGTAGCTTTTAATCTTATCCTGAAAAGGGTAAAATGTTAGCTAAAACATAAGGTTATGTTGCATGACATGTATGATGCAATAAAATGTGCTTTATTAATATTTATGATATATGAATGTAATATATACACATGTAAGTTGATTAGTTGTCTTGCTGAGGAAACTATATCCTTGATAACTGGAGATAATGAAATCTTCGACTGTTGCCAGGGAAAATAAATCCTTGACCGCTGTCGGAGATAGAAAATCCTTGGTGACTTGTGGGAATTAACAAGAACCTTGAAAAGCTCTACAGGGATGTAGGAATCATTAAGTCTACTTGAGAAACCTGCTTGGGGAATCCATAGAACTTTGATGACCATAGTTGGGGAGTACACCAATGGAAATCCTTACTCGGCTGGGGAATAGGGAAACTCTGAAGACCTCTACTGGGGAATTGAAACCTTGGAGGCTTCCACTGGAGAAATGAGAACAAGAATCTTCGTTCTGCTGGGAAATAACTCTATGGGGGGAAATAAATCCATGACCACTGCTGGAGATTCAATATTTTTGATAACCTCTGTTGGAGAAGCCAAACTGCTAGGGGAGATCAGGAGTTTGGGTTGTAGGCCAATCCAATGGGACTTCAAGAATGAGAATCTTAGTTCCGTTAGGGGGTATAAGGGGAAAACTGAATAGTTTCCAGTGGGGATTGGTAGATCAGAGTTTCTTTTCCGCTGGGGATCTTAATGACGTGCCGATTTGATCATGGTGACTTCATTGGGGAAGAATAACTCTCTGGGGAATTACCTGGTTTTAAAGTGACTCTTCAGGGACAATGGAGGAAACTGGATGATCTCCACCGGGGTTTAAAGGTTGAAGTTTTGGAGTCCGTTGGGGAAGAAAGTTTCATCTTCACTGAGGGTTTGCAGTTCAAAGTTTTCTGGCTCCGTTGGGGATTGGGAGTTTAGAAACTCAAATTTGATGGGGATTTTGAAACTTAACTCCGCTGGGGGTATGTATTTCAAGGCTTTAGCTCTGCCGAGGATTCGGATGATGTATTGCAGCGGATTTCTCCTGGAATAGCCTAAAGACACTTTCCTACACTTCCATCCTATCAGTAACTATTCTTTCTCATTTCGTTTTATTTGTAAGCAGTGATTATATTCAAATGCATATGCTCATTTAATAAATCATTGGACGTTTTCAAACAAAACACAAATGTAAAGAAAAGAAAGAAAAGGAAAACAATTTTCGGCACTTTGAAGTATCTTTGTTTTAACTTCGTGTGAGTATTTTTGTACAAAGGAGACAGACATCCTAGTAAGAGAATGTTGTCATAAAATTGAGAAAAAATTTATACAAAGAAAGATGGCTATGTGTAACATTTCCATGGGGTTCCCATTCTGCTATAGCCTTCGTAACTTTGAGTATCTTGTCCATTCGTTGCTTCGTCCGCAGATGATTGGATTGATCAGAAGCTTGGAGTTTGTCCGTGAAGAGGTTGTCCTTAAAGTGACTCGACGAGACATAGTTATACGCTTTAATTCCCTAATTTTTGCCTGGATCGCCCTTTCGAGTTTTCGATCCACCGGGAAACCTTTTTTTGCCCAAGTCGCCCTTTCGGGTTTTCAACTTGCCGGGTGTACATTTTTTTTTTATTTATCCCTAATTTTTGCCTGAACCGCCCTTTTGGGTTTTTGATTCACCGGGATGCCCACTTTTGCCCAAGTCTCCCTTTCGGTTTTTTAACTTACCGGGTAATTTATGCGCAGTATCTTTTGACTATGTCTGTGTTCGCAGGGTGCGGCAGGTCATCACCGTCCATGGTGGTTAGAATCATAGCCCCACCAGAAAAGATGTTTTTGATCACAAATGGTCCTTCATAAGTAGGAGTCCATTTCCCCCGGGATTACTTTGCGGCAAGATGATTCGCTTGATTACAAGGTCCCCGACTTGATATACTTGTCTCTTGACTTTCTTGTTGAAAGCCTTGATCATACGTTTTTGATACGCCTGACCATGGCAAACAGCAGTAAGTCGTTTTTCGTCAATCAAGTTAAGTTGATCAAGTCGGGTCTAAATCCAATCGTCTTCACTCAAACCAGCATATTTCATGATTCTCAAAGAGGGAATCTGAACCTCGATAGGTAAAACAGTCTCCATGCCGTATACCAAAGAAAAGGGTGTTGCCCCAGTTGAAGTGTGTGCCGTGGTACGGTACCCGTGCAGAGCAAACGGTAACATCTCATGCCAGTCCTTGTAGGTGACTGTCATCTTTTGAATGATCTTCTTGATATTTTTGTTTGCGGCTTCGACAGCACCGTTCATCTTAGGCCGATTGGGAGATGAATTGTGATGTTGAATCTTGAACTGCTCGCACAGAGCGGTGATCATAGTATTGTTCAAATTTGTACCGTTGTCAGTGATGATCCTTTCCGGGATACCATACCGGCATATAAGATTCTGCTTGATGAAGCGGGCAACCACATTCTTTGTAATGGAGGCGAAGGAAGTTGCTTCGACCCACTTAGTAAAGTAATCAATGGCCACCAGGATGAATCGGTGTCCATTGGATGTTGTAGGCTTGATCTCTCCAATCATGTTGATTCCCCACATCGCGAATGGCCAAGGAGCTGTTAGGACATTGAGAGGAACTGGAGGAATATATACCTTGTCCGCATAGATTTGGCATTTGTGACAAGTACGGGAATGTTGATGACAATCAGCTTCCATGGTAGACCAGTAATAGCCTGCCCGTAGAATCTTCTTTGCCATCGTATGACCGCTTGAGTGGGTACCAAAGGTGCCATTATGTAGTTCAGCCACGATCTTCTCAGCTTCAACTTTGTCCACACAACAGAGTAGGACACAATCAAGATTGCACTTGTATAGGATACCATTGCTCAGAAAGAACTTGGCCGCGAACCTCCTTAAGAACTTTTTGTCGTTGACTGAAACTCGTTCAGGGTACTCTTGCGCTTTGAGATACCTTTTGACGTCATGAAACCAAGGTCGGTTCACCACTTCTTCGGTATTAATCTCGTGACAATGTGCAGGTTCGTCCATTCGTTCAATGGTGATTTAGGGAGCCTCATTATCCCAGTTAAGTTTAAACATGGAGGACATTGTAGCTAGCGCATCTGCTAGCTGATTCTCTTCTCGCGGGAAGTGCTCGAAGATAATCTGCTCGAAATATGGTAACAATGTCAGGACATGTTCTTTGTAAGGGATGGGGTTTGGATGTTTAGTATCCCACTCTCCTTTGATTTGACTGATAACCAAAGCTGAGTCCCCAAATACAATCAGAGATTTGATTCCCAAGTCAATAGCGGCCTTGAGACCAAAGATACAAGCTTCATACTCGGCCATGTTGTTGGTGCAGCTGAAGCAGAGTCTAGCAGTGAAAGGTGTATGGTAACCTTGTGGAGAGATGAGCACAACACCGATATTGTTCCCAAGTGCGTTGAAGGCACCATCAAAGTACAGGGTCCATCGGGATCCTTGTTCAGGTCCGTCATACAGTCCATTTCCTTCAATGTTGTCCAATGTCATGATATCCTCGTCGGGAAAGTCGAACCTCATGGATTGGTATTCTTCAACAGCTTGATAAGCCAGATGATCGGCTAGCACACTCCCCTTTATAGATTTTTGGGTTGTGTACTGTATATCACATTCGGTGAGGATCATCTACCATCTAGCGATTCTTCTGGATAAAGCAGGCTTCTCGAAGATGTACTTGATCGGATCCATTTTAGAAATCAGCAGGGTGGCATGTGTCAACATATACTGCCTTAGCCGGCGAGCAGCCCATACCAAAGCGCATCAAGTTTTCTCGAGCAGTGAGTAGCGAGTCTCACAGTCGGTAAACTTTTTGCTAAGGTAATAAATGGCATGCTCTTTTCAGCCAGACTCGTCATGTTGGCCCAATACGCACCCCACTGAATTCTCCAGGACAGTCAGATACATGATTAACGGCCTTCCTTCGACGGGTGGCATCAAGATAGGAGGCTCCAGCAAATACTCCTTGATTCTATCGAAAGCAACTTAACAGTCATCATTCCATTTAACCACCTGATCTTTCTTCAACAGCTTGAAGATTGGTTCACAGGTAGATGTTAGGTGAGAAATGAACCTTGCAATGTAGTTTAGGCGTCCTAAGAAACCTCTGGCCTCCTTTTCAGTGCGAGGGGCAGGCATTTCTTGTATAGCTTTGACTTTGGCAGGATCAACCTCGATGCCTTTGTTGCTGACTATGAAACCCAAGAGTTTACCGGACCTGACTCCGAAAGTGCACTTGTTAGGGTTCAATCTGAGCTTGTACTCTCTCAACCTGACAAATAGCTTTTGCATATGGTCAAGGTATTCTTCTTCTGTTTGTGAACGGGATATCATGTCGTCTACGTAGACTTCAATCTCATGATGTATCATGTCATGAAACAAAGCTACCATGGCTCGCTGATAGGTTGCTCCGGCATTCTTCAGTCTGAATGGCATTACTTTATAACAGAAGGTACCCCACTGTGTAACAAAAGTAGTCTTCTCCATGTCTTCGGGGGCCATTTTGATCTGATTGTACCCTGAAAATCCATCCATGAAAGATAATACCTTGTGTTGAGTTGTGTTGTCAACCAAGATGTCAATGTGTGGTAGTGGAAAGTCATCTTTAGGGCTAGCCATGTTTAAGTCTTTGTAGTCCACGCACATTCTGACTTTTCCGTCCTTCTTAGGCACGGGCACAATGTTGGCCACCCATTTTGGATAGGAAGTAACAGCAAGAAAGCCAACATTGAACTGCTTCATCACTTCAGCTTTGATCTTTTCGGACATGTCGGGCCTCATTCAGCAGACTTTCTGTTTAATTGGTGGACAGTTTTCTCTTGTAGGGAGATGGTGAACCACAATATCTGTATCCAGTCCCGATATGTCTTTGTAGGACCAGGCGAAGATCTCAACATATTCATTCAACAACTGAACTAAACGCTCTTTGATACTTGGCTCTAGGTTGGCACCCACTTTAACCTCTTTTCTGTCTTTAACAGTACCCAAATTGATAGTCTCTAACAACTCTTCATGGGGAAGAATAGCCCTTTCTTCCTGTTGCAAAAGTCTATCCAACTCTCCAGGCACTTCACAGTTCTTATCACCTTCGTATTTGGCATGATTGACCAGATCTTCAGAGTCACTGAAGGCCATAGCAGAATTGTTACCCATGGAATCCGGAGTGGATGGATACCTGCATTTTGTGAATGTGGGTGTGTGTAAGGGATAGCCATCCTTAAACAAATAAAATGTAAAAGAAAGAAAATAAACAAAAAGTTTATGTATGTAAACGTCCATGATTCATTAAGAATGGCATATGAAAATGAAGAATCAAAACCCTTACAAACGGACCTATATGCCCCGGGTAAGGCATAAGGCAAAAAATGTACGAATTGTTTTAAAATATTACAGACCAATGTTCAAAAGATAAATTATTGATTGATGAAAGTAATGGGAACGAAGTCTTTCGCCTCCCAGTTGTTCAGTCCTCCTTCAATAGTTGGAAAGATCCAGTCTTCAAAATTGCTTTCTTCTTCATCATCTTCTAAAGCATGAACTCCATGATGAGTGATTTTCAATGGTGGTCCTCCAGCCCGGGAGTGATGCACAGCCTTCTGACTAGCAGCAGTGAAACCCAAACCGAACTTATCTGACTTGAAAGGAAAATCTGGTAGCTGACCCCACATTGTACTTCCTCCTTCCTCGATTACAGCCTTCACATCTTTAAGGGATGACATCCGGGACACAGGTTTGGTAATGATGGGTACCGCAGTCATTGTCTTGGCTACCGCAACTTCATGAGAAACCTCTTCAAAGTGTTGGAAAGGTGTTTCTATGAATTCACCATCTAACTCCACGTAGCGGAAAGAGTTAAAGTGGCTTATCATATACTCCTCCTCACCATGAACTGTTATGATTTTACCCTGGACTGGGTATTTAAGCATCTGGTGTAGAGAAGAAGTGACTGCCCCGACGTTGTGGATCCATGGTCTTCCCAATAAGCATGAATATGAAGGACGGATGTCCATCACATAAAAAGTAAAGTTGAAAACTTCCGTACCCACTTTAATTGGGATGTCCACTTCTCCGTGGACCATCCTCTTAGAACCGTCGAAGGCTCTAACAATGATATTACTGGGCTTTAGGGTCAATCCTTCACAGTCTAATCTGTCCAACGCTTTTTTAGGCAAGACATTTAAAGACGACCCGGTATCAACCAGAACGTGAGCAAGAGTGGTCCCTCTGCACTCTACCGAGACATGCAGCGCATCATTATGATTTCTTCCCTTAGATGTTAGATTGGAATCAGAGAAACCAGGACCATTGTCGGCGGTTAGGCTGGCTACACACTCTTGAAACTGATCCGCAGAAGTTTCTTGAGGCACGTGCACCGTCTTCAGGAATTTGATCAAGGCTTTGGCATGAGCCTCAGAGCAGAGCAATAAAGCCAGCATAGAGATTTTTGAAGGGGTTTGCCCCAGCTGCTCTACGACATCATAGTCGCTTTTCTTAATTATCTTTAAAATCTCCTCCATTTCCTTTTGGGTGGTCTCGGGGATAACCAAAGTCTGAGCTCTCATCCTGACGGGCGCTTCTTGGATCCTCTTACCTTTATCAGTAGTAAAAGCAGAGGGTATAGCTTCGGGAGTAACAATTTCTTTAATAACAGGACTTCGTACAGATATCTTGACGGGAACAGGAGTGCTTGAGGGTCCAAATATTGCCCTTGGAGGAGTAATTTTTGGAGAGAAGATTCTTCCGCTACGAGTGATCTTACTTGTCCCCGCAATATTTCCTATGTCAGGAGTTTCTTCATCGGAATTCTCTTCCACTGATTCGATCTGTTTCACACCATGATAGAAGATCTCTCCTCCATAATTCCACGGTATTGTCTTATTGTACTTGTATGGGATAGGCCCCGGCATAGTAATCTTTAGCGGTACAAACTTTGGATCGGGTGTAATCTTAACAGGTCTTTTGGAGACCTTGTAAAGATTGTCGGAAATGGTGATTATAGCAACATCATTGATTGGAGTAACAGGAGTAACAGGAGTTTTCTGAAAGAGGATCTCTTGATTATCCATTAGGCATTGGACGCCTAACTTCAATAACGAACAGTCGGATTGTAGGGACGAACAAAAGTAACAATCTTTTTCACAGCCTGGGAAAATCCCGACTTTCAACAGATTCATCTTGATTATTGGCAACGAAGTCATTAAGTCATCAATAGCAGTAACATGCAGATCTTCTACAATAGCATGGACATTATAAACATGTTTTGGCATAGGAGCGGATATCACATTAGGTTTTTCGGGCGCGTCGAATTCTACCTCCTTGGCATCTATTAAATCTTGGATCTTGTTTTTGAGGGCCCAACAGTTGTTGGTGTCGTGCCCTATGCCGTTGGAATGGTAAGCATATTTAGCATTGGCATGATAAAAAGGATAAGTTGTATTAGGATTTTGTGGCGGATCTCTCAAGGTTGTAAGGTTCAGTTTCAAGAGATGAGGGAGGACCTGGGCAGGCGTCATGTTTATTTTGGTGAACTGCCTAGCAGGCCTTCCTCCTCTTTGTTGGTTGGCTCTTGGTTGATCATTTCTAGGTTGATCAACTGCAGTCTTTTGCATCATCACAACCCCCACCGTTGACCGGCGCTCTACTCTTCCTCGACTTTTTTGAGAATAAATAGTTGACACCTCCTTCTTAGCTGGAAAAGGTTTTTTGACAGCGGCAGAGGAAGATGTGTCTTTTTGAATCTTACCACTCTTGATGCCAGCTTCAACTCGTTCACCAGTCAGAATTAATTTTGTGAACCCTATCGATGAACTCCCTATCAGGTGATTAAAGAATGGACTAGACAACGTCCCCAAAAACATATCAACCAGCTCTCTTTCAGACAATGGTGGCTGCATCCTTCCAGCCAAGTCCCGCCACTTCTGGGCATACTCCTTAAAGCCTTCATTAGAGACCATACCCATACTCTGTAATTGAGTACGGGTAGGTGCTAAGTCTGTGTTATACTGATATTGCCGGTAGAAGGCAGCAGTCAGATCCTCCCAATTATGTACGTCAGCCCTCTCAAGCTGGTAGAACCGGTCCAATTGCGTACCCGACAAACTATCTTGAAAAAAGTGGACCCACAGATCCTTATTAGAAGAGTGAGGTTGGATCTTTCTGACGTAAGACCGCATATGCATCTTCGAACAAGATAAACCATCGTACTTAGAAAATGTAGGCACCTTGAATTTAGGGGGAATCACAATCCCAGCAACCAACCCCAGCTCTTTGAAATCCAGCCCAGACACCCTTTGTACCTCCATAGCTGCCAGCCGATCTTCCAGATTCTTATACTTATCATCTGCAGGATGGTACTGCTGTTCAGAGTAATCTTCATCCTCTTCTTCTTCTTCCTCTTCTTCAGACTCGGAGGGCACTGCATCTCCCTTTCCCTTGCCAACCCCTTCATCAGACGTCGAAAGGAAATCCAGGACTTTCCTAGCTTGGTTCTCAAATCTTCTTCCCATAGTGGCCACACCAAATCTTTTCTTTTTCTTCTTCTCCTTTTCTTTTTCCTTTTCCTTCTCTAACAGTGCTTTAAGGCCCTCTTGACCCTTTGCCAAGGTCACGAGGAGTTGTTGGAACTGCAAATTCTGTGCTTATAGATCTTTGATCGTCTGCTCTATATCCATCTTGCTGAAATAAACAGCAGAAAGATAAGGAAACCTGGTGTGAAGACCTGTTTATGCATATGATGAATGATATGTATTCATGTAATGCATTCAAGGATTCATAAATTCAAAGTTGTTGCAAACAAAAAGAACACACGTCATATTAATAAGAAGAAATTTGTTAGTACAGGAATGCCCCATGGGCAAAATATTACAAAATTCTTAATGTAAAAAGACGTTGCGCATCCTCTTTGGTGCGATGTAAGTGTTAAGAGTCTGCTCTTCATGGAGTTGACAGGTAAGTTCCAAAACCTTCTTCTCACTGGCGTAGAAGCTGGCTTCAAAAGTATTTCGTTCTTCCTTGAGATGTATCCAACTTTTTTGCAAATCTTCCAATGATGTTGGCATGTCAGGATGTAGGAGGGTATATGGAACCTCTCCTTCCATAACAGGCTCTTTGATCATAGGTAGAATGTAGGGGTAAGGCATCATAAGACTCTGGGCGCGGGTTCGTACCCACTTGAGGTAAGGCTCAAGGGGGATGGAATTCTTGTGTCCCAGTGTCTTACTATCCACCTTGTTGGGCATCCTCCAAGCTCGGATAAACCTTTGTCGAAGTCCTTGAGCGTCGTTGTCGAAGTCAAAAACTAAGTCAGGAATCAGCATATCATGAGGGCCATCCCTTCGGACATACCCAAATTGTCTCAGAGCTAAACAGGGGTTGTAGGTAATGCCTCCCCTAATGCCAAGTAGTGGGACATTAGGGAATTCCCCACAACCATCAATGATGATGACATTTTCTCTGGACCGAGAACACCAATGAACATCAGAATGTGTAAGAGTCATCAATCGTTGCGACCACCTCAAGCCTTGTTCATTTTTCAAGACTGACTGGGGAAGGTGAGAAATAAGCCACCTTGCCAGAAGAGGAGTACAACACATGAGAACACCTCTTTTCCTCATTGTTCGTGTGTGAAATGAGTGTAAGATGTCTCCAAGCAATGTAGGCACAGGATTCCGAGATATGAAAATCTTGACAGCATTCACATCTATAAGCTGATCAGGGTTTGGGAACAAGACCAACCCATAGATGAGAAGTGCTACAATCTCCTCAAAAGCTTACAGATCTAGAGAATTCCAACAGTCTTGTGCCTTCTCAAACAGAAACTTTGCCAAGAAACCCTTGACACCACTTCTGGTTTCCCAATGACCTTTGATGTCAGATGGTTGCAAGTGTAGGGCTTGAGCAACATCTTCAGGCTTTGGTTCTCTTTCTGTACCGTTGTAGGGTAGTTGATGGAGAATGGGAATCCTCAGGAGTTGAGAAAATTCCTCCAAAGTAGGCACTAGTTGGTAATCAGGAAATGTGAAGCAATGGTGTAGGGGGTCAAAGAACTGGAAGAGAACTTTCACCATGTCTTCTTCAATGTTGGAGTTGACCAAGCTGAAAAGTCTACCATGTCTTTCACTAAAGAGAGAAATATCTGGAATCTTAGAAGCAATCTCCTTGAGTTGAGGAGGGATTCTCACAAGGTTAGCCTGAATAGTTTTTCCACGGAGTGATTCCATTACCTACAAAACAAGAACAAAGATGAAGATCTGAACCCTTGAAATGGTTAGTGGATGCATATGATGCTTCATGATGTTCATGATGTATGCACAAGTATATGTACAAGAAAATCACACAAGATCCTAGTTTCAGGCTTGCATGGGGTTTCATAGGTAAGTACCCTCTTGAAGTTAGTTGGCTCAACCTGTCCTATAAATAGTAACCGGGTTCTAAGGAGCTCAATATCACTGGATTATTTTCTGTGTTCATTGTTTCAGTTAACCCACTTAACTGGCGACCGAAATATTCCAAGAAAATAACCTTCAACGAGTGTAGTATCGAGTATCTACCAACTTCGGACTGTACCAAAGTCGGTCATCTCACTACCCATAATAACGCCAAGATGGTCAAGTAAAGGTTCTAGAAGTCCATTAGTGCTTCATGACATCACTCAGCGACCCCGTATTCTCTTTGATTAACTCAAGGCTACCGGTACCCACAGATATGTTGCACTAATATAGCTATTGCTTCAACCATGTTGGTATACCCTGCACAGTTTCCACAACGTATTGCTATTTACCTATGAATGTTTCCCAAAAAATCCGAGTGGAGGATTCAAACCCAAACAAGAGAACCAAATGTAAAGCAATCAAAGCAAACAAGATAAGCATGTAAAGGTGATCTAAACCCTAAGGTAACCCCACTTTTATTATTATCCCCAGCAGAGTCGCCAGTTCTGTGATACGGTGGGAGAACTGACTTGGGATTTTGCATTTGTGTTCGCAAATGTTTCGGTTTAGCAAGAGTCTCCACCGACTTTTTATTTTATCCAAAGGAAAGGTCAAAAAGCACAGGAAAGACCTTTGAGATGTTTTCTTGGGTTCGGGGGGTAGATTATGAAAAGGGAAGGTGCTAGCACCCTTTTCATCCATGGTTTTCCATGGGCTCTTAGTTACTTGTTTAGATCACTTGCTTTTGCTTTTCAATTGTTTGAAATGGTGCTTTGTGTGTGGTTTTGAAAATGTTTTGAAAAGAGGCCATCATTGTGGCAACCTTTGTAATGATTCCTGTTTGAATGTATACAAAGGTGTATTTGTCTTTTGAAAAGATTTTTCAATGTTTGATTGTTTGCTTTTGGGAAGTGTTTTGAAATTGTGTTGTGAGGTGTGTTTGAAAATAGCAAGGATGTTTTGTAAGTTTTGATCAAGTAACTAAGAGTTGTCTACCCTACTTTACTCAAAGATCTTTCCTATACGTTTTTAACCCTTTTGAAAGTGTTGTTTTACCATTGTATTTGGTAAACAACCTTGTATTAGGATGTTAAACGGGATAGGCGTGGGTCATCGTATTGACCATGATAGCAATTGTGCTAAGTGTCTTTAGCAATTCTTGAGGGACTAGATCATTTTGTTTAGGCAACCAAGATAGCGTCATCGAGGGACTATGATCTTTTGTTTTGTTTTGTTTTGCCAAGATACCTAGCGTGCATACCATGGCCATTTGTTTAGGCAACCAAGTGGAGATACCTTAAGGGTGTTTATGTGCAAGTGTGTTTTATTGCATGCATGATTTTATCTTGAATTAGGATTTTCTATTTCATTGATTTTATCTTGCCATACATATCCTAATTACTAGCATTTACATTTGAAAGCAATAAAAATGCAGAAATGTAAAATCCTACGCTATTACAATATTTAGGGGGTGGGGATACACACTTGTACATGGGGGTGGTTCAACGAGAAAAATAGATAAGAAAAGAAAATAACAAGGGGAAGAAAAAGAGAAAGAGAGAGAGGGCTAGCGCGCTGCTGAGAGGAAGTCAGAAGTTCTGACCCAGGCCTGCTGCAGGATATCAACCTGTTAGTGAAAATGTATGAGTCAGAACTTCTGACTCTGGTGCCCTGAAAAACAGAAACCTGTTAGTGGGAAGGTCAGAAGTTCTGACTCCCATGCGCTACAAAACAGAAGTTTGTTAATGGGGAAGTCAGAAGTTCTGACCCTACTGGAAACACAATAATTTTCAGAAGTTCTGATATTATTGATGGCAAAACAGGCCTCAGAAATGTTGGCGTCAAAGTCAGCGCTTGGTTTCCCCCTGTACTAGTCAGAACATCTGCAATTTTATTATTTTTCCATAAAACAGAAGGCATGCCTAGGACAATCTCAACAAGTGCCAAAGTGTTTCAGAAGACAGAACCAACAAGGTCACAGGAAGGTTCTACACTGGTCCACTTCCTACTTAAGCATTCAGAGGCATGAAAATCCTCAGAACACGTACAGCAGCAACATGATATCTACATTGTGTTTATTGAGCATGCAAAGCTGATGATGCTTAGCAGCGTGATGAGAGTCAGTCGGTGATTACCTTGCTGTTGGAAAAAAATCTGTGAGTTGGAGCTAGCTTTAGCTCTGATGGTGTTCTGGACAAGTTCTTTTAGAATGGATGGATGGATAAGATATATGTATGTATGGTCAGAAACTGTATGGACGTTCTCTAGTCAAGGAGCAAACTGGGTATCAATGAAGTTTGGAGGCAGGAAATTCAAAGTTATGAAACACTAGGAATTTTGACAGAGTTTTCACAATGTTTTCTTGCTAGAGTTTTTCTGGATTTTTTTTACCACCTCTTTAATGGACAATGGTGTCCTATTTATAGGCAGGGCTTTGTGAATTTTTAAACGTTAAATGGCGCCAATACTATGCAGTAGGGGTTAAATTGTTCTTGAAGGAAGTTCATGAAAAGTTATGATGATGGACAGCTTTTCAGCCTAGGTTGGAACAGTAAGCGAGGATTAAAGGAGAAGTGACACCCACAGGCGAAAAGTGGCGCATAGACCCATGCCTAAGCCTGCACGAGGGTGTTACCATGCCACACGTGGAGAGATCCCTTGGATGAATGATCAAAAGTGGTTGTGAGCATTAATGAGCATTAAATGGTGATGAGATTTGTCAAAAATTAGAAATCTTGTAATAGGAGATTTTGCATCATTACCTAAAGCCTGAGCCAGCAATTCTTCTTCACCAAAAAAAACGTAAACCAAGCTCTGACCTTGGCCTCTTGCTGCCTCAGTAAATTCTGAGAGTTTTCCAGACTTTCCAGCATGCTCTTTGATCTGCCTCTGAAAACTCTGGGCTTAGAGATTCTGCTTCAGTATTACCCAATCTGCTGATCCCATTACCTTCTGATCCCAGTACGTTCTGAAGGAGTTTCAGGCTTTGTTGCCTTCTTTGCATTTCTCTAGCAAACTCTGGCTGAACTTGCGTAACTGCTGAAAGAGCCATGTTCTGTTTAAAGATCACGTGCTGAAACACGTTTACAACCCCTGACTGAGTTGGTGTAGCTGCTGAAGAGCCACCTTTTGACTGAATGTTATGTGTTGAGCCCAGTTTGCAACTTCTGACCGTTTCTGCCTGGAGGTTGGTTCAGAAGCTCTGAAGTACCATTTTTTCTTAAACACCCCTCTTCTTTTAGAAAAACTTCTAAGTATTTAGAATTTAACTTTTCCAAGGTAAAATTTTTTACTTTTGAACTTGCAAATGACCATTTTGCTCTTGTAAATGGTTTACTTTGGAAAGGAATGATAATTCAGGGCTTGGATTTGTTTAAGAGAAACTCTGAGAATTCAGGATGAATTCCTGAAGGATGAGAGGGAAAATTTTGGGGTACAACACATACCTTCCTTGTTCTTCAAAACAAATTTGGGGAGGTGAGAAATAAACCACCTCGCCAGCAATGGTGCACAACACATAAGGGTTCCCCGTTTCCGAGCAGTACGGGCATAAAGAGCATGCAGAATGTCACCTAAGAGAGTAGGCACTGGATTACGGGACATGAAGATCTTCACTGCGTTCACGTCGACAAAAGAATCTGAATTAGGAAACAGAACCAGGCCATATATGAGAAGTTCTAGGATATCTTTGAATGCTTGAAAGTCCAAACTGTCCCAAAATTGATTAGCCTGATCAACCAAGAACTTAGCCAAGAAACCTTTTGTCCCACTCCGAGTCTCCCAGTTAGACATTACCTCAGCATTTGTCAGATGTAGGGTTGTGGCAACATCCTCTGGCCTAAGAGCTATCTCCCAACCTATAAATGCCGTATGTTCTAGAATCTAAATACCAAGTAAATCAGAAAACTCTTCCAAAGCAGGGACCAACTGATAGTCTGGGAAGGTGAAGCAGTGGTGCAATGGGTCAAAGAACTGGCACAAAACACTCATCATTTGCTCATCCATCTTAGAAATGACCAAACCAAGGAGGTGACCATGTCTTCTGACAAAGGAAGAAGTGTCTGAAACTTTAGAAACCAACTCTCTAAGTTGAGCATGGATTTGTACGAAGCTGATGCGAATAGTATTTCTGCGCATAAATGCCATGATCTGCAAAACAGAACAAAGATGAATCCCCTCGGTCTTTGAAATGGGTTAGCCTAATGAAATATGCATGCAATGTCATGATGCATGATGTTATGATAGAAACACACCACAAGTATTCACAGATAGCAAACATGGTAAGGGAAAATAAGTCACACAATAGCCCTTAGATTTCAGGCTGGCATGGAGTTTAGGTATTACCCTCTTTCAGTTTAGTTGGTTCAACCTGTCCTAGTAATAGTAACTGGGTTCTAGAGGATCTCAATATCACTGACCACACTCGATCGGTCATAATTCCAGTTTAGCAACCTTTTCTTGCAGCCAGAATCATCGCTAGAGTTTGGTCTCAATGAGTGTAGCATACTGCTACTTTTCTATGGCCAAGTTGGTCAATTATAGGTTCTAAGGTCAGTTGGTGCTTAACGACCCCTTAGCTGACCCATATTCTCCTTGTTCCACCACAAGGGATATCGGTACAAACTAAAGTGCCACACCAACGTAGCTACTACTTCAACCGTATCAGTCTACGTCGTAAAGTTCCCTCACAGTCTATTGCTACTTACCTAAAAGGTATCCCCAGATCCGGGTTAGGATCTATAGTAACTCCAATTCAAACCCAAAAAGATAAAGCATACAAATCAAGCAATTGAAAACATTATGATGAATTATTCCTAAGGTACACCCCACTTATTAATTCCCCAGCAGAGTCGCCAGTTCTGTGATACGGTGGGAAGAACTGACTGTTTTTAGAATGCTGGTTTACGTTTTACCTTTGTGTTTGCAAAATGTCGCGGTAAGAAAGAGTCTCCACCGAATTTTATTTTATCCAACAAGGAAAGGAAAAAAGCACAGAAAAATTCCTTTTTCGAGATATTTTTGAGTACGGGGGGTAGATTATAGAAAGGTAAGGTATTAGCACCCTTTCTATCCGTAGTTATCTACGGGCTCTTAGGTACTTGCTCATCATTTTCAAAATTGTTTTCTTTGTGTTTGTGCGCTTTGAAAAGTTTTTGTTTTGACTTCGATTTAACTCTTGCTTCTGTCTTCAAGAGTGTAATGAAGTGTTTTTGAAAACTTTGTTTATAAAGGAGTGTAAGTGTGAAAAGGTTTGTTTTGGATGAGCAAGTATCTAAGAACTAATCTACCTACTCAAAAAAAGAATCATTCTATGCTTATTTCCTTTAGACAATGCTATCCCACTATTAGTGAGTAGGTAGCATCATCGTCGAAGTTTTGAGGGTCAATTCGAAAGAGGGACATACGGTCACTAAAGCAATGTTAGGACGTCTTAGTGGCAACCCTAACGTCTTAGATCATTTATCCGAGGCAAGGATATCCGAGGCAACCTTTCCGAGGCAACTTATGATCTTTTAGACAAGAGGGAGACCTCTAAAACAACCTATACTCAATGACCGTTACCGAAGGCTACCAAATGGGGTGTACCCTAGGAGTGCGCATGCGCGAGTGTGTTGATTTCAGATTATTTATCTTTGTACATGTTTAGGGTAATCTAACTGTTTTAAATTTAGCCATACATTCTTATCATGCAAACCCTATTATCAAACATCTAGCAGTTGAATATTTGCAGAAATTAAAGTGCGGAAATTAAAACTACGCTATTACAAGGCTTCAGGTATTTACATAGCCAAAAACAAACCCTTCGAAATTAAAAGCGGAAAAAATAAATAAATGTCCTAATTTAATTATTACAAACCGGGAGCAGATACAATAATTGAATAAAAATAAAGCGCACGAGAAAATTAGATTAAATGCGAAAACTAGGGTTTTGACCCTCCTAATTAAAAGAAAATGTTTTTGTTGTTTTTAATATTTTTTAAGAAAAGAAATTAAGTCTTAAAATTAAATGCTAAATTAATTAGTTAATTAAATTAATAAATGAAAAATAATTTAAGTGACATATTTTTGGAGTTTTGTTAATTTAAGAAAGAAAATAAAATAATTAAATTAATGGAAAAACCTATTTATTCTAATTGATTTTAATTATTTGCAAAATAGATTAAAAACTTATCTAATAAATTAACCTAATTATTTTAATTAATATTTATTAATGAAAAATAAAAAATTCTGACTTTTATTGGATAAAAATATTTTTTGTGATTTTTGATAAAAAAGGAAATTAATTTATTAGTTAGTAAATAAATAAAAAGCAAATAAATTAAATAGAATAATAATAATTTAAAAAAAAGTGAAAGGATAGAAATGGGCCTGATTTTTAAGGGTGTCAATAGCAAGAAATCTGGCCCAATGATACTGGTCCAGATTGACTTTTCTGATCCCATACGTGTGCATTGACTTGGCCTAGGGTGTGCCTTCAATGATGGTGTGATACGGTGGGAGAACTGACTTGAGGTTTGCGTTTGTATTCGCAAATGTTGCGGTTAGCAAGAGTCGCCACCGACTTTTTATTTTATCCTAAGGAAAGGTTAAAAAGCACAGCAAAAACCTTTTGAGATGTTTTCTTGGGTTCGGGGAGTAGATTATAGAAAGGGAAGGTATTAGCACCCTTTCTATCCATGGTTATCCATGGGCTCTTAGTTACTTGCTTAGATCACTTGCCTTTTGTTTTCAATTGTTTTAAATGGTGCTTGAGTGTGTGGGTTTGAAAATGTTTTGAAAAGATGCCAATGTGGTGGCAACCTTTGTAATGATCCATGTGGGGATGTATACAAAGATGTATGTCTTTTGAAAAAGTTTTCATTGGTTTTTGAAAGTTGTTTTGAAAGTGTAGTGATGTGTGATTTTGAAATTAGGCAAGTGTTTTGTTTTGCAAGTTTGATTCAAGCAACTAAGAGGTTATCTACTCCTAAATTTCTCAAAAGACTATTGCTATGTTTTAACCCTTTTAACAAGTTTGTTCCACCATTGTATTTGGTGGACAATCTTATGTTAGGATGTGAAAGGGACAGGCGCGGGTCATCGTTTAGACCATAATTGCAACAACGTTGAATGTCTTTGGGCAATTTCTTTAAGGGACTTGATCATTCAAATTTGTTTGCTTTGAAAAGTTTTGTCGAGGGACTATGATCATCCAAATTTGTTTGCTTTGCCCAAAGAAGTTCAACATGCAATATGGCCCATTTATTTGAAGGCAACAAGTGGAATACCCTAGGGGGTGCAAGTGTGATTTGTGTGTCCATTTTCATGCTTGTTTATCTTGTATTAGGTCAAACTATTTTTTTATCGTTTTTCGCATACAAACCCTAATTCTAACATGTTATCATTAGAAAGCAATAAAGTGCGAAATTAAAATTACTAAGCTATTACAAAACCAAATATGGGAAAGGGGGTACAAATGTTCAAATGGGGATATTGACAAGAATTTAAATCTAAATTATTACATCATTTTGAATATTTGCAATTTAAATAATGTACAAAAATTAAATAAAAATGCAAGATGCACAAAATGTTTTGTACATGTATGAAAAAAAATATTATTTATGTAAAAGAGAAAAGAAAATAAAAATGTATTATTTTTGAGTATTTTTGAATTTAGGGCACAAACCCTAATTTTTAAAGAAAATGCCTTATTATCTAATTTAATATAAATATTTATTTGTTTATTTATATTAAATAAAATAATAATGAAGTATATTATGAAAAAGTATCTTTTGTATCAAATATTAATAAAAGTGAAAAATTCAAGTATTTTCATATTTTATCTTAAATATAGTAATAAACATATATATATATATATATACATATATTAATTTCTTAAATGTGCATTATACACAAAATAAATATTTATTTAATATTTTAATAAAATAAATAAAAGAGTATTTTTTGTGTGAAATATTTTCAGAAGGTAAATGAAAATAAAAATGTATTTACACTATTTTTTCTATTTATTCTAATAATAGTATATATATATTTATATGCAAACAAAAGAAATAAATCAAATAAATATGCCATATATTCAAAAAATGATGGAAAAAATATTTTTAATTTTTTAATGCCATGAGAAAAAATAAACAAAGTCAACCAAAAAAGAAAAAGTCAAAAATGTTAAGAAATGAACAAATGGGCTCAGGGGGGTGTGAATCAAAAAAGATGGTGTGAAAAGTAAAATAACACAGGCCCAGCCCACTGATCATTGTCTTCAACCTCCAGCTCAAACATTTGAAAAAACGCGCGCCCCTGTTCTTCAATGTCTAACTCCTGATTCTTGGCTTTTCAGCAAAAACTCATAACACAAGAAATGTTCAGCATGAAGAGACGGTTTCAACCATATAAATAACTTGACCTATCTCTCTAAGATGAGGGAGAATTTCTCCTCCCCCAATTTCTGACCTAACTTTTCATCAATGTTCAGACATGAAATTCTCTAAGCACACGAAACATAAATGAAATCTAATCATATGAGCGTGTTCAGGGCTATGATTGTGACATGTTTTCTTCAAAAACCTAAAGCTAACAATGCCTAATAAGAGAGATAGAACTCCATGAATGTACCTGTTCAGTTGGAATCGAGCTTGGCAATGGAGGATGTTTCAGAGTGAAATGATGACTTGTATAGCTTCCTTGAAGTGTAAGGATGCTTTTCCAAGTCCTACTTTATCTTGAAACTTCCTGAATCGAGCTAGTGAACTCCAACTGCAAAACAGAAATTTAAAAATGGTGAAGTGGCTTGGAGGTGTTACAGGTCAGGTTTAAGGACAGGGTTAGCTTACATATGTTGTAAGGAAGGTAGAGGAACAAGTTTGGACAAGAATGCTCGAAGGGATTGAGAGATAGCACTCAATCTGCAGGGCTTCCCCTGTTTGTGCAGTTTCAAGGTGATTTTGAGATGGAGGGTGCTTGAGAGGCTCAGGACTCGTGCCAAAGCTTGGGTATGTTCTATGGAATGTGTTTGATAGCTTTTGTGTTGTGTGTTTTTGCTGAAGAGAGAGTTGGCCTAAATTATGGACCTTTCTTCACACTTAAGCTACAAAATGCAACTTGGCTCTCTAGGTCAGTACAGGCCCTCCCACTATGCTGCTATCCCTTGCCTTGATCAGTGCAATTTGCTCACAAACTTGTGCCAAGAAGATCTTGATTGTACCACTTGGATTGCAAACTTGACATAAAGTTCTTCTTTTCAAGAATGGAAATAATGCTTTTTCTAGTTTAGGCTTAATTCCTTGTGTAATGACCAAAGGCTTAGAATAACAACTTGGTTCAATGGTTTTGCATTAAATTAAGGAGTGTAATTTGGTTTAAAGACCTGTAAAGTAGCACAAACTATGCTGAGTTCAAATTTGCAAAGTTTATGAACATGTTTTGATGAAGAACAAAAGTGAATTTTTGCCAACTTGTGAAATTCGAATCTCTCAAGTTATGAGGTTGTTTGATGAGTTCTTGGACATTTTGGAAAGCTTGGAATGTGTACTACAATCCATATTTGAAATGCAAATTGAAATTCCAAGTGGAAGGGTATGAAAAGTGGCCTTGAAGTGGGGTAGAAAACCTTGTCAAAATAGGTTAAAATTTCACTAAGTTAAAATGGTTTAGTGCCCTTATTCAAAAAATTATAACTTGAGATACAAGCTTCAAATGAGAAAACTTTGTGAATCAAAGTTGTAGATTATGCAACAGGCTACAACTTTCATGTTTTGACTTTTGTTTGAATCCAAATGGATCATGGTGAAAAGATGGGGCAAAGTTGGGAAAAAATTAGGGTTTTTCATAACTTAGAAAAATTCTAAGTTATGAAAAATTCCATTTTCTAACCCTAATTTGCATTTTGTGATTTCTTGATGAACAAGTTTCATGATTTGGCATGTTTTGATGAAAAATGAATCTTGACTCTTGATTTTGACCAAAAAGTCAAAGTTTGACTTTTCAGTATACAGTCAAAATTGATCAATTGACTGGGAAATTCAACTGTCAACCTTGTGTACTTGGGATCTTTTGAGCTTGATGAATGTGTCAAGACCATTTCATTGAGTCCTTGAGTCCATATGTGAGCTTGATTTGTCATTGGCTAGGTCAAACAGTCAAAAATTGCCTTTGTGCAGTCAAAACCCTAAAAATGACCATTTTGCCCTTTTGGTGATCTGATCAAATTTCTTATGGAATTGTGATCCAAACTTGAACAAATGGTCCATATGAGTTCAATATGTTGATGTGGATCAAATTTCATGAGGTTTGACTGTCAATTGGCCACAGTTGACTTTTTCCCCAATACAGCTGATTTCTAGGTCAACTGTCCAATTGACTGGGCAAAACTTGGAATCAAGACTTGAAACTTGGTATAGGTAAACTTGGGAGTCCAATATGAAGCATGCAAGTCATCTTAGGCATTTTAGATCAAAACATCCTTAGGCAAACACAAACCCTAATTTGAGTCCACAGTGCAGGGAGAAGTCTTGAGCAGAGGGAACCCTAACTGGATCTTGATCTTCAAAGGTCTTGTGATGAGAAAATATTGAGGAAATGGGAGGGCAAATTTTGGGGTACAACAGTTGCCCCTGTTAAATCTTCTTGAACCTGAAGAGTTAGACTGGCAAGTTTGCCTTTCGCGACTCGAGGGTAAAAGAAGATTGGACACTAGAGTGCCCGGAAATTTGCACTCGCATGTTGAGGTATCAGCAATGTGATGTCAGGAATGGACTTATAGATGCCATTTGGAGAGGTGGTGGATAGGGAGATGGGCTTATAGATGCCATCTGGAAGTGTCGATCGCCTAAGAGATTCCTTAGCGAGAACTTGTGTATTTGAGAAAGACGGATGTTTTCCTGGCTTGTTACAGGTGTTTGATCCTTAGTCTCCTTATGTAGATATGCCCTGGCTGGATACAGGTATTGAGTCTACAACTGGTTGTCCACAGATATGCCCTGGCTGGATACAGGAGTCGAATCTGGAAATAGTCGTTAATAGATGTGCCCTGGCTGGATACAGGAATCGAATCTTCGAACTCTTCAGACGTGCCCTGGCTAGATACAGGAATCGAGTCTGGAAACGTGGTCAACAGATATGCCCTGGCTGGATACAGGAGTCGAATCTGGAAATGTTGTAGTTGATAGATGTGCCCTGGCTGGATACAGGAATCGAATCTTCGAACTCTTCAGACGTGCCCTGGCTAGATACAGGAATCGAGTCTGGAAACTGATCACTCTCAGATGTGCCCTGGCTAGATACAGGTATCGGATCTGGAATTGCGACAGTTGACGGTAATTGTTTTTGGGATTGTCTTTTTCCTGAAAAGGCAAAAACGTAAGTTGTATGCAATGTCATGATGTATGATATGCATGATATCATGATGTTCAACATGAGATGTTGTATGCGTTTCACCATGTATGTAAGCAAGATGTATGAAAATGTGAAATGTTTATGGATGTAATTTCGCCTTAGGAAAATAAATCCTTGACGATTGGCCGGAGAATTGCTCTGTGGAAGAGATACTTGGCCGAAGTTTTGATGCGAGGCCTGTTGAGGACTCTAATGATGGATTCCGCTGGGGATAATGACGATATACTCCGCTGGGGATTGGAGGAACTTTGCCGAGGACGGTCTTCCGTGGTTTTTAGCTAAGGATAACCCAGTTATAAGTCCTTGTGAGGAAATAACTCTAAATAAAACTCGGGAGAGACGTCCGTGCTACGCAGGGGATAAGCTTCCATAATTTACTGGGGATGAGTTTTAAGACCTGCCGGGGAATGTTGTGTCCTTTTAGGATTAACGGGGAACCAACTCTGCTTGGGGAAAGTATTGTTGAACCTGATTTACTCTGCGGGGAGCTGAGATGATCTGGCCACATTCTTCAGTTGAACCTACCTTGGTGCCTTGGCGGACAAAACAACCAGACATTCATTAGACAACTTCAAATTGCCCCTGTCTCTGATGTCACCTGTAATCAATCTCTTGTTTCATATGCAAATATTTATGAATCAGCAATTTAATGTCAAATGCATATATCAAAACAGACATTGGACGTTCTTCGCAAGACAAAACAGAAAAAAGGAAAACAATGGTAATTTGTATGGACAAGTGAATTTGTATTGATTTAAACTTTGCCTGTGAATAGGCGTTTTTGTACAAGAGGCTGACATCCTAGTAAGAGGACATCGCCAAATAGTATAGAGTTTACAATTTGAAAAAGGAAATAAAACAGCTATGTGAACAATCCCACTGGGTTCTAACTCTGCTATTGCCTTTATGTCTTCGAACGTCTCATCGTTTTGCTACCTAGTTGAAGATGAAGCTGATTGGTCAATGCCGAAATCTGGAGCCAGATAGTTGATGCCAAATTCTGGATGCGAAGTGATCCAATGAGACATAGTGTTACGCTTTTATCCCTAACTTTTGCCTGGACCGCCCTTTCGGGTTTTCAGTCCACCGGGATACCCATTTTTGCCCAAGCCGCCCTTTCAGGTTTTCGACTTGCCGGGTGTACATTTTTTTTTTATTCATTTCATCCCTTACTTTTGCCCGAACCCTTTTGGTTCGCCGGGAAGCCCTTATTTTTGCCTAGGTATGTCAACCTAGCGGGTCTTTTATTTATGCGTAGTATTTTTTCACTATGTCTGCATTGGCGGGGTGAGGAAGGTCGTCACCATCCATGTTGGTCAGAATCATGGCTCCTCCTGAGAACACACGTTTAACCACAAATGGCCCTTCGTAAGTAGGGGTCCATTTGCCCCGGGGATCACTTTGAGGAAGGATGATGCGTTTGATTACCAGGTCCCCAACTTGATACTCTTGCGGTCTGACTTTCTTGTTAAATGCCCTGATCATCCGTTTTTGATACGTTTGACCATGACAGATAGCAGTGAGCCTCTTTTCGTCAATCAGATTTAATTGATCAAGTCGAGTTTGGATCCAATCATCTTCATTCAAGTCTGCATCCTTCATTATCCGGAGAGAGGGTATCTGGACTTCGATTGGTAAGACTGCCTCCATGCCATAGACCAAGGAGAAGGGAGTTGCCCCGGTTGACGTCCTTGCTGAGGTGCGGTACCCATGAAGAGCGAACGGTAACATTTCGTGCCAATCTTTATAGGTCACTGTCATCTTCTGCACAATTTTCTTGATATTTTTATTGGCTGCCTCTACAGCCCCATTCATCTTCGGCCGGTAGGGAGAAGAATTGTGGTGCTGTATCTTGAATTGTTCACAGAGTTCAGTGATCATTTTGTTATTGAGATTGGTACCATTATCCGTAATGATTCTTTCTGGGACGCCGTACCGACAGATCAGATTATGCCGGATGAAACGTGCCACGACGCTCTTGGTTACTGTGGCATAGGAAGCTGCCTCAACCCATTTCGTGAAGTAATCGATCGCCACCAAGATGAAACGATGCCCATTGGATGCCGTTGGTCGGATCTCACCGATCATATCGATGCCCCACATTGCGAAAGGCCAAGGTGCCGTCAGGACATTCAAAGGAACCGGAGGGATATGCACCTTGTCAGCATAGATCTGGCATTTATGACAAGTTCGGGAGTGTTGGTTACAATCGGCTTCCATTGTGGACCAGAAATATCCTGCCCGAAGGATTTTCTTAGCCATGGTGTGTCCACTGGAATGTGTTCCAAATGTACCTTCATGCAGTTCCATCATGATTTTCTCCGCTTCAGCCTTATCCACACAACGTAGCAGAGTCGAATCATGATTCCGTTTGTAGAGAATGCTGTTGCTGAGGAAGAATTTTGCAGCAAACCTCCTCATGAACTTCTTATCATTAACAGATGCACCTTCAGGGTATTCCTGAGCTTCCAAGTACCTCTTCACCTCATGGTACCAGGGTTTTTCAATCACCTTTTCAGCCTCCAGTTCACAGCAGTATGCCGGTTCGTCCAACTTCCAGATAATGATTCGGGGAGCCTCATTGTCCCATTTAACTTTGAACATTGAAGACATCGTAGCTAGGGCGTCCGCTAGCTGATTCTCCTCTCTAGGGAAGTGCTCAAAAGTTATCTCTTCAAAGTGGGGAAGCAAGGTTGACACATATTCCTTGTAAGGAATAAGATTCGGGTGTTTCGTATCCCACTCGCCTTTGATCTGATTGACCACGAGAGCGGAATCTCCGAAGACACTCAGGAATTTTATCCTTAAGTCGATTGCAGCTTGTAAACCCATGATACATGCCTCATATTTTGCCATGTTGTTAGTGCAGCTGAAACATAATCGGGCGGTGAGGGGAGTATGAGTTCCTTTGGGAGATATGATTACAGCGCCGACGCCGTTACCCAAAGCATTGGAGGCTCCATCAAAATGCATAGACCATCGGGATCCTTCCTCAGGTCCTTCATCCGGTCCAGGTACTTCACAGTCAGTTACCACCATGATGTCTTCGTCCGGAAAATCAAAGTTCAATGATTGGTAATCGTCCACAGGTTAGTGTGCCAAATGATCGGCCAGTACACTTCCCTTAATTGCTTTCTGAGTTGTATACTGGATGTCATATTCTGTTAAGATCATTTGCCATCTCGCTATTCTTCCAGACAGAGCGGGCTTTTCAAATATGTACTTGATGGGATCCATCTTTGAAATCAATAAAGTAGTGTGAGTCAGCATATACTGTCTCAGCCGGCGAGCAGCCCATACAAGAGCGCAGCAAGTTTTCTCAAGCAGTGAGTAACGAGACTCACAGTCGGTAAACTTTTTGCTCAAGTAATAAATAGCGTGCTCTTTTCGGCCAGACTCGTCATGCTGCCCCAGCACACACCCCATTGAATTGTCAAGTACTGTCAAGTAAAGTATCAGAGGTCTTCCTTCCACCGGTGGCATAAGAATGGGTGGCTCTTGGAGATATTCCTTTATTCTTTCAAAGGCGGCCTGACATTCATCATTCCAGCGTACTACTTGATCTTTCTTCAGCAATTTGAAGATTGGCTCACAAGTAGCGGTCAGATGTGAGATGAATCGGGCAATGTAATTCAGTCATCCTAGGAAACCTCTGACTTCTTTCTCTGTTTTTGGAGTCGGCATCTCTTGTATGGCTTTTACCTTGGCAGGGTCCACCTGAATACCTTTATCACTTACAATGAAACCTAGCAATTTTCCGGATCTTACCCCAAAGGTGCATTTGTTGGGATTCAACCTCAGCTTGTATAACTCGAGTCGGTCAAACAACTTCCTCAGATGGTCAAGGTGCTCCTCCTCAGTTTGAGACCTCGCAATCATGTCATCAACGTATACCTCAATCTCATGATGGATCATATCATGAAATAAAGCAACCATGGCACGTTGATAGGTTGCCCCAGCATTTTTCAATCCGAATGGCATGACCTTATAACAGAAGGTGCCCTACTGAGTCACAAAGGTAGTCTTCTCCATATCCTCTGGAGCCATCTTGATCTGATTATACCCTGAAAAACCATCCATGAAGGAGAACACCTTGTGTTGAGCTGTATTATCGACAAGGACATCAATGTGAGGTAGGGGGAAGTCATCTTTGGGGCTGGCCCTGTTCAGATCCCTGTAGTCAACACACATTCTGACTTTACCGTCCTTCTTCGGTACTGGTACCACATTGGCAACCCACTGGGGGTAAGAAGTCACTGCAAGGAACCCGGCATCAAACTGTTTCATAACCTCGGCCTTGATCTTTTCAGACATCTCTGGACGCATCCGTCGGACTTTTTGCTTTACCGGAGGGCAATCTTCCTTGGTTGGCAGGTGGTGAACCACAAGGTCGGCATCCAAACCAGGCATATCTTCATAGGACCAAGCAAAAATCTCCATGTAGTCTCGTAGCATCTGGATCAATCGTTGCTTCACGCTGAGCTCTAGATTGGCACCAATCTTGACCTCTTTCCTATCCGCCTCAGTACCCAGGTTAATTGTTTCCACAGGCTCTTCATGTGGCTGAATAGCTCTCTCTTCCTGGAGTATTAGTCTTGCGAGTTCACCAGGCACTTCGCAATCATCTTCACCTTCGTCTTCGGCCAAGTTGATCGGATTTTCGAAGTTATAACTGGCGGTAGCAGAGCTGTTACCAGTAAGATCCAGAGTGGATTGAAACCTGTATAAGTGAGTGTGTGTAAATATAGTTGTTTTGCAATATATATAACACAGAAAGGAAAAGAGCGCAAGATTTGAAATGCAACAAACGTCCAATGTTTTGATTGATGATATATGAAAATGTCATACAAAAAGCCCTCACAAATGGAGCTTCGATGCCCCGGGTAGGACACCGAGCCAACAAAGTTTTAACATATTGTTTGTTACAAATTGGAAATCAAAAGAAATTAATTACTGCGTGACAAATGTGATAGGGGTAAAATCCTTTGCCGTCCAGTTGCTTGGTCCGTTGCTGGTGGCTGGG
Organism: Vicia faba; assembly: GCA_948472305.1. Classification (NCBI taxonomy): domain Eukaryota; kingdom Viridiplantae; phylum Streptophyta; class Magnoliopsida; order Fabales; family Fabaceae; genus Vicia; species Vicia faba. The sequence continues at coordinate 102,114,738 of OX451738.1, forward strand.
TAGGTCCAACTGTCAAATTTTGCTTCCTCCACATCCTCCTCGATAGCATTCACCCTTGAGCTGGAAATAAACACCGGAGCCTTTCTGATCTTCTCTTTGCGCACCGCCTTCTGAGCCTCTGCAGTAAAGCCTAGCCCAAACTTTTCGTTCTTCTGAGTGAAGTCAGGAAGCTGACCCCAGTGTGCACAACTGCCTTTCTGAACCACAGCCCGGGCATCCCTTAGGGAAGCCATCTTCAAGGAATCATTCTCTTCGGCTATTGTCTCTGCAGCTGCTGAAATTGGATGCACCTCCTCGAAATGCTGGAAGGGGGTTTCAATAAACTCCCCGTCCATCTCAATGTATCTGAAGGAATTCAAATGGCTCACCATATACTCCTCTTCTCCTTGCACAGTGACGATCTTCCCCCTGACGGGATATTTCAGCTTCTGGTGCAAGGTGGAGGTCACTGCCCCAGCTTTATGGATCCAAGGTCGACCCAGTAGACAAGAGTACGATGGACGTATATCCATTACATAAAAAGTAGAGTCAAACACTTGAGAGCCCACACGAATAGGGATGTTAACCTCTCCATGAACCATCCTTTTGGAACCGTCGAAGGCCCTGACGATGATATTGCTGGGTTTCAACTTCAGGCCCTCATAATCCAGACGATCTAAAGCCTTTTTCGGTAAAACATTCAAGGAAGAACCAGTATCCACCAATACATGCGCCAGAGTAGTGCCCCTGCATTCGATAGAGACATGCAGAGCATCATTGTGGTCTCTTCCCTCCGCAGTCAGGTCAGCATCTGAAAAACCCAAGCCATTGTCTGCTGTCAGATTTGCTATGCAATCAGTGAACTGGACTGCAGACGTCTCCTGCGGCACATGGGTCGTCTTGAGAAATGAGATCAAGGCCTTAGCATGGGCCTCGGAGCATAGCAGTAAGGAGAGCAGGGAGATCTTGGAGGGCGTATGCCCCAGCTGCTCGACAACATTGAAATCACTTTTCTTTATTATCTTCAGAATCTCCTCCATTTCTTGTCGGGAGGCCTCAGCATTTATGGGTATTGGTGCCTCCATCCGGGCAGGCTCTTCTTCAATCCCTTTGCCCCGAGCATTTGATGACTCGGCAGCAGGGGAAACAACTTGATCAGCAACAGGGACAGGTAAACTTGCAGGTTTTATAAGGAGGGGTTTTCGAATAGCGGGCGGTGCAATGTCAGGCGAGAAGAGCCTGCCACTGCGGGTGACCTTGGCTGGACCAGTGATATCGCAGATACTGGCGCCAGCGTCGAATTCTTGTTTGATTCCATTCACATACACGTCTGCCCCATAATGCCAGGGGACAGCTTTATCAGATATGTAGGAGAGAGGCCCCGGGACAGTAATAATCACGGGTGCGACAGTCATGATTTGAACGGGCTTCTTCGGGGGAGCCTTGATTGGATTTTTGAAGATGGTAATCACAGAAACTTCTTTTATCGGAACCAACTGAACAGCAGACTTCTTGAATAGAATCTCCTTGCTATCCATTAGGCCTTGGATGCCTAACTTCAGCAAGGGACAATCAGATAGGGAAATAGCACAGAACAGGCAACCTTCACCGCAACCCGGAAATAAACCGGCCCGCAGTAGGTTCTTCTTAACAGTCTTCAGAGGGGTGACAACTTCATTTACCGAAACAGCGTACATTTCTTCTTCGATGGCATTTACTCTATGCTGGGGCATAGGAGCAGTTACAACATTTGGTCTCTCCGGCGCTTCAAACTGAATTTCCTTTGCGTCGATCAGATCTTGCACTTTGTTTCTCAAGGCCCAGCAATCATCAGTAGTGTGCCCGGGACTATCAGAATGATAAGTACACCGGGCATTTGGGTTATACTTAGGAGACGCAGTGTTGACGACCTTAGGAGCTTCTTTGAGGGTCACCAGGTTGGTGGATAACAGTTGGGGTAAAATTTGAGATAAGGTCATACTCAGCCGAGTATACTGCCTCTTGGGCCTTTCGCTTCTTTGTTGATTGTACTGCTGAGGAGCAGCAACAGGTTTCGAGATGACCAAAGCATTGACGGCTTGGCGATTTTCGGGCTTGACTTGTCTTCTAGGACCATAGACGGCACTTGCTTCTTTCTTAAACGGCCTCTTCTCAGCACTTGTAGAGGCAGCCTTCTGTATCTTGCCTGACCTGATGCCAGCTTCAATTCTTTCTCCCGTCAATATCAAATCTGTAAACCCAGCGGAGGAGTTACCAACCAAATGATTGAAAAACGGACCAGACAAAGTCCCAAGGAACATATCAACCAGCTCTCGATCAGTTAACGGAGGCTGCACCCTGCCAGCCAAATCTCTCCATTTTTGAGCGTACTCTTTGAACCCTTCACCCGTTCCTAGAGACATACCCTGAAGTTGGGTACGCGTGGGAGCAAGATCAGAATTATATTGGTATTGTCTGTAGAATGCGGTTGCCAGATCTTCCCAGTGTCGGATGCTAGCTCCATCCAATTGGTAGAACCATTCAAGCTGTGACCCTGAGAGGCTATCTTGGAAGAAGTGAATCCAGAGGTTCTTATCTGCCGTGTAAGGTTGGATTTTCCTTACGTACGACCTTAGATGTAGCTTTGGACAGGAGACCCCATCATACTTGGCGAAGGCAGGCGCCTTAAACTTGTGTGGAATTACTACCCCAGAAGATAACCCCAAATCTCTGAAATCCAGTCCTGGCACATTCTGAATTTCCATGGCGCTCAAGCGGTCCTCCAATTGCTTGTATCTGTCAGCAGCAGGTGGGTATTGTTCGTCGTTATAGTCCGTCTCGTTGTCGGAGACTGCGGGACTAGGAGCCCCTCCCCCTTGGGGACTGTTTTTCTCAGCAGAAGAAGTGGTTGGATCAGCTTCATTGTGGAGTGTGTTCCCAAATCTGCGTCCGGTGTTGAACAATGCAGTCCTCTTTTTCTTCTTCTTCTTCAAGAGTAGAGTCTTCAACTCTTGCTGACCTTGGGCTAGGCTTAGGACCATCTCTTGAAACTGTGCACTTTGGGCCTGTAGGGCCTTGATTGCTTGCTCACTGGAGGATTCTGGATTCATGATGACTGTTCACACAAACAGCGAAGAAAATTAAGCAACCTGTGAAATAGGGTACCTGCTATGCATATGGTGCAAATGGAATGCGTATGTATGCAATGCATTCAAGGATTTTGAATATTCAAAATTTGTTGCAGACAAAAGGGAACGCACATCATATTAATTAAAGAGAAATTCATTAGTACATAAATGCCCCATGGGCCAAATATTACAAAATGACTCCTCAAGGCAGAAAAACATTGCGCATCCTCTTTGGTGCGATGTAGGTGTTGAGATTCCTTTCCTCGTGCATTAGGCGGGTGAGTTCCAGGACCTTCTTTTCACTAGCATGTAGACTGGTCTCAAGAGAATTTCGTTCTTCCTTAAGCTGGACCCAGCTCTTCTGCATTTCTTCCCAGGAGGTGGGCATGTCAGGATGTTGAATGGTGTAGGACACCTCTCCTTCCAAGACTGGTTCTTTGACCACAGGTAGCATGTGAGGATAAGGCATCACTAACTTCTGGGAGCGGGCTCGTACCCACTTGAGATAAGGTTCCAACGGGATGGAGTTCCTGTGCCCCAATGTCTTGCTGTCGATCCTACTTGGCATCCTCCAAGCTCTGATAAATCTCTGACGAAGTCCTTGAGTATCGTTGTCGAAGTCAAAAACTATGCTAGGAATTAACATGTCATGAGGGCCATCTCTCCGAGCATAACCAAACTGTCTCCAAGCCAGGCATGGGTTGTAAGTAATACCTCCTTTGATTCCAAATAAAGGAACATTAGGGTACTCCCCACAACGATCAATGATAGTGATGTCTTCCCTAGACCTAGGGCACCAATGTATATCTGCATGCGTGAGAGTCATTAACCGTTGTGACCATCTCAAACCCCGCTCGTTCTTCAAAACTGATTGCGGAAGATGCGAAATAAACCACCTTCCTAGGAGAGGAGTGCAACACATAAGGACACCCCTTCTTCTCATGGTTCGAGTGTAACATGAGTGAAGGATGTCCCCCAGCAACGTAGGTATAGGATTCCTAGTCATGAAGATCTGGACAGCACTGATATCAATAAGCTGATCTGGGTTAGGGAATAACACCAAACCATAGACAAGGAGGGCCATAACTTCTTCAAAAGCTCGTAGGTCAAGGGAGTTCCAACATTCTTGGGCCTTCTCAAACAGAAACTTGGCTAAGAAACCCTTGATACCACTTCTGACTTCCCAATGTCCCTTGAGGTCAGATGACTGCAGGTGCAAGGCTTTAGCAATCTCTTCAAGCCTGGGCTCCTCTTCCGTACTGTTGTAGGGTAGTTGATCAAGGATAGGGACCTTCAGGAGTCGGGAGAACTCTTCCAATGTAGGCACCAATTGATAATCCGGAAAAGTGAAACAGTGATGCAGAGGGTCAAAGAACTGGAACAGGACTTTTATCAAATCCTCCTCAATGTTGGTGTTAACCAAGCTGATGAGCCTTCCATGTCTCTCACTGAATGAAGAATCCTCGGGAATCCTGGACATAAGTTCCTTAAGCTGAGGAGGGATCTTTACAAGGCTAATCTGAATTGTCTTTCTGCGGGCAGTTTCCATGTCCTATAAAACAAGAACAAAGATGAAGATTCGAAACCCTTGAAATGGTTAGTCAATGCTCATGATGTGGCATGATGTCATGATGTTATGATTAAATACACCACAAATGTTCACAAAAACATGGTAAGGCACACAAGTCACACAAGACAAACCCTTAGAGTTTAGGCCTGCATGGGGTCTGGGTATTACCCTCTTGAAGTTTGGTGGGCTCAACCTGTCCTATTAGAAGTAACCGGGTTCTAAAGGTCCCAATATCACTGGATTACTTTCATTGTTCATCGTTTCGATTTAGCCACTGAACTGGCGACCGAAATATCCCAGGAAAGTAACTCTCAATTGAGTGTAGTATCGAGTATCAACCAACCTCGGACTGCACCAAAGTCAGTTATCTCACTACCCTAAAAAGGCCAAGATGGTTCAATTAAGGTTCTAAGGTCAGTTGATGCTTCACGACACCACGCGGCGGCCCCGTACTCTCCTTGACTGAACTCAAGGGTTACCGGTACACACCAAAGTGCCACATCAACGTAGCAGACTGCTTCAACCATGTCGGTATACCCCGCACAGTTCCCTCACAGCCTTGTTGCTACCTAAAAGGGTTTCCCCAAATCCGGGTTAGGATCTATAAAACTCCGATACAAAGCTCACAAATGTAAAGCAAACAAAGCAATCAATTTGAAAACAAAAGTGATCTAAACCCTAAGGTAACCCCACTTTAAAATATGTCCCTAGCAGAGTCGCCAGTTCTGTGATACGGTGGGAGAACTGACTTGAGGTTTGCGTTTGTATTCGCAAATGTTGCGGTTAGCAAGAGTCGCCACCGACTTTTTATTTTATCCTAAGGAAAGGTTAAAAAGCACAGCAAAAACCTTTTGAGATGTTTTCTTGGGTTCGGGGAGTAGATTATAGAAAGGGAAGGTATTAGCACCCTTTCTATCCATGGTTATCCATGGGCTCTTAGTTACTTGCTTAGATCACTTGCCTTTTGTTTTCAATTGTTTTAAATGGTGCTTGAGTGTGTGGGTTTGAAAATGTTTTGAAAAGATGCCAATGTGGTGGCAACCTTTGTAATGATCCATGTGGGGATGTATACAAAGATGTATGTCTTTTGAAAAAGTTTTCATTGGTTTTTGAAAGTTGTTTTGAAAGTGTAGTGATGTGTGATTTTGAAATTAGGCAAGTGTTTTGTTTTGCAAGTTTGATTCAAGCAACTAAGAGGTTATCTACTCCTAAATTTCTCAAAAGACTATTGCTATGTTTTAACCCTTTTAACAAGTTTGTTCCACCATTGTATTTGGTGGACAATCTTATGTTAGGATGTGAAAGGGACAGGCGCGGGTCATCGTTTAGACCATAATTGCAACAACGTTGAATGTCTTTGGGCAATTTCTTTAAGGGACTTGATCATTCAAATTTGTTTGCTTTGAAAAGTTTTGTCGAGGGACTATGATCATCCAAATTTGTTTGCTTTGCCCAAAGAAGTTCAACATGCAATATGGCCCATTTATTTGAAGGCAACAAGTGGAATACCCTAGGGGGTGCAAGTGTGATTTGTGTGTCCATTTTCATGCTTGTTTATCTTGTATTAGGTCAAACTATTTTTTTATCGTTTTTCGCATACAAACCCTAATTCTAACATGTTATCATTAGAAAGCAATAAAGTGCGAAATTAAAATTACTAAGCTATTACAAAACCAAATATGGGAAAGGGGGTACAAATGTTCAAATGGGGATATTGACAAGAATTTAAATCTAAATTATTACATCATTTTGAATATTTGCAATTTAAATAATGTACAAAAATTAAATAAAAATGCAAGATGCACAAAATGTTTTGTACATGTATGAAAAAAAATATTATTTATGTAAAAGAGAAAAGAAAATAAAAATGTATTATTTTTGAGTATTTTTGAATTTAGGGCACAAACCCTAATTTTTAAAGAAAATGCCTTATTATCTAATTTAATATAAATATTTATTTGTTTATTTATATTAAATAAAATAATAATGAAGTATATTATGAAAAAGTATCTTTTGTATCAAATATTAATAAAAGTGAAAAATTCAAGTATTTTCATATTTTATCTTAAATATACTAATAAACATATATATATATATATATACATATATTAATTTCTTAAATGTGCATTATACACAAAATAAATATTTATTTAATATTTTAATAAAATAAATAAAAGAGTATTTTTTGTGTGAAATATTTTCAGAAGGTAAATGAAAATAAAAATGTATTTACACTATTTTTTCTATTTATTCTAATAATAGTATATATATATTTATATGCAAACAAAAGAAATAAATCAAATAAATATGCCATATATTCAAAAAATGATGGAAAAAATATTTTTAATTTTTTAATGCCATGAGAAAAAATAAACAAAGTCAACCAAAAAAGAAAAAGTCAAAAATGTTAAGAAATGAACAAATGGGCTCAGGGGGGTGTGAATCAAAAAAGATGGTGTGAAAAGTAAAATAACACAGGCCCAGCCCACTGATCATTGTCTTCAACCTCCAGCTCAAACATTTGAAAAAACGCGCGCCCCTGTTCTTCAATGTCTAACTCCTGATTCTTGGCTTTTCAGCAAAAACTCATAACACAAGAAATGTTCAGCATGAAGAGACGGTTTCAACCATATAAATAACTTGACCTATCTCTCTAAGATGAGGGAGAATTTCTCCTCCCCCAATTTCTGACCTAACTTTTCATCAATGTTCAGACATGAAATTCTCTAAGCACACGAAACATAAATGAAATCTAATCATATGAGCGTGTTCAGGGCTATGATTGTGACATGTTTTCTTCAAAAACCTAAAGCTAACAATGCCTAATAAGAGAGATAGAACTCCATGAATGTACCTGTTCAGTTGGAATCGAGCTTGGCAATGGAGGATGTTTCAGAGTGAAATGATGACTTGTATAGCTTCCTTGAAGTGTAAGGATGCTTTTCCAAGTCCTACTTTATCTTGAAACTTCCTGAATCGAGCTAGTGAACTCCAACTGCAAAACAGAAATTTAAAAATGGTGAAGTGGCTTGGAGGTGTTACAGGTCAGGTTTAAGGACAGGGTTAGCTTACATATGTTGTAAGGAAGGTAGAGGAACAAGTTTGGACAAGAATGCTCGAAGGGATTGAGAGATAGCACTCAATCTGCAGGGCTTCCCCTGTTTGTGCAGTTTCAAGGTGATTTTGAGATGGAGGGTGCTTGAGAGGCTCAGGACTCGTGCCAAAGCTTGGGTATGTTCTATGGAATGTGTTTGATAGCTTTTGTGTTGTGTGTTTTTGCTGAAGAGAGAGTTGGCCTAAATTATGGACCTTTCTTCACACTTAAGCTACAAAATGCAACTTGGCTCTCTAGGTCAGTACAGGCCCTCCCACTATGCTGTTATCCCTTGCCTTGATCAGTGCAATTTGCTCACAAACTTGTGCCAAGAAGATCTTGATTGTACCACTTGGATTGCAAACTTGACATAAAGTTCTTCTTTTCAAGAATGGAAATAATGCTTTTTCTAGTTTAGGCTTAATTCCTTGTGTAATGACCAAAGGCTTAGAATAACAACTTGGTTCAATGGTTTTGCATTAAATTAAGGAGTGTAATTTGGTTTAAAGACCTGTAAAGTAGCACAAACTATGCTGAGTTCAAATTTGCAAAGTTTATGAACATGTTTTGATGAAGAACAAAAGTGAATTTTTGCCAACTTGTGAAATTCGAATCTCTCAAGTTATGAGGTTGTTTGATGAGTTATTGGACATTTTGGAAAGCTTGGAATGTGTACTACAATCCATATTTGAAATGCAAATTGAAATTCCAAGTGGAAGGGTATGAAAAGTGGCCTTGAAGTGGGGTAGAAAACCTTGTCAAAATAGGTTAAAATTTCACTAAGTTAAAATGGTTTAGTGCCCTTATTCAAAAAATTATAACTTGAGATACAAGCTTCAAATGAGAAAACTTTGTGAATCAAAGTTGTAGATTATGCAACAGGCTACAACTTTCATGTTTTGACTTTTGTTTGAATCCAAATGGATCATGGTGAAAAGATGGGGCAAAGTTGGGAAAAAATTAGGGTTTTTCATAACTTAGAAAAATTCTAAGTTATGAAAAATTCCATTTTCTAACCCTAATTTGCATTTTGTGATTTCTTGATGAACAAGTTTCATGATTTGGCATGTTTTGATGAAAAATGAATCTTGACTCTTGATTTTGACCAAAAAGTCAAAGTTTGACTTTTCAGTATACAGTCAAAATTGATCAATTGACTGGGAAATTCAACTGTCAACCTTGTGTACTTGGGATCTTTTGAGCTTGATGAATGTGTCAAGACCATTTCATTGAGTCCTTGAGTCCATATGTGAGCTTGATTTGTCATTGGCTAGGTCAAACAGTCAAAAATTGCCTTTGTGCAGTCAAAACCCTAAAAATGACCATTTTGCCCTTTTGGTGATCTGATCAAATTTCTTATGGAATTGTGATCCAAACTTGATAAAATGGTCCATATGAGTTCAATATGTTGATGTGGATCAAATTTCATGAGGTTTGACTGTCAATTGGCCACAGTTGACTTTTTCCCCAATACAGCTGATTTATAGGTCAACTGTCCAATTGACTGGGCAAAACTTGGAATCAAGACTTGAAACTTGGTATAGGTAAACTTGGGAGTCCAATATGAAGCATGCAAGTCATCTTAGGCATTTTAGATCAAAACATCCTTAGGCAAACACAAACCCTAATTTGAGTCCACAGTGCAGGGAGAAGTCTTGAGCAGAGGGAACCCTAACTGGATCTTGATCTTCAAAGGTCTTGTGATGAGAAAATATTGAGGAAATGGGAGGGCAAATTTTGGGGTACAACAGATGGCCATCAGATCTGGCCATCAGGCCATCTGGCGTGTTTATGAGGAAGGTGCATGGTGGATCTCCAGCTTAGACGTGCACTGAATCACCTGAAATAGTTAGGAAAAATAACAAATGCTGGAGGCAGGGATCGAACCCCTGACCTCCAGCCTCTAACGCCTTGAACGTCCCACTTGTAACCACTACGCCACTTGTTTCTTTTTGTTAATATAATACAAACTAATAATAATATATAAAACAAAAGAAAATTGGAAAAAACAAATAAATAAAAAACGCGCGCTCGTTTGAACAGACCTATGGGGGAGTGACAACTCATCGTCCCTGTTCTTGAACCGTGGCTAAAAGTTGAGCCACTTATACCTACGGACAAATGTTTGTCGCTACAAACAGGGGTTCATCCAAAATCTCCTACATGCCATGGAAATGATATCTAAGACCATGGTTGAGGTCGTCTCATCCTCCTGATTGCAACCATGCCCATTATGAAGGCTAATTATTCCTGAAACAAAAAGCCCTAAAACCAAATACGAAAACCTAACAATGGTGGATTTCATTACAGACCATTAAAATGCAATTGGGTAATGTCAAAAGCTTGCAAATGATTCATAGGTTAAGAATATGCAACAGATTTAGGTTAACAATGCGTAAATTCCAAGATACGAATTCAAGAATAGAGCGGGGTTATGAATGACTTACAGCGTATTCTGGGATTGGAATGGACCGATTCTGGGTTGCTTTAGCTTCTAGAGAATGCCAGGAAGCGATTGAGACAAGTAACAGGCCTTGAGGATGCCTCTAACCACCAATTCGATTTCCCACTTTCTTTGATATTTTTCAGATTTTGTTTGCTCTATAACGCCTGTTTCCAACCCTTTTTTTGACCTGTCTCGCCCCCTTATGTATTGTACAATGCATTAGGGTTGCAAATTCAGTCCAAATCCCTCTCCATCAATGCTTTGGATATTGATTTGATTCCCTTTAACAACCTTCCAAAATTTGGCTTCTTTTCAATTTTTTTGTACACATATGGCTTGATGCGAATTTGAATGCCTTGCTAGCTGTATTTAGAGCCTGAAACAATCAAAAGATCCTTTGTTATCAATGCTTTTGATTTTATTTGATTTATTTTGATTTAAATCAAATTAATTCAAATAAAATTCAAAATAATTAATAAAAATATGATATGGACAAATGGCCAAGTCTAGAGCACGTGGGCTATAATTCCAACTCAAAACAAGTGAAAAAGAATGGGCCCATTTGGCAAAATTTGAAGTTTTGGGGATAGTTGACTTTTGGCAATTTTGCAAAAAAGGTCAACTTCAACAATGCATAACTTCCTCAATTTTGAACCTTTGGAGTTGTTCTTGGATTTTTTATAAGGCTTGAGATGTCCTCTAACCAACCCTTTTGGTCTCATCTCATTTTGATATTCCATGCTCATGTATGAAGCTTTGACCAAAAAGGTGTTTTTGTTGACTTTTCAAAATGACCTATAATGTCCAAATTCATAACTTCTTGTGAGTGCATATTTTGATCTTGGGAGCTGAAGATGGATTGTAGGTAATTGTATCCTCTTCAAAATGAGCTTTGTATGGGTCATTTCTCATAAAATATGAGAAAGTTATGCTTGGTCAAAGTTGAGTTGACTTTTCCTACAAAACCCTAATTTAGCAACTTTTGAATCTTGATGAATTGTGAGCAATCTTTGATGAATCATGATCAACCCTTGATCAAATGATGAAATATACTTCAAAATGAGGATGTTGACCAAAAATCTTGAAGTTTGACTGTATATGGGCCACAGTTGACTTTTGCCCTAGCACAGTCGATTTGTGGACCTTTGAGCAATTGACTGAGCAAAATTCCTCTGCAAGGCTTGAAACTTGACATGAATGATCTTGAGAACATATTAGGACAATGTTGAGAATTTGGGACCACTTGGACTCAAGGATATTGATGCAATATGAAACCCTAATTTGGGGTAGACTGTCTTAGGAGAGAGCTTGTCTGGCCAACCCTTGGACTACCTTGAGCAACTTGGAGATCTTTCTTGAAATATTTTGAGAAATATGGGAGGGAAAATTTCGGGGTACAGCAGCTGCCCCTGTTCAATCTTCTTAAACCTGAGGATGTAGATTGACTTTCGTGCCTTTCGTGATCCGAAGGTGGAAGAGGATTGAACACTAGAGTGCCCAGTAATTTGCACTCGCATGAAGTGGTAATTGTCTTGTGATGTCGAGAATGGGCTTACAGATGCCATTTGGGAAAGTGTAGATCGCGTAAGAGATTCCTTAGCGAGAACTTGTATATCTGTTGTTGAGGAAGATTCCGCTGGGGAAGTCTGATCTTTGTTGAGAGAAGTAGAATTTCAGGAGCTTCGTCGTTCGTTATTCTGCTGGTGAGCCGTCTTTATTGATATTTAGGAACTTCGATCGTCCGTACTCAACTGGGGAATAAACTTTGCTGAGATTTAGGAGCTCGTCCGTAATTCAACTGAGGAAACATATATGTCGAGATTTAGGAACTCGTCTGTAATTCGACTAAAGAAACATCTTCGCTGAGATTTAGGAGCTTGTCCGTAATTCAAGTAAGAAACCATCTCTGTTGAGATTTAGGAACTCGTCTGTGATTCAACTGAGGAACATATCTGTCGAGATTTAGGAACTCGTCCGTAATTCAACTGAGGAAACATCTCTGCTGAGATTTAGGAGCTCGTTCGTAATTCAACTACTTTGCTGAGATTTAGGAGCTCGTCCGTATTTCAACTACTTTACTGAGATTTAGGAACATCGCCCGTAATTCAACTGAGGAAATAACTTCGTTGAGATTTAGGAACTCATCCGTAATTCAACTATTTTGCTGAGATTTAGGAGCTCGTCCGTAATTCAACTACTTTGCTAAGATTTAGGAACATCTTCTGTAATTCAACTAAGGAAATAACTTCGCTGAGATTTAGGAAATCGTCCATAATTCAACTATTTTGCTGAGATTTGGGAGCTCGTCCGTAATCAAACTACTTTGCTGAGATTTAGGAACATCGTCCGTAATTCAACTGGGAAATATTTGTCGAGATTTAGGAACTTGTCCGTAATTCGATTACTTTGCTGAGATTTAGGAGCTTGTCCGTAATTCAACTGTGGTAGAAGCTTCATAGCTTGAACTTTGTGAGAACCTTTCCTGAAAGGTAAAGGTTAGCTATATGTAATGCATGATATGTATCAAGCAATGATGTTCTCAAAATAAATGAGATTGTGTTGTATGATGCGTATGCATGTCATGATGTATGAAAATGTGATGTTTTTATCTGGGGAAAATAAATCTCAGATCACTGCTGGAGAAAAGAATTGAATTCTTCGTTTCCACTGGAGAATGTGAATGAAGATGATTGTGAGAATAAACCTACAGGAGAGGATAACTCCGTTGGGGAATAAACTGATGAGAGAATGACTCTATGGGGAAGAGATGCTCTGTTGAGGATTCCACTTATGGATTCAGCTGGGAAGGAATTACCGTTACTAGTGATAATGAAACCTGTTGGGGCTTAAATTCCTGTTTTGTGAAAGGAAAGAAACTCCGCTGGGGATGACTTTCCAATAGCGACTGTGATGCGGTGGAAGAACTGACTTGAGGTTTTGCGATTGTGTTGGCAAATGTTGCGGTTTAGCAAGAGTCGCCACTGACTTTTATTTTATCCAAAAGGAAAGGTAAAAAAGCACAGAAAGACCTTTGAGATTGTTTTTGGGTTCGGGGGATAGATTATGAAAAGGGAAGGTGCTAGCACCCTTTTCATCCATGGTTTTCCATGGGCTCTTAGTTACTTGTTTTAGATCACTTGCGTTTGCTTTTCAATTGTTTGAAATGGTGCTTTTGTGTGTGGTTTTGAAAGTATTTTGAAAAGAGGCCTTTGTTTAGGCAACCTTTGTAATGATTCTTGTTTGAATGTATACAAAGGTGTTTGTCTTTTGAAAAACGTTTCAATGTTTGAAAGTTTGTTGGGAAATGTTTTGAAATTGTGTTGAAATGTGTGTGATAGTTTGAAAATAGCAAGGATGTTTTGCAAATTGATCAAGTAACTAGGAGTTGTCTACCCTACTCAAAGATCTTTCCTACACATTTTTATTCCTTTGACATTGTTGTTTTACCATTGCATTTGGTAAATAACCTTATCTTTGGATGTTAAACGGGACGGGCGTGGGTCATCGTATGACCATGATAACAATATTGCCAATTATCTTAGCAAGTTTTGAGGGACTAGATCATTTTTAATTAGGCAACCAAGATAGCGTCATCGAGGGACTATGATCTTTTTATTTTGTTTTGTTTTGCCAAGATACCTAGCATGTATACCATGGCCATTTTAAGGCAAAAAAGTGGATGAAACCCTAGGGGTGCTTGTGTGCAATGTGTTGTCATTTTTCATGCATTTTTGTCTTGTGTTTAGTCATGCTATTTGTTTGATTTTTGGTCTTTTGCATACAAAACCCTAGTCTTACTATCATGGTATATGAAAGCGATAAAATGCGTAAAATAAATCTAGACTATTACAACATTATTATGGGGAGGGGGTACAAGTTTTGAATAGGGGATATTGCACAAAATAAAACCCTAAAACTATTACAACCATATTGAATTTATTGTACAAAATAAATAAATAGCAAATATTTAAATATACAAATAAATGTAAATATGCAAAAGAATGTTTTGTATATTAATTTATGTATGTAAAAAAATAAGTTTATTTATGTCCTAAAAAATAAGAAAATAAAAATGATTATTTTTGAAAAGGGTGAAAACCCTAATTTTTGTGATAAGAAAATAATGCTTTAACCATTGTATTTGCATTCAATTTTTTGTGATAAGAAAACAATGCCATTAACCATTGTATTTGCATTCAATTTTGGATTGTAAAAAGGATTAGAACCTGTAATGCAAGTACAAGCATGGTTCAAACTGATTTGCAAGTTGTAACATGGTGCAAAATGCCTTGGACAAAAGTGAGAAATGGCCATTTTCTTTCCTTCGATTCTCCCTAACCATAAATTATCTTGGAGAGTTCTTGGACATTTTGGAAAGCTTGTAACATGCTCTGCAATCCATCTTTGAAATGAATTTTGATATTACACTTGGAACTAGGTTAAAAGTTTCCATGAAGATAGGTCAAAATCCTGCCTAAACTAGGGCAAAATTTCACTAAGTTAAAAGTTTCATGGACCCTTATTCACAAAATCATAACTTGAGATCCAAGTATCTTTTGTGAAAACTTTGTGAATAAAAGTTGTAGATATTGTGGAGGAATAAAACTTTCATGTTATAAGTTTCCTTTGAATCCAATTGCATGATGGTTAAAAAGTTGGGAAAAGTTGGGGAAAATAAGAAATTTTCATAACTTAGAAAATTTATAAGTTATGAAAATTTTCAAACTTAAACCCTAATTTTTAAAATTAGGTTTCTTGGTCAACAAGTTTCATGTTTTGACACATATTGATGAAAAATGACCCTTGGCACTTGATTTTGACCAAAAAGTCAAAGTTTGACTTTTCAGTGTACAGTTGATTTTTGATCAGTTGACTGGAAAATTCATCTGTCAATCCAATGCAATTGAGATCTTTTGAACCTTGTGATTAGGTAAATATGATGCCATTGAGTACTTTAAATCATTCTTGAACCCAATTTGCCATTGGTTAGGTGAAAAATCATAAATTTCCCTTTTACAGTCAAAACCCTAAAAATGACCATTTTGCCCTTTTGATGATCTGATCAAATTTCTTGAGGAGTTGTGGTCCAAACTTGATCAAATGGTTCATATGAATCTATAATGTTTATGTGGATAAAAAATTATGAGGCTTGACTATAAATTGGCCACAGTTGACTTTTTCTCCAATACAGTTGATTTTTAGGTCAACTGTCCAATTGACTGGGCAAAATTGTGATTCAAGGCTTGAAACTTGGTATGAGCAATCTTAGGGGTCCAACATGAAGTATGAAAGTCACATGAGGCATTAGAAGTCCAAAAATCCATGTGTAAACTCAAACCCTAATTTCAAGTCAACAATGCAAGGAGATGTCTTGTTAGGAGAATCTTGATAAAAATGAGAGGGCAAATTTTGGGGTACAACAGCTGCCCCTGTTCAATCTTCTTGAACCTGAAGAGTTAAATTGGTGAATTTTTCCGTTCGTGACTCGAAGGTAAAAGATGATTGGACACTAGAGTGCCCGTAAATTTGCACTCGTCAAAGTGTAGTGGAGGAAATGGGCTTAAAGATACCATTTGGAGATGTGATAGAATCTTGTTGGAGATGGGCTTAAAGATGCCATCCAAGGATGTTTGTTGAATTGTATGTTGTAAGTCAGAAGAATAAGTATCAGAATGGTGTCTGCGTCTGGAACATATCTGAACTGTATCTGGAGACTTGTAATGAGAAACAGAATAGCATCTGTGTCTGGAGCGTCTCTGAACTGTATCTGGGCTTTGAATCTGAATAAGCAATAGAATAGCATTCGCGTCTGGAGCATCTCTAAGTTATATCTGAGCTTTGAATCTGAATAAGCAATAGAATAACATCCATGTCTAGAGCATCTCTAAGCTGTATCTGGGCTTTGAATCTGAATAAGCAATAGAATAGCATCCGCGTATAGAGCATCTCTAAGCTGTATCTGAATTCTGAATCTGAATAAGCAATAGAATAGCATCTGTGTTTGGAGCATCTCTAAGTTGTATCTGAATTCTGTATTTGAATAAGCAATAGAATAGCATCCGTGTCTAGAGCATCTCTAAGTTGTATACGAATTCTGTATTTGAATAAGCAATAGAATAGCATCCGTGTCTGGAGCATCTCTAAGCTGTATTTGAATTCTTTGAATATTTGTTAAAGGTAGCTGTTAATTTTATCCTAAAAAGGGTAAAATGTTAGCTGAAACACAAAGTTATGTTGCATGAAATGTATGATGCAATAAATGTGTTTTATCAATGTTTATGATATATGAATGTAATGTAAGCGCATGTAAGTTGATTAGTTGTCTTACTGAGGAAAATAAATCCTTGATAGTTGGAGATAATAAAATCTTTGACTGCTGTCGGGGGAAATAAATCCTTGACCGCTGCTGGAGATTCAAAACCTTTGACAACTTTTGTGGGGATGTGAGAATCCTTCACGACTTTCCTGGGGATATAGGGATCCTCCAAGTCTTTGGAGTTGGAATATGATAATCATTCTGTTGTGAAAAATAATGCCAAGTGTTGCTTGAGAAACCTGCTTAGGGAATCCAGAGAACTTTGAAGACTTCTATTGGGGGTTAAATAATGGGAATCCTTACTCGGCTGGGGAAATAGGGAAAACTCTGGCGATCTCTGCGGGGAATTAAGAATGAGAATCCTCAATCCATTGGGGAATTTGAATCCTTGGGGACTTCATGCCGGGGAGTCAAGAATGAGAATCTTCGATCTGTAGGGGATTAAAAATTCTGACAAATTCATGCTGGGGAGTAATGAAGATTCTGGAAACTTTACTGGGGAATCAAGAATGAGAATCTTCATTCTGTTGGGGAGTAAAAACTCTGAGGAAGTAGGCTTTACTACTGGAGAGTAAGTTCAGGATTCTGGGGGAAAAAGCTATACTGCTGGGGAGTAGCTATCCTGCTGGGGAGATCAGGAGTTTGGGTTGTATGCCAATCTATCGGGGAATTATCCTAGGTTGGGGATAAAAGTTAACTGTTATATGGTTAATTCTCAGATTTTAAGACAACTTGCTGGGGAAATTGGGGAAAACTGAATAGTTCCCACTGGGGATTGATAGTTGGAAACTTTGACTTGACTGGGGAAGAAGGTTTTATCTCCGTTGAGGGTATGTGGTCAAAGTTTTGGCTCCACTGGGGACTGGGAGTTTGAATTTTTAACTTTGATGGGAATTAAATATTTGAAATAATAAATCCGCCTGGGATATGTATTTCAAGGTTTTAGCTCCGCTGGGGATCTAGATGATGTACTGCAGGGGATTTCTCTTGGAATAGCCTGAAGATGTTTTCCTATACTTTCAACCTGTCAGTAATTATTCCTTCCTATTTCGTTTATTTTTAAACATGTGATTATATTCAAATGCATATGCTCATTAATAAATCATTTGACGTTTTCAAATAAAACTCAAGTGTAAAAAGGAAAAGACAAATAGTTTTCTGCACTTTGAAGTATCTTTGTATTAACTTTATGTAAGTATTTTGTACAAAGGAGACAGACATCCTAGTAAGAGAATGTTGTCATAAAAATGAGAAAAATTTATATAAAGAAACATGGCTATGTGTAAAAATTTCATGGGATTCCCATTCTACTATAGCCTTCGTAACTCTGAATATCTTGTCCATTCGTTGCTTCGTCCGAAGATGATTAAGTTGATCAGAAACCCAGAGCTTATCTATGAAGAGATTGTCCTTAAAGTGATCCGACGAGACATAGTCATACGCTTTAATTCCCTAACTTTTGCCTGGACCGCCCATTCGGGTTTTCAGTCCACTGGGAAACCCTTTTTTGCCCAAGTCGCCCTTTCGGGTTTTCAACTTGCCGGGTGTACAGATTTTTTTATCCCTAATTTTTGCTTGAATCTCCCTTTCGGGTTTTAGATTCACCGGGATGCCCTTTTTTTACCTACGTGTGTCAACCTAGCGGGTCATTTATGCGTAGTATCTTTTGACTATGTCTGCGTTCGCAGGGTGCGGCAGATCGTCGCTGTCCATGGTGGTTAAGATCATTGCCCCACCATAAAAGATGTTTTTGATCACAAATGGTCCTTCATAGGTAGGAGTCCATTTTCCCCTGGGATCACTTTGCGGCAAGATGATGCGCTTGATTACAAGATCCCCGACTTGATATGTCTAGTGCCGGACTTTCTTGTTGAAAGCTTTGATCATCCTTTTTTGATACGTCTGACCGTGCCAAACAGCAGTAAGTCGCTTTTCATCAATCAAGTTAAGTTGATCAAGTCGGGTCTAAATCCAATCATCTTCACTCAAACCAGCATCTTTCATGATTCTCAAAGAGGGAATCTGAACCTCGATAGGTAAAACAACCTCCATGCCATTAACCAAGGAATAGGGCGTTGCCCCAGTTGAAGTGCGTTTCGTGGTACGGTACCCGTGCAGAGCAAACGGTAGCTGTGATCGGTGGATCTGGAACTGACAGTTTAAAGCTGGTTCGCGAAATGTCGCGGAAGCAAGAGTCGCCACCGTCTTTTATTTTCTCCAAATGGAAAGGAAAAAAGCACAGAAAAATTCCTTATAGAGATTGCTCTCGGTTCGGGAGGTAGATTATAGAAAGGGAAGGTGTTAGCACCCTTTCTATCCATGGTTATCCATGGGCTCTTAGATACTTGCTCATTTGTGTTTTCAAAAATGGTTTGTTTGCTTTTCAACTGTGGGTTTAAAAAGTTCTTTGAAAATTTCAGTTCGACTCTTGTATCGGTCCTCAAGAGTGTTTGAAAAATTGCTTTCGAAAGCTTTTTGAAAAGGTGTCGGTGTGAAAAGTATTTTTGATTTATTTTTGGAATTAGAGCAAGTATCTAGAGTCGTCTACCTACCCTAAGGAATTCGTCTGTGTAAATGTCCTTAAAGTAGTGCCATCCCACCATTGAGAGGTAGGTAGCACCACCGTCGGAGGTGTTCGGGTCAATTCGAAGGTTTTGGGACATGGTGATCACCGGAGCAATAGGAAGATACCTTAGAAGCTACCCTCATGCCAGGTTCCCGGATCATGAGGACTTACTAAAACATCCTCTACTCGACGATCACCTTTCGAGGGGCAAGGCAACAGTGAGGCGTACCCTAGGGGTGGTGTGTGATTTGTGTGTCGTTTTCAGATATTTTTGTCTTGTCATGTATTGGTGATCTACGCTTTTGTTTTATTTTAACATTCATTCTTGCATGCAAATTTATTAACAGTTAAAAAAGTGCGGAATTTAAAAGTTCTACGCTATTACAAAGGCGCGGGTCCACATCGCCAAATTAAATCCAGGACCCGATTTGACATAAAATAAAGTGCGAGAAATATAAATGTCTAATTTACATGGCTTTGGGAGAATTACATAAAAAGAGGAAATAAAACAAACGCGCGAATTGGAACTACGATCGAATGCGAGAGCGTTGGACCCTTTTTTATTTTAATGAAATTAAATTACGATTAACAAATTAATTAAAATAAAAAGAAAAGATTTTTGGAGTTTTTTGTATTTATGGATTTTTATGAGAAGATTATGGAAATTAAACCTAATTCTAGCTACTTTTATTTTATTAAAAAATGTTAAAATTAGACCTAAAGTTAACCTAATTAATTAATATAATTTGATTTATAAAAATAAATAATTAATAATTAATAATTAATATGGTGAAAAAGAAAAAAGGATAAAAATATAAAACCCTAATTCTACAATTTTTAAGTTTATGAAAAAAATGTCAAAATTAATCCTAGAATTAAAGAACTAAATTAATTAACAAGATTTATTTACAAAAAAAAAGGTTTAAATGAAATATATTTATATTTTTGCCTTTTCTGATTTTTTATTATTATTTTATATTATGAAATGTTGATTTAGAGAATTAAATTAAAACTAATTAACACAAATAAAAATAGAAAGAAAAAATAATGAAAGAATGAAAGAAGACAAACCAAGGGGGTGTTGACCCCAAAACTGGAGGTTTTGTCCCAGCAATTAGGCCCAATATTTAAGGCCTTGTTTTGACTTTTCTGGGCGTGTGTAGCTTCATTGACCAACGAATATGGTGTTTATCAGATTTGGGCCTTTGGTTGGATGCAGTGGGACAAGTGGCGTATTGGAGCGTGGAGCGCATGGTGGACCCCTGGGCTTGAAACTGCATAGGATTACATTGAAACAAAATATATTAAGAGAGAGATGGGACCTGGGAATCGAACCCAGGTCCCAGTGTTTACGTGACAACACAGCTACCAACCGTGCCAAACGCTTTCTTTGTAATATTATTGGAACGTAATTATTATAAAAAAGATAAAACACTAATGCTAACAATCAAAAAAAAGTGCGCTGAATTTAAATAGACCAATCACATGGAGACAAGTCACCATCTTCTCCGTTTGTGCATTGTACCTGAAACAAAAACAAACTGAATAGCGGGGGTTTTGAACCCCCACTACATGGCACAAGGAAAAATAGCGAATAGGCTATCTTTGATCAGAAATTAGGCGCGATAGGGTAGTTGGATTCGTGTGAAGCTTCTCGTTCCAATGGTTCAGGTCTTGTGTCTCAATTTTTCCATAACAGAGAAACCCCAAATTTGAACCTTTGTAACCCTAAAACGCTCCAATGGTGGATTCTCATATGATGCATGAAAACTCAATTAAAACATATGGTTAGCTTTAGAATGATGAACTGAATATAAATCAAACATTAAAAACTGAAAATAATGCGTGAATCATGATACATGAATATAAAAAAAAAACATGAACGGGACGAAGTCGTTCTACCAATTCCTTGCGTTAGGGATGATGGTTTTGATCCAGAAACGTCTCTTGAGACCTTTGCAAGCTAATGGAATCAATGTTTTGCCTTGAAACGCCTTAGAGTCGTGTTTTCAGTTTTGGAATTTTCTTGAAAAAATGCAAAGTTGTTTATGGTGTTTTTGCGCAGCTTAGAGGTTCTTAGGCATTAGGTTTTGCTTCTCTTATATGAGTGATGGATTAGGGTTGAGTTTTCAATCAAAAGATCTTTGCATTGATGAGAACAATATTTGATTTTCATGGCATATTTTTCAATCTTTTTCCATGTGATTTTGATGTCAATCATGTCCAAATCACCTTGATTCTTTCCATATCAGATAATGCACGAAATCTTGAAGGTATTCCATGCATAAAAAGATTTGAAAAGCTTGCTTTAGTATTTTTCACATATTTTATTTTATTAAATGAATTAATAGCAATTAAAAATTCAAATAAATAAATAAAAATGATGAATAAACTCCCTTTGGGCCAAATGGTCGTGCATATGCTTTGGATGATGGATCTTGGAAGAAAATGTGGCCCATTAGCAATTTTAAGGCATTTGAAGCAAAGTTGATTTTTCAAAATTTCCAAAAATTTCCCAACTTCCACAAGGAATATCTTGCTCAATTTTTAATCTTTGATCATGTTCTTGGACATTTTGGAAAGGTCTTGAAGTCCTCTAACCAATGCCTTTGGTCCCATGTCATTTTGATTTACCAATCTCAAGTTATGGCCTTTGACTTAAAGTCCCTTTTTGTTGACTTTTGAAAATGACCTATAATGTTGAAATTGATATCTTTTTGTGAGAGCATTTCTTGGACTTGAAGTGTGAAGAGGAGTTGTAGTAAATGTCTTTCTCTTCAAAATGAGCTTTGTATGGAATTTTTCTGATAAACCATGTGGAAGTTATGCCTTGGTCAAGTTACAGTTGACTTTTTCAATTGTCCAAATATGGAAACTTTTGCATCTTGAGACTTTTTGAGCCAAGCTTTGAGAATCATGATCAAGAATTGATCAAATGATGTTTGTGGCTTCAAAATGTGATGTTGACCAAAAATTTGAACTTTTGACTGTCAAATGACCATTTTGCCCCTGCAGTTGACTGTTGAGCAATTAGGGTTTTTGACTGTGCAAATTTGTGTTGTAAGTCTTGAAACTTGGTATGATGATGCTTGACCATGTTTGTAGGCATGTGGGACTTTATTGGACCCTTGAAAACTTCAATTTCTTTGTCAGAACCAAAACCCTAATTTTTGACTGTTAGGAGGCCCTTGAACTGTGCAACCCTTGGGGAATTTTGAAGCATGCTCTTTGCAAATTTTGAAGAATATGGGAGGGAAAATTTTGGGGTACAACAGTTGCCCCTGTTCAATCTTCTTAGACCTGAGGATGCAGATTGGCTGACGTGCCTTTCGTAATCCGAAGGTGGAAGATGATTGAACACTAGAGTGCCCAGAAATTTGCGCTCACATAGTAGTGTGATGATGGGAATGGGCTTATAGATGCCATTTGGAGATTGATGAATAGGATGATGGGCTTATAGATGCCATGCTAAGAGATGATGGAAGGTGGATGGGCTTATAGACGCCATCTGGGTGTCAATCGCGTAAGGGATTCCTTAGCGAGAACTTGCGTACCTGCAAAAGAAAAGGATTACCTGACCCGTTACAGGAGCTGGTCTTCAGATTATTTGTATAGATGTGTCCTGACTGGTTACAGGAGCTGGATCTGGATCTTCAAAAGGTGATGAATGATCCAGGGATGGTTACTACCTCAACAAGAACGCTGAGAGAACCTTGGACGATTACTTCCTCAACAGGAACGCTGAGAGAATCTGGGGACGATTACTACCTCAACAAGAACGCTGAGAGAACCTTGGGCGACTTCAACCTCAACAGTAACGCTGAGAGAGTCTTGGGCGACTTCAACCTCAACAGTAACGCTGAGAGAATCTTGGATGTCTTCTACTGAGTCTTTATCAGGAAAATCTTTTAGGGGTCGATTTAACTGGACTAGAGAAGGCCTTTGACTGGATAAGAAACAGAAAAATCTTAGGGTCGATTTAACTGAACCGGTCAAGGTCTTGGAATCTTCAACTGGATAAGAAACAGGGAGATCTTAGGGTCGATCTGACTGAACCAGAGAAGACCTTTGACTGGATAAGAAACAGAAAAATCTTAGGGTCGATTTAACTGAACCGGTCTAGGTCTTGAAATCTTCAACTGGATAAGAAACAGGGAGATCTTAGGGTCGATCTGACTGAACCAGAGAAGGCCTTTGACTGGATAAGAAAACAGAAAAATCTTAGGGGCGATTTAACTGAACTGGTCTAGGTCTTGAAATCTTCAACTGGATAAGAAACAGGGAGATCTTAGGGTCGATCTGACTGAACCAGAGAAGGCCTTTGATTGGATAAGAAACAAAAAAATCTTAGGGTCGATTTAACTGAACCGGTCAAGGTCTTGAAATCTATCTGAGAACCTAACTGGATCTTTCCTGAAAAGTAAAGGTCAGTCATATGTAATGCATGACGTGGATCAAGCAATTATGTTCTCAACATAAATGAGATTAAGATATGATGCATATATGCATGCTATAATGTATGAAGATGTGATATTTATGAATGTATGTTTTCGTCTTAGGAAAATAAATCCTTGACGGGTGCCGGGAAGTCACTCCTGGGCTGATGTTGAAGAATAGATTTTTGTCTCCGCTGGGGATGATAGTTGCAAGAATACCGGTAGGAGAAGATAACTCCATCGGGGAATAAACTTGGCGAATGGATTACTCTGCGGGGAGAAAAGTACTCTAACGATCTTGCTGGGGAGCAATACTCTGTGGGGAGAGATGTACTTTGCTGAAATGTTGATGGTAACTTCGCTGGGGATACCATTGTTGTGTTGGAAGTGTTAATAGACTTCGCTGGGGATAAGAAGACTTCACCGAGAACGATATTTCCGTGGCTTTTGGCTGAGGATAACCCAGTTATATCCTGGTAAGGAAATAACTCTTTGAATAAAGCCGGGGGACGTGTTCGTGCTCTGCGAGGATAAGCTTCCAGAATCTACTGGGGATAAGCTTACTGCTTGGGGAGATGAATTCCAACTTTCCTGGGGAACTAGATTGGACTCTCTTGGGGAAGTTTTGAATTGTATCGGGGAAGTGACTCCAATGAATGTTTGATATACCGTCGGGGAACAATCTTTAGGTCAAGACTGTCGGGGATGTTTGTTAAGAATGCATGCATATTGCTGGGGAATGTTGAGATCTGCTGGAGGATACCCAACTTCCTTAAGTTTGACTGTAACTTTGCTTGAGGAGAGTGTACTGACTTGATGGCTCACTCTCTGGGGAATTGGGATGTACTGGTTATGTTCTTCAGCTGAACTCACCTTGATACCTTGGAGGACAGAACAATTAGATTGCTTAGACAACTCTTTATTGCCCCTGTTTCTAATGTTACCTGTAATTAATCCTTTGTTTCGTATGCAAATATTCATGAGTTAGCAAATTATTGTCAATGCATATATCACAAATTGAACCTTGGACGTTCTTCGCAAAACAAAACAGAAAAGGAAAAACAATTGGCAATTTTAACTGAAAAGTATATTTGTATTGATTTTTTTGAATTTTCTTGTAAAATAGGCGTTTATGTACAAGAGGATGACGTCCTAGTAAGAGAACGCCTCCGAACGAAAGAGTTTATACAATTTTGTACAAGAGAAAATAAAACAGCTGTGTGAAATGAATGATCTACTGGGTTTCAACTCTGCTATTGCCTTTATATCTCCGAGCGTTTCATCACTTGATGACCTTAGTTGAAGATGAAGCTGACTGATCGATGCCGTCTGAACTTAATGTAGATACCGGATTCTGGATGCAAAGTGATCCAATGAGACATAGTATTACGCTTTATCCCTAACTTTTGCCTGGACCGCCCTTTCGGGTTTTCAGTCCACCGGGATACCCATTTTTGCCCAAGCCGCCTTTTCAGGTTTTCGACTTGCCGGGTGTACAGATTTTTTCATTTCATCCCTTCATTTTGCCCGAACCCTTTTGGTTCGCCGGGAAGCCCTAATTTTTGCCTAGGTATGTCAACCTAGCGGGTCTTTTTCATGCGTAGTATCTTTTTACTATGTCTGCATTGGCGGGGTGAGGAAGGTCGTCACCATCCATGTTGGTTAAAATCAATGGCTCCTCCTGAGAACACATGTTTAACCATAAATGGCCCTTCGTACGTAGGGGTCCATTTGCCCCTTGGATCACTCTGAGGAAGGGTGATTCGCTTGATTACCAGATCCCCAACTTGATACTCTTGTGGTCTGACCTTTTTGTTAAATGCTCTGATCATCCGTTTCTGATACGTCTGACCATGACAGATAGCAGCAAGTCTTTTTTCATCAATAAGGTTTAATTGATCAAGTCGTGTCTGGATCCAATCATCTTCGTTCAGATTTGCATCCTTCATTATCCGGAGAGAGGGTATTTTCACTTCGATCGATAAGACTGCCTCCATACCGTAGACCAAGGAGAAAGGAGTTGCCCCGGTTGACGTCCTGGCTGAGGTACGGTACCCATGTAGAGCGAATGGTAACATCTCGTGCCAATCTTTATAAGTCACTGTCATCTTCTGCACAATTTTCTTAATGTTTTTATTTGCTGCTTCTACAGCCCCATTCATCTTCGGTCTGTAAGGAGAAGAGTTATGGTGCTGTATCTTAAACTGCTCGCAGAGCTCAGTGATCATCTTGTTATTGAGATTGGTACCGTTGTCTGTAATAATTCTTTCTGGGACGTCGTATCAACAGATCAGGTTATGCCGAATGAACCGTGCCACAACAGTCTTGGTTACCGTAGCGTAGGAAGCTGCTTCGACCCACTTCGTGAAGTAATCAATTGCTACCAGGATGAAGCGATGCCCATTGGACGCTGTAGGTTTAATCTCACTGATCATGTCTATGCCCCACATTGCAAACGGCCAAGGCGCTGTCAAGACATTCAGAGGAACTGGAGGATATTGCACCTTGTCTGCATAAATCTGGCATTTATGGCATGTCCGGGAATGTTGGTAACAGTCAGCTTCCATTGTGGACCAGAAATACCCTGCCCGGAGGATCTTCTTTGCCATAGTGTGTCCACTGGAATGTGTTCCGAAGGTCCCTTCATGTAGCTCTTCCATGATCCTTTCTGCTTCAGTCTTATCCACACAACGCAGTAAGGTCGAATCATGGTTTCGCTTGTACAGGATGCCGTTGCTAAGGAAGAACTTCGCTGCGAACCTTCTCAGAAACTTCTTATCGTTGACAGACGCACCTTCAGGGTATTCCTGAGCTTCCAAGTATCTCTTCACTTCATGGTACCAAGGCTTCTCAGTCACCAATTCAGTCTCGAGATCACAACAGTATGCCGGTTCGTCCAGTTTCTAGATGATGATCCGGGGAGCCTCATTATCCCATTTGACCTTGAACATAGAAGACATCGTGGCTAACGCGTCTGCTAACTGATTCTCCTCTTTTGGGAAATGTTCAAAGGTTATCTTCGTGAAGTGGGGGATCAATGTCAACACACATTCTCTGTAAGGAATAAGATTTGGATGTTTCGTATCCCACTCTCCTTTGATCTGATTGATCACGAGAGCGGAATCTCCGAAGACACTCAGAAACTTGATCCTTAAGTCGATCGCAGCTTGGAGACCCATGATGCATGCCTCATACTCCGCCATGTTGTTGGTGCAGTTGAAACATAGCCGGGCAGTGAGTGGAGTATGAGTGCCTAGAGGAGATATGATCACAGCGCCGATACCGTTTCCCAAAGCATTGGAGGCTCCGTCAAAGTGCATAGACCATCGGGATCCTTCCTCAGGTCCTTCATCCGGTCCAGGTACTTCACAATCAGTCACTATCATGATGCTCTCGTCTGGAAACTCAAAGTTCATTGACTGATAGTCGTCTACTGCCTGATGTGCCAAGTGGTCTGCCAATACACTTCCTTTGATGGCTTTCTGGGTTGTGTACTGGATATCGTATTCTGTCAAGATCATTTGCCATCTTGCTATTCTCCCAGACAGAGCAGGCTTTTCAAATATGTACTTTATAGGATCCATCTTTGAGATCAACAAGGTAGTGTGAGTCAGCATATACTGTCTCAGCCGGCGAGCAGCCCATACCAAAGCGCAGCAAGTTTTCTCAAGCAGTGAGTATCGGGTCTCACAATCGGTAAACTTTTTGCTAAGGTAATAAATGGCATGCTCTTTTCGGCCAGACTCGTCATGCTGCCCCAGCACACACCCCATTGAGTTGTCAAGTACTGTCAGGTATAGTATCAGAGGTCTCCCTTTAACCGGTGGCATAAGAATGGGTGGTTCTTGGAGATACTCTTTGATTCTGTCGAAAGCGGCCTGACATTCATCATTCCAACGCACTACCTGATCTTTCTTCAACAGCTTGAAGATTGGTTCACAGGTAGCGGTTAGGTGCGAGATGAATCGAGCAATGTAATTCAGGCGTCCTAAAAATCCTCTGACCTCTTTCTCTGTCTTAGGAATTGGCATCTCTTGAATAGCTTTAACCTTGGCAGGGTCCACTTGAATACCCTTATCACTTACAACGAAGCCTAGCAACTTTCCAGATCTTACCCCGAAGGTGCACTTGTTCGGGTTCAACCTCAGCTTGTACAGTTTCAAACGGTCAAACAACTTCTGCAGATGATCAAGGTGTTCTTCCTCAGTCTGGGACCTTGCAATCATGTCGTCAACATACACTTCTATCTCATGATGGATCATGTCATGAATAAAGCAACCATGGCACGTTGTTAGGTTGCCCCAGCATTCTTTAGTCCAAAAGGCATGACCTTGTAGCAGAAGGTGCCCCACTGAGTAACAAAGGTAGTTTTTTCCATGTCTTCAGGTGCCATCTTGATCTGATTGTAACCTGAAAAACCATCCATGAAAGAGAACACCTTATGCTGAGCTGTATTGTCAACAAGGACATCAATGTGAGGTAGGGGAAGTCATCTTTGGGGCTGGCCCTGTTCAGATCCATGTAGTCGACACACATTCTGACCTTTTCATCTTTCTTAGGTACCGGCACCACATTAGCAACCCACTGAGGGTAAGAAGTCACTGCAAGGAACCCAGCATCAAACTGTTTCATAACCTCGGCTTTGATCTTCTCAGACATTTCTGGACGCATACGGCGAACCTTTTGCTTAACCGGAGGGCAGTCTTCCTTGGTAGGCAAATGATGGACCACGATGTCGGTATCCAACCCGGGCATATCTTCGTAGGACCAGGCAAATATCTCCACATAATCATGTAGCATCTGAGTCAACCGTTGCTTCACGCTGAGCTCTAGGTTGGCACCAATCTTTACCTCCTTTCTGTCTGTATCAGTACCCAGGTTTATTGTTTCCACCGGCTCTTTATGTGGTTGAATTTCCCTCTCTTCCTGGAGTAACAATCTTGCAAGCTCGCCAGGCACTTCGCAATCATCTTCACCTTCGCTTCGGCTAAGTTGATCGGATTTTCGAAGTCATAACTGGCAGTAGCAGAGTCGTTACCAGTGAGATCCAGAGTGGATTGAAACCTGTATGAGTGAGTGTGTGTAAATACAGCTGTTTTGAAATATATAAAGGAAGGAAAGAAAGAAAAGGAGCATAAGATTTGAAATGCGAGAAAACGTCCAAGATCTTTATTCATGATATATGAAATGACAATTTATATGCCCTCACAAATGAAGCCGCGGTGCTCCGGGTAAGACACCGGGCCATAGAGTTTAATTTATTGTTTATTATAGATACCAAAACAGGAGAATTCATTACTCAGTAACAAGAGAAACAAGTAGGTTGTCCTTTGCAATCCAATTTCTAGGTTCACTGTCGGTTGCCGGGTAAATCCAGTTGTCGAACTCAACTTCATCCACTTCATCCTCATCCCCAATAGCATTCACTCCATGAGCAGGCAGGGGAGCTGTCACTACATTAGGCTTCTCAGATGCCTCAAACTGTACCTCCTTTGCGTCAATAAGGTCCTGCAGCTTATTCCTTAATGCCCAACAGTCATCAGTGGAATGCCCCGGGCTATCAGAATGATAAGCACAGCGGGCATTTGGATTGTATTTTGGAGAGG
The DNA here is from genome assembly GCA_948472305.1 of Vicia faba. NCBI lineage: Eukaryota > Viridiplantae > Streptophyta > Magnoliopsida > Fabales > Fabaceae > Vicia > Vicia faba. Next base: position 102,143,858 of record OX451738.1, read on the forward strand.
CAGTATTCACAACTTTCGGGGCCTCCCTGACAGTCACTAGGTTGGTGGACAGCAACTGCGGCAATATTTGTGATAGAGTCATACTCAGACGGGTGAACTCTCTTCTAGGTCTTTCAACCCTTTGAGGATTGGTTTGCCGAGGAGCGGAAGCAGGCTTAGAAATCATCACCGCGTTGACAAATTGGTGGCGCTCAGGTTTCTCTGGTCTTCTAGACCCATATACAGTACTGGCCTCCTTTTTAAAGGGCTTCTTCTCAGAACTTGACGATGCACCCTTCTGAATTTTACCAGACTTCATCCCAGCCTCTATTCTCTCTCCAGTCAGAATAAGATCAGTAAACCCTACAGATGAGTTACCGATAAGATGCTTGAAAAATGGCCCAGAGAGGGTCCCCAAGAACATATCTACCAATTCCCGGTCAGTCAACGGAGGCTGCACCCTGCCAACCAGATCCCTCCACTTCTGTGCGTACTCTTTAAAACCTTCGCTTGACCCTAGCGACATACCCTGGAGTTGGGTACATGTAGGGGCAAGGTCGGCATTATATTGATACTGCTTGTAAAAAGCAGTAGCCAACTCCTCCCAGTTACGAACCTTGGTCCCATCCAGCTGATAGAACCATTCGAGATGAGTCCCTGAAAGACTCTCCTGGAAGAAGTGGATCCACAAGTTCTTGTCCACTGAGTACGGTTGAATCTTCCGCACGTAGGATCTGAGGTGTAGCTTGGGACAAGAAGCCCCGTCATACTTGGTAAAAGATGGTGCTTTGAACTTATGAGGAATGATCACACCAGTAGACAAACCCAAGTCTCCGAAATCCAGCCCAGGCACTTGTTGGATCTCCATAGCAATCAGTCTGTCCTCCAACTACTTGTACCGGTCTTCAGCCGGAGGATACTGTTCCTCATCAAAATCAGTCTCGTTGTCAGAGACTACCGGACTAGGACCTTTTCCCCCTTGGGGACTACTCTTGCCTATAGAAGAACCAGCCTCTTCATTCTGCAGAGTGTTGCCAAACCTTCGGCCCGAGTTGAAAAGAACAGTTCTCTTCTTCTTCTTCTTCTCCTTCTTCAGGAGCAGAGCCTTCAGCTCTTCTTGGCCCTGAGCCAAACCCATGATCAGTTCCTGAAATTGCGCGTTCTGCGCCTGAAGAGCTTTGATAGACATCTCGGTTGAGGATGAGTCAGGATTCATGATGCTGAAATAAGCAGCGAAGAACAGTAAGCAACCTGAAAAGAAGAAAAACCTGCTATGCACATGATGAATGATATGTGTTTATGTAATGCATTCAAGGGTTCGAAAGTTCAAATTTGTTGTAGACAAAAAGGAACACACATTATCATTAAGGAAATAATTGGTCAGTACATCAAAGCCTCATGGGCACAAATTACAAAGCAAATCAATCCCAAAAGACACTACGCATCCTCTTTGGAGCTATATAGGTGTTGAGATTCCTCTCCTCGTGCAATAGGCGGGTGAGCTCCAAGACCTTCTTTTCACTAGCATGTAGACTGGTCTCAAGAGAATTCCGTTCTTCCTTAAGCTGGATCCAGCTCTTCTGCATCTCTTCCCAGGATGTGGGCATATCAGGATGTTGAATGGTGTAGGACACTTCTCCTTCCAAGACTGGCTCTTTGATCACAGGAAGCATATGAGGATAAGGCATTACTAACTTCTGGGAGCGGGCACGTACCCACTTGAGATAAGGTTCCAATGGGATGGAATTCCTGTGCCCCAGTGTCTTGCTGTCTATCCTACTTGGCATCCTCCAGGCTCTGATAAATCTCTGGTGAAGTCCTTGTGCATCGTTGTCGAAGTCAAAAACTATGTCAGGAATTAACATGTCATGAGGGCCGTCCCTCCGAGCATAACCAAACTGTCTCCAAGCCAGGCATGGGCTGTAAGTAATACCTCCTCTGATTCCAAGAAAAGGAACATTAGGGTACTCCCCGCAACGATCAATGATAGTGACATCCTCTCTGGACCGAGGGCACCAATGTATATTTGCATGTGTAAGAGTCATCAACCGTTGTGACCATCTCAAACCCCGCTCGTTCTTCAAAACCGATTGTGGAAGGTGCAAAATAAACCACCTTCCCAGGAGGGGAGTGCAACACATAAGGACACCTCTTTTTCTCATGGTTCAAGTGTAACATGAGTGAAGGATGTCCCCCAGCAACGTAGGTATGGGATTCCTGGACATGAAGATCTGGACAACACTGATGTCTATAAGCTGATCTGGGTTAGGGAACAACACCAAACCATAGACAAGGAGGGCCACAACTTCTTCAAAAGCTTGTAAGTCAAGGGAGTTCCAACATTCATGGGCCTTTTCAAACAGAAACCTGGCTAAGAACCCTTTGATACCACTTCTAACTTCCCAATGTCCCTTGAGGTCAGATGATTGTAGGTGCAAGGCTTTAGCAATCTCTTCAAGCTTGGGTTCCTTTTCTGTACCGTTGTAGGGTAGTTGATCAAGGATAGGGATCTTCAGGAGCCGGGAGAACTCCTCCAATGTAGGTATCAGCTGATAATCCAGGAAGGTGAAATAGTGATGCAGAGGGTCAAAGAATTGGAACAGGACCTTTATCATATCTTCCTCAATGGTTGTATTGACCAAGCTGATGAGTCTTCCATGTCTTTCATTGAATTAAGAGCTCTCGGGAATCCTGGATATAAGTTCCTTAAGCTGAGGAGGGATCCTTACAAAGCTGATTTGAATTGTCTTTCTGCGAACAGTTTCCATGTCCTACAAAACAAGAACAAAGATGAAGATTTGAACCCCTGAAATGGTTAGTCAATGCATATGATGCTGGATGATGTCATGATGCTATGATTAAACACACCACAGATATTTACAAAGACAAACATGTAAGGCACACAAGTCACACAAGACAAGCCCTTAGAGTTTAGGCCAGCATGGGGTCTGGGTATTACCCTCTTAAAGTTGGTGGGCTCAACCTGTCCTATTAGAAGTAACCGGGTTCTAAGGGTCCCAATATCACTGGATTGCTTTCATTGTTCATCGTTTCGATTTAGCCACTGAACTGGCGACCGAAATATTCCAGGAAAGCAACCCTCGATTGAGTGTAGTATCGAGTATCAACCAACCTCGGACTACACCAAAGTCAGTTATCTCACTACCCTAAAGAGGCCAAGATAGTTCAATTAAGGTTCCTAAGGTCTGTTGATGCTTCACGACACCACGCGGAGGCCCCGTACTCTCCTTGACTGAACTCAAGGGTTATCGGTACACACCAAAGTGCCATATCAACGTAGCAGACTGTTTCAACCATGTCGGTATACCCCGCACAGTTCCCTCACAGCCTTGTTGCTACTTTCTAAGAAGGTATCCCCCAGATCCGGGTTAGGATCTATAGAACTCCCAAGACAGTCCCACAATTTAAAGCAAGCAAATCAATACAATTGAAAACACAGTTATGAACTAATCCTAAGGTACACCTCACTTTAAGTTTAATTCCCCAGCAGAGTCGCCAGTTCTGTGATCGGTGGATCTGGAACTGACAGTTTAACGCTGGTTCGCGAAATGTCGCGGAAGCAAGAGTCGCCACCGTCTTTTATTTTCTCCAAATGGAAAGGAAAAAAGCACAGAAAAATTCCTTATAGAGATTGCTCTCGGTTCAGGAGGTAGATTATAGAAAGGGAAGGTGTTAGCACCCTTTCTATCCATGGTTATCCATGGGCTCTTAGATACTTGCTCATTTGTGTTTTCAAAAATGGTTTGTTTGCTTTTCAACTGTGGGTTTAAAAAGTTCTTTGAAAATTTCAGTTCGACTCTTGTATCGGTCCTCAAGAGTGTTTGAAAAATTGCTTTCGAAAGCTTTTTGAAAAGGTGTCGGTGTGAAAAGTATTTTTGATTTGTTTTTGGAATTAGAGCAAGTATCTAGAGTCGTCTACCTACCCTAAGGAATTCGTCTGTGTAAATGTCCTTAAAGTAGTGCCATCCCACCATTGAGAGGTAGGTAGCACCATCGTCAGATGTGTTCGGGTCAATTCGAAGGTTTTGGGACATGGTGATCACCGGAGCAATAGGAAGATACCTTAGAAGCTACCCTCATGTCAGGTTCCCGGATCATGAGGACTTACTAAAACATCCTCTACTCGACGATCACCTTTCGAGGGGCAAGGCAACAGTGAGGCGTACCCTAGGGATGGTGTGTGATTTGTGTGTCGTTTTCAGATATTTTTGTCTTGTCATGTATTGGTGATCTACGCTTTTGTTTTATTTTAACATTCATTCTTGCATGCAAATTTATTAACAGTTAAAAAAGTGCGGAATTTAAAAGTTCTACGCTATTACAAAGGCACGGGTCCACATCGCCAAATTAAATCCAGGACCCGATTTGACATAAAATAAAGTGCGAGAAATATAAATGTCTAATTTACATGGCTTTGGGAGAATTACATAAAAAGAGGAAATAAAACAAACGCGCGAATTGGAACTACGATCGAATGCGAGGGCGTTGGACCCTTTTTTTTTTAATGAAATTAAATTACGATTAACAAATTAATTAAAATAAAAAGAAAAGATTTTTGGAGTTTTTTGTATTTATGGATTTTTATGAGAAGATTATGGAAATTAAACCTAATTCTAGCTACTTTTATTTTATTAAAAAATGTTAAAATTAGACCTAAAGTTAACCTAATTAATTAATATAATTTGATTTATAAAAATAAATAATTAATAATTAATAATTAATATGGTGAAAAAGAAAAAAGGATAAAAATATAAAACCCTAATTCTACAATTTTTAAGTTTATGAAAAAAATGTCAAAATTAATCCTAGAATTAAAGAACTAAATTAATTAACAAGATTTATTTACAAAAAAAGGTTTAAATGAAATATATTTATATTTTTGCCTTTTTTGATTTTTTATTATTTTTTTATATTATGAAATGTTGATTTAGAGAATTAAATTAAAACTAATTAACACAAATAAAAATAGAAAGAAAAAATAATGAAAGAATGAAAGAAGACAAACCAAGGGGGTGTTGACCCCAAAACTGGAGGTTTTGTCCCAGCAATTAGGCCCAATATTTAAGGCCTTGTTTTGACTTTTTTGGGCGTGTATAGCTTCATTGACCAACGAATATGGTGTTTATCAGATCTGGGCCTTTGGTTGGATGCAGTGGGAGAAGTGGCGTATTGGAGCGTGGAGCGCATGGTGGACCCCTGGGCTTGAAACTGCATAGGATTACATTGAAACAAAATATATTAAGAGAGAGAGGGGACCTGGGAATCGAACCCAGGTCCCAGTGTTTACGTGACAACACAGCTACCAACCGTGCCAAACGCTTTCTTTGTAATATTATTGGAACGTAATTATTATAAAAAAGATAAAACACTAATGTTAACAATAAAAAAAAAAGCGCGCTGAATTTAAATAGACCAATCACATGGAGACAAGTCACCATCTTCTCTGTTTGTGCATTGTACCTGAAACCAAAACAAACTGAATAGCGGGGGTTTTGAACCCCCACTACATGGCACAAGGAAAAATAGCGAATAGGCCATCTTTGATCAGAAATTAGGCGCGATAGGGTAGTTGGATTCGTGTGAAGCTTCTCGTTCCAATGGTTCAGGTCTTGTGTCTCAATTTTTCCATAACAGAGAAACCCCAAATTTGAACCTCTGTAACCCTAAAACTCTCTAATGGTGGATTCTCATATGATGCATGAAAACTCAATTAAAACATATGGTTAGCTTTAGAATGATGAATTGAATATAAATCAAACATTAAAAACTGAAAATAATGCGTGAATCATGATACATGAATATAAAAAAAAAAACATGAACGGGACGAAGTCGTTCTACCAATTCCTTGCGTTAGGGATGATGGTTTTGATCCAGAAACGTCTCTTGAGACCTTTGCAAGCTAATGGAATCAATGTTTTGCCTTGAAACGCCTTAGAGTCGTGTTTTCAGTTTTGGAATTTTCTTGAAAAAATGCAAAGTTGTTTATGGTGTTTTTGCGCAGCTTAGAGGTTCTTAGGCATTAGGTTTTGCTTCTCTTATATGAGTGATGGATTAGGGTTGAGTTTTCAATCAAAAGATCTTTGCATTGATGAGAACAATATTTGATTTTCATGGCATATTTTTCAATCTTTTTCCATGTGATTTTGATGTCAATCATGTCCAAATCACCTTGATTCTTTCCATATCAGATAATGCGCGAAATCTTGAAGGTATTCCATGCATAAAAAGATTTGAAAAGCTTGCTTTAGTATTTTTCACATATTTTATTTTATTAAATGAATTAATAGCAATTAAAAATTCAAATAAATAAATAAAAATGATGAATAAACTCCCTTTGGGCCAAATGGTCGTGCATATGCTTTGGATGATGGATCTTGGAAGAAAATGTGGCCCATTAGCAATTTTAAGGCATTTGAAGCAAAGTTGATTTTTCAAAATTTCCAAAAATTTCCCAACTTCCACAAGGCATATCTTGCTCAATTTTTAATATTTGATCATGTTATTGGACATTTTGGAAAGGTCTTGAAGTCCTCTAACCAATCCCTTAAGTCCCATGTCATTATGATTTACCAATCTCAAGTTATGGCCTTTGACTTAAAGTCCCTTTTTGTTGACTTTTGAAAATGACCTATAATGTTGAAATTGATATCTTTTTGTGAGAGCATTTCTTGGACTTGAAGTGTGAAGAGGAGTTGTATGAAATGTCTTTCTCTTCAAAATGAGATTTGGATGGAATTTTTCTGATAAACCATATGGAAGTTATGCCTTGGTCAAGTTACAGTTGACTTTTTCAACTGTCCAAATATGGAAACTTTTGCATCTTGAGACTTTTTGAGCCAAGCTTTGAGAATCATGATCAAGAATTGATCAAATGATGTTTGTGGCTTCAAAATGTGATGTTGACCAAAAATTTGAACTTTTTACTGTCAAATGACCATTTTGCCCCTGCAGTTGACTGTTGAGCAATTAGGGTTTTTGACTGTGCAATTTTGTGCTGTAAGTCTTGAAACTTGGTATGATGATGCTTGACCATGTTTGTAGGCATGTGGGACTTGATTGGACCCTTGAAAACTTCAATTTCTTTGTCATAACCAAAACCCTAATTTTTGACTGTTAGGAGGCCCTTGAACTGTGCAACCCTTGGGGAATTTTGAAGCATGCTCTTTGCAAATTTTGAAGAATATGGGAGGGAAAATTTTGGGGTACAACAGTAGCATTTTATGCCAGTCTTTGTAGGTGAATGTCATCTTTTGTATGATCTTCTTGATATTTTTGTTCGCAACTTCGACAGCACCGTTCATCTTTGGCCGATAGGGAGATGAATTATGATGTTGAATCTGGAACTGCTCGCACAAGGCAGTGATCATAGTATTGTTAAGGTTTGTACCATTATCAGTGATGATCCTTTCGGGGATACCGTACCGACAAATGAGGTTCTGCTTGATGAAGCGGGCAACAACATTCTTTGTAACGGATGCGAAGGAAGCTACTTCGACCCACTTGGTGAAGTAATCAATGGCCACCAGGATGAAACGGTGTCCATTGGATGTTGTAGGCTTGATCTCTCCAATCATGTCGATTCCCCACATAGCAAACGACCAAGGAGTTGTTAAGACATTGAGAGGAACTGGAGGTATATGTACCTTGTCCGAATAGATTTGACATTTGTGACAAGTCCTGGAATGTTGATAGCAGTCAGCTTCCATGGTAGACCAGTAATAGCCTGCCTGCAAAATCTTCTTAGCCATCGTATGCCCGCTAGAGTGAGTGCCAAAGGTACCGTTGTGCAATTCGGCCATGATCTGCTCAGCTTCAACCTTGTCCACACAACGGAGCAGAATGCAATCATGATTGCGCTTGTACAGGATACCATTGCTCAGGAAGAACTTGGCATAAAACCTCCTCAAGAACTTTTTGTCATTGACTAAAACTCCTTCAGGGTATTCTTGAGCCTCGAGATACCTCTTAACTTCATGAAACCAAGGTCGGTCCACTACTTCTTCAGTATTAATCTCGTGACAATGCGCAGGTTCGTCCATCCGTTCAATGGTGATTTGGGGAGCCTCATTATCCTAGTTAAGTTTAAACATGGATGACATTGTAGCTAGCGCATCTGCTAGCTGATTTTCTTCTCGCGGGAAGTGCTCGAAGGTAATCTACTCGAAATGTGGTAACAATGTCAGGACATGTTCTTTGTAAGGGATGAGGTTTGGATGTTTAGTATCCCACTCTCCTTTGATCTGACTGATGACCAAAGCTGAGTCCCCAAACACAATCAAGGATTTGATTCCCAAGTCTATGGCAGCCTTGAGTCCAAAGATGCAAGCTTCATACTCGGCCATGTTGTTGGTGCAGCTGAAGCAAAGTCTGGAGATGAAAGGTGTATGGCAACCTTCTGGAGAGATAAGTACCGCGCCGATACCGTTGCCAAGTGTGTTGGAGGCACCATCAAAGTACAGGGTCCATTGGGATCCTTGTTCAGGTCCATCATATGGTCTGAAGTCTTCAATGTTATCCAATGTCATAATGTCTTTGTCGGGGAAGTCGAACCTCATGGATTGGTAATCTTCGACGGCTTGATGAGCCAGATGATCGGCTAGCACACTCCCCTTTATAGCTTTTTGAGTCATGTACTGTATATCGTATTCCGTTAGGATCATCTGCCATCTAGCGATTCTTCCAGATAGAGTAGGCTTTTCAAAGATGTACTTGATCGGATCCATCTTAGAGATCAGCAGAGTGGTATAAGTCAACATATATTGCCTTAGCCGGCGAGCAGCCCATACCAAAGCGCAGCAATTTTTCTCGAGCAGTGAGTATCGGGTCTCACAGTCGGTAAACTTTTTGATAAGGTAATAAATGGCATGCTCTTTTCGGCTAGACTCGTCATGTTGGCCTAGTACGCACCCCATTTAATTCTCTAGGACAGTCAGATACATGATTAGCGGCCTTCCTTCGACGGGTGGCATCAAGATAGGAGGTTCTAGCAAATACTCCTTGATTTTATCGAAAGCAATTTGACAGTTATCATTCCATTTAACCACCTGATCTTTCTTCAACAGCTTAAAGATTGGTTCACAGGTAGATGTTAGGTGAGAAATGAACCTTGCAATGTAGTTTAGGCATCCCAAGAAACCTCTGACCTCCTTCTCAGTGCGAGGGGCATGCATTTCTTGTATAGCTTTGACTTTGGCAGGATCAACCTCGATGCCTTTGTTACTGACAATGAAACCCAAGAGTTTACCGGACCGGACTCCAAAAGTGCACTTGTTAGGGTTCAGTCTGAGCTTGTACTCTTTCAACCTGACAAACAGCTTTTGCAGGTGGTCGAGGTGTTCTTCTTCAGTTTGTGAACGGGATATCATGTCATCTACGTAGACCTCTATCTCATGATGTATCATATCATGAAACAAAGCTACCATGGCGCGTTGATAGGTTGCCCCGACATTATTCAGTCCGAATGGCATCACTTTGTAAGATAACGTACCCCACTGTGTAACAAAATTAGTTTTCTCCATGTCCTCAGGGGCCATTTTGATCTGGTTATAGCCTGAGAATCCGTCCATGAAAGAAAATACCTTGTGCTGAGCTGTATTGTGAACCAAGATGTCAATGTGCGGAAGTGGAAAGTCATCTTTAGGACAGGCCCTGTTTAAGTCTCTGTAATCCACGCACATTCTGACTTTGCCGTCCTTTTTAGGCACGGGTACAATGTTAGCAACCCATTATGGATAGGAAGTAACAACAAGAAAACCAGCATTGAACTGCTTCATAACTTCTGCTTTGATCTTTTCAGACATGTCGAGCCTCATGCGGCAAACTTTCTGTTTAACTGGTGGACAGTCTTCTCTTGTGGGTAGACGGTATACCATAATGTCTGTATCGAGTCCTGACATGTCTTCGTATGACCAGGCGAAGATCTCAACATATTCATTCAACAGCTGAATTAAGCGCTCCTTGACACTTGGCTCTAGGTTGGCACCCACTCTAACTTCTTTTCTGTCTTCCTTAGTACCCAAGTTGATTGTCTCTAACATCTCCTCATAAGGTAGAATATCCATTTATTCCTGTTGTAGAAGCCTAGCCAATTCTCCTGGCACCTCACAATCTTCCTCACCTTCGTATTTGGCATGGTAGACCAGATATTCAGAGTTACTGAAGGCCATGGCATAATTGTTACCCATGGAATCCGGAATGGAAGGGTACCTGCATTTGTGAGTGTGGGTGTGTGTAAGGGATAACCACCTTTAAACAAATAAAATGTAAAAAGAAAGACAATGAACACAAAGGTTTATATGTGAAAACGTCCATGATTCATTAAAATGGCATATGAAGATGAAAAATCAAACCCTTACAAATGGACCTATGTGCCTCGGGTAAGGCACAAGGTTAAAAGTGTATGAATTGTTTAAGAATTATTACAAACCAACAAAAATGTTTGAAAGATAAATTATTGATTCATGAAAGTAATGGGAACAAAGTCTTTTGCTTCCCAGTTGCACAGTCCTCCATCAACAGTAGGGAAAATCCAGTCTTCCAGGTTTCTCTCCTCTTCACTATCCTCCAAAGCATTGACTCCATGATGGGTGATCTTCATTGGTGGCCCTCCAGCGCGGGTGCAGCGTACAGCCTTTTGAGCAGAAGAAGTGAATCACAAGCTGAATTTATCCGATTTAAAAGGAAAGTCGGGAAGCTGCCCCTAAATTGTGGATCCGCCTTCTTCAATCACAGCCTTTGCATATTTTAAAGAAGACATCTGAGGCGTAAGTCTTGTAATCATAGGAGTTGAGGACACTGCCTTGGTCACTGCTATCTCTTCAGGAACTTCTTCGAAGTGTTGGAAAGGGGTCTCGATGAATTCGCCATCCAATTCAACATAGAGGAAAGAATTAAGATGGCTTATCATGTATTCCTATTTGCAATGAATAGTTATAATTTCCCCCTGGATAGGGTACTTGAGCTTTTGATGCAGAGTGGAAGTGACAGCTCCAGCATGGTGAATCCAAGGTCTTCCCAACAGGCAAGAATAGGAAAGACGGATGTCCATCACATAGAATATGGAGTTGAAGGTTTCAGTTCCCACTTTAATCGGGATGTCCACCTCCCCGTGGACCATACTTTTAGAACCATCAAAAGCTCTGACAATGATGTTGCTGGGTTTCAGGGTTAAGCCTTCACAATCCAACCTATCCAAGGCCTTCTTTGGCAAGACATTTAGCGAAGAACCAGTGTCTACCAGTACGTGTGCTAGAGTAGTCCCTCTACATTCCACCGAGACATGTAAAGCGTCATTATGTTTTCTCCCTTTAGATGTTAAATCGGCATCGGAGAATCCTAGACCATTGTCAACTGTTAGGCTAGCTACACATTTCTGGAACTGATCCGCGGAGGTTTCCTGTGGCACGTGGGCCGTCTTCAAAAATCTGATCAAAGCTTTAGCATGAGCTTCTGAACAAAGTAGCAGGGCCAACATAGAGAACTTTGAGGGGGTTTACCCCAGTTGCTCCACAACATCATAATCGCTTTTCTTGATTATTTTCAAAATTTCTTCCATTTCTTTTTTAGAGGTTTCAGGGATGATCAATGGCTGAGCCCTCGTCCTGACAGGCTCTTCTTGGATCCCTTTCCCTTTATCATCATCAGCAGCAAAGGGGACAACCATAGGAGTTACAACTTCTTCAATAATTGGAGTTCTCGCAGATATGTTGACCGGTACAGGGGTAACCTTAGGAGAAGCTAAGGGTCCAAAGATTTCCTTTGGAGGGGCAATCTCTGGAGAGAAAATTCTTCCACTGTAGGTGATTTTGCTCGTTCCAGCAATGTTTCCAATGTCGGAAGTCTCTTCATCAGAACTCTCTTCAGTTGATTCAATTTGTTTAATACCGTGGTAAAATATCTCTCCACCATAGTTCCACGGTATTGATTTGTCGGACTTGTACGGGACGGGCCCGGGCATAGTTATCTTCAAAGGTGCAATCTTCGGAGCGGATGTAATCTTAACAGGTCTTTTGGAGACCTTGGAAAGATTGGTGGATATGGTTATTATTGAAACATCATTGATAGGAGTCGGTGTAACAGGAGTCTTTTTAAAAAGGATTTATTGGTTATCCATTAGGCGTTGGATGCCTAACTTCAACAACAGACAGTCGGTTGGTAAGGATGAACAAAGGCAGCAATCTTCTTCACAACCTGGGAAAATCCCAGCCTTCAGCAAATTCAACTTGATTATCGGTAGAGGAGTCATCAAATCATCAACAGTAGCAACAAAAAGATCTTCTTCAACAGCATGGGCATTGTGGCCATGCTTTGGCATTGGAGCAGAGATTACGTTTGGCTTTTCAGGGGCGTCGAATTCAACTTCTTTAGCATCTATCAAATCCTAAATTTTATTCTTTAGGGCCCAACAATTGTTGGTGTTGTGCCCCAGGCTTTCTGAATGATAAGCACACTTGGCGTTGGGATGGTAGTGTGGTGACGAAGTGTTAGGGTTTTTTGGGGCCTCCCTTAGCATGGCCAGGTTCAACTTCAAGAGATGAGGTAAAACTTGAGAAGGAGTCATGTTTATCCGGATGAATTTCTGTACAGGCCTTTCCACCCTTGCTTAGTTGGTTCTGGGTTAATTGTTTCTAGGCTGATCAGCTGCAGACTTCTGAATCATTACAGCCCCCACCGCTGGTCGGCGCTCAACTCTTCCTTGACCTCTTTGGGAGTAGACAGTTGAGACTTCCTTCTTTGCTGGAAAAGTCTTTTTGATGGCAGCGGAAGCAGGTGTATCTTTTTGAATTTTCCCGCTTTTTATGCCGGCTTCAACTCTCTCACCAGTTAGAATCAACTCGGTGAACCCCACAGACGAACTTCCAATCAGGTGATTAAAGAAAGGACCTGACAAAGTCCCCAAGAACATATCAACTAGCTCCCTCTCAGATAGATGTGGTTGCACTCGTCCCGTCAAGTCTCTCCATTTTTGGGCATACTCTTTGAAACCTTCATTTGAGTCCATGCTCATGCTCTGTAATTGAGTACGGGTTAGTGCTAAGTCCGCATTATATTGATATTGTTTGTAGAAAGCGGCCGCCAAATCTTCCCAATTATGCACATCAGACCTCTCCAACTGGTAAAATCTTCCCCGATAAATTGTCCTGGAAGAAGTGAACCCACAGGTCTTTGTCAGAAGAATATGGTTGGATTTTCCTGACATAAGACCGTAGGTGCATCTTGGGACAAGACAACCCATCGTACTTAGCAAACAGAGGTACTTTGAATTTAGGGGGGATTACAATGCCAGAAAGCATCCCTAATTCTTCAAACTCCAGCCCATGCACTCTCTGCATCTCCATGGTAGCTAGACGCTCTTCCAAGTTCTTGTATTTGTCATCTGCAGGAGGGTACTGCTGTTCAGAATAGTCTTCATTCTCTTCCTCCTCTTCTTCCTCAGACTCAGATGGCACTGCAACTCCCTTTCCTTTTCCTACCCCTTCATCAGATGTTGAGGGGAAATTCAGGACCCTTCTGGCTTGACCTTCAAATCTTCTACCCATGGTAGCCACACCATCCCTCTTCTTTTTCTTTTTCTCTTTTTCTTTTTCCAGTAGAGTCTTGAGCTCCTCCTGCCCCTTTGCCAAGGTCAGAAGTAGCTGTTGAAACTGTGAATTTTGCGCTTGTAAGTCTTTGACCATCTGTTCAATATCCATCTTGCTGAAATAAACAGCAGAGAGATAAGGAAACCTGGTGTGAAGACCTGCTTATACATATGATGAATGATATGTATTCATGTAATGCATTCAAGGATTCAGAAATTCAAATTTGTTTTAAACAAAAAAGGAACACACGTCATATTAACAAGATAGAATTTGTTAGTACATCAATGCCCCATGGGCAAAATAATACAAAATTCTAAGGTAAAAAGATGTTGCGCATCCTCTTTGGTGCAATGTAGGTGTTGAGAGTTCACTCTTCGTGAAATTGACGAGTGAGTTCCAAAACCTTCTTCTCACTTGCGTAGAATTGGGCTTCAAAAGTATCGCGCTCTCCCTTGAGCTGTATCTAACTCCTTTGTAAATATTCTAGTGATGTTGGCATGTCAGGATGTAGGAGGGTGTATGGAACCTCTCCTTCCATAATAGCCTCTATAATCACATGAAGCATGTAGGGGTAAGGCATCATAAGACTTTGGGCGCGGGTTCGTACCCACTTGAGGTAAGGCTCAAGAGGGATGGAATTATTGTGTCCCAAGGTCTTACTGTGCACCTTGTTGGGCATTCTCCAAGCTCAGATAAACCTTTGTCGAAGTCCTTGATCGTCGTTGTCGAAGTCAAAAACCAAGTATGGAATCAGCATGTCATATGGGCCATCCCTTCGGGCATACCCAAACTGTCTCAGAGCCAAGCAAGGGTTGTAGGTAATGCCTCCCCTAATGTCAAGTAGAGGGACATTAGGGAATTCCCCATAACGGTCAATGATGATGACATTCTCTTTTGATCGAGAACAGCAACGGATATCTTAATGTGTAAGGGTCATCAACCGTTGTGACCACCTAAGACCTTGCTCATTCTTCAAAACTGATTGGGGAAGATGAGAAATAAACCATCTTTCCAGTAGAGGAGTACAGCACATGAGAACACCTCTTTTCCTCATTGTTCGAGTGTGAAAAGAGTGGAGGATATCCCCAAGCAATGTAGGCACCGGGTTGCGAGTCATGAAGATTTTGACAGCACTCACATCTATGAGTTGGTCAGGGTTAAGGAACAAGACCATCCCATAGATGAGAAGAGCTATAATCTCCTCAAAAGCTTGTAAGTCCAATGAATTCCAGCAGCTTTGGGCCTTCTCAAACAAGAACTTTGACAAGAAACCTTTGACACCACTTCTGGTTTCCCAATGACCAATGATATCAGATGGTTGCAAGTGTAACGCTTGAGCAACATCTTCAGGCTTTGGATCTCTTTATGTACCGTTATAGGGTATTTGATGGAGAATAGGAATCCTCAAGAGTTGAGAAAATTCCTCCAAAGTAGTCACTAACTGGTAGTCAGGAAATGTGAAGCAATGATGCAAAGGGTCAAAGAACTGGAAGAGAACTTTTAGCATATCCTCCTCAGTATTGGTGTTGACTAAGTTGAGAAGACGACCATGCCTCTCGGTGAACGAAGAATTCTCAGGAATCCTAAAAGCTAGCTGTTGTACCCCAAAATTTGCCCTCCCATATTCTTCAAAGATTTGCCAAGATCAATCTCCATATGCTTCAAAATCTCTCAAGGGTTGCACAGTCCAATTGCCTCCTAACACAGTCAAAATTAGGGTTTTGGTTCTGGCAAAGAAATTGAAGTTTTCAAGGGTCCAATCAAGTCCCACATGCCTACATACATTGTCAAGCATCCATATGTCAAGTTTCAAGACTCACAGCATCAAATTGCACAGTCAGAAACCCTAATTGCTCCACAGTCAACTGTAGGGGCAAAATGGTCATTTGACAGTCAAAAGTCAAAATTTTTGGTCAACATCTTATTTTGAAGCCACAAACATCATTTGATCAATTCTTGATCATGATTCTCAAAGCATGGCTCAAAAAGTCTCAAGATGCAAAAGTTTCTATTTTTGGACAGTTGAAAAAGTCAACTGCAAATTGACCAGGGCATAACTTTCTCATGGTTCATCAAAAAAATTCCATCCAATGCTCATTTTGAAGATAATTGCATTTCCTACAACTCATCTTCACACTCCAAGTCCAAGAAATGCTCTCACAAAAAGTTATCAATTTCAACATTATAGGTCATTTTCAAAAGTCAACAAAAAGGCACTTTAAGTCAAAGACCATAACTTGAGATTGGTAAATCAAAATGACATGGGACCAAATACATTGGTTAGAGGACTTCAAGACCTTTCCAAAATGTCCAAGAACATGATCATAGCTTCAAAATTGAGCAAGATATGCCTTGAAGAAGTTGGGAAATTTTTGGGAATTTTGAAAAGTCAACTTTGCTTCAAAAGCTTCAAAAATGCTAATGGGCCTCAAATTCTTCCTTGAATCATACCCAAAGCATATGCACGACCCATTAAGCTCAAAGGGATTTATTTTCTTATTTTTAATTAATTAATTGAATTTTTATTCTTATTAATTCATTTAATTAAATTTAATTATGAGAAAAATATCAAATAATGGTTTTAAATCTTTTTGGTGCAGCAAATATGTTCATTATATGCAAGAGATTTCGTGCACCATCTCAAGGGGACAATATCATCCATATTTGGCAAGATTGGCATGGAAAAAAGATTGAAAAAGATATGAGAAAATCAAATCTTCAAATCATCAATTCATGGACCTTGGGCTTGTTTTCTTGACCTAATTTTGTTCATGTACATATGCACAACATAACCTAATGCAAAGGGACACGAAAAACTGCTCAAGAGGCCATAACCAAATTGCAAAATTTCCACCAAAAGTTGAAAACTGAAATCATAGTTACAGCACGTTTCAAAGCCTAAAACCTATTCCAAACTCTTGCTGAGACTTCCTTGAACGTGTTGCAATCACTTTCCAGTCTCCATACTCCAAGAATTGGTAGAATAGCATCACGTTTATCACCAACTTTTCCATAATCGTTTCTTAATTTTCATGCATTATTCATGTGTTTTATTTATTGATTTATACTAATAATGATGTGCTGAAGCGATTGGTGATAGTTAATTGGACTAACAATGCCTACAGCCAAATCTACCATTGATGAAACCTAGGGTTTCAGAAGCTCCAAAATAGGGCTTTCATGTAGAGGAAAAATTGGACATTGAGACTTATGCCATTGAATCCAGGAGCTCCATACGGATCGAACCAATACCTCACGCCCTTTTTATATTAATCCAGCTTCTAATCGTTATTTTCTCAGGTTTCGTTTAGTGGGGGTTTAAAACCCCCGCTATTTGTTTGGTATTTACAGGAGCAACAAAGAAGAAGCTAGTGTGTCATTATCTGGTTGGAGTATTCAAAATCTGGCGTGTTTTTCTTGTTTCATATCATTAGCTTTTGTTTTTATTATAATATTTATGTTCCACTAACATTACAAACACACGCAATGGCTCAGTTGGTGGATGAGTTGTCCTGCAGGCATTGGGACCTGGGTTCGATTCCCAGGTCCCCCCATATGTTCAATCATTTTTGTCTCAATGTATTCCTATGCAGCGTTCAATCAAAGGTTCACCATGCACGCACATGCTAAGGCCTGACAAGTGGCTTCAAGGTCCAATCTGAAGGCTGCAAGATGAGGTCCATGGTACACTCAGTCAACCATCCCACACGCAGGCGCAGAAAGTCAAACAAGGCCTTTGTTTCATGGGCCAGAATGCTTCAATTCACCTCCATAATGGGCCACACACCCCCCTTTGTTTGTATTCTTTTTAATTTTCTTTTCTTTTCTAAATTCTTTTAAATTGTTTTAATTATTTTATTTAATTCACCCAAAATATTTTTTCATAATAAAAAAATCAGAAACTAAAATATGTTTAATTAATATTTAATTCACTATTAATTTATTTTGTAAATAAACTCTAACCATTAATTTAGTAAATTAGGTTTTAAAACTTTAATCTTTTCTTAATAAATAAAAAATATGTAGAAATTAGGTTTTTGACATTTTTATCTTTTTCATAAATTAAACTTTTTCCTCATTATTTCTTACTTATTATTATTATTGTTGATTACTTATTATTTTTGTAAATAAATATGTAAGTAATTAATTAGCGTAAATTAGGTTAACTTGTATATTTTCTTTAATAATTAAAATATTTAGAACTAGGGTTTCATTCTAATTTCAATTTTCCTTATTTTCATAAATACAAAAACCTAAAAAACATTTCTTTTCTTTAATTAAATAATTAATTAGCTTTTAATTCAATTTAATTTCAAAAGGGTCAAAACCCTCAGACATTCGATTCTAATTTCTTTTCGCGCATTTATTTTCTGTTCGAATATTATGTAACTGCTCAAGGCTTGTAATAGTAATTAGGTCTTTTACTTTCCGCATCTTTTACCAAATGGGTCTTTGTAATTTGGCGATGTATAGACTCGCGCCTTGTAATAGCGTAGGATTTATCTTTCCGCATTTAAATTTCCGCACTTTTAAATTCTAATTGCATGAAAGAATGAATGGTTAATTAAAAACAAGCGTAGCTCACAATGATGCATGATCAAAGATAAACTTAACATGGAAATAACACACAAATTCACACACCACTTATAGGGTACGCCTCACTGTTGCCTTACCTTCGAAACGTGGTCGTCGAGTATAGGACGTTTTAGTAAGTCCTTATGTCCATGATCCAGTTGCCTCGAAACGGTTGCCTCGGATTAAAAAAGGATCAATGGCATAAGGGTAGCTTCTAAGGTGTCATACTGTTGCTCTGGTGACCACACTGTCCCTACAATCGAATTGACCCGAACACCTCCAACGGTGGTGCTACCTACCTCTCAATGGTGGGATGGCACTACCTTAAGGAAATTTACACAGCCTAATTCCTTATGGTAGGTAGATGACTCGTAGATACTTGCTCTATTCAAAAACAAATCAAAACTCTTTTCACACCGACACTTTCAAAAAAGCTTTCAAAACAATTTTTCAAACACTCTTGAGGACTGATACAAGAGTCATTCTGAAATCTTTAAACGAAACTTTTTTCAAACCCACTCACACTTTGAAAAGCAAACATTTTGAAAACATAATGAGCAAATATCTAAGAGCCCATGGATAACCATGGATAGAAAGGGTGCTAACACCTTCCCTTTCTATAAATCTACCTCTCGAACCGAGAAACATATCTCATAAGGAATTTTGCTGTGCTTTTGTCCTGTCCATGTTTGGAGAAAATAAAAGACGGTGGCGACTCTTGCTTCCGCGACATTTCGCGAACCAGCGTTAAACAGTCAGTTCTAAATCCACCGATCACAGAACTGGCGACTCTGCTGGGGAGATATTAAAGTGAGGTGTACCTTAGGACTAAGATCATTTGTGTTTTCAATTGTCTGAATTGTTTGCTTTATTATTGTGGGAACTGTCTTGAGAGTTCTATAGATCCTAACCCGGATCTGGGGGATACCTTCTTAGAAAGTAGCAACAAGGCTGTGAGGGAACTGTGCGGGGTATACCGACATGGTTGAAGCAGTCTGCTACGTTGATGTGGCACTTTGGTGAGTACCGGTAACCCTTGAGTCGAGTCAAGGAGAGTACGGGGCCGCAGCGTGGTGTCGTGAAGCATCAACTGACCTTAGGAACCTTAATTGAACCATCTTGGCCTCTTTAGTGTAGTGAGATAACTGACTTTGGTGCAGTCCGAGGTTGGTTGATACTCGATACTACACTCAGTTGAGGGTTGTTTCTTGGAATATTTCGGTCGCCAGTTCAGTGTCTAAATCGAAACGATGAACAATGAAAGCAACCCAATGATATTGAGCTCCTTAGAACCCGGTTACTTTTGATAGGACAAGTTTTTGAGCCCACCAACTTCAAGAGGGTAGTACCCAAACTTCATGCTGGCCTAAACTCTAAGGGCTCTTTGTGTGACTTGTGTGCCTTCAAACTTGACTACTTGCACACTTGTTATCTAACAACACGAGTTCCTTGTAGGTTTTGTTTACAGTCCTTAATTGGGACTCATTACAGGGCCTACTTACATCACTCCATGCATAGCATAACATCATACCATTGCATACATCCTGCATAAGGACTAACCCATTTCAAGGATCTCAAGGGTTGTGATTCAGGTCATGATGCCCAGCAAGGGGCAAAAGGGGATTTATTTTCCTCTAGCCAAGGTTGTTTGGAAATCAAAACATGACAGCTTGAGTCAGGGGCTATGACCCACTCGATATGGTGAGCCTTGACTCTTGAAGAAGGACTCTCTACAATGGCAGTTCCTTCAATCAAGCTACCGGATCCCAACTCTAACAATTTTCTTGTTTACCCCGCGAGATCCTTGAAAACATTGCATGCATATCATACATATCATGGCATTACAGGTACCACTGTTTGCAGGTCACTTACCTTCTTTGCTGTTTACTTCAGCAGTCTCATTATGAACCCTGAATCATCTACTGAGCAATCCATCAAGGCCCTCCAGGCTCAGAACGCCCAGTTCCAGGAGTTGATTAAGAGTCTAGCCCAAGGTCAACATGATTTGAAGACTCTGCTCTCGAAGAAGAAAAAGAAGAGAACAGTGTTGTTCAACCCGAGACGCAAATCTGGGAATGGATCACTAAATGAAGTTGAGCAGACTACCCCATCTGTAGGGAAAGGCAGTCCCTATGAGAGAGAGGTTCCTAGTCCAGTGGTCTCCGACAACGAGACAGAATTCAATGATGAACAGTACCCTCCAGCTGAGGACAGGTATAAACAGCTGGAAGACCGACTAAGTGCTATGGAGATACAAAAGGTGCCCGGCCTGGACTTCGAAGATCTAGGTCTGTCTTCTAGGATAGTAATCCCACACAAATTCAAGGCACCTGCCTTTGCAAAGTATGACGGGGCATCCTGTCCTAAGCTGCATCTCAGGTCTTACATAAGGAGGATCCAGCCCTACACGGCTGACAAGAATTTGTGGATTCACTTCTTTCAGGACAGTCTGTCGGGAACTCAACTCGACTGGTTTTATCAACTGAATGGAGCCAACATCCGCAGCTGGGAGGACTTGGCCACTGCATTCTACAAGCAGTACCAGTACAATGCCGACCTTGCTCCCACGCGCACTCAGCTTCAGGGGATTTCTATGGGTACAGGCGAAGGCTTCAAAGAATATGCTCAAAAATGGAGGGACCTTGCTGGAAGGGTACAACCACCTCTGACTGATCGGGAACTTGTCGACATGTTCTTGGGGACCCTGTCTGGTCCATTCTTCAACCACCTGATTGGGAATTCTTTTGCTGGGTTTACAGATCTGATCTTGACTGGGGAAAGAATTGAAGCTGGTATCAAGGCTGGAAAGATTCAAGAGGTCGCACCTTCTGATACTCACAAAAGGCCTTACACGGGGAAGAAAGAGTCTAATGCTGCATACAGTCAAAAGAGTCGTCGTGACCAACATGCAGGGGCAGTCATGATCTCTGGTTCTGCACCACGCCGCCAACCACAAAAGGGAAATCAGCGAAGGCCGGACGAGCCTAAAAGACAATTCACCAACATCAATATGTCGTTGTCACAAGTACTGCAACACATGTTGAAAACGAATCTGATTGCTGTGATCAACCCTCCTGCAAATCCCAAGACCTCCTCTCCAAACTACAACCCAGAAGCGAGGTGTGCTTATCATTCTGATAGCCCGGGGCACGATACTGAGGATTGTTGGGCGCTGAAGTACAAGATCCAGAATATGATCGACGCTAAGGAAATCGAGTTCGAGCCTGCTGAGACTCCAAATGTGATCACTGCTCCTTTGCCAAAACATGGCTAGGATTGAAAAACTTTTGTTCATTCGAATGTTCAAGTTGTAATTTTCTTTGATTGTTCAAACATTTTATTCATGTCAAACGTTGTTATTTCATTAATGCATTACACATGTCTGTTTTGAAGTAATTATTTCGTATTCACTATATGCAAACTGTTTTCATATTTTTATGATGATCAACTCTGGGTTGAAAATTCTAAGCCTCTTGAGGGAGGATGACGAAAACGATACCATAATCTACAATATGCTTTTGAACAGACCCCGCTGATGAGGTACAGGCATTGTTTCAATTCCTAAACACTGGAGTTATAAGGAAGATAATCCCTCGTCAACCCCTTCGAGCCAAAGAAGTAGGAGTTTTTCTTTTCGAAAATTAAAACCCTTAATCATAACCTGGGGCAGGGTAGTCCTCTCAGCTGATCCAAATGCACAAAATGGCATCAAAAGAGTCCTTCCGAAACAAAGACAGTGATGGTTCCGAATAATCATAAAGACAGGCAGTCATTACCAAAAAAAACTAAAACCCAATAAGTCAAAACCTATGAAGGAGACTTACAAAAACTGGGGCACCCCGCTGACTATAATCACAAAAGAAACAGTTCAGGCAAAAAACAGGGATAACAAAATCAAAAAGAAAGAGGTCTTATAAACCCTCGACAAAAAAAATGACTGCCTATTCAACTGTCAATATCCAAACCATCACCGGAATATCAGGACAAAGACTCAAATAAGGTCTAACGCACGATCAGCTGAGTTTAGGTTTGAAGAACATCACGAAGAACGGGTGGGTACAAATAATTTGAGCCTTTATCCTTTGTTTCTTAAACCATGAACCAGGCCATGTTATAACCCTCAAAAGTCCTAGCTGAAGCATGGGTTAGTTCGAAAGCATACTGTTACGAAAGGTATCCTGACTCCTTAAGGCTTGCGGTAAAATAATGAGTTGACATCCCGTTTTACAAAATTTGCCTGTTTCACTGAAAAAAATGCATTTTCAAAAAAAAAACCTCAAGACAGACATAAGCTTTGCATTTTTAACATAACTTTGTTTGCATATGACTTTTTGTTCGAACAGCAAAGAAATTCGCACGAAGAATATCTAGTGAACAAAAGCACTTCCAACCAAAGGGGAAGACGTGATCATTGTCCGTCATCTGGGGCAGTTAAGTCAAGATTCGGAGAATCTCTCAAATGCCAAACAGCCAGGGGCAAATCTCCATCCGGATCACTTGGGGCATTGGACGATCAAACGAAGATCTTCTGGTATGGCAACACAACATTACTAACGGTGACAACTCCCTACATTCTGAGAGCGTGGACATAGTCGAAAAGATACTACGCACAATCAAAAGACCCGCTAGGTTGACACACCTAGGCAAAAATAAGGGCTTCCCGGCGAACCAAAAAGGTTCGGGCAAAATAAGGGATGAAATGAAAAAAAATCTGTACACCCGGCAAGTCGAAAACCTGAAAAGGCGGCTTGGGCAAAAAAGGGTATCACGGTGGACTGAAAACCCGAAAGGGCGGTCCAGGCAAAAGTTATGGATCAAAGCGTACGACTATGTCCTGTCATCTTACCAGAAGGAAGATTTGCCAATCAGCAGTTATCGAGACTTCAACAGGTAGCTTTTCTCCAGCAGAAACTGGGGCAATACGAGTCGTCTAAGCAATCTAATTGCTCTGTCCACCAAGGTACCAAGGTAAGTTCAGCTGAAGAACATAACCAAGATGCCTTAATTCCCCAGAGAGTGAGCCAAGATTCAACAAGTCTCTCCCAAGCAGTTGATCTCCCAATCAGCCCTACAAGGCACAATATCTCCAGCAAGTCAGCAATTTACTCCCCAAGCAGAGTTAATATACTGTCAGCCATGAGGAAGTTGGATTATCCCCCGCAGATCTCAACATTCCCCAGCAGTATACAAACATTCCTAGCAAGCATCCCCGGCAATCTTGATCTAAGATTGTTCCCCGGCGGTATACCGGACATCCAGTGGAGCCATTCCCCAGTCCAATCTGAAAATTCCCCAGGAGAGTTCAATCAATCTCCCCAATAGATTTAGGAAGCTTATCCCCAGTAGATTCTGGAAGCTTACCCTCTGCAGAGTACGAACGCTCCCCCAGCTTTATTCAAAGGTTATTTCCCCACCAGGATATAACTGGGTTATCCTCAGTCACTTACCACGGAAAGATCGTCCCCGGCGAAGTCTTCCTATCCCTCAGCGGAGTTCATCAAGTCTTCCAACAGAGCTCAACAACGATATCCCCAGCGGAGTTATCATCAAACCTCAGTAAAGTACCTCTCTTTCCCCGCAGAGTTCACTCCCCGCAAAGTAATCTATTCGCCAAGTTTATTCCCCAACGGAGTCATCTTCACCTGCCGGTATTCTTGCAACCATCATCCCCAGCGGAAACGAAGAACTCTACTCTTCGGCATCAGCCCAGGATTCAACTTCTCGGCACCCGTCAAAGATTTATTTTCCTAGACGAAAACATACATACATTCATCACATCTTCATACATTATAGCATGCATACACGCACCATGAACCTACAATCTCACTTATTCTTGAGAACATCTTAATATCATGCAGTTCATGCATCATGACACTGCATACAAATAACGTTTTGCCTTTTCAGGAAAAGGTCAATCAAAATATGATTACCATCTACCTCTACAGTTCCAGATCAACATTGGTAACAAACCAGGAAAAATCAGGGGACGACTGATCGTGGGTTAATATCCGAAACCAAACAGGATAATTATCTACTTGATCATCCTCGGGCAACCCTACACCGGTTCCTTTTCTTTCAGAAGAAGTCTTACACGGGCTCATCCACAGGCAACCCTACACCGGTTCCTTCTCAACCTCAGATGTAGTTTTACACGAACTCATCATCAGGAAACCCTACACCGGTTCCTTCTCAATTTTCAGACGAAGTCTTACACGGACTTATCATCAAAGTAACCCTACACCGGTTCCTTTTCTTTCAGAAGAAGTCTTACACGGACTTATCTCAAGATGACCTTACCCCGGTTCATCAAGAAGTTTTACACGAACTTATCCGGCAGTAACCTTACCCCGGTTCCTCCAGAAGTCTTACACGGACTTATCTCAAGATGACCTCACCCCGGTTAATCTAGAAGTTTTACACGAACTTGTCCCTAAGAAACCCTACACAGGTTCTCTCTCTCCAGACGTAGTTTTACACGGGCTCGTCGTCAAAGAAACCCTACACAGGTTCTCTCTTCCCAAAGATGCAGTTTTACACTGACTCGTCATCAAAGTAACCCTACACAGGTTCCTTCTCCATTTCAGATGCAGTCTTATACAGGCTCATTATCAGTAAACCCCACACAGGTTCTCTCTTTCCAAAGATGAAGTATTACACGGACTCGTCACCCCGAAACCCTACACAGGTTCTCTATTTTCAAGGATGCAGTTTTATACGGATTCGTCATCAGTAAACCCTACACAGGTTTCCTTCCCAACTTCAGATGCAGTCTTATACGGACTCATTATCAGTAAACCCTACACAGGTTTCCTTCTCCACTTCAGATGAAGTTTTACACGGACTCGTCATCAGTAAACCATACACAGGTTCCCTTCCTTCAAAGACGCAATCTCACATGAGCTCATCACCAGGCAACCCTACACAGGTTCCCTCTTTCAACTTACAAAAATTACCTATCAACTATCGCAACTCCAGATCTGATTCCTGTATCTTGCCAGGGTGTATCTGTTGACGACTATTCTCCGGACTCGATTCCTGTTGTGATCGGTGGATCTGGAACTGACTGTTTAACGCTGGTTCGCGAAATGTCGCGTGTGATCGGTGGATCTGGAACTGACTGTTTAACGCTGGTTCGCAAAATGTCTCGGAAGCAAGAGTCGCCACCGTCTTTTATTTTCTCCAAATGGAAAGGACAAAAGCACAGAAAAATTCCTTATAGAGATTGCTCTCGGTTCGGGAGGTAGATTATAGAAAGGGAAGGTGTTAGCACCCTTTCTATCCATGGTTATCCATGGGCTCTTAGATACTTGCTCACTTGTGTTTTCAAAAATGGTTTGTTTGCTTTTCAACTGTGGGTTTTAAAAATTTTCTTTGAAAATTTCAGTTCGACTCTTGTATCGGTCCTCAAGAGTGTTTGAAAAATGCTTTCGAAAGCTTTTTGAAAATGTGTTGGTGTGAAAAGTATTTTTGAATTTGTTTTGAAATTAGAGCAAGTATCTAGAGTCGTCTACCTACCCTAAGGAATTCGTCTGTGTAAATATCCTTTAAAGTAATGCCACCCCACCATTGAGAGGCAGGTAGCACCACTATTGGAGTTGTTCGGGTCAATACGAGGTTCGGGACATGGTGATCACCAGAGCAATGGGAAGACACCTTAGAAGCTACCCTCATGCCAGGTTCCCGGATCATGAGGACTTACTAAGACATCCTCTACTCAACGATCACCTTTCGAGAGGCAAGGCAACAATGAGGCGTACCCTAGGGGTGGTGTGTGATTTGTGTGTCAGATTCATTTATTTTTGTCTTGTCAAAGTGATCTATGCGTTTGTTTTTATTTTATCATTCATTCTTGCATGTCATTATTAATAGTTAAAAATTGCGAGAAATATAAAGTTCCTAAACTATTACAAAGGCGCAGGTCCACATCGCCAAATTAAACCAGGACCCGATTTGACATAAAATAAAGAAATAAAATGCGGGAAATATAAAATGTTCGAGTTACATGGCTTGAGCAATTACATAATATTTGAAAGAAAATAAATGTGCGAAAGAAATAAAAATAGAACGTTCGAGGGCGTTGGACCCTTTAAAGAAATTAAATGAAATTAAAAAGCTAATTAATTATTTAATAAAAGGAAAGAAATGTTTTTTAGTTTTTTTGTATTTATGAAATAAAGAAAATTAAAATTAAAAGAAACTCTAATTCTAAGTTTTTTTAATTATTAATGAAAATGTTAAAGTTTAACCTAATTTACTAAATATTTAATGTACATGTTTATTTACAAAAATATTTAATAATTAATAACAATAATAATAAGAAAAAATTATTTATTAAAAAGATGATGAAAAGTTAAAAACCCTAATTTCTACATATTTTAATTTGTTAAGAAAAAGACTTAAGTTTTAAAACCTAATTTAACTAAATTAATTATTTAACATTTATTTACAAAAATATTTAATAAGTAAATTAATTAACATATTCTTAGTTTTTTGATTTTCTGGTTTTATATTATAAAAATTAATTCATGAATTTAAAGAAAACAATTAAAACAATTAAAAGAATGAAAAAGGAAAATCAAATAAAAAATAAAAATGATGCAAACCATGGGGGGTGTCTGGCCCTTTTTGGAGGTGAATTGGAGTGGTTTGACCATTTGTGTTCTGACTGTTGGTCATTTGTGTTCTGGCCTCATCATGCATAAGTTGTTCTACTTTGGCCATTTGGCTTTTGGCTTTTGACCATTTGTGTTTTGGCCTCAACGTTCCTTAATGAACCTGCATGGGATCTTGTCTAAATCTGCAGTGTTGAATCTCATGAACACATTAAATAAAATCATAAAATGAAAATAAAGCCAATATATGAAGAAATTTAATGTTTAAGCACAATATGGCATGTATGAATGATTATACCCTTTTGATCATGGAGATCAAATCAATCTTACCCTTACTGGAAAATTAGTGACCTGAATGCTTTTATGCCTTACTGGAAAATTAGGATCATGGAGATCAAGCGAGTCTTATCCTTACTAAAGAAGTAGTGAGGTATTGGTTTGTAACTGTGATGGCTTGTTTGTAGTGAGAGAGGGATTTGTAATAAGGATTTCAAGGTTTTAGGGTTCTTGAAAGAGTTTGATATTCTAACAGTGTTGTGGCAAGGTTTTTTTTCTCTCTTCTTTTCTCCTCTTGGTTTGTGTGAAAAGAATGTGATTATATAATGGAAATTAGGGTAAAGAAAATGGGCTTTGAATGTGCAATTGGGCCTCCAATGTTTACTTGAGTTCGTCACTTTCCAGGCTAAATCGCAGGGACTTAAATGCAATTTTTGAAGTTGAAATGTGAAAACAAAATGTAGCCGACATCATGAACTAACTCCTGTCCGAAAATCGGCTCAATCGGATAAACGGTGAATTAGTTATGAATTTTTGAAATTTCAGCTCAGACAAACTTATTTTGGGCTCCAGTGTCGACTCTGACACGTTCTTCAATAAATAACTGGTATTGATCGGTGCATAATTTGGTCTCGACTTTTGAAGCAAAGTTGTAGATCTATGAGTCAGTGACCTTGTGTAAAAATATGAGCCCAATCCGATAAAAATTGACCGAGTTATGAATTTTCGAAGTTTCGGCCCAGATGAAATAATATTCAGCATTCAGGATTTTCAGCGTGTCACGCACTCTGAGCAAAAAACGAAGGCCTTTTGAATACCGTTTGAACTTAATACCTTCTGTGAAAATGTAGCCAACTCAATTTGTGAAATTATGGCGCCGGAACCAGCTCGATACGATGAAAATCGACCAAGTTATGATTTTCTGAACATGACGCAAATAAACTTCTGTCACAAATTTTCTGTATGAAAATACTTGATAAATCCACATTTTTGAAGACCTTCTGATCGAAATTGGCTTCCAGCCGTGAGAGATGAAAATGTAGATAATGTCAAGACGGAATTTTGGCCACTGGAACGGGTTCAAAACGAGTCACGATCTTCAAGTTATGAATTTTTTAGCGCGTAAAAACTGCACTTTCAGCACACTTTTTCACTATATTTCTTCAAGAAAACTCACACATTCGGATACCTTCTTTAAAGAATTGACTCTTGAGTAGAACCTGAATTTGAGAATATGTTATCAGAGATATCTTGGCGAAAGAACACCTGAATATAACGCGCCGGGTTGGACTTGTGAATTTTCTTGAAATGTTTTGAGAAATATGGGAGGGCAAATTTTGGGGTACAACAGTTGCCCCTGTTCAATCTTCTTAGACCTGAGGATGCAGATTGGCTGACGTGTCTTTCGTAATCCGAAGGTGGAAGATGATTTAACACTAGAGTGCCCAGAAATTTGCGCTCACATAGTAGTGTGACGGGGGAATGGGCTTATAGATGCCATTTAGAGATTGATGGATAGGATGATGGGCATATAGATGCCATGCTAAGAGATGATGGGTAGGTGGATGGGCTTATAGATGCCATCTGGGTGTCGATCGCGTAAGAGATTCCTTAGCGATAACTTGCGTACCTGAAAAAGAAAATGATTACCTGGCCTGTTTACAGGAGCTGGTCTTTAAACTCTTTGTATAGATGCGCCCTGACTGGTTACAGGAATCGAATCTGGAGCTTCAAACGGCGATGAATGAACCAGGGATGGTTACTACCTCAACAGGAACGGTGAGAGAACCTTGGACGATTACTACCTCAACAGGAATGCTGAGAGAATCTTGGACGATTACTACCTCAACAGGAACGCTGAGAGAATCTTGGGCGACTTCAACCTCAACAGTAATCATTGAGCGAATCTTGGGCGACTTCAACCTCAACAGTAATCATTGAGAGAATCTTGGGCGACTTCAACCTTAACAGTAATCATTGAGAGAATCTTGGGCGACTTCAACTTCAACAGTAATCATTGAGAAAGTCTTGGGCGACTTCAACCTCAACAGTAATCATTGAGAGAATCTTGGGCGACTTCAACCTCAACAGTAATCATTGAGAGAATCTTGGGCGACTTCAACCTCAACAGTAATCATTGAGAGAATCTTGGGCAACTTCAACCTCAACAGTAATCATTGAGAGAATCTTGGGCGACTTCAACCTCAACAGTAATCATTGAGAGAATCTTGGGCGACTTCAACCTCAACAGTAATCATTGAGAGAATCTTGGATAACTTCTACTTCAACAGTAACGCTGAGAGAATCTTGGGGCGATTACTACCTCCGCAGTAACGGCGAGAGAACCACAGGTGACTACAACCTCAACAGTAATCATTGAGATAATCTTGGATAACTTCTACTTCAACAGTAACGCTGAGAGAATCTTGGGGTGATTACTACCTCCGCAGTAACGGGGAGAGAACCACAGGCGACTACAACCTCAATAGTAATCATTGAGAGAATCTTGGATATCTTCTACTGAGTCTTTATCAGGAAAATCTGTTAGGGGTCGATTTATCTGGACTAGAGAAGGCCTTTGACTGGATAAGAAACAGAAAATCTTAGGGTCGATTAACTGAACCGGTCTAGGTCTTGAAATCTTCAACTGGATAAGCAACAGGGAGATCTTAGGGTCGATCTGACTGAACCAGAGAAGGCCTTGGACTGGATAAGAAACAGAAAAATCTTAGGGTCGACTTAACTGAACTGGTCTAGGTCTTGAAATAGCTGAGAACTTAACTGAATCTTTCCTGAAAGGTAAAGGTCAGTCATATGCAATGCATGACATGGATCAAGCAGTGATGTTCTCAACATAATGAGATTTGTAAGATGTGATGCATATATGTATGGGAGTGTGATGTTTATGAATGTATGTTTTCGTCTTAGGAAAATAAATCCTTGACGGGTGCCGGGAAGTCATATCCTGGGCTGATATTGAAGAATAGATTTTTGCCTCCGCTGGGGATGATAGCTGCAAGAATACCGGTAGGAGAAGATAACTCCGTTGGGGAATAAACTTGGCGAATGGATTACTCTGCGGGGAGAAAAGTACTCTAATGATCTTGCTGGGGAACAATACTCTGTGGGGAGATAGATACTTTGCTGAAATGTTGATGGTAACTTCGCTGGGGATACCACTGTTCTTTTGGAAGTGTTAATAGACTTCGCTGGGGATAAGGAGACTTTGTCGGGGACGATCTTTTCGTGGATTTTGGCTGAGGATAACCCAGTTATATCCTGGTAAGGAAATAACTCTTTGAATAAAGCCGGGAGACGCGTTCGTGCTCTGCGAGGATAAGCTTCCAGAATCTACTGGGGATAAGCTTACTGCTTGGGGAGATGAATTCCAAATTTCCTGGGGAACTAGATTGGACTCTCTGGGGGGAAGTTTTGAGATGTATTGGAAGTAATTCCACTGAATGTTTGGTATACCGCCGGGGAACAATCTTTAGACCAAGACTGCCGGGGATGCCTATTAAGAGTGCATATATGCTGCTGGGGAATGTTGAGATCTGCTGGAGGATACCCAACTTCCTTAAGGTTTGATTGTATAGCTTTATTTGGAGAGAGTATTGCTGACTTGCTGGCTCACTCTCTGGGGAATTGAGATATCTGGTTATGTTCTCCAGCTGAACCTACCTTGGTACCTTGGAGGATAGAACAATTAGATTGCTTGGGCAACTCATTATTGCCCCTGTTTCTGAGGTGGGAGAGGAAGACCTGTGAGGTGCTGATAGTTGTTGATGGACAAACTCTTCTTCTGATAGGCCAGTGACAAGATGCCGGGACATAGTCGTACGCTTTTGATCCCTAACTTTTGCCTGGACCGCCCTTTCGGGTTTTCAGTCCACCGGGATACCCATTTTTGCCCAAGCCGCCTTTTCAGGTTTTCGACTTGCCGGGTGTACAGATTTTTTCATTTCATCCCTTCATTTTGCCCGAACCCTTTTGGTTCGCCGGGAAGCCCTTATTTTTGCCTAGGTGTGTCAACCTAGCGGGTCTTTGATTATGCGTATTTTTTTTTCGACCATGTCCGTGCTTTCAGGATGCAGGGAGTTGTCACTGTTAGGAGTGTTTTGTTGTCATACCACCCGAAGATCTTCGTTTGATCGTCCAATGTCCCAAGTGACTCAGGCGGAGATTTGCCCCAGGCTATTAGGCGTTTTGAGAGATTCTCTGAATTGACTTAACTGCCCCAGATGATGGACAATGATCATGTCGTGCCCCTTGATTGGAAGTGCTTATGTTCACTAGGCTTTCATCGTGCGAATTTCCCTGTTGTTCAAACAAATAGTCATATGTAAACAATGTTATATCAAAAATGCAAAGCTTATGTCTGTCTTGAAGATTTTGAAAATGCATTCTTTTTCATAAAACAAGTGAATGTTTGTAAAACGTGATGTCAACTCTGTATTTACCGTAGGCCTTAAGGAGTCAGGATACCTTTTGTAACAGTATGCTTTCGAACTAACCCATGCTTCAGCTAGGACTTTTAAGGGTTATAACGTGGCCTGGTTCATGGTTCAAGAAACAAAGGATAAAGGCTCAAATTATTTGTACCCACCCGCTCTTCGTGATGTTCTCCAAACCTAAACTCAGTTGATCATACGTTAGACCTTGTTTGAGTCTTTGCTCTGATTTTTCGGTGATGATTCGGATATTGATAACTTATTTTGAATAGGCAGTCCTTCCTTTTTTGTTGAGGGTTTGTAAGACCTCTTTCTTTTTGATTTTGCTATCCCTGAATTTTGCCTGAACTGTTTCTTTTGTGATTACAGTCAGCGGGATGCCCCTGTTTTGTAAGTCTCCTTCATAGGTTTTGACTTAATGGGCTTTTTTATTTTGAGAGATATAATGACTGTCTGCCCTTCTTGATTATTCGGAACCATCACCGTCTTTCTTTGTTTTGTAAGGACCTCTTTGGTGCCATTCGTTATGCACTTGGATCAACTGAGAGACTACCCTGCCCCAGGTTATGATTAAGGGTTTTAAATTTCGAAAAGAAAAACTCCTACTTCTTTGACTCAGAGGGGTTGACGAGGGATTATCTTCCTTATAACTCCAGTGTTTAGGGATTTGAAACAATGCCTGTACTTCATCATCGGGGTCTATTCAAAAGCATACTGTAAAGATAGCGGTATCGTTTTCGTCATCCTCCCTCAAGAGGCTTAGAATTATTAATTGAGAGTTGATCATCAGAAAAAATATGAAAATAATTTGCGTATAGTGAATACGAATATATTGCTTCAAAACGGACATATGCGATGCATTAATGAAATAACAATGTTTAACAATGAACAAATGTTTGAACAATCAAAAAGAATTACAACTTGAACATCCGAATGAACAAAAGTTCCCTAGTCTCAAGGCTTGTCATTTCAAATGGTGAGTCTTGGAGGGATGATAGAAAAATTCAGCCTGACCATCTTGGGTGAACTCCAATGCCCCTTCATCAATCAGGTCCTGGATCTTGTTCTTCAGAGCCCAACACTCATTTGTATCATGTCCAGGACTGGCAGAGTGGTAGGCACACCTTTTATTGGGATCATAAGTAGGATGTGCTGTGTTGGGATTCTGGGGATGAGTCCTTAATGTGATCAAATTCAATCTCAGCAGGCGTTGTAAAGCTTGAAACAGCGACATGTTGAGCAAGGTGAATTGCCTCCTGGACTTGTCTGGCTGAAGCCGGTGAGGTTGATGCTGAATTTGTGACACTGGAGCCCTTTGAGGAGCTCTCCCCTTACCTCCTTGTTTCAAAGGTGGCTGAACGATGACTGGCTCTTTACCCTTAGACGCTTGCCCCAGTTGGTTACTCTGAAGCAGTTGGTTGATGAGAACACCGAGCTCTTCTTGTCTTTGAGCTAAACCTTGAATAGCAGTCCCCTGCCCCAGCATTTGGGCTTTCATTGCATCCATCTCAGCTTGCAGGTGTTTCAGCCGTTCGTCCTCAGCGTTGTTCCTGACCAAAGTCTCCATGAGAAGTGTCCTTAGCTCCTCCTGCCCCTTGGATAGATTCAGGAGGATTTCCCCGAACCGAGTTTCTTGAGTAAGAAGGTCCTGGTTATCTTGTTGGGAAGCCATTGCTGAAATAAACAGCGAGAGAGGTAAGTGACCTGCAACAAGGATACCTGTTATGATGTGTATGTATGCATGCAATGTTTTCCAGGACCTCGCGGGATAAACAAGAAGACTGTTAGCATTTGAATTTGTTAGCTTGATTGGAGGAGCCCTATGTTGCTGAGAATCCTTCTTCAAGGGTCAAAAGCTCACCATTCCAGTGGGTCATAGCCCCTGACTACCTTGGCTAGAGGAAAATAAATCCTCTTTGCCCCTTGCTGGGATAGTTGATTCACCATGACCTGCATCACAAGCCCTTGAGATCCTTGAAATGGGTTAGGATGTATGCAATGGTATGATGTTATGGTATGCATGGGGTAATGTGAGTAGCCCTGTTATAAGTCCCAATTAAGGACTGCAAACCAAAACCTGCAAGAAACTTAGTAAACCCTGTCATGAGTCCCAATTAAGGACTATAAACGAAACCTACAAGAAACACGGTAGACCTTGTTATGAGTCCTAATTAAGGACTACAAACAAAACCTGCAAGAAGCTCAAGTGTCAGACAACAAGCATGCAAATAGTCAAGTACGAAGGCACACAAGTCACACAAGAGAAACCCTTAAAGTTTAGGCCAGCATGGGGTCTGGGTATTACCCTCTTGAAGTTGGTGGGCTCAACCTGTCCTATTAGAAGTAACCGGGTTCTAAGGGTTCCAATATCACTGGATTGCTTTCATTGTTCATCGTTTCGATTTATCCACTGAACTGGCGACCGAAATATTCCAGGAAAGCAACCCTCAATTGAGTGTAGTATCGAGTATCAACCAACCTCGGACTGCACCAAAGTCAGTTATCTCACTACCCTAAAGAGGCCAAGATAGTTCAATTAAGGTTCCTAAGGTCTGTTGATGCTTCACGACACCACGCGGAGGCCCCGTACTCTCCTTGACTGAACTCAAGGGTTACCGGTACACACCAAAGTGCCACATCAACGTAGCAGACTGTTTCAACCATGTCGTTATACCTCGCACAGTTCCCTCACAGCCTTGTTGCTACTTTCTAAGAAGGTAGCCCTAGATCTGGGTTAGGATCTATAGAACTCCCAAGACAGTCCCACAATTTAAAGCAAACAAGGAAAGCAATTGAAAACAAAGTTATGAACTAACCATAAGGTACACCTCACTTTAAGTTAAGTCCCCAGCAGAGTCGCCAGTTCTGTGATCGGTGGATCTGGAACTGACTGTTTAACGCTGGTTCGCGAAATGTCGCGGAAGCAAGAGTCGCCACCGTCTTTTATTTTCTCCAAATGGAATATACAAAAGCACAGAAAAATTCCTTATAGATATTGCTCTCGGTTCGGGAGGTAGATTATAGAAAGGGAAGGTGTTAGCACCCTTTCTATCCATGGTTATCCATGGGCTCTTAGATACTTGCTCACTTGTGTTTTCAAAAATGGTTTGTTTGCTTTTCAACTGTGGGTTTTAAAAAGTTTCTTTGAAAATTTCAGTTCGACTCTTGTATCGGTCCTCAAGAGTGTTTGAAAAATACTTTCGAAAGCTTTTTGAAAATGTGTTGGTGTGAAAAGTATTTTTGAATTTGTTTTGAAATTAGAGCAAGTATCTAGAGTCGTCTACCTACCCTAAGGAATTCGTCTGTGTAAATGTCCTTTAAAGTAATGTCACCCCACCATTGAGAGGCAGGTAGCACCACTATTGGAGTTGTTCGGGTCAATTCGAGGTTCGGGACATGGTGATCACCAGAGCAATGGGAAGACACCTTAGAAGCTACCCTCATGCCAGGTTCCCGGATCATGAGGACTTACTAAGACATCCTCTACTCGACGATCACCTTTCGAGAGGCAAGGCAACAATGAGGCGTACCCTAGGGGTGGTATGTGATTTGTGTGTCAGATTCATTTATTTTTGTCTTGTCAAAGTGATCTATGCGTTTGTTTTTATTTTATCATTCATTCTTGCATGTCATTATTAATAGTTAAAAATTGCGAGAAATATAAAGTTCCTAAACTATTACAAAGGCGCAGGTCCACATCGCCAAATTAAATCAGGACCCGATTTGACATAAAATAAAGAAATAAAATGCGGGAAATATAAAATGTCCGAGTTACATGGCTTGAGCAATTACATAATATTTAAAAGAAAATAAATGTGCGAAAGAAATAAAAATAGAACGTTCGAGGGCGTTGGACCCTTTAAAGAAATTAAATGAAATTAAAAAGCTAATTAATTATTTAATAAAAGAAAGAAATGTTTTTTAGTTTTTTTGTATTTATGAAATAAAGAAAATTAAAATTAAAAGAAACTCTAATTCTAAGTTTTTTTAATTATTAATGAAAATGTTAAAGTTTAACCTAATTTACTAAATATTTAATGTACATGTTTATTTACAAAAATATTTAATAATTAATAACAATAATAATAAGAAAAAATTATTTATTAAAAAGATGATGAAAAGTTAAAAACCCTAATTTCTACATATTTTAATTTGTTAAGAAAAAGACTTAAGTTTTAAAACCTAATTTAACTAAATTAATTATTTAACATTTATTTACAAAAATATTTAATAAGTAAATTAATTAACATATTCTTAGTTTTTTGATTTTCTGGTTTTATATTATAAAAATTAATTCATGAATTTAAAGAAAACAATTAAAACAATTAAAAGAATGAAAATGGAAAATCAAATAAAAAATAAAAATGATGCAAACCATGGGGGGTGTCTGGCCCTTTTTGGAGGTGAATTGGAGTGGTTTGACCATTTGTGTTCTGGCTGTTGGCCATTTGTGTTCTGGCCTCATCATGCATAAGTTGTTCTACTTTGGCCATTTGGCTTTTGCCTTTTGGCCATTTGTGTTTTGGCCTCAACGTTCCTTAATGAACCTGCATGGGATCTTGTCTAAATCTGCAGTGTTGAATCTCATGAACACATTAAATAAAATCATAAAATGAAAATAAAGCCAATATATGAAGAAATTTAATGTTTAGGCACAATATGGCATGTATGAATGATTATACCCTTTTGATCATGGAGATCAAATCAATCTTACCCTTACTGGAAAATTAGTGACCTGAATGCTTTTATGCCTTACTGGAAAATTAGGATCATGGAGATCAAGTGAGCCTTATCCTTACTAAAGAAGTAGTGAGGTATTGGTTTGTAACTGTGATGGCTTGTTTATAGTGAGAGAGGGATTTGTAATAAGGATTTCAAGGTTTTAGGGTTCTTGAAAGAGTTTGATATTCTAACAATGTTGTGGCAAGGTTTTTTTTCTCTCTTCTTTTCTCCTCTTGGTTTGTGTGAAAAGAATGTGATTATATAATGGAAATTAGGGTAAAGAAAATGGGCTTTGAATGTGCAATTGGGCCTCCAATGTTTACTTGAGTTCGTCACTTCCAGGCTAAATCGCATGGACTTAAGTGCAATTTTTGAAGTTGAAATGTGAAAACAAAATGTAGCCGACATCAAGAACTAACTCCTGTCCGAAAATCGGCTCAATCGGATAAACGGTGAATTAGTTATGAATTTTTGAAATTTCAGCTCAGACAAACTTATTTTGGGCTCCAGTGTCGACTCTGACACGTTCTTCAATAAATAACTGGTATTGATCGGTGCATAATTTGGTCTCGACTTTTGAAGCAAAGTTGTAGATCTATGAGTCAGTGACCTTGTGTAAAAATATGAGCCCAATCCGATAAAAATTGACCGAGTTATGAATTTTCGAAGTTTCGGCCCAGATGAAATAATATTCAGCATTCAGGATTTTCAGCGTGTCACGCACTCTGAGCAAAAAACGAAGGCCTTTTGAATACCTTTTGAACTTAATACCTTCTGTGAAAATGTAGCCAACTCAATTTGTGAAATTTTGGCGCCGGAACCAGCTCGATACGATGAAAATCGACCAAGTTATGATTTTCTGAACATGACGCAAATAAACTTCTGTCACAAATTTTCTGTATGAAAATACTTGATAAATCCACATTTTTGAAGACCTTCTGATCGAAATTGGCTTCCAGCTGTGAGAGATGAAAACGTAGATAATGTCAAGACGGAATTTTGGCCACCGAAACGGGTTCAAAACGAGTCACGATCTTCAAGTTATGAATTTTTTAGCGCGTAAAAACTGCACTTTCAGCACACTTTTTCACTATATTTCTTCAAGAAAACTCACACATTCGGATACCTTCTTTAAAGAATTGACTCTTGAGCCGAACCTGAATTTGAGAATATGTTATCAGAGATATCTTGGCGAAAGAACACCTGAATATAACGCGCCGGGTTGGACTTGTGAATTTTCTTGAAATGTTTTGAGAAATATGGGAGGGCAAATTTTGGGGTACAACATCGCAGAAGCAAGAGTCGCCACCGTCTTTTATTTTCTCCAAATGGAAAGGACAAAAGCACAGAAGAATTCCTTAAAGAGATTGCTCTCGGTTCGGGAGGTAGGTTATAGAAAGGGAAGGTGTTAGCACCCTTTCTATCCATGGTTATCCATGGGCTCTTAGATACTTGCTCATTTGTGTTTTCAAAAATGGTTTGTTTGCTTTTCAACTGTGGGTTTTTAAAAAAGTTTCTTTGAAAATTCCAGTTCGACTCTTGTATCGGTCCTCAAGAGTGTTTGAAAAGTTGCTTTCGAAAGCTTTTTGAAAAGGTGTCGGTGTGAAAAGTATTTTTGATTTGTTTTGAAATTAGAGCAAGTATTTAGAGTCGTCTACCTACCCTAAGGAATTCGTCTGTGTAAATGTCCTTTAAAGTAGTGCCATCCCACCATTGAGAGGTAGGTAGCACCACCGTTGGAGGTGTTCGGGTCAATTCGAGGTTCGGGACATGGTGATCACCACAGCAATAGGAAGATACCTTAGAAGCTACCCTCATGCCAGGTTCCCGGATCATGAGGACTTACTAAGACATCCTCTACTCGACGATCACCTTTCGAGGCAAGGCAACAGTGAGGCGTACCCTAGGGGTGGTGTGTGATTTGTGTGTCGTTTTCATTTGTATTTATCTTGTTCATGTCGCGGGTGATCTACGCGTTTGTTTTTATTTTTGTCAATCATTCTTGCATGCATTTATCAACAGTTAAAAAGATGCGGAAATTAAAAGTTCTAAACTATTACAAAGGCGCGGGTCCACATCGCCAAATTTAATCCAGGACCCGATTTGACAGAAAATAAAGAAGTAATGTGCGAGAAATATAAACTGTCCGAATTACATGGCTTTGGGAGAATTACATTAATATTGAAAATAAAAGAAATAAATGCGCGAATTGGAATTAAAATTGGAAGCGAGGGCGTTGGACCCTTTTTTTATGAAATTAAATTAAATTATTAAATTAATGAAATTAAAATGAAAAAAGAAATTATTTTTTGAGGTTTTTTGTATTTATGCTTTTTTATGAGAGAATGAAATCTAAACCTAATTCTACAATTTTTATTTATTAAGAAAAATATTAAACTTTAACCTAAAATTAAACCTAATTAATTAATTGCAAGTATTTACAAAAAAATAATATTAAATAATTAATTATGAGGAGGAAAAAAGGAAAAGAATGAAAAATGTTTGAAGCCCTAATTCTACTCTTTTTAATTTATTAAGAAATTATTTGAATTAAACCTGAATTTAAATCTAATTAATTAGTGAGATTTATTTACAAAAATATTAATTAAATAAAATATATTTTGATTTTTGTCTTTTCTGATTTTTCTATGGTTTTTATATTTTTATGAAAATAAATTGGTTTAAAGAATTAAATTAAAAAAACTAATTAAAACAAAAATAGAAAAATATGAGAAAAGAATGAGAAAGGCAAACCATGGGGGGTCTGTCCCCAAATTGGAGGGTTTATTGTAGCAATTTTGGCCCACTTGTCTATGGCCTTGTTTGACTTTTATGCCAGCGTGTGTTTTCTTTGACTCATGTCCATGATGATCTCCAAATCATAGCCCTTTTATTGATCTTGATAAGCGCGTGGCATGCTGGGACCATGGGTTGTATGATGGACTCTTGTATTGAAATTACACAGAAGCATTATTAGCAAAATAATATGGAATAGAAAGGGGGACCTGGGATTCGAACCCAGGTCCCAGGGATTACCAACCAAATGCCTTGCCAATGGAGCTATGAGCGCATTTTGTTTATAATGTAACTAATAAATAATATGAAATAAAACAAAAGTTAGTGGGGCGTTTTCGCGCGAAATTTGAACGATCCAATCATTGGCCTACACTTCATCATCTTCCTCCTTGCTGCGCTTTTGCCTGAAATATAAAAAAGGTTAGCGGGGGTTTTAAACCCCCCCAAAATATGCACTTTTCCAAAATAGCGATTAGGCCATATGGCCACATAAATTAGGCGCGACTATGGCAATCGATTCGTCCAAGCTTCCTGATTTCAACCACGGCATTGAGGTGTCTCAATTTTACAGTAGGTGAAAGTACCCAATTTGAAATTTGAAGAACCCTAATAATCGTCCATGGTAGTTTCGCGTATGGGTGATGAAAACTTGATTAAACAATACAGTTAGCTTTAGAATCAATCAAGGAACATAAATCAAACATTAAAAATTACTAAAAACGCATGAATCATGATGCAAGCATATGGAAAAAATCTTGTACAGGACACGATCGTTCTACCGTTTCTCTGCGTTAGGATGGATGGTTTTGATCTGAAAACCTTCCTTGAAGTCTCAGGAAGGTAATGGAATGGTTATTTGGCCTTTAATCGTACTGGAAGATGGTTTTCAGTTTTGGAATTTTTGTCAAAAAACTCAAGCTTGATTATGGTGTTCTTGCGCAGCTGGGACCTTCTTTGGAATAGGGTTTGCATGAGTATATATGTGTGAATGATTAGGGTTCAATTTTTGGTCCAAAGAATCAATGAATTGATGGAGAGAATATTTGATTTTCCATGCATATATTTTCAATCTTTTTCATGCATATTTGCTTCAAATCATGTCCAATTACCATGAATCTTTCCAAATCTGATCATGCACGAAATCTTGAGGCTATTTCATGTATAAAAGGATTTGATTGCATTGGTTTGGTATTTTCCACATATTTATTTTAATTAAATGAATTATTGGCAATTAAAAATTCAAATAAATAAATAAAAATGATGAAAAACTTCCCTTTGGGCCAAATGGTCGTGCACATGTTTTGGATGATGGGTTTTGGAAGAAAATGTGGCCCATTAGCAATTTTAAGACCTTTGAAGCAATGTTGACTTTTCAAAATACCCAAAACTTTCCCAACTTCCACAAGGCATATCTTGCTCAATTTTTAAGCTTTGCTCATGTTCTTGGACATTTTGGAAAGGTCTTGAAGTCCTCTAACCAATTCCTTTGGTCCCATGTCATTTTGATTTACCAGTATCAAGTTATGGCCTTTGACTTAAAGTCCCTTTTTGTTGACTTTTGAAAATGACCTATAATGTTGAAATTGATAACTTTTTGTGAGAGCATTTATTGGACTTGAAGTGTGAAGAGGAGTTGTAGGAAATGTCTTTCTCTTCAAAATGAGCTTTGGATGGAATTTTTCTGATAATCCATGTGAAAGTTATGCCTTGGTCAAGTTACAGTTGACTTTTTCAACTGTCCAAATATGGAAACTTTTGCATCTTGAGACTTTTTGAACCAAGCTTTGAAAATCATGATCAAGAATTGATCAAATGATGTTTGTGGCTTCAAAATGGGATGTTGACCAAAAATTTGAACTTTTGACTGTCAAATGACCATTTTGCCCCTACAGTTGACTGTAGGGCAATTAGGGTTTTTGACTGTGCAATTTTGTGCTGTAAGTCTTGAAACTTGGCATGAGGATGCTTGACAATGTTTATAAGCATGTGGGACTTGATTGGACCCTTGGAAACTTCATTTTCTTTGTCAGAACCAAAACCCTAGTTT
Organism: Vicia faba; assembly: GCA_948472305.1. Taxonomy (NCBI): domain Eukaryota; kingdom Viridiplantae; phylum Streptophyta; class Magnoliopsida; order Fabales; family Fabaceae; genus Vicia; species Vicia faba. The sequence continues at coordinate 102,184,917 of OX451738.1, forward strand.
TTGACTGTTAGGAGGCCCTTGAACTGTGCAACCCTTGGGGAATTTTGAAGCTTTGACTTAGCAAATTTTGAAGAATATGGGAGGGCAAATTTTGGGGTACAACAGTTGCCCATGTTCAATCTTCTTAAACCTGAGGATGCAGATTGGCTGACGTGCCTTTCGTAATCCGAAGGTGGAAGATGATTGAACACTAGAGTGCCCAGAAATTTGCGCTCACATAGTAGTGTGATGGTGGAATGGGCTTATAGATGCCATTTGGAGATTGATGGATGGGATGATGGGCTTATAGATGCCATACTAAGAGGTGATGGAAGGTGAATGGGCTTATAGATGCCATCTGGATGTTGATCGCGTAAGAGATTCCTTAGCGAGAACTTGCGTACCTGCAAAAGAAAAATGATTACCTGACCTGTTACAGGAGCTGGTCTTCCAATTCTTTGTATAGGGGTGTGTGATACGGTGGGAGAACTGACTAGGGTTTTGCGTTTGTTTTCGCAAATGTTTCGGTTGAGCAAGAGTCGCCACCGACTTTTTATTTTATCCTAAGGAAAGGTTTAAAAAGCACAGCAAAAACCTTTGAGATTTTTCTTGGGTTCGGGGAGTAGATTATAGAAAGGGAAGGTATTAGCACCCTTTCTATCCATGGTTATCCATGGGCTCTTAGGTACTTGCTTAGCTCAACTTGCCTTGGTTTTCAATTGTTTGAAATGGTGCTTGGTGTGTGGTTTTGAAAATGTTTTGAAAAGATGCCTTGTATAGGCTACCCTTGTAACAATTCTTTACTCGAATGTTTTACAAAAGGTGTTTTGTCTTTTAAAAAGATGTTTCGAGGTTTTTTTTGAAAGTTGGTTTTGAAAGTGTTTGTGAAGTGGGTTTTGAAAATAGGCAAGTGTTTTCTTGGAAAATTGACAAGTACTTAAGAGTTGTCTACCCTAAAGTTTTCTCAAATATTTTTGTTATGTTTTAAACCTCTTTTGACAATTTTGTTCCACCATTGCATTTGGTGGACAATCTTGTATTAGGAGATGAAAGGGACAGGCGCGGGTCATCGTTTAGACCATAATTGCAATAGTGTTAAATGTCTTTGGGCAATTTTTCTTTAAAAGGGACTTGATCATTCATTTAGGCAACATTTAGAGGGACTATGATCATTTGATTGTTTGTTTTACCCAAAGAAATTCAACATACAATATGGCCCAATTATTTGAAGGCAACAAAGTGGAATACCCTAGGGGTGCAAGTGTGAAATGTGTTGTCTATTTTCATGCTTGTTTGTCTTGTATTAGGTCCAACTATTTTGTTCGTTTTATTCGCATTCAAACCCTAATTCTAGCATAGTATGTTTAGAAAGCATTCAAAGTGCGAAATTTAAATTCCTACGCTATTACAACACAATAATATGGGGAGGGGGGTACAATGTTCAAGTGGGGGAGATATTTAGACAAGAAATTGAATCTAAGCTATTACATCATTTGCTTTGAATATCTACAATGTGATTAAAAGCATAAATAAAATAGAAATAGAACAAATATGCAAGAATGCAAAAAAGGGTTTTTATATGTATGAAAAAAGTATTATTTATGTAAAATAAAAAGAAAATAAAAAGGTATTATTTTTGAAGTATTTTCAAATTTAGGGTAAAAACCCTAATTTTTAATCAAAGGGGTATTAATCAATTATTTATTATTTACATACAAAAATAGAATAAAATATAGTATATTTGTAAAAAGGGCATTTTTTAGTATTAAATATTAAAAATAAAATATGTACATTTTTTGGTATTTTTATCCTAAGTATATTAATATATATCTATATATTCATATTATTTACAAAATATGTATTATATATATTAATTAATAATATTTAATATAAAAATAAAAAAAGTGTTTTTTCTATAAAATGTTTTCAGGAAGTAAAAATAAGATAAAAGTGTAAAAAAATATATTTGTGCTATTTTTGTATTTTTAAACAAAAGGTATATATTTGTTCATTTATATACAAACTAAAGAAATAATCAAATAAATACTTAATAAATTCAAAAAATGATGAGAAAAATATTTTTATGTTTTTAATATGCTGAGAAAAAATAAATGAACCAATAAAAAAAAAGCAAAAGTCAAAAATATTAAAAATGAATGAAATGGGCTCAGGGGGTGCAAAACAAAAATCATGGTGTGAATAAGAAATATGAAACAAGCCCAGCCCAATAGACCCTTCTTCAACCTCCAGCCAAAAAACGTTCAGAAAACGCGCGCTTGGTTCCAACATTCAAACATCCTGATTCTTTGATCTTTTGCACAAACTTCCAACACAAAAAATGTTAAGCATGAAACCACGATTCCAAATATATAAAGAACATCTCCTAACTCTCAGAAATGAGAGAGAATTTTAACAATCCCAAATCCTGACCTAAGTTTTCTGCCATTTTCAAACCTTAAGTTCTCACAGCTCAAGCAAAAGAAATGAAAAGTAAAAGCATGTACATGTTCAGTGGCATGAGTAGAACATTGTTTATTCAAAAACTTAAAGCTAATGATGTCTAATAAGAGAGATACGAGTTCACCAAGATACCTGTTCAGCTGAAGTTCTATCTGGCAATGAGGGAGCTTTCAGTGCAAGGTGATGATTGGAAAAGCTTCCTTGAGGTCCAGGGATGCTATTCCAATGTTTACTTTGTCTTGAAAGCTTCTGAATCGTGCTAGAGCACCCCACCTGCAAAACAAGAAACTGAAAATGGTGGAAGTGGTTAAAGGGATTACAGGTCGTGTTTCAAGGCATGGTTAGCTTGCATAGGTGCTAGGGAATGTATGTGAACTGGTTTGGGCAAGAGAGCTCGAGGGAAATGGGAGAAGGCACTAAAACTGCAGGCCTGGCCCTGTTTTTGCAATTTGAAGATGATTCTGAGATTGGGAGTGTTTGGGAGGGGTTAGGGTCGTGCAAAAGCTTGGTTGGGATGTTTGGAATGTGTCTACAACATTTGCTTCTGTGTTCTAATGCTGAGATGAAAGATGTTCTATGTTATGGCACTTTACTTCACACTTAAGCAAACAAAACCAACTTGGTGTTTTAGGCAAGTAGGGGACCCCTAATGAGCTGCATAATCTCTCCTTGATCAGAGTGTTTTGCTCATAATCTTGTGCCAATTGGATTTGATTTGTACTTGTGGATTTGTAATTGGACATAAAGTGGAACTTTTGCAAAAATGGAAAGAATGCTTTATCTAATTTGGGATTAATCCATCATACAATGCTTTAGCTCATGAAACAAGGTCTTAGCACAATGAACATGCATTAAATTATTGAGTGTTGGATGGTTTTAGGACCTGTAATCAAGGGGCATGCTGAGTTTTGAAAATGCATAGTGTTATGAACATGTAACTTGGCCTAATCAAAAGTGAGTTTTTGCTATATTGTGAAATTCGAATCTCTCAAGTCATGAGGTTGTTTGATGAGTTCTTGGACATTTTGGAAAGCTTGGAATGTGTACTACAATCCATCTTTGAAATGCAATTTGAAATTCCAAGTGTAAGTGTATTGAAAATGGCCTTGAAGTGGGGTAGAAAACCTTGTCAAAATAGGTCAAAAACTCACTAAGTTAAGAATGGTTTAGTGCCCTTATTCAAAAATTTGTAACTTGAGATACAAGCCTCAAATGGGAAAACTTTGTGAATCAAAGTTGTAGATTATGCAACAAGCTACAACTTTCATGTTTTGACTTTTGTTTGAATCCAAATGGATCTTGGTGAAAAAGTGGGGCAAAGTTGGGAAAAAATTAGGGTTTTTTATAACTTAGAAAAATTCTAAGTTATGAAAAATTCTAATTTCTAACCCTAATTTGCATTTTGTGATTTCTTGGTGAACAAGTTTCATGATTTGGCATGTTTTGATGAAAAATGAATCTTGACTCTTGATTTTGACCAAAAAGTCAAAGTTTGACTTTTCAGTATACAGTCAAAATTGATCAATTGACTGGGAAATTCAACTGTCAATCTTGTGTACTTGGGATCTTTTGAGTTTGTTGAGCATGTAAAGATAATTCCATGGGGTTCTTGAATCCATATATGAGCTTGGTTTGCCATTGGCTAGGTCAAACAGTCAAAAATTGCCTTTGTGCAGTCAAAACCCTAAAAATGACCATTTTGCCCTTTTGGTGATCTGATCAAATTTCTTATGGAATTGTGATCCAAACTTGATCAAATGGTCCATATGAGTTCATAATGTTGATGTGGGTCAATTTTCATGAGGTTTGACTGTCAATTGGCCATAGTTGACTTTTCCCCCAATACAGCTGATTTTTAGGTCAATTGTCCAATTGGCTGGGCAAAACTTGGAATCAAGGCTTGAAACTTGTTATGGATAAACTTGAGAGTCCAATATGAGGCATGAAAGTCATCTTAGTCACTTTTGGTCAAAACATCTTTGTGCAAACACAAACCCTAACTTGGGTCAATAGTGCAAGGAGAAGTCTTGAGCAGATGAAACTCTAACTGGATCTTGAGCTTCAAGGGCTTAGTGATGAGAAGTCAATGAGAAATGGGAGGGCAAATTTTGGGGTACAACAGGGTGCCCTGACTGGTTACAGGAGCTGGATCTGGAGCTTCAAACGGCGATGAATGAACCAGGGATGGTTACTACCTCAACAGGAACGGTGAGAGAACCTTGGATGATTACAACCTCAACAGTAACGCTGAGAGAATCTGGGGACGGTTACTATCTCCGCAGTAACGGGGAGAGAACCATAGGCGACTTCAACTTCAACAGTAATCATTGAGAAAATCTTGGGCGACTTCAACCTCAACAGTAATCATTGAGAGAATCTTGGGCGACTTCAACCTCAACAGTAATCATTGAGAGAATCTTGGGCGACTTCAACCTCAACAGTAATCATTGAGAATCTTGGGCGACTTCAACCTCAATAGTAATCATTGAGAGAATCTAGGGCGACTTCAACCTCAACAGTAATCATTGAGAGAATCTTGGGGCGATTACTACCTCCGCAGTAACGGGGAGAGAACCACAGGCGACTACAACCTCAACAGTAACGCTGAGAGAATCTTGGATGTCTTCTACTGAGTCTTTATCAGGAAAATCTGTTAGGGGTCGATTTAGCTGGACTAGAGAAGGCCTTGGACTGGATAAGAAACAGAAAAATCTTAGGGTCGATTTAACTGAACCGGTCTAGGTCTTGAAATCTTCAACTGGATAAGAAACAGGGAGATCTTAGGGTCGATCTGACTGAACCAGAGAAGGCCTTGGACTGGATAAGAAACAGAAAAATCTTAGGGTCGATTTAACTGAACCGGTCTAGGTCTTGAAATGTCTTCAACTGGATAAGAAACAGGGAGATCTTAGGGTCGATCTGACTGAACCAGAGAAGGCCTTGGACTGGATAAGAAATAGAAAAATCTTAGGGTCGATTTAACTGAACCGGTCTAGGTCTTGAAATGTCTTTAACTGGATAAGAAACAGGGAGATCTTAGGGTCGATCTGACTGAACCAGAGAAGGCCTTGGACTGGATAAGAAACAGAAAAATCTTAGGGTCGATTTAACTGAACCGGTCTAGGTCTTGAAATGTCTTCAACTGGATAAGAAACAGGGAGATCTTAGGGTCGATATGACTGAACCAGAGAAGGCCATGGACTGGATAAGAAACAGAAAAATCTTAGGGTCGATTTAACTGAACCGGTCTAGGTCTTGAAATGTCTTCAACTGGATAAGAAACAGGGAGATCTTAGGGTCGATCTGACTGAACCAGAGAAGGCCTTGAATATAGCTGAGAACTTAACTGGATCTTTCCTGAAAGGTAAAGGTCAGTCATATGCAATGCATGATATAGATCAAGCAATGATGTTCTCAACATAAATGAGATTTGTAAGATATGATGCGTATATGCATGCTATAATGTATGAAGATGTGATGTTTATGAATGTCTAGGAAAGTGAATCCTTGACGGGTGCCGGGAAGTCATATCCTGGGCTGATGTTGAAGAATAGATCTTTACTTCCGCTGGGGATGATAACTGCAAGAATACCGGTAGGAGAAGATAACTCCGTTGGGGAATAAACTTGGCGAATGGGTAACTCTGCGGGGGAGGAAAGTACTCTAACGATCTTGCTGGGAAGCAATACTCTGTGGGGAGAGAGATACTTTGTTGAGTTGTTGATAATAACTTGCTGGGGATACTATTGTTGTGTTGGAAGTGTTAATAGACTTCGCTGGGGATAAGGAGACTTCGCCGAGAACGAACTTTCCGTGGCTTTTGGCTGAGGATAACCCAGTTATATCCTGGTAAGGAAATAACTCTTTGAATGAAGCCGGGAGACGCGTTCGTGTTCTGCGAGGATAAGCTTCCAGAATCTACTGGGGATAAGCTTACCGCTTGGGGAGATGGATTCCAACTTTCCTGGGGAACTAGATTGGACTCTCTTGGGGAAGTTTTGAACTGTATCGGGGAGGTGACTCCATTGAATGTCTGGTATACCTCCGGGGAACAATCTTTAGGTCAAGACTGCCGGGGATGCTTGTTAAGGATGCCTGTATGATGCTGGGAAATGTTGAGATCTGTGGGAGGATACCAAACTTCCTTAAGGCTGATAGCAGCTTTGCTTGGGGAGAGTGTACTGACTTGCTGGCTCACTCTCTGGGGAATTGGGATGTACTGGTTATGTTCTTCAGCTGAACCTACCTTGGTACCTTGGAGGATAGAACAATTAGATTGCTTGGACAACTCTTTTATTGCCCCTGTTTCTAATGTTACTTGTAATTAATCCTTTGTTTCGTATGCAAATATTCATGAGTTAGCAAATTATTGTCAATGCATATATCACAAATTGAACCTTGGACGTTCTTCGCAAAACAAAACAGAAAAGGAAAAACAATTGGCAATTTTAACTGAAAAGTGTATTTTTATTGATTTTGAATTTGCCTGTAAATAGGTGTTTTATGTACAAGAGGCTGACGTCCTAGTAAGAGAACGCCGCTGAACAAAAGAGTTTATACAAATTTGTACAAAAGAAAATAAAACAGCTGTGTGAAATGAATGATCCACTGGGTTTCAACTCTGATATCGCCTTTATGTCTCCGAGCGTCTCATCGCTTGATGACCTTGGTTGAAGATGAAGCTGATTGATCGACACCGTCTGAACTTGATGTAGATACCGGATTCTGGATGCAAAGTGATCCAATGAGACATAGTATTACGCTTTATCCCTAATTTTTGCCTGGACCGCCCTTTCGGGTTTTCAGTCCACCGGGATACCCATTTTTGCCCAATCCGCCTTTTCAGGTTTTCGACTTGCCGGGTGTACAGATTTTTTTCATTTCATCCCTTCATTTTGCCCGAACCCTTTTGGTTCGCCGGGAAGCCCTAATTTTTGCCTAGGCATGTCAACCTAGCGGGTCTTTTTTATGCGTAGTATCTTTTTACTATGTCTGCATTAGCGGGGTGAGGAAGGTCGTCACCATCCATGTTGGTTAAAATCATGGCTCCTCCTGAGATAACATATTTAACCACCAATGGCCCTTCATACGTAGGGGTCCATTTGCCCCTTGGATCACTCTGAGGAAGTATGATTCACTTGATTACCAGATCCCCAACTTGATATTCCTGTGGTCTGACCTTCTTGTTAAATACCCTGATCATCCGTTTTTGATACGTCTGACCATGACAAATAGCAGCAAGTCTCTTTTCATTAATAAGGTTTAATTGATCAAGTCGTGTCTGGATCCAATCATCTTCGCTCAGATTTGCATCCTTCATTATCCGGAGAGAGGGTATTTGCACTTCGATCGGTAAGACTGCCTCCATACCGTAGACCAAGGAGAAAGGAGTTGCCCCGGTTGACGTCCTGGCTGAGGTACGGTACCCATGTAGAGCGAACGGTAACATCTCGTGCCAATCCTTATAAGTCACTGTCATCTTCTGCACGATTTTCTTGATGTTCTTATTTGCTGCTTCTACAGCCCCATTCATCTTCGGTCTGTAAGGAGATGAGTTATGGTGCTGTATCTTAAACTTCTCGCAGAGCTCAGTGATCATCTTGTTATTAAGATTGGTACCGTTGTCTGTAATGATCCTTTCAGGGACGCCGTATCGACAGATCAGATTATGCCGAATGAACCGTGCCATAACAGTCTTAGTTACCGTAGCGTAGGAAGCTGCTTCAACCCACTTCGTGAAGTAATCGATCGCCACCAGGATGAAGCGATGCCCATTGGATGTCGTAGGTTTAATCTCACCGATCATATCTATGCCCCACATTGCAAACGGCCAAGGCGCAGTCAGAACATTCAAAGGGACTGGAGGAACATGCACCTTGTCTGCATATATCTGGCATTTATGGCATGTCCAGGAATGTTGATAGCAGACAGCTTCCATTGTGGACCAGAAATACCCTGCCCGAAGGATCTTCTTAGCCATAGTGTGCCCACTGGAATGTGTACCAAAGGTCCCTTCATGTAGCTCTTCCATGATCCTTTCTGCTTCATTCTTATCCACACAACGCAGTAAGGTCGAATCATGGTTTCGCTTATACAGGATGCCGTTGCTAAGGAAGAACTTCGCTGCGAACCTTCTCAGAAACTTTTTATCATTGACAGAGGCACCTTCAGGATACTCCTGAGCTTCCAAATATCTCTTCACCTCATGGTACCAAGGCTTCTCAGTCACCAATTCAGTCTCGAGATCACAACAGTATGCCGGTTCGTCCAATTTCCAGATGATGATCCGGGGAGCCTCATTGTCCCATTTGACCTTGAACATAGAAGACATCGTAGCTAACGCGTCCGCCAACTGATTTTCCTCTCTTAGAAAGTGTTCAAAGGTTATCTCTGTGAAGTGAGGGATCAATGTCAACACACATTCTCTGTAAGGAATAAGATTCGGATGTTTCGTATCCCACTCTCCTTTGATCTGATTGATCACAAGAGCGGAATCTCCGAAGACACTCAGAAACTTGATCCTTAAGTCGATCGCAGCTTGAAGACCCATGATGCATGCCTCATACTCCGCCATATTGTTGGTACAGTTGAAACATAGCCGGGCAATGAGTGGAGTATGAGTGCCTTGAGGGGATATGATTACAGCGCCGATACCGTTACCCAAAGCATTGGAGGCTCCGTCAAAGTGCATAGACCATCGGGATCCTTCCTCAGGTCCTTCATTCGGTCCAGGTACTTCACAATCAGTCACTATCATGATGCTCTCGTCCGGAAACTCGAAGTTCATTGACTGATAGTCGTCTACTGCCTGATGTGCCAAGTGGTCTGCCAATACACTTCCCTCGATGGCTTTCTGAGTCGTATACTGAATGTCGTATTCTGTCAAGATCATCTGCCATCTTGCTATTCTCCCAGACAGAGCAGGCTTTTCGAATATGTACTTTATAGGATCCATTTTTGAGATCAACAAGGTAGTGTGAGTCAGCATATACTATCTCAGCCGGCGAGCAGCCCATACCAAAGCACAACAAGTTTTCTCAAGTAGTGAGTATCGGGTCTCACAGTCGGTAAACTTTTTGCTAAGGTAATAAATGGCATGCTCTTTTCGGCCAGACTCGTCATGCTGCCCCAGCACACACCCCATTGAGTTGTCAAGAACTGTCAGGTATAGTATCAGAGGTCTCCCTTCAACCGGTGGCATAAGGATGGGTGGTTCTTGGAGATACTCTTTGATCCTGTCAAAAGCAGCCTGACATTCATCATTCCAACGTACTACCTGATCTTTCTTCAGCAGCTTGAAGATTGGTTCACAAGTAGCAGTTAGGTGTGAGATGAATCGAGCAATGTAATTCAGGCGTCCTAAAAAGCCTCTGACTTCTTTCTCTGTCTTAGGAACTGGCATCTCTTGAATAGCTTTAACCTTGGCAGGGTCCACTTGAATGCCCTTGTCACTTACAACGAAGCCTAGCAACTTTCCAGATCTTACCCCGAAGGTGCACTTGTTCGGGTTCAACCTTAGCTTGTACAACTTCAGTCGGTCAAACAATTTCTGCAGATGATCTAGGTGCTCTTCCTCAGTCTGGGACCTTGCGATCATGTCATCAACATACACTTCTATCTCATGATGGATCATGTCATGAAATAAAGCAACCATGGCATGTTGGTAGGTTGCCCCAGCATTTTTCAGTCCAAAAGGCATGACCTTGTAGCAGAAGGTGCCCCACTGAGTAACAAAGGTAGTTTTTTCCATGTCTTCAGGTGCCATCTTGATCTGATTATATCCTGAAAAACCATCCATGAAAGAGAACACCTTATGTTGAGCTGTATTGTCAACAAGGACATCAATGTGAGGTAGGGGGAAGTCATCCTTGGGGCTGGCCCTGTTCAGATCCCTGTAATCGACACACATTCTGACCTTTCCATCTTTCTTTGGTACCGGCACCACATTAGCAACCCACTGCGGGTAAGAAGTCACTATAAGAAAACCGACATCAAACTGTTTCATGACCTCGGCTTTGATCTTCTCAGACATCTCTGGACGCATACGACGGACCTTTTGCTTAACCGGAGGGCAGTCTTCCTTGGTAGGCAAATGATGGACCACAATATCGGTATCCAACCCGGGCATGTCTTCGTAGGACCAGGCAAAGATCTCCATATAATCATGTAGCATCTGAGTCAACCGTTGCTTCACGCTGAGCTCTAGGTTGGCACCAATCTTTACCTCCTTCCTGTCTGCCTCAGTACCCAGATTTATTGTTTCCACCGGCTCTTCGTGTGGTTGAATTGCCCTCTCTTCCTGGAGTAACAGTCTTGCAAGCTCACCAGGCACTTCGCAATCATCTTCACCTTCGTCTTCGGCTAAGTTGATCGGATTTTCGAAGTCATAACTGGCAATAGCAGAGTCGTTACCAGTGAGATCCCGAGTGGATTGAAATCTGTATGAGTGAGTGTGTGTAAATACAGCTGTTTTGCGATATAATGAAAGGAAAGAAAGAAAGGGAGCATAAAATTTGAAATGCGAGAAAACGTCCAAGATCTTTATTCATGATATATGAAATGACAATTTATATGCCCTCACAAATGAAACCACGGTGCCTCGGGTAAGACACCGGGCCATAGAGTTTTAATTGTTTATTACAAATAACAAAACAAAGAAGTTTATTACTGCGTAACAAAAGTAACAGGAGTATGGTCTTTGGCAATCCAATTGGTCAATCCGCCATCAGTTGTCGGGTAGATCCAGCTATTGAACTCAGCTTCATCCACTTCATTATCTTCCCCTACAGCATTCACTCCTGGATTGGTAATGAGCACAGGAGGTCTTCTAGTCTTTGCCTTCCGCATAGCTTTCTGTCCCTCTGCAGTAAAACCCAGCCCAAACTTGTCAGTTTTCTGTTTAAAATCAGGGAGCCTGCCTCAGTTAGCACATTCACCTTTCTGAATCACATCCCGGGCGTCCTTTAGGGAAGCCATCTTCAAAGGAACATCCTCTTCGACCGCTGTTTCTGCTGCTGCTAAAGTTGGAAGTACCTCTTCGAAATGCTGAAAGGGGGTTTCAATAAACTCCCCTTCCATCTCAATGTACCTGAAGGAATTCAAATGGCTCACCATATACTCCTCCTCTCCCTGCACAGTGACGATCTTCCCTCTGACGGGGTACTTGAGCTTCTGGTGCAAGGTAGAGGTCACTGCCCCAGCTTTGTGGATCCAAGGTCGACCCAGTAGACAAGAATACGATGGACAGATATCCATCACATAGAAGGTAGAGTCGAATACTTGAGAGCCCACACGAATAGGAATGTCAACCTCTCCATGAACCATCCTCTTGGAACCGTCAAAGGCTCTGACGATGATATTACTATGTTTTAGTTCCAGGCCTTCACAATCCAAACGGTCTAAGGCCTTCTTAGGTAGCACATTTAGGGAAGAGTCAGTGTCCACCAATATGTGTGCCAGAGTAGTGCCCCTGCATTCAATAGAGACATGCAGGGCGTCATTGTGGTCCCTTCCCTTAGCAGTAAGGTCAGCATCTGAGAAACCCAAGCCATTGTCCGCTGTCAGATTTGCTACGCAATCAGTGAACTGGACTGCAGATGTCTCCTGTGGCACATGGGCCGTCTTGAGAAATGAGATCAAGGCCTTAGCATGGGCCTCTGAACACAGTAACAAGGAGAGCATGGAGATTTTGGAGGGCGTATGCCCCAGCTGCTCGACAACATTAAAGTCGCTCTTCTTGATTATTTTTAGAATTTCCTCCATCTCTTGTTGGGAGGCCTCAGCATTTACAGGTCTTGATGCCTCCATCCGGGCAGGCTCATCTTCAATCCCTTTGCCCCGAGCATTGGATGACTCGGCAGCAGAGGAAACAACTTGATCAGAAACAGGAACCGGTATACTTGCAGGTGTTATAGTAAGGGGTCTTCGAATAGCGGGCGGTACAATGTCAGGCGAGAAGAGCCTGCCACTGCGGGTAACCTTGGCTGGACCAGTAATATTGCTGATACTGGTGCCATTGTTGAACTCTTGCTTAATTCCATTCACGTACACGTCTGCCCCATAGTGCCAGGGGACAGCCTTATCAGATACGTAGGGGAGAGGCCCCGGAACAGTAATAACAACAGGTGCGACAGTCATGATTTGAACGGGCTTCCTCGGGAGAGCCTTGATTGGATTATTAAAGATGGTAACAGAAACTTCTTCTACCGGAACTAACTGAACAGCGGACTTCTTGAATAGAATCTCCTTGCTATCCATTAGGCTTTGGATGCCCAACTTCAGCAAAGGACAACCAGATAGGGAAACAGCACAGAACAGGCAACCCTCACTGCAACCCGGAAATAAACCGGCCAGCAGTAGGTTCCTCTTGACAGTCATCAAGGGAGTAGCCACATCATCCACAGAAACGGCGTATACATCTTCATCAATAGCATTTACCCCATGCTGGGGCATAGGAGCAGTCACCACATTCGGCCTCTCAGGCGCTTCAAACTGTATCTCTTTTGCATCAATAAGGTTCTGCACCTTATTCCTTAAAGCCCAACAGTCATCAGTGGAATGCCCCGGGCTATCGGAGTGATAAGCACAACGGGCATTTGGATTGTATTTCAGAGAGGCAGTGTTCACAACCTTTGGGGCCTCTCTGACAGTCACTAGATTGGTGGATAGCAACTGTGGCAAGATCTGCGATAGGGTCATACTCAAACGGGTGAACTCCCTTCTAGGTCTTTCAGCCCTTGGAGGATTGGTTTGCCGAGGAGCGGCAGCAGGCTTGGCAATCATCACCGCGTTGACAGACTGGCGGCGCTCAGATTTCTCTTGTCTTCTAGACTCATATACATCACTGGCCTCCTTTTTGAATGGCTTCTTCTCAGAGCTTGACGATGCACCCTTCTGAATCTTACCAGACTTCAACCCAGCCTCAATTCTCTCTCCAGTCAGAATAAGATCAGTAAACCCTGCAGATGAGTTACCGATAAGATGATTGAAAAACGGCCCAGATAGGGTCCCCAAGAACATGTCTACCAACTCCCGGTCAGTCAACAGAGGCTGCACCCTGCCAGCCAGGTCCCTCCACTTCTGTGCGTACTCTTTAAAACCTTCGCTTGAACCTAATAACATACCCTGGAGTTGGGTACGTGTAGGGGCAAGGTCGGCATTATATTGATACTGCTTATAGAAAGCAGTAGCCAACTCCTCCCAGTTACGAACCTTGGTCCCATCCAGCTGATAGAACCATTCGAGATGAGTCCCTGAAAGACTCTCCTGGAAGAAGTGGATCCACAAGTTTTTGTCCACTGAGTACGGTTGAATCTTCCGCACGTAGGATCTGAGATGTAGCTTGGGACAAGACGCCCCGTCATACTTGGTAAATGATGGTGCTTTGAACTTATGAGGAATGATCACACCAGTAGACAAACCCAAGTCTCCGAAATCCAGCCCAGGCACTTGTTGGATCTCCATAGCATTCAGTCTGTCCTCCAACTTCTTGTATCTGTCTTCAGCCGGAGGATATTGTTCCTCATCAAAATCAGTCTCGTTGTCGGAGACTACCGGACTAGGACCTTTTTCCCTTTGGGGGGTACCCTTGCCTATAGAAGAACCAGCCTCTTCGTTCTGCAGAGTGTTGCCAAACCTTCGGCCCGTGTTGAAAAGAACAGTTCTCCTCTTCTTCTTCTTCTCCTTCTTCAGGAGCAGAGCCTTCAATTCTTCTTGGCCCTGAGCCAAACCCATGATTAGTTCCTGAAATTGCGCATTCTGCGCCTGAAGAGCCTTGATGGACATCTCAGTTGATGATGAGTCAGGATTCATGATGCTGAAATAAACAGCGAAGAACGGTAAGCAACCTGAAAAGAAGAAAACCTGCTATGCACATGATGAATGGAATGCGTATGATTTATGTTTTCAAAGACAATCGGGAATCAACTTTGTAAACAAAAAGGAACACACTTCATTAGATTCAACTTTGAAACTTAAATAATTCAACAGGTTGCCCTTAGGCGTTACATAGAAGGGAATACTGAAAAGGGAAATAAAACTGTAAAAGAACATCCAGAGCTCCTCATTGATCCCATGGTCTCCTCTTCTCAGTACGGATGTAAGCATTCAAAACTCGCTCATTCTCCAACTGCTTTGTCAGCTTCTGGATCTTCAATTCCTGCTCGTTGAACTTTTCCCGGTAAGAATCCCGTTCTTCTCGCAGTTGCGACCAAGACCTCTTTAATGTCTCATAATCAGTAGGTATCTGAGGAGGGAGGACAGTTGGAGGAACCCCATCCTTGTCAGGACACTCAAGAATGACGGGTCTGACAGCTTCGTATGGCATACCTAACTTCTGGGCACGGATGCGAACCCATTTGTAGTAGGCTTCCATAGGTAAAGAAGTCTTTGGCCCCAACTCTTGTGGGTCAGCTTTATGAACTTTGTCCCAAGCCTTGATGAACCTACGACGCAGCTCGTCACTATCCACCTGAAACTCAAAACTGATGTGAGGCACCAACATCTCATGGGGGCCTGCTCTTCTGGCTCTTCCAAACTGACGGAGAGCTAGGCATGGATTGTAAGAGATTCCTCCTTGGGTACCAATCAGAGGAACATTAGGGTATTCCCCGCATCGATCAATAATAGCTATCTCATCCAAACCTCTGCAAGTCCAAATGATGTCTTTATCGGTGAGAGACATTAACCTATGAGCCCAACCTCTTCCTTCTTGGTTCTTCAGTACGAACTTAGGGAGGTGCGAAATAAACCACCTCACTAACAAAGGGATACAACACCATAGAGTTCCTCGTCTTCGGGCGGTACGAGCATGAAGTTGTTGCAGGATGTCACCCAAGAGAGTGGGTACAGGATTCTGAGACATAAAGATCCTTATGGCAGTGACATTGATGAAGTTGTCAGGATTAGGAAACAAGACTAACCCATAGATTAAGAGAGCCAAGATGTCTTCATATGCCCTAAAGTCCAGGTCATTCCAGAAACTGTTAGCTTTACCAATCAGAAACTTGGCCAAGAAACCCTTAACTCCACTTCTGGTTACCCAGTTGTCCATTACCTCTTGATGTGTCAAGGGAAGAGCTGCAGCAACATCCTCAAGCCTGAGGGTCTTTTCCCAACCAGTAAAGGGAGTCTGATCCAAGATAGGGATACCAAGCAAATCAGAGAACTCTTCCAGGGTAGGGACCAGCTGGAAGTCTTGAAAGGTGAAGCACTGGTACAGAGGGTCATAGAATTGGGTCAGAACACTCATCAACTGTTGATCCCGCTTTGCAGTGATTAAACTGAGAAGAGAACCATGCCTCTGAATGAAGGAAGTGGTATTTGGAATTCTGTTAACCAACTCTTCAAGCAACTCAGGTGAGTGAACAAAGTTGAACCGGATAGTATTCCTTTGCACAGGCATCATGGTGTCCTACAAAACAGAGCAAAGGTGAAACCCTTTTGTCTTTGAAATGGTCAGTCCTTATGCAGGATGCATGCAATGCTCATGATGTTATGATGTTATGATAAAGCACACCACAAATAGATACAAAGGCAAACATGGTAAGGCACACAAGTCACACAAGGAAAGCCCTTAAAGTTTAGGCCAGCATGAGGTCTAGGTACTACCCTCTTTCAGTTTGTTGGTTCATACCTGTCCTATCAAAGTAATCGGGTTCTTAGAGGATCCCAATATCATTGACTACCCTCAATCGGTCATAACTCCAGCTTCGCAATCTTTTCTTGCGGCCAGAACCATCACGAGAGTTTAGCCTCAATGGGTGTAGCATACTGCTACTGTTCTATTGGCCAAGTTGGGTCATTTAAGGTTCTAAGGTTGTTGGTGCTTAATGACTCCTCAGACGACCCATATTCTCCTTGTTGCAACACAAGGGATATCGGTACAAACCAAGGTGCCACACCAACGTAGCCACTACTTCACCCGTGTCGGTCTACGCCGGACAGGTCCCTCACAGCTTATGCTACCTAAACAGGGTATCCCCAGATCCGGGTTAGGATCTATGTAACTCCCATGCAACCCACAAATTTAAAGCAGACAAGTCAATACAATTGAAAACACAGTTATGAACTAACCCTAAGGTACACCTCACTTTAAGTTTTATATCCCCAGCAGAGTCGCCAGTTCTGTGATCGGTGGATCTGGAACTAATTGTTTAACGCTGGTTCGCGAAATGTCGCGGAAGCAAGAGTCGCCACTGTCTTTTATTTTCTCCAAATGGAAAGGACAAAAGCACAGAAAAATTCCTTAAAGAGATTGCTCTCGGTTCGGGAGGTAGGTTATAGAAAGGGAAGGTGTTAGCACCCTTTCTATCCATGGTTATCCATGGGCTCTTAGATACTTGCTCATTTGTGTTTTCAAAAATGGTTTGTTTGCTTTTCAACTGTGGGTTTTTAAAAAAGTTTCTTTGAAAATTCCATTTCGACTCTTGTATCGGTCCTCAAGAGTGTTTGAAAAGTTGCTTTCGAAAGCTTTTTGAAAAGGTGTCGGTGTGAAAAGTATTTTTGATTTGTTTTGAAATTAGAGCAAGTATTTAGAGTCGTCTACCTACCCTAAGGAATTCGTCTGTGTAAATGTCCTTTAAAGTAGTGCCATCCCACCATTGAGAGGTAGGTAGCACCACCGTTGGAGGTGTTCGGGTCAATTCGAGGTTCGGGACATGGTGATCACCAGAGCAATAGGAAGATACCTTAGAAGCTACCCTCATGCCAGGTTCCCGGATCATGAGGACTTACTAAGACATCCTCTACTCGACGATCACCTTTCGAGGCAAGGCAACAGTGAGGCGTACCCTAGGGGTGGTGTGTGATTTGTGTGTCGTTTTCATTTGTATTTATCTTGTTCATGTCGCGGGTGATC
Organism: Vicia faba; assembly: GCA_948472305.1. Taxonomy (NCBI): domain Eukaryota; kingdom Viridiplantae; phylum Streptophyta; class Magnoliopsida; order Fabales; family Fabaceae; genus Vicia; species Vicia faba. The sequence continues at coordinate 102,202,213 of OX451738.1, forward strand.
TACGCGTTTGTTTTTATTTTTGTCATTCATTCTTGCATGCATTTATTAACAGTTAAAAAGATGCGGAAATTAAAAGTTCTAAACTATTACAAAGGTGCGGGTCCACATCGCCAAATTTAATCCAGGACCCGATTTGACAGAAAATAAAGAAGTAATGTGCGAGAAATATAAACTGTCCGAATTACATGGCTTTGGGAGAATTACATTAATATTGAAAATAAAAGAAATAAATGCGCGAATTGGAATTAAAATTGGAAGCGAGGGCGTTGGACCCTTTTTTTATGAAATTAAATTAAATTATTAAATTAATGAAATTAAAATGAAAAAAGAAATTATTTTTTGAGGTTTTTTGTATTTATGGTTTTTTATGAGAGAATGAAATCTAAACCTAATTCTACAATTTTTATTTATTAAGAAAAATATTAAACTTTAACCTAAAATTAAACCTAATTAATTAATTGCAAGTATTTACAAAAAAATAATATTAAATAATTAATTATGGGGAGGAAAAAAGGAAAAGAATGAAAAATGTTTGAAGCCTTAATTCTACTCTTTTTAATTTATTAAGAAATTATTTGAATTAAACCTGAATTTAAATCTAATTAATTAGTGAGATTTATTTACAAAAATATTAATTAAATAAAATATTTTTTGATTTTTGTCTTTTCTGATTTTTCTATGGTTTTTATATTTTTATGAAAATAAATTGGTTTAAAGAATTAAATTAAAAAAACTAATTAAAACAAAAATAGAAAAATATGAGAAAAGAATGAGAAAGGCAAACCATGGGGGGTCTGTCCCGAGATTGGAGGGTTTATTGTAGCAATTCTGGCCCACTTGTCTATGGCCTTGTTTGACTTTTATGCCAGTGTGTGTTTTCTTTGACTCATGTCCATGATGATCTCCAAAGCATAGCCATTTGATTGATCTTGATAAACGCGTGGCATGCTGGGACCATGGGTTGTATGATGGACTCTTGTATTGAAATTACACAGAAGCATTATTAGCAAAATAATATGGAATAGAAAGGGGGACCTGGGATTCGAACCCAGGTCCCAGGGATTACCAACCAAATGCCTTGCCAATGGAGCTGTGAGCGCGTTTTGTTTATAATGTAACTAATAAATAATATGAAATAAAACAAAAGTTAGTGGGGCGTTTTCGCGCGAAATTTGAACGATCCAATCATTGGCCTACACTTCATCATCTTCCTCCTTGCTGCGCTTTTGCCTGAAATATAAAAAAGGTTAGCGGGGGTTTTAAACCCCCCCAAAATATGCACTTTTCCAAAATAGCGATTAGGCCATATGGCCACATAAATTAGGCGCGACTATGGCAATCGATTCGTCCAAGCTTCCTGATTTCAACCATGGCATTGAGGTGTCTCAATTTTACAGTAGGTGAAAGTACCCAATTTGAAATTTGAAGAACCCTAATAATCGTCCATGGTAGTTTCGCGTATGGGTGATGAAAACTTGATTAAACAATACAGTTAGCTTTAGAATCAATCAAGGAACATAAATCAAACATTAAAAATTACTAAAAACGCATGAATCATGATGCAAGCATATGGAAAAAATCTTGTACAGGACACGATCGTTCTACCGTTTCTCTGCGTTAGGATGGATGGTTTTGATCTGAAAACCTTCCTTGAAGTCTCAGGAAGGTAATGGAATGGTTATTTGGCCTTTAATCGTACTGGAAGATGGTTTTCAGTTTTGGAATTTTTGTCAAAAAATGCAAGCTTGATTATGGTGTTCTTGCGCAGCTGGGACCTTCTTTGGAATAGGGTTTGCATGAGTATATATGTGTGAATGATTAGGGTTCAATTTTTGGTCCAAAGAATCAATGAATTGATGGAGAGAATATTTGATTTTCCATGCATATATTTTCAATCTTTTTCATGCATATTTGCTTCGAATCATGTCCAATTACCATGAATCTTTCCAAATCTGATCATGCACGAAATCTTGAGGCTATTTCATGTATAAAAGGATTTGATTGCATTGGTTTGGTATTTTCCACATATTTATTTTAATTAAATGAATTATTGGCAATTAAAAATTCAAATAAATAAATAAAAATGATGAAAAACTTCCCTTTGGGCCAAATGGTCGTGAACATGTTTTGGATGATGGATTTTGGAAGAAAATGTGGCCCATTAGCAATTTTAAGACCTTTGAAGCAATGTTGACTTTTCAAAATACCCAAAAGTTTCCCAACTTCCACAAGGCATATCTTGCTCAATTTTTAAGCTTTGCTCATGTTCTTGGACATTTTGGAAAGGTCTCGAAGTCCTCTAACCAATTCCTTTGGTCCCATGTCATTTTGATTTACCAATCTCAAGTTATGGCCTTTGACTTAAAGTCCCTTTTTGTTGACTTTTGAAAATGACCTATAATGTTGAAATTGATAACTTTTTGTGAGAGCATTTCTTGGACTTGAAGTGTGAAGAGGAGTTGTAGGAAATGTCTTTCTCTTCCAAATGAGCTTTGGATGGAATTTTTCTGATAATCCATGTGAAAGTTATGCCTTGGTCAAGTTACAGTTGACTTTTTCAACTGTCCAAATATGGAAACTTTTGCATCTTGAGACTTTTTGAACCAAGCTTTGAAAATCATGATCAAGAATTGATCAAATGATGTTTGTGGCTTCAAAATGGGATGTTGACCAAAAATTTGAACTTTTGACTGTCAAATGACCATTTTGCCCCTACAGTTGACTGTAGGGCAATTAGGGTTTTTGACTGTGCAATTTTATGCTGTAAGTCTTGAAACTTGGCATGAGGATGCTTGACAATGTTTATAAGCATGTGGGACTTGATTGGACCCTTGGAAACTTCATTTTCTTTGTCAGAACCAAAACCCTAGTTTTTGACTGTTAGGAGGCCCTTGAACTGTGCAACCCTTGGGGAATTTTGAAGCTTTGACTTAGCAAATTTTGAAGAATATGGGAGGGCAAATTTTGGGGTACAACACGTGTATCTTGCCAGGGCACGTCTGAAGAGTTTAAAGATTCGATTCCTGTATCCAGCCAGGGCGCATCTACACGAAGAGTTTGAAGATCAACCCCTGTAACAGGCCAGGTAACTATTTTTCTTTCTCAGGTACGCAAGTTCTCGCTAAGGAATCTCCTACGCGATCGACACCTAGATGGCATCTATAAGCCCATCTCCATAACTACCATTACAGTCCCAAATGGCATCCATAAGCCCATTCCTGGCAAGGTTCTGTTACATCTCCAGATGGCATCTATAAGCCCATCCTCCTATCCATCAGTCTCCAAATGGAATCTATAAGCCCATTCCCACATCATCACTGCTGACATTCTACTATGTGAGTGCAAATTTCTGGGCACTCTAGTGTTCAATCATCTTCTACCTTCGGATTACGAAAGGCACGCCAGCCAATCTACATCCTCCAGTCTAAGAAGATTGAACAGGGGCAACTGTTGTACCCCAAAATTTTCCCTCCCATATTCTTCAAATATTTGCCAAGATCAATCTCCAGATGCTTCAAAATCTCTCAAGGGTTGCACAGTCCAATTGCCTCATAACACAGTCAAAATTAGGGTTTTGGTTCTGGCAAAGAAATTGAAGTTTTCAAGGGTCCAATCAAGTCCCACATGCCTAGATACATTGTCAAGCATCCATATGTCAAGTTTCAAGACTCACAGCATCAAATTGCACAGTCAGAAACCCTAATTGCTCCACAGTCAACTGTAGGGGCAAAATGGTCATTTGACAGTCAAAAGTCAAAATTTTTGGTCAACATCTTATTTTGAAGCCACAAACATCATTTGATCAATTCTTGATCATGATTCTCAAAGCATGGCTCAAAAAGTCTCAAGATGCAAAAGTTTCTATTTTTGGACAGTTGAAAAAGTCAACGGCAAATTGACCAGGGCATAACTTTCTCATGGTTCATCAGAAAAATTCCATCCAATGCTCATTTTGAAGATAATGACATTTCCTACAACTCATCTTCACACTCCAAGTCCAATAAATGCTCTCACAAAAAGTTATCAATTTCAACATTATAGGTCATTTTCAAAAGTCAACAAAAAGGCACTTTAAGTCAAAGACCATAACTTGAGATTGGTAAATCAAAATGACATGGGACCAAAGACATTGGTTAGAGGACTTCAAGACCTTTCGAAAATGTCCAAGAACATGATCATAGCTTCAAAATTGAGCAAGATATGCCTTGAAGAAGTTGGGAAAATTTTGGGATTTTTGAAAAGTCAACTTTGCTTCAAAAGCTTCAAAAATGCTAATGGGCCTCAAATTCTTCCTTGAATCATTACCCAAAGCATATGCACGACCCATTAAGCTCAAAGGGATTTATTTTCTTATTTTTAATTAATTAATTGAATTTTTATTCTTATTAATTCATTTAATTAAATTTAATTATGAGAAAAATATCAAATAATGGTTTTAAATCTTTTTGGTGCAGCAAATATGTTCATTATATGCAAGAGATTTAGTGCACCATCTCAAGGGGACAATATCATCCATATTTGGCAAGATTGGCATGGAAAAAAGATTGAAAAAGATATGAGAAAATCAAATCTTCAAATCATCAATTCATGGACCTTGGGCTTGTTTTCTTGACCTAATTTCGTTCATGTACATATGCACAACATAACCTAATGCAAAGGGACACGAAAAACTGCTCAGGAGGCCATAACCAAATTGCAAAATTTCCACCAAAAGTTGAAAACTGAAATCATAGTTACAACACGTTTCAAAGCCTAAAACCTATTCCAAACTCTTGTTGAGACTTCCTTAAACGTGTTGCAATCATTTTCCAGTCTCCATACTCCAAGAATTAGTAGAATAGCATCACGTTTATCACCAACTTTTCCATAATCGTTTCTTAATTTTCATGCATTATTCATGTGTTTTATTTATTGATTTATACTAATAATGATGTGATGAAGCGATTGGTGATAGTTAATTGGACTAACAATGCCTACAGCCAAATCCACCATTGATGAAACCTAGGGTTTCAGAAGCTCTAAAATAGGGCTTTCATGTAGAGGAAAAATTGGACATTGAGACTTATGCCATTGAATCCAGGAGCTCCATACGGATCGAACCAATACCTCGCGCCCTTTTTATATTAATCCAGCTTCTAATCGCTATTTTCTCAGGTTTCGTTTAGTGGGGGTTTAAAACCCCCGTTATTTGTTTGGTATTTACAGGAACAACAAAGAAGAAGCTAGCGTGTCATTATCTGGTTGGAGTATTCAAAATCTGGCGCGTTTTTCTTGTTTCATATCATTAACTTTTGTTTTTATTATAATATTTATGTTCCACTAACATTACAAACACACGCAATGGCTCAGTTGGTGGATGAGTTGTCCTGCAGGCATTGGGACCTGGGTTCGATTCCCAGGTCCCCCCATATGTTCAATAATTTTTGTCTCAATGTATTCCTATGCAGCGTTCAATCAAAGGTTCACCATGCATGCACATGCTAAGGCCTGACAAGTGGCTTCAAGGTCCAATCTGAAGGCTGCAAGATGAGGTCCATGGTACACTCAGTCAACCATCCCACACGCAGGCGTAGAAAGTCAAACAAGGCCTTTGTTTCATGGGCCAAAATGCTTCAATTCACCTCCATAATGGGCCAGACACCCCCCTTGTTTGTATTCTTTTTAATTTTCTTTTCTTTTCTAAATTCTTTTAAATTGTTTTAATTATTTTATTTAATTCACCCAAAATATTTTTTCATAATAAAAAAATCAGAAACTAAAATATGGTTAATTAATATTTAACTCACTATTAATTTATTTTGTAAATAAACTCTAACCATTAATTTAGTAAATTAGGTTTTAAAACTTTAATCTTTTCTTAATAAATAAAAAATATGTAGAAATTAGGTTTTTGACATTTTTATCTTTTTCATAAATTAAACTTTTTCCTCATTATTTCTTACTTATTATTATTATTGTTGATTACTTATTATTTTTGTAAATAAATATGTAAGTAATTAATTAGCGTAAATTAGGTTAACTTGTATATTTTCTTTAATAATTAAAATATTTAGAACTAGGGTTTCATTCTAATTTCAATTTTCCTTATTTTCATAAATACAAAAACCTAAAAAACATTTCTTTTCTTTAATTAAATAATTAATTAGCTTTTAATTCAATTTAATTTCAAAAGGGTCAAAACCCTCGGACATTCGATTCTAATTTCTTTTCGCGCATTTATTTTCTGTTCGAATATTATGTAACTGCTCAAGGCTTGTAATAGTAATTAGGTCTTTTACTTTCCGCATCTTTTACCAAACGGGTCTTTGTAATTTGGCGATGTATAGACCCGCGCCTTGTAATAGCGTAGGATTTATCTTTCCGCATTTAAATTTCCGCACTTTTAAATTCTAATTGCATGAAAGAATGAATGGTTAATTAAAAACAAGCGTAGCTCACAATGATGCATGATCAAAGATAAACTTAACATGGAAATAACACACAAATTCACACACCACTTCTAGGGTACGCCTCACTGTTGCCTTACCTTTGAAACGTGGTCGTCGAGTATAGGACGTTTTAGTAAGTCCTTATGTCCATAATCCAGTTGCCTCGAAACGGTTGCCTCGGATTAAAAAAGGATCAATGGCATAAGGGTAGCTTCTAAGGTGTCCTACTGTTTCTCTGGTGACCACACTGTCCCTACAATCGAATTGACCCGAACACCTCCAACGGTGGTGCTACCTACCTCTCAATGGTGGGATGGCACTACCTTAAGGACATTTACACAGCCTAATTCCTTAGGGTAGGTAGATGACTCGTAGATACTTGCTCTATTCAAAAACAAATCAAAACTCTTTTCACACCGACACTTTCAAAAAAGCTTTCAAAACAATTTTTCAAACACTCTTAAGGACTGATACAAGAGTCATTTTGAAATCTTTAAACGAAACTTTTTTCAAACCCACTCACACTTTGAAAAGCAAACATTTAGAAAACACAATGAGCAAGTATCTAAGAGCCCATGGATAACCATGGATAGAAAGGGTGCTAACACCTTCCCTTTCTATAAATCTACCTCCCGAACCGAGAAACATATCTCATAAGGAATTTTGCTGTGCTTTTGTCCTGTCCATGTTTGGAGAAAATAAAAGACGGTGGCGACTCTTGCTTCCGCGACATTTCGCGAACCAGCGTTAAATAGTCAGTTCTAAATCCACCGATCACACTACCTCCTTGAGTTGAGGAGGAATTCTCACAAGGTTGACTTGGATTCTTTTCCTGCGAAGTGAGTCCATTACCTACAAAACAGGAACAAAGATGAAAATCCAAAATCCTTGAAATGGTTAGTGGATGCATATGATGCTTCATGATATCCATGATGTTATGAACAAGTATATATGTACAAACAAATCACACAAGTTCCTAGTTTCAGGCTTGCATGGGGTTTCATAGGTAAGTACCCTCTTGAAGTTTAGTTGGCTCAACCTGTCCTAGAAATAGTAACCGGGTTCTAAGGAGCTCAATATCACTGGATTGTTTTCTGTGTTCATTGTTTCAGTTTATCCACTTTACTGGCGACCAAAATATTCCAAGAAAACAACCCTCAATGAGTGTAGTATCGAGTATCTACCAACTTCGAACTGCACCAAAGCCGGTCATCTCACTACATCCTAAAAGGCCAAGTTGGTTAAGTAAAGGTTCTAAAAGTCCATTAGTGCTTCATGACATCACTCAGCGGCCTCGTATTCTCTTTGATTAACTCAAAGGCTACCGGTATGCACAAATATGTCGCACTAATATAGCTATTGCTTCAACCATGTCAGTATACCCCGCACAGTTTCCACAACGTATTGCTATTTACCTATGAATGTTTCCCAAATCCGGGTAGAGGATTCAAACCCAAAAAAATAGAACCAAAGTGTAAAGCAATCAAGTCAAGCAAGATAAGAATGTAAAGGTGATCTAAAACCCTAAGGTAACCCCACTTTTAGGATAATTCCCCAGCAGAGTCTCCAGTTCTGTGATGCGGTGGAAGAACTGACTTGAGGTTTTGCGTTTGTGTTCGCAAATGTTGCGGTTTAGCAAGAGTTGCCACCGACTTTTATTTTATCCAAAAGGAAAGGTAAAAAAGCACAGAAAAGACCTTTGAGATTGTTTTTGAGATTGGGGGCTAGATTATGAAAAGGGAAGGTGCTAGCACCCTTTTCATCCATGGTTTTCCATGGGCTCTTAGTTACTTGTTTTAGATCACTTGCTTTTGCTTTTCAATTGTTTGAAATGGTGCTTTTGTGTGTGGTTTTGAAAGTATTTTGAAAAGAGGCCTTTGTTTAGGCAACCTTTGTAATGATTCTTGTTTGAATGTATACAAAGGTGTTTGTCTTTTGAAAAACATTTCAATATTTGAAAGTTTGTTGGGAAATGTTTTGAAATTGTGTTGAAATGTGTGTGATAGTTTGAAAATAGCAAGGATGTTTTGCAAATTGATCAAGTAACTAGGAGTTGTCTACCCTACTCAAAGATATTTCCTACACATTTTTATTCCTTTGACATTGTTGTTTTACCATTGCATTTGGTAAACAACCTTATCTTTGGATGTTAAACGGGACGGGCGTGGGTTATCGTATGACCATGATAACAATATTGCCAAGTATCTTAGCAAGTTTTGAGTGACTAGATCATTTTTGTTTAGGCAACCAAGATAGCGTCATCGAGGGACTATGATCTTTTTATTTTGTTTTGTTTTGCCAAGATACCTAGCATGTATACCATGGCCATTTTAAGGCAACAAAGTGGATGAAACCCTAGGGGTGCTTGTGTGCAATGTGTTGTCATTTTTCATGCATTTTTGTCTTGTGTTTAGTCATGCTATTTGTTTGATTTTTGGTCTTTTGCATACAAAACCCTAGTCTTACTATCATGGTATATGAAAGCGATAAAATTCGTAAAATAAATCTAGACTATTACAACATTATTATGGGAAGGGGGGTACAAGTTTTGAATAGGGGATATTGCACAACATAAAACCCTAAAACTATTACAACCATATTGAATTTATTGTACAAAATAAATAAATAGCAAATATTTAAATATGCAAATAAATGTAAATATGCAAAAGAATGTTTTGTATATTAATTTATGTATGTAAAAAAATAAGTTTATTTATGTCCTAAAAAATAAGAAAATAAAAATTATTATTTTTGAAAAGGGTGAAAACCCTAATTTTTGTGATAATAATGCTTTATATTATTTATTTATTCATTTTTTTGTTTAAGAAAAATAATAATAATATATACAAAAATGTTAAAAATAAATATTGTATGAAAATATTATTTTAAGTATATAATATAATAAAAATAAAATATATAGTATTTTTTAATTATTTACAAGTTTTTTATTTAAGAAAATAAAATATTGTTACTTAATAAACTATTTTTATGTCCAAAAAATAATAAAAATAATATGAGAATTGCAAAAAAAAAAATAAAGAAAATATTTTTATGATTTTTAATGTTTAGGAAAAAATAAATAAAAATCAGAAATGTGAAATATGCAAGAAAATATGAAAAATAAAAGAAATGGGCCAAGGGGGTGCAAGAAGTAAAACAAGGGGTGTCAATAGTCAGACAAGCCAGACCCAGGCCCACTCCCACTTCATCCATGTCCTTCAGACAAAAAAAAATGTGTGCGCCCTTGTTCAAACTGTAACTCCTGCATACGTGCTTAAAAACAAAATCTTGCAACATGAAACTTGTAGCATTTTTAGTCATGATTCCATTGATATAAAAAACTTGACCTAACTCTCAAAGATCATAGAGAATTTTGTCACCCCTAATTTATGACCTAAAATTTTCAGCAAGTTCAACTATCAAATACTCCTAGCTCAGTCAATATAAATGGAAGTTATGCATATGTACAACTCAAGCACATTAAAGACTACATTTTTACTTCACAAACCTAAGCCTAAGGATGTCTAAATAAGGAGATAGAAAGTTGGAAATTACCTTGTTCAGTCAAGTTCGAATATGGCAATGTAGCAACTTTGAATGAGGCCTGAAGTTCTTTTGAGCTTTCTTGATGTTCCCTCAACCTTTCCCAATGCTCAGCTTACTTTGAAATGGCTTGAAACTCCTTGTAGAACTCAACCTGCAAAGCCTCAAAATGAAAATGGTGAAGTGTGAAAATGAAGTTAAAGTTGCAAAGTAAAGGCCTGGACAGTTTAGGTGTGATGTATGGAGTGTGTCTGAAGTGGTTCAAGACAAAACGCACGAGGTAATTTGGTTTTGGCTTGAGTTCTACAGAGCTTGCCCTGTTTTGGACAGAAATGGAGTTTTTGGTGTATTTGGGTGTTTGAGATGTTGTAAACTCGTGCTTTTGGCTTGGTACAGTATGCTGAGGTTGTTTGAAAATGTTACAAGACTTGGTTTTATCAGATTTTCAAGTTGTGGACTTTTTGCAAGCTTACTTGCTTTTGAAGCAAAAGTTGAAATGATAAAAGCCAAGGTTGTACAAGCTAGCTCAAGGTCTGCATAGGGTTTGTGAGCTTTTCCTGAAGTTTGTGGATGTTGTTTGTATCAAGAGATCAGGTCCAATGCTCAAGATAAACAAAAATGCAAAAAGTATGCTTTATGGAAATGGTATTGTCACCTTTATGCCATTTTTGGATTAAACCTTTGTACAAAGCTTCAAAGATCAAATCAATGCCATTAACCATTGTATTTGCATTCAATTTTGGAGTGTAAAAAGGATTAGAACCTGTAATGCAAGTACAAGCATGGTTCAAACTGATTTGCAAGTTGTAACATGGTGCAAAATGCCTTGGACAAAAGTGAGAAATGGCGATTTTCTTTCCTTCGATTCTCCCTAACCATAAATGATCTTGGAGATTTCTTTGACATTTTGGAAAGCTTGTAACATGCTCTACAATACATATTTGAAATTAATTTTGAGATTCCACTTGGAACTAGGTGAAAGGTTGCCATGAAGATAGGTCAAAATCCTGCCTAAACTAGGGCAAAATTTCACTAAGTTAAAAGTTTCATGGACCCTTATTCACAAATCATAACTTGAGATACAAGCATATTTTAGGAAAACTTTATGAATAAAAGTTGTATATTTTATGGAGTACTACAACTTTCATGTTGGGAGTTTCCTTTGAATCCAATTGCATCATGGTGAAAAAGTTGGGGAAAAATAAGAAATTTTCATAACTTAGAAAATTTCTAAGTTATGAAAATTTTGAAACTTAAACCCTAATTTTCAAAATTAGGTTTCTTGGTTAACAAGTTTCATTTTTTGACACATCTTGATGAAAAATGACCCTTGGCACTTGATTTTAACCAAAAAGTCAAAGTTTGACTTTTTAGTGTACAATTAATTTTTGATCAGTTAACTGGAAAATTCATCTGTTAATCCAATGCAATTGAGATCTTTTGAACCTTGTGATTAGGTCAAGATGATTCCATTGAGTCCTTGAAATCATGCTTGAACCCAATTTTCCATTGGTTAGGTGAAAAATCAGAAATTGCCCTTCTACAGTCAAAACCCTAAAAATGACCATTTTGCCCTTTTGATGATATGATCAAATTTTTTGAGGAGTTGTGGTCCAAACTTGATCAAATGGTTCATAAGAATCTATAATGTTGATTTGGATAAAAAATTATGAGGTTTGACTATAAATTGGCCACAATTGACTTTTTCTCCAATACAGCTGATTTTTAGGTCAACTGTCCAATTGACTGGGCAAAATTGTGATTCAAGGCTTGAAACTTGGTATGAGCAATCTTAGGGGTCCAACATGAAGTATGAAAGTCACTTGAGGCATTGGAAGTCCAAAAATCCTTGTGCAAACTCAAACCCTAATTTCAAGTCAACAGTGCAAGGAGATGTCTTGTTAGGAGAATCTTGATAAAAATGAGAGGGAAAATTTTGGGGTACAACAGCGACCTTACTGGGGATATCCCTTTTAGACTCTACTGGGGATGATCTTTCGGAGTCTACTGGGGATATTTTTATACTCCGCTGGGGATGATAAGACTTTTCAGTGTTGATGGTAGATAAACCCTGCTTGGGGAGAATATTATTGATTCATTCACAGTTGGGAGTCTCAGTTGGGGAGAGCTAACACCACTATCCTTCTCTTACTCTATGGTGAATGAATGTACTTTCAATTGTTTCCTCCAGCTAGGTCCATCCCTATACCCGGTGGACAGAGAAACTGTACGGTTTGGACATTTCTCGTTTGCCCCTATTTCTGATATTACAAGTAATCGTCTTTTGTTTCGCATGTAAATTTTTATGAGCAGCAATCAATGTCAAATGCATATATCAAAAAGTGAACAATGGACGTTCTTGCAAAACAAAACATAAAAATAAAAACAATTTGAAATTTCTTTGTGAAAGTGACTTGTATTGATTTTGAAGTTAGCCTGTAAATAGGCGTTTTTTGTACAAGAGGCTGGCGTCCTAGTAAGAGAATGCCACCGAACAAATAGAATTTATACAATTTGTGAAACACAAAGAAAAACAGCTATGTGAACAATCCCACTGGGTTCCAACTCTGCTATTGCCTTTATGTCCTCGAGCATCTCATCACTTTGCTACTTGGTTGAAGGTGGATCAGACTGATTGGTGTCGTCCGAGCTTGATAATTGATACCGAAGTCTGGTTACAAGGTGATCCAATGAGACATAGTGTTACGCTTTGATCCCTAATTTTTGCCTGGACCGCCCTTTCGGGTTTTCAGTCCACCGGGATACCCTTTTTGCCCAAGCCGCCTTTTCAGGTTTTCGACTTGCCGGGTGTACAGTTTTTTCATTTTCATCCCTTATTTTTGCCCAAACCCTTTTGGTTCGCCGGGAAGCCCTTATTTTTGCATAGGCCAGTCAACCTAGCGGGTCTTTGATTATGCGTAGTATTTTTTCACTATGTCTGCATTGACGGGGTGAGGAAGGTCGTCACCATCCATGGTGGTTAGAATCATAGCTCCTCCTGAGAAAATGTTCTTAATCACAAATGTCCCTTCGTAAGTAGGGGTCCATTTGCCCCTGGGATCACCTTGAGGTAGAATGATGCACTTGATCACCAGATCCCCAACTTGATACTCTTGTCGTCTAACTTTCTTGTTAAATGCCTTGATCATTCATTTTTGGTACGTTTGACCATGACAAATAGCAGTAAGTCTCGTTTTGTCGATTAAATTCAGCTGATCAAACCGGGTCTAAATCCAGTCATCTTCTCTCAAACCTGCGTCCATCATAATCTGAAGAGAGGGTATCTGAACTTCAATGGGCAAGACTTCCTTCATGCCATATACCAAGGAATAGGGTGTTGCCCCTGTTGACGTTCGCGCTGAGGTACGGTACCCATGAAGAGCAAACGGTAACATCTCGTGCCAATCTTTGTATGTCACCGTCATCTTCTGCACAATCTTCTTAATGTTCTTATTAGCCGCTTCTATAGCCCCATTCATCTTCGGCCGGTAAGGAGAAGAGTTATGATGTTGTATCTTGAACTGTTTGCAGAGTTCGTTGATCATCTTATTATTGAGATTTGTACCATTGTCCGTAATGATCCTCTCTGGTACACCATATCGACAGATCAGGTTGTGCCGAATAAACCGTGCCACAACGTTCTTGGTTACAGTAGCAAATGAAGTTGCTTCAACCCACTTGGTAAAGTAATCAATTGCTACCAATATGAAACGATTCCCGTTGGATACAGTAGGTCTGATATCACTGATCATGTCGATGCCCCACATTGCAAAAGGCCAAGGAGCTGTCAAGACGTTCAGAGGTACTGGAGGTATGTGTACCTTATCAGCATAAACTTGGCACTTGTTACATGTCCGAGAATGCTGATAACAGTCGGCTTCCATAGTGGACCAATAATATCCTGCCCGAAGGATTTTCTTTGCCATGGTGTGTCCACTGGAGTGAGTTCCGAAAGTACCTTCATGCAACTCTACCATAATCCTTTCTGCTTCGCTCTTATCCACACAACGCAATAAGGTTGAATCGTGGTTACGCTTGTAAAGGATGCCATTACTGATGAAGAACTTCACTGTGAACTTCCTCAGAAACTTCTTATCATTAACAGATGCACCCTCGGGATACCCCTGAGCTTCATGATACCTCTTTACCTCATGAAACTAGGGTTTATCTGTTACCTCTTCAGTCTCAATATCACATTAATGTGAAGGTTCGTCAAACCTCTCAATGGTAATCTGGGGAGCTTCATTGTCCCATTTGACCTTGAGCATAGAAGACATTGTAGCCAGCGCGTCCGCTAATTGATTCTCCTCTCTAGGGAAGTGTTCAAAGGTTATCTCCTCGAAGTGCGGAAGCAACGTCAACACATACTCCTTGTAAGGAATAAGATTAGGGTGTTTCGTATCCAACTCGCCTTTGATCTGACTGATCACTAGAGCGGAATCTCTGAATACACTTAAGAACTTTATCCTTAGGTCAATAGCTGCTCGAAGGCCCATAATGCACGCTTCATACTCCGCCATGTTGTTGGTGCAGTTGAAACATAGTCGAGCGGTGAACGGAGTATGAGAGCCTTCAGGAGATATGATCATAGTGCCAATTCCATTACCCAAAGCGTTTGAAGCTCCATAAAAATACATAGACCATCGGGATCCTTCCTCGGGTCCTTCATCCGGTCCAGGTGTTTCACAGTCGGTCACCAACATAATGTTCTCATCTGGGAATTCAAAGTTCATAGACTGGTAATTGTCCACTGCCTGATGTGCCAAATGATCTGCCAACACACTTCCCTTGATTGCTTTTTGGGTCGTGTATTGAATGTCATACTCGGTCAAGATCATCTGCCATCTTGCTATTCTTCCAGACAAGATAGGCTTCTCGAAGATATACTTGATTGGATCCATCTTTGATATCAATAGAGTAGTGTGAGTCAGCATATACTGTCTCAGCCGGTGAGCAGCCCATGCCAAAGTGCAGCAAGTTTTCTCAAGCAATGAGTATCGGGTCTCGTAGTCGGTAAACTTTTTGCTAAAGTAGTAAATAACATGCTCTTTTCCGCCAGACTCGTCATACTGCCCCAACACGTGCCGCATTGAATTATCGAGTACTGTCAAGTATAGGATCAAGGGTCTCCCTTCAACTGGAGGCATCAGAATAGGTGGCTCTTGGAGATACTCTTTGATCCTTTCGAAAGTGGCCTGACATTCATCGTTCCATCTTACCACTTGATCTTTCTTCAGTAACTTGAAGATTGGCTCACAAGTAGCAGTCAGGTGTGAGATGAATCGGGCAATGTAGCTCAGACGTCCCAGAAAACCTCTGACTTCTTTTTCTGTTCGGGGAGTTGGCATTTCCTGTATAGCCTTCACCTTTGCTGGATCCACTTGAATACCTTTGTCACTTACAACGAAACCCAACAGCTTACCTGATCTCACCCCGAAGGTGCACTTGTTCGGGTTTAACCTCAGCTTGTACAACTTCAACCTGTCAAATAGCTTCTGAAGATAGTCAAGATGTTCTTCCTCGGTCTCGGATCTTGCAATCATATCGTCAACATATACCTCAATCTCATGATGAATCATGTCGTGGAACAAAGCGACCATGGCGCGCTGATACGTTGCCCTAGCATTCTTTAATCCAAAAGGCATGACCTTGTAGTAAAAGGTACCCCATTGAGTAACAAAGGTTGTATTTTCCATATCCTCGGGAGCCATCTTAATCTGATTATAACCGGAGAAACCGTCCATAAAGGAGAAGACCTTATGATGTGCGGTGTTGTCAACCAGAACGTCGATATGAGGCAGAGGGAAATCATCCTTGGGGCTTGCCCTGTTCAGGTCCCTATAGTAAACACACATTCGAACCTTAGCATCCTTCTTTGGCACCGGAACTACGTTGGTAACCCACTGGGGGTAAGAAGTAACTGCTAGAAAACCGGCATCAAACTGTTTCATAACCTCAGTCTTGATTTTCTCATACATCTCTGGGCGCATTCGGCGAACTTTCTGTTTCACTGGAGGACATTCTTCCTTGGCAGGCAAGCGGTGAACCATGATATCAGTATCCAACCCGGGCATATCTTTATAAGACCAGGCAAAGATCTCAACATAGTCACGCAACATCTGAATCAACCGTTGCTTAACACTAGACTCCAGATTTGCACCAATCTTGACCTCTTTCTTGTCTACCTCTGTACCCAGGTTTACTGTTTCCACTGGCTCTTCATGGAGTTGTATAACCCTCTCTTCCTGTAGTAACAATCTAGCAAGTTCACCAAGCACTTCGCAATCATCCTCACCTTCGTCCTCGGCTTGGTTGATCGGACTTTCAAAGTCATAACTGGCAGTAGCAGAGTCGTTATCAGTGGGATCCAGAGTGGATGTAGACCTGTATATGTGAGTGTGTGTAAAATAGCTGTTTTACAAGATAAAAAAGAAAAACAAGGAGCGCAAAATTTGTAATGCAAGAAAACATCCATTGCTTTTATTAATGATATATTGAAATGACACACAATAAACCCTCAAACAGAACCACGGTGTTTCGGGTAAGGCACCGGGCCGTAAAGTTTAAAAATTGTCTGTTACAAATTCGAAACAAAAGTCTATTACTGTGTAATAAAAAAAATTGGTACGAAGTCCTTCGCCGTCCAGTTGCTTAGTCCGCCGTCGGTGGTCGGGTAAATCCAACTATCAAACTCGGACTCTTCATCATCGTCTTCAGTCATATTCACTTCAGGATTAGTAATATGCAGGGGAGGTCTTCCAATCCGCGCATGCCGAACAGCCCTTTGAGCTTCTGCAATGAAACCCAAACCAAACTTGTCAGTCTTATGTGCAAAGTTAGGGAGTTGGCCCCAATTCGCACACCCATCTTTCTCAATAACATCCCGGACATCCTTTAGGGAAGCCATCTTCATTGGAGGATCTTCAGTAACAGTTTCAGTTGACGCCAGTGTCTGGGGAACTTCTTCAAAATGTTGTCACGGGGTATCAATGAACTCCCCATCCATCTCCACATACCGGAAAGAGTTGAGGTGGCTCACCATGTATTCCTCTTCTCCTCGTACCGTAACAATTTTCCCCTTCACTAGGTATTTCAGCATCTGGTGGAGCGTGGAAGTTACTTCCCCAGCTTTATGGATCCACGGGCGACCCAGCAAACAAGAATAAGATGGTCGAATGTCCATCACATAGAATGTAGACGCGAAAATCTGAGAACCAATTTTAACTGGAATATCCACCTCTCCATGTACCATCCTCTTGGACCCGTCAAAGGCCCTAACCACAATGTTGCTTGGCTTCAGCACCAACCCTTCACAATCTAACCAGTCTAACGCTTTCTTGGGTAAAACATTTAACGAGGACCCAGTATCCACCAGCACGTGGGCAAAGTAGTGCCCCTGCACTCGATTGAAACATGCAGAGCGTCATTGTGATTCTTTCCCTTGGCAGTCAAATCTGCGTCGGAGAAACCCAACCCGTTATCATCAGTCAAACTAGCCACACAGTCCTTGAACTGATCAGCTGATGTCTCCTGCGGCACATGCGCAGTTTTCAGGAAAGCAATCAGAGCCTTAGCATGGGCCTCTGAGCATAGCAATAAAGACAACATAGAGATCTTCGACGGGGTTTACCCCAGCTGTTCGACTATGTTGTAGTCGCTTTTCTTGATGATCTTTAAAATTTCCTCAATCTCCTGTCTAGAGGCTTCAACAATAATCTTCCTCGGTGCCTCCGTCTGGGCAGGCCCACCGGTGATCCCTTTGCCCCGAGTATCAGATGACTCGGCGACAAGGGTAAGGATTGGAATATGAACAGGGACAATAGCAGATGTACTGGAAGGTGTAATAACAACAGGCTTCTGGACAATTGGTGGGGAGATTTCAGGGGAGAAAAGTCTTCCGCTTTGGGTGACTTTACTAGATCCAACAATACTGTTGACATCAGTATCAGCCTCTTCATTCTTCAAGTCTTGTTTGACCCCGTGATAATACACATCATCCCCATAGTGCCATAGGACAGCCTTATCCGACGTGTAAGGGATAGGTCCAGGAACAGTAATGATCAATGGGGAAATTCTCAGAACAGATGTAATTCTAACATGCTTTCTCGAGGAAGCCTTGGAAGAATTGGCGAAAATGGTAATTATGGAAACTTCTTCAATAGGAATCAAAGGAACAAAAGTTTTCTCGAACAAGATTTCTTTATTATCCATCAGGCGTTGGACACCTGACTTCAATAGATGGAAACCAGTAGGTAGGACGGAACATAGGTGGAAACCTTCGCCACAACCCGGAAATAAACTGGCTAACAGAAGGTCCTTCTTCACAGTCATCAACGGAGTAGAAATGTCTTTCACGGAAGTTATGAACGAGTCATCATCCACAACATTCACTCCATGCTTGGGCATAGGAGCAGTCATGGCATTAGGCTTTTCTGGCGCTTCAAACTCAATCTCCTTAGCATCAATCAGATCCTGCACTTTATTCGTCAAAGCCCAGCAGTTATTGGTATCATGCCCTGGGCTATCAGAGTGATAAGCATAGCGGGTGTTTGGATTATGCAACGGTGATGTGGTGTTGGGATTCTTTGGAGCCTCCTTCGGAATCACCAAGTTGGTCTTCAACAATTGCGGCAGAATTTGAGATAAAGTCATACTGATCTGAGTAAACTGTCTTTGCGGTCTCTCTGCTCTTTGCTGATTGTTGCATTGTGGGGTAACAGTTGGTCTTGATATAACCACCGTGTTAACTGCTTGGCGGCGCTCAGGTCGATTTTGGCTCCTCGAGCTGTAAACTGCATTGGACTCCTTCTTGAAAGGCTTCTTCTCTGTGCTTGACGAAGCACCCTTCTGTATTTTGCCGCTCTTGATACCGGCTTCAACTCTCTCCCCAGTCATAATCAACTCAGTGAAACCATACGATGAACTTCCGATTAAACGATTGAAATACGGACTAGACAAAGTCCCCAAAAACATATCCACCAACTCCCTATCAGCCAGAGGGGGTTGTACTCTTCCTACAAGATCTCTCCACTTCTGAGCGTAGTCCTTAAAACCTTCGCTCGCACCCTGTTTACCGTGAAAAATGGTAAACAACTGCTGATCTTCCAAAAGGTAACTTATTTGGTGACTCGCAGGATCGATCATATTGATCCTAAGACATGGCTGATTTTTATCGTTTAAACGCTTTAAAATAGAGAGTTTCGACTAATACTAATGGTGATTAACGCAAGTAAGGTAGAGACACTTTAAGTAAATTGCATGGAGAAAATCTTGATAACGTAAATAAAAGCATTAAAGGCTTGTTAAATAAATGACTTTGACTGAGATAAATAAGTGAAAGTGATAAATTGCTTGAATGTAAAAGATTTCGATTAAGGTAAATGGTGTTTCACACATACATTCTCAATGATTCTTTCTCTCACGCTGGGTACTTGAATCTAAATGAGTGACTTGTATACAATGATGAACACCCTTAATAACTACGTGAACACTTAGTATTTATACTAAAAATCCTAAGTAACTACTGGGCAGTTACATCGCTTCGTGGTGACACCACATGGCACGTTCACAACCCTCGACGCCTACTTCCATGCCACGTTGCGCTTGGTAACTGTTGGGAACCGTTTTCCCTCCAACAATTCGAAATTCAAACCGTTCAATCTTGGGCATCAGGGACCTTGGTCGAAAGGTTGCTCCTTCGACGTTGAAAATAACATGATTCCAACTTAGAGAAATTTCTCTAAGTATCTTGTCATTCTTTGATAAGCCTTCGATGTGATCAGTTGATCGAAGCCTTCTTGTGTAGGAAACTCTTCTAACTCATAATTAATTATCTATATGATAATAGAACGTGGGTGTCGAATTTAGGAGCCAACAAATTTCCCCCCAAGAATGTCTTATTTCGACGCTTAGAAGAAAGAGGCATTCTTTGATATTCCATACGACACATGTCCTTCACTCTCAGCCACAAATTAGTTTGTGCGCTTTTCGTCTCCTACCAACCATCTGAAAATCTCAAAAAATCATCATTTCAACTTTTCCCAAGATGTCACTTCAGTAAGGCACTTCGCACGCACGATGGCCTTTCATACGCTGTCATCATGACCATTCTCTGAAATCAAGGAAGCATGCTGCAACGTTTCCGTTTTTCAGAACAGTTACAGCGCCAATGCGTGTCACGTGACCCACTCCCGTCTGTGGCATTAAATGACCTCGAGCCCTGTGATTTTCCAATCACTATAAATAGCACTAAGTGCTTCATTTGGACTCTTTACGCTTTCTCGCATCCAAACCTTCGATCAAATGAAATCTTCTGCAAACAGCCCTTTGCTTCTTCCTCTCCAAACCCAGTAATCTTTATTCTTCATTCACCCTCATTTAAAGCAAAAATGGCTTCACGTACTCGTGCTCCCAATGCCCCAAGAGCTAGCATTCTCTCCAAGACTGCTCAACCAGAAACCTTCTCAACTGCTCCGGTAGTTAATTCTATGGGAATGCGAAGGGTTCCTGAACCCATGGGTGATGCTGAGCAAAAAACCTATGGCTCTCAATTGCTGATTCCCGTTGGGTATTCCAACCAGGTATTTGCCATGTCAGGCCCTCTTTCAACATGCATTACTGACCCCACAAAATTTGAGGGTTTCTTCCCCGCGCATGAGGCACTCAAACCCATTGGGTGCTCAAACAAGGCGAAAGGTGATACTGAAGATCCTGCGAAAGAGAAAATAGATCTTCGGTTTTTTAACAGGGGGGTTAGGGATTTTCGATCTAGCCCTAGCCTTACACCAGAATATACCGCTTGGCTCAACAAGATGGAGGAGTGCCAAGCTTTGATTTGCTTGCTGTTTCTCTAGAGATTTCAAGCTTCATCTTGGAGTTATACTCCATTATTGACCAAGCCTCTGCGGATTACAATTGTCGAAGGGGGTTCAACAACAAACTCGAAACGCTGCATGGCAAGAGTTCTTCTGCTTGGACTGAAGTAGCTGAATCGACCTCTCGAATTAAAGAGTTATCGAAACAGAGAACGCCCAAGCAACAGGAAATCGAAGCCATCGATTAGGATAATGCCTCTATACGGGCGCAGATCGAGGAGTTGGAAGACAGGTTAAATGCTAATACTAAGCGCAAGGAAGAACTTCTTTCGACTGTTTCAGACATGGAGAGCCAAGAGGAAGTTGCTCGAGGCCTAGAGTTCGCTGAAAGGGCCCAGGCTCTAGATGACCAGATTGCCAAAATCTCTCAGGCGAATGCCTTGTGCAACAAACGACTGGAGTTACAGCGAGCAAAATATCTTCGTCTCAAAGCTTCCGTCCCTTTTTAATTTGCTTTGTACTTCATTGACCATGTACTCGAATATTCTGTAATTTTTGTAGCCATTTTGGCTTATCAATGTTATTTTCCATTTTGGCTTTATTGTTAACTTAATCATTAATTGTTATTTATTTTGATCTCTTGGAGCATAGGTTTATATTTTTTCAAATATTTGTCGTTTACTCTCAAGAGTCTTTTATCTTCGCTTAACTCTTCGACCTCATATGCTCCACCAGAAAAAGTTTGAATAATTTTGAAGGGTCCTTCCCATTTGGGTGACCATTTTCCCATGCTTCGATCTTTTCGATCCATGGGAAGAATTACCTTCCAAACTAGTTCTTCAGGCGAGAATGCCTTAGGTTTTACTTTCTTATTGTAAGAGTCTTCCACTTTTTTCTTCTGAATTCTCAGTAGGTCGAGAGCTCGTAGTCTTTCTTCGTCTAAATCTACCAATTAGTCTAACATCTTATCCCAATAAACCTCAGGGGGAATGTCTTGATGTCTTTGAACCCTTGCTGATTGAAGACAAATTTCTGCTGGAAGTACTGCGTCATGACCGTAAGTTAGCCGATATGGTGTTGTACCTGTGGCTTCCTTTGGGGATGTTCGACAAGCCCACAAGATCTGGTCTAACGTTTTATGCCAATTTTTTGGCTTCTTTCCTACATGCTTTTTTATCAGGCCAATCACTATTTTATTCGCCGCTTTGACTTGACCATTTGCCTGCGCGTAATAAGGCGTTGATGTTAGGAGTCTGAAGCCTGTTTCTTATGCGAATTCATGCATCTTTCGACCAGTGAACACTGACCCTTGATCAGTTGTTATAGTCTCAGGGATTCCAAATCTGTAGATAATGTTCTTTTGAATAAATTCAATGACATTTTCTCGGTCTGCGTTGATTAAAGGGATAGCTTCGATCCATTTAGTGAAATAATCAATGCCTACCAGTATATACTTATGGCTCTTCGATGATGCTGGTTGAATCTCTCTAATAAGATCGAACGCCCATCCTCTAAAAGGCCAATGTTTCACTATTGAGTGAAGCTCGCTTGCTGGTACATGTTGGATACCAGTATGGACTTGGCATTCCTGGCAACCCTTCGCGAACTCGACACAATCTTTCAAGATAGTGGGCCAATATAGTCCTTGTCGAAACAACAACCATTTCATCTTATGACCTACTTGGTGAGCCCCACATGCTCCAGCATGCATAGTCGAAAGGGCTATATATGCTTCGGTTTCGCTTAAGCATTTTAATAATACCCCTTCAGGCGTCTTTTTAAACAACTCATTCCCCATGAGTACGTAACTTAACGCGCTATATTTTATTTTTCGTTCTGTCAAAGCTGCTAGATTTTGTAGATAATATACAATGGTTTCCTCCAATCTTGCTCCGATAAATTGTCTATGAACGAAATTTCGAAATCCCTTTGATCGGCATATCCTAGTCTTGTCGATTCCAAATCAGTTGGAGACAAGTTGGTTGCTGTCATTTTTTCTCGGACTTTGATTGCTCTTTGTAATCTCGTTTTTGAAATCCTATACCCAGATGCAATTTGTGCCAAATCATTGGCTATTTGGTTTTCCAATCTAGGTATGTGTCGAATATTAACCACTTCGAATTTTTTCAATAAACGATTTGCTATCACAAAGTACATAATGAGATTTTCTCTTATACATTTGTACTCTTTTGTGATTTGCTTAATGACTAACTCTGAGTCTCCCATTATTTCGACTCGAGTTGCCCCCAATTCCAACAATATTTCAAGGCCAGTAATTAGAGCTTCATATTCAGCCTCATTGTTCGAACAAGTACCTTTTATCTTGTACTTGAATGTTATTGGAATTTTTTCTGGAGAAATAATTAAGACCCCTACTCCCGTTCCATCTTTATGGCTGGAACCATCAAAGTAAAATTTCCAAGTTTCTATCTCCAAGTAATTTATATTTTTTACCTGAATTGAGTGGTCGACTATAAAGTCTGCTACCACTTGTCCTTTTACTGCCTTGAGAGGCACAAAGGTTAACGAATACTCAGTTAATGCTAGCGCCCACTTGCCAATTCGACTGTGCAAGATGGGTTTCGACAACATGTATTTGAAAACATCAAAATGGGACGAAACATACACATCAACTGGTTTTATATATTGTTTGAGCTTTGTACAAGAGAAATAAAGACATAGACATAATTTTTCAACTTCGCTATATCTAGTTTCTGCATCGTTCAAAACTCTGCTAAGGTAGTAAATGGGTCTTTCGACTCCATTTTCATCCTCTTGGGCTAACATGCTTCCCAAAGTTTTGTCAGATGCAGCTATGTACAATCTCATACTCCTATTTCTAGAAGGAGGCACCAAAATAGGTGGATTGGTGAGGTACCCTTTGATCTTGTCGAAGGCTTCTTGTTGCTCTTTCCCCCACTCGAACCCTTCCTTATTTAATCGAAGTAAGGGTGAGAAAGCTTGCGCTTTTCCACTTAGGTTAGATATAAATCTCCTTAAGAAGTTTATCTTACCCAGCAGAGATTGCAGTTCCTTCTTGTTCGTTGGCGCTTTCGCTTCCAAGATTGCCTTCATCTTGTTCTGGTTGATTTCAATTCCTTTCTTGTGGACGACGAAGCCCAAGAAATCTCCAGCTTTCACACATAACGCATACTTCAAAGGGTTCATCTTCAGACCATGATTTCTCATTCTTTCGAATGATTGTCGAAGGTGGTCTATATGGTTCTTCCTAGAAACAGATTTTACAACAATATCGTCAATATATACTTGCATGAAAGTGTTAATAAAATCATGGAAGATAGAGTTCATTGCTCGTTGATATGTTGCCCCAGCGTTTTTTAGGCCAAAAGGCATTACTACCCATTCGTAAGTGCCTAAGGCCCCAGGGCATCGAAAAGCTATTTTCGACACATCTTCTTCAGCAATGAAAATTTGATTGTATCCTGAGTAATCGTCGAGCATGCTCAGGTACTCGTGGCCAGCGGCAGAGTCGACAAGCATTTCTGCCACAGGTATAGGATATTCATATTTGGGTGTTGCGGCATTCAGATCTCTAAAATCTATGCACACCCTCAATGTACCATTTTTCTTAATAACTGGCACAATGTTTGCAATCCATTCGACGTACCTCGTAGTTTGTATGAATTTGCACTTCAGCAGTCTTTCGACTTCCGTTTTGATCTTCGACAGTATTTCTGGAGCGAAGCGTCTTGGAGTTTGTTTGACAGGATTTTTCCCAGGTTTGATTGGCAACTGAAGTTCTACCAATCTTTTGTCGAGACCAGGCATCTCGTCGTAATCCCATGCAAAGCAGTCCTTGAACTCCTTCAGTAATTGGATCACTTTGACCCTGAGCTCTGGGTCTATTTTGGCACTGATGTAAGTGGGTCTTTTATCTAACCCTTCGCCCAAGTCGATTTCTTCTAAAGGATCCTGTGCTAACATTTTGATGTTGTTTGCCAGGGGGTCCTTTTTGAAACCCAAAGGCTCATCGTCGTAGATGGCGTCGAGCCTCTGTTCCTGCATTCCTTCTGTCGAGATATCGGGAGGTTCTGGGTCAAAATATTTTCCAGGACCTATATCTGGTGGCTCTGGGTCGAAATCTTTTCCAGGACCTGCAGAAGGTAGTACTTGGTCATTGGCCTTGGTGGCCATATATTTTACTTCGGCTTCGAGAGCCGCTATCATTTTTGTTTCGGCTATGTAAGCCGAAATTCGCTGTAACGCTTGCGACTCAGTCATTATCACTGAATTCGCTTCCCCAACCAGTTGGTTGGATGTCAGTTAGCCCACTGAAATCAATGTGAGACAAGTCTTCTTTATCCCATTGAAACCCATGATCAGGATGCAGGTACAAGGAACAAAAAGCATTTGACGCTGGCGCCATGTCGAAGTCAGGTGCTGGACATGGCCCAATGTGAGCCAAATTTTTGTCGAAGTCAGCTCTCCCTAGGTGATTAACTTCGCCTAAGTAGTAGCTCTGATCTGCTTCTATATTATCGACAATACCATCGGGACGCCATAATATCACCCTTTGGTGCATCGACGATGGTACTGCTCCGACACCATGTATCCATTCTCGGCCTAACAGTAGGTTGTAATTTGGTTTAGTCGATATAACCATGAACATGGTTGGTCGAAGGATGGATCCCACTTTGAAGTCTAGTTGAATCACACCCATGGTGGTCCCTATTCCGCCTTCGTAGTTCGATAGGACCATATTATGAGGCTTAATGTCTTCATCATTCTTGCCTACTTTTCTTAGCATGAAGTGGGGAATTATGTTGATAGTCTCCCCACAGTCCACCAAGATTTTGTTTACAGTGGCCTCTTTGAGCTTTTCCCTTATGAATAAAGGCTTGAGGTGACTTTTCATCGCCTCAGTTGGTGGTTCAAAGAAACCATTTTGCTCTTCAGTGCAGCCATTACCCATGACAAAGTAGCATACTGGCCTATGTTTGGCCATCTCTTGTTCGACTTCCCAGTCGTTTGCTTCGACTTCCATTTGGCGGTCGAATTCTCTTGGCAAGACCGAAACTATATTTATCATGATGTCTAATGTGTCGTCGGACTCGGAGCTATCCTCGTCACCAGCTTCGTCTTGATCAGGCCATACCAATCTATTGGCCACTGGTTTCCTCTCCAAAGGCTTTCTTTGCTTTCGCTGGGGGACATTTGAGCTCGACTCTAGTTTTGGTTCATTGGCAGCCTCTCTCTCAGCCTTGCGCCGCCTTTGGTACCTTCTCCACTGGGATCGAGACATTGGGTTCTTTCCCTTGTAGTTACTCGATACTTGAGCAATTTTGGTGGCACCTACATGAGGTTCTTTCTTGAGTGTCAAAGATGAACCTCTTGGCACTTTAAAGGAATGCCACCTTTCTTTGTTGGGTCTCTTTCGACTCGATGTTTTGAGCCATGTATCGAATGGCACATTGGTTGGAGGCCTGAAAGTTAGTCGCCTCTTTTCCTGACTTGAATCCTTTTGATAGGTTCTTCTAGGATCGTGTCGAACATCAGAGCCTGCACTTGTTTGGGCATTTCTGCTCCATTTTTTGTTTGCTGCTCTCACACCTTCGATGTGTTCAACAGCTTTCTTGTCAAAAATAGAGCTGCATCGAGGACACAACATTACTTCTGATTTTTTCTTCTGGCATCGTTGCAAGAATTCTGCCAGATTTTTGTTCTCTCGGGGGAACGCTATTCTGTTTGCTTGCTCTTGCCTGATGGCTTCCTCTGAAACTTTTGATTCAGAGATTTCGACCATGTTGACATTCATGTTGTTTTTAGTAGCAAGAGTCATTTGCTTCATTTGAGCCTCCAGGTCTTTTGTTTGGCCTTGCACCGCAGCCAAGTAAGAAGTGGGTTTAGTTCCACATTTTGAGACTCCACTTGTTTCCAGTTTTGGGCCCTCAGCGGCCTTTTGGACTGCTTTGATTGTTTTTCTAGAAAGGTTCCCAGAAAAACTGCCAAATATTGGCATATTAATATTATCTTTGGTGACTTTGACCATAGTTATCCCTGGCCTTTTCACCTGACTCCTGGAAGCTTCGATCACATTTACCCCTGAGGGTTCAGCATAGTGGGCTTCCGCCTGCAAAGGGCTCGAATCCACATTCATGGGGGCCTTGTCAGCGAACTTCAGCCTTCCTTCTTTGATAGCATTTTGCACGAGATCCCTGAAAAGAAAACGTTGAGATGTTTTATGGCCCAGAAAGTTATGATATTTACAATAGCCTATTTTCTTTCTTTGATCAAGAGGAGGCACTTTTACCCCTGAGGGTATTATCATTTGGCCATCTTTTACAAGTAAATCAAAAATTTCATCACATTTCGTAATATCGAAACTGTAAGTCTTTTTAGGGAACCTATCATTGGCCTTTTCAGACTCAGTGGGGTTTTTTCCACTTGAGGGGACTAGTAATTTACAAGAGTATGGTGGCCCTCATTTTAACTCAGCTAAATCGACCTCACTCTCCTCGACGGTTATAAGTTCGTTGAATGTTTCTGGATCTTCATCGTCCATTTCGACATATGCTATCTTTTCTCTTTTATGAGTTTGCGTCGCCCTAGCTTTTTCAGCTTTAAGGTGTTCTACCTGTCGAACCCTATCGGCCAATTGGGCCATGTCCCTCGGGTACTGAGTGTCTAATTTCTTCCTAATGGAGTAATCTAGACCTCCAGCGGCTATTTCGACTAACTCGTGCTCTGGCACTTGCGTAAATCATCTTGCCTTGAGCAATCTAAACCTATTTTGGTATTCGTCTATAGGCTCAGTGAATCTCCTCTTTACACTAGCCAACTCTTTCAAGCTTATCTTGGTTTGTCCCATGTAGAATTGCTCAAGGAACAATTTCTCCAACTGGGTCCAATGGTTGATCTAATTGGGGGGGGGGGGGGGGGGAGAGTTGTGAACCAAGTAAACGCATTCTTTGTTAGGTAACTTGGGAAATACTTAATCCTTAGGTTCTCATTGTTTGAGATTTATCCCGCTTCGATTAAATATCTTTCCACATGTTCGACAGTGGATTCTGTCGTGTCCCCTGAAAACTTAGTGAACTTAGGGACTTTGCATCTAGGAGGCAAGTCCGTTTGTAACACATATTCCGACAGCGGGGATGTGAAGTTGGGCCTACAGAAGCCCGTATTCATCCCGTTTTTCATCATGATTCTTTCAATCATGGTTGTCAAGTTATTCTCCAAACCAACATTCTGGTATTGGATTTGCTGAACTACTTCGTCAGCGTTTTGGTTTCTATTAACCATCCTTATTTCCGGGGCTACGACTCACGGCTCTTCGACCCCGGGTTGTTCCATTTGTACCCTAAGGTTCTCTTCGACAGTCTGCTGGACTTGGTTAATAGTGGTTTCTTCCTCTAGAAGTATGCCTTGGTTTCCCCTTATTTGTGCACTTTGGGGCTGTCGAATGGGTTGGGGTACCCCAAAAAAGTCAGCCAGACGCGACATTTGCACTGTCATTTGCTGATTCGACTGGGTGGTATTCTGTATTATAGGATTTAGCACTGTACTTAAAGTTTGCGCCAACATTTGAACCATGTCGTGGTTGCTTTCGGCCATTTGCTGCCTCAAGACTGCTGTCGAGGCATTCGTAAGGCCAGGCATTACATGGGACGTTCCTCCTAAGAGTTGGTTCCTACCCATGTTCGCCATACCAACTCCAAAGCCTTGGAGTGGCGAAGAGGCGCTCACTAAAGGTTCTGAAAAGGTGGACGTAGCGTTCGTCAGGCTAGTCAATTCAGAAGTTGGCATGTCGTAGTGTGGTTCTCGATTTAACCAGACTGTCGAAAAACCTGGGGGAACATATGGTCTGGTTCCTTGGTTTCCCCTTGGTGGGGGAGTTCCCAAAGGCATTCTGGGGCCTGTAAATGAACGTATTGGCCCCGTTTGTGTAACCGTTACTGCTGGCGTTGAACCAACGGTTATCACTTCGCTTATGGTTGGGATAACCGTCGCTCCCACGTTTGTTTGTGGGTTTTCTCCATTGTTTGGCGGATTCTCCATTTCTCTACTTCTTCTCCTAGTATTGGTTTCGTTGGTGTATATTCTACCACTTCTCAATAACATGCAATACTCTCGAAAAAGGAGTATATTTTATAAAAAACGATTAAACTCGTAAAATAAACACAAGGTCCCACCAGGTGTTCCAATTTGTTTACCGTGAAAAATGGTAAACAACCGCTGATCTTCCAAAAGGTAACTTATTTGGTGACTCGCAGGATCAATCAGATTGATCCTAAGACATGGCTGATTTTTATCGTTTAAACGCTTTAAAATAGAGAGTTTCGACTAATCCTAATGGTGATTAACGCAAGTAAGGTAGAGACACTTTAAGTAAATTGCATGGAGAAAAGCTTGATAAAGTAAATAAAAGCATTAAAGGCTTGTTAAATAAATGACTTCGACTGAGATAAATAAGTGAAAGCGATAAATTGCTTGAATGTAAGAGATTTCGATTAAGGTAAATGGTGTTTCACACATACATTCTCAATGATTCTTTCTCTCACGCTGGGTACTTGAATCTAAATGAGTGACTTGTATACAATGATGAACACCCTTAATAACTACGTGAACAGTTAGTATTTATACTAAAAATACTAAGTAACTGTTGGGAAGTTACATCGCTTCGTGGTGACACCACATGGCACGTTCACAACCCTCGACGCCTACTTCCACACCACGTTGCGCTTGGTAACTGCTGGGAACCGTTTTCCCTCCAACAATTCGAAATTCAAACCGTTCGATCTTGGGCATCAGGGACCTTGGCCGAAAGGTTGCTCCTTCGACGTTGAAAACAACATGATTCCAACTTAGAGAAATTTCTCTAAGTATCTTGTCATTATTTGATAAGCCTTCGATGTGATCAGCTGATCGAAGCCTTCTTGTGTAGGAAACTCTTCTAACTCATAATTAATTATCTATATGATAATAGAACGTGGGTGTCGAATTTAGGAGCCAACACACCCATAGACATACCCTAAAGTTAGGTACGCGTGGGAGTAAGGTCGGCATTATATTGGTACTGCTTGTAAAAGGCAGCAGCAAGGCCTCCCAATTACGGATGTTAGCTCCTTCTAGCTGATAGAACCACTCAAGTTGAGTCCCTCAAAGACTATCTTGAAAGAAATGAATCCAGAGATTCCTGTCAGCAGTATATGGTTGAATCTTTCTAACATATGAACGGAGGTATAGCTTTGGGCATGAGACCCCGTCGTATTTAGCAAAGACTGGCGCTTTGAACTTGTGGGGAATCACCACCCCAGATGCTAGACCCAAATCACCAAAGTCCAATCCCGGTATCTTATGGATCTCCAACGCACTTAACCGCTCTTCAAGTTGTTTATACCTGTCCTCAGCAGGAGGATATTGGTCTTCATCAAAGTCAGTCTTGTTGTCAGAAACCACAGGGCTAGGAGCCCTCCTTTCTTCTTGGTTCTCCCCCCCTCCAGATGAGTGGGACAGATCAACTTCGTCTCGCAACCTGTTTCCAAACCTGTGACCCATGTTCAGGAGGACTGTCTTCTTCTTCTTCTTCTTCTTCTTCTTATCCTTCAAGATAAGAGTCTTCAGATCTTTTTGCCCCTTGGCCAGGTTCATGAACATTTCCTGTAACTGAGAATTTTGAGCTTGAAGAGCCTTAATAGCTTGATCAGTGGATGTTTCAGCAGACATGATGCTGAAATAAACAGCGAAGAAGATAAGAGACCTGTAAGGGTACCTGTTATGAGGTGCATGGGAATGGAATGCGTATGATATGATTTCAAAGACTTTAGGGATTCAAATTCGTAAACCAAAATGAAACACACTTTTATTAGATTAAAAACTTGAAACAATGCTTGACAAATGCCTTTAAGGCGTTACAAAGGGAAAAACTGAAAAGTAAATCAAAACTAGAAATAGAAAAAGACACCAGCGCTCCCATGGTCGTTTTCCGTTGGTGCTGACATAATCGTAGAGGACCTTCTCATTCTCAAGCTGCCTTGTAAGCTTTAGGATCTTCCGTTCTTGCTCATGATACTTTTCTCTGTAAGTATCTCGTTCTTCTCTCAACTAGATCCACGATCTCTTTAATGCCCCAATGTTAGTAGGCATGTATGGATGGAGGACAGTATGAGGAACCCCTTCTTCATCAGCACTCTCAACAATTACCGGTAAGACAACTTCGTATGGTATCCCTAGCTTTTGGGCACGGGCCCGAACCCACCAGAGATATGGTTCCATCGGAAGAGAAGTCTCCAATCCTAGCTCATGCGAATCAGACCTGTTAACCCTATTCCAGGCTCGTATAAACCTGCGGCGATGTCCCTCACTATCCCCTTGGAAGTCAAAGACAATGCTCAGAATCAGCAACTCATGAGGACCGTCCTTTCGAGCTCGCCCAAATTATCGTAAGGCCAGACAAGGATTATAGGTTATTTCTCCCCTAATTCCAAGTAAAGGAACATTGGGGTATTCTTCGCACCGGTCAATAATAGCCACTTCTTCCATGTCTTTCATGCTTCAGATGATGTCCGTATGAGCAAGGGACATGATCCTGTAGGCCCAACCCATACCTTCCTTGTTCTTCAAAACAGATTTGGGGAGGTGAGAAATAAACCACCTCACCAGCAATGGTGCACAACACATAAGGGTTCCCTATTTCCGAGCAGTACGGGCATAAAGAGCATGCAGAATGTCACCTAAAAGAGTAGGCACTGGATTACAGGACATGAAGATCTTCACGGTGTTCACGTCGACAAAAGAATATGAATTAGGAAACAGAACCAGGCCATATATGAGAAGTGCTAGGATATCTTCAAATGCTTGAAAGTCTAAACTGTCCCAAAATTGATTAGCCTGATCAACCAAGAACTTAGCCAAGAAACCTTTTGTCCCACTCCGAGTCTCCCAGTTAGACATTACCTCAGCCTTTGTCATATGTAGGGCTATGGTAACATCCTCTGGCCTAAGAGCTATCTCCCAACCTGTAAATGGCGTCTGTTTTAGAATAGAAATACCAAGTAAATCAGAGAACTCTTCCAAAGTAGGGACCAACTGATAGTCCGGGAAGGTGAAGCAGTGGTGAAATGGGTCAAAGAACTGGCACAAAACACTCACCATCTGCTCATCCATCTTAGAAGTGACCAAACCAAGGAGGTGACCATGTCTTCTGACAAAGGAAGAAGTATATGGAACTTTAGAACAAAGATGAATCCCCTCGGTCTTTGAAATGGGTTAGCCTAATGAAATATGCATGCAATGTCATGATGCATGATGTTATGATAGAAACACACCACAAGTATTCACAGATAGAAAACATGGTAAGGGCAAACAAGTCACACAGTAGCCCTTAGATTTCAGGCTGGCATAGAGTTTAGGTATTACCCTCTTTCAGTTTAGTTGGTTCAACCTGTCCTAGTAATAGTAATCGGGTTCTAGAGGATCTCAATATCACTGACCACCCCCGATCGGTCATAATTCCAGTTTAGAAACCTTTTCTTGCGGTCGGAATCATTGCGAGAGTTTGGTCTCAATGAGTGTAGCATACTGCTACTTTTCTATGGCCAAGTCGGTCAATTATAGGGAATTTGTTTTATTAATAACCATGTATTAAAAAAATATTTCGTAAATAACCGGGTTTCGGAAAAAATTACGCAAATAACCATGTTTGAGATGGCTCCACAAAGGAGGAGCCATCTCAATTGGCGCATGCACCTCCTTTTTTAAGGGAGGCGCCATCTCACTTGGCGCCTAAGTGCTTAGGGCATGCCCTAAGCCAAGTGAGATGGCGCCTATGTATAAATTTAGGGCAAAAAAAAATTTTTTTTATTTTTTTTCCTGTGCGTTGCCTATTGGACAGAGATCAACAAAATGGACTTTTTATTTAAAAAAAATAATTACATTCAACTGTATTACATTAAAAGAACAGTAAAAAAAATGGATACAAAAAATACTGGGAAAAAAAAAGATACATCAGTGATCCCCCGGAACCCGGTAATGACCCCCGGTTCCGCATCCCCGTCCTCGCCTTTCTCTTGCTGGGTGCCGTCGCGTTTCCTGCTGCGGCAAGGTCGATGGCCCAGCGAAGTCAATGCGATCCGAATCCATCAAATCAGTAAGATCTCCATATCTCGAAGATCTGCTCTGGTACAGTCGGTTACCCATACCCTCAAAGTTTGGTCGTGTTGGCGGTGGGTGGGGTTCCATGGTTGGTCGGTAGCATTGGTCGTCTGAGTATGGGGGGTAGAAAGGAAATGGATCTTGGGGTGTTTGGTATTGTGGATGTTGGGTTGTTTGGTGATATGGTGGTTGATGGTAGGTTTGGTCGGCTTGGTCATAATCTTCTGACATTCCCATATCAGGGCTAAGGAAGGATGTTGAGGGCGCCATATTGGGATATGTGGAAGACTGAAATTGTGTCTGGGGTATGTGGGTGTGCTGGTATTGGGGTTGGTATTGTGGTTGGGTTTGAGGCATATCCGGGTATTGGTAGTTTGGTGGTGATTGTGGTTGGTAGTACAGCATTTGATTGTAGTTGTGTTGTGGTGGGGAATGTAGTTGTGTGTTTGTTGGTCTGTTTCTTCTTGGGGGTTGGTTTGAGGTTGATGGATTTTGGGTTTATTGATGGGGAATCGAGGGTTGTGCCCATTGTGTGTGTGGGTCAACCAAGTACCTCGGATGAGACACGTGCATTTCTGGGTTACTAACCGACCTGTACCACGACATATATTGATCAGTGTTTCGCATGTTACCTTGAGTAAGGAAAACCGGGGATTGCAAGATGTAGCGGTGACGCCTTTGCCACATTTTACACCATTCCGGAGCAAAGTCTTTCCAGTTGGTAAGACCCCACTGGGCGTCGACCTTTTTAAGATGCCAGGGGGACAAATCTGTTGGATCACTTGGTATCTCTTGATGCATTCCGAACTGCATCTTCACACGGTCGCTGTGGTGCATCTCCACAATGTTGAACCGAATGAGTGCAGTCTTTGCAGTCCAAGTTGCTGCATCCTCTGGGTTTGGAGCATGGCCCAAACCCAAATATGGTCTCCAGATGAACTGCGATAAAATTTAAATCAAGTTAGCGCAAAAGTAATGTATAAATAATTAAAATGAACAAAAGTTAAAAGCTACGACGTACGTCATCTGGGCCTAAGTGATCCAACAGATTCCGGTAGAGTGCGACATTGAATCTTGGATTCTTGCCGTAATCCATACCCCTCACGCAGTACCTAAAGGAAATGAGAAACATGTTATTTTTAGCATATATTTTGGAAAGAGCAGAATAGTTATGAATGCTATAACATAATGACTTACTTTGTTGCGTACGGGAAACCAAAAGTATTGTTGTTGATGGGGTTTAAGGACTCCATCCTCCACCAATCCCAGGCTTGTAGTAAAAATGCACACCCATAAAATGTACATTTTTCCTTGACTGCGTTTTTGCACAAGGAACTGTATAGGTGGGCTAATACTGCAGAACCCCAACTATATTTTCTAGTTTTTTCAAAATTTGTTAGTAAATGTAAGTACATAAAATTTACACTATTTCCCGTACTTTCGGGAAATAAAAATGTACCAAAAAGTATCATAAGATACGTTCTGGCTTTTACTACTAGGTCATTCTCTGAGGAATTTTCATTTAATTCCATACTTGCATAATGACGTTTCAGGTCAGTGAGTAGTATTCCCTGCCCTCTTGCTCCACCACCTTCTACCATATCCCTACCCAACAGTTCTTCACACTGTGAGTTGGGTTGTTAAACTGACCCGTTCACCGCCTTACCGTCGATAGGGAGGCCCAGTAGCATGTACACATCCTCGAGCGTGATGGTACATTCACCTATTGGTAGGTGAAATGTATGGGTCTCCGGTCTCCACCTTTCCAACATTGCAAGAATGAACTTTGAGTCAATGGTGCAGTTGGAGATCTTTATCACATGTCCAAAACCTGCATATTCTAGATAAGGGACGATAAATGGGTCGGGAGCCAGGTAGTTGTGCGAACGGATTCTGAATCTTTTTGTGTCCTGAGATCATAATTTAACAAGTGTAAGATTAATTAAGATGAACAACACGTTATTTGAAGTATGAAAAATGTATAACCAAAGAAGAGACTTACAAATGCAGCAATGTTTTCCCTTGTGCCTCTGTGAGTATCGCCCATTGTTAGAAGAGCCATTGTTCAGAATGCTTGAGAGTATGAAAGACTTAGGAAGAGATAGAGAGTATGATAGACTTAGGAAATATTTCGTAGCAGAGAGTGAGAGTTGTGTGGGTGTGAGAGATGTTTCATAAGGTATGTATTTATAGGCAAATAAGTTTGATGTAGTGGTTGCTTGTGCTTGCATGCCTGTGAAGTGTCACATTTGCATGCTTAGGGTGTTACACATATGCATGCATGCATTTACAAAAAATGTAAGGTGTCACTCTTGCAGGCTAGGTGGCAGCCCATGCATGTATCACGATTGGACAGTAAGGGAGGCGCCATTGGACTTGGCGAAAGAGTACAAAAATGAATGGTGTCGCCACCCCATTTGGCGAATAAGAGGTGTCATTTGTTACAGCACAGGCTCAGGCTACGTGACAGCCTTTGGGATTCCTTTCTTTATTGCATGCAAGGCCATTGGAGTTGATGGGTGGAGTCTTACACAAAACATGTATGTG
Source organism: Vicia faba (assembly GCA_948472305.1). Classification (NCBI taxonomy): domain Eukaryota; kingdom Viridiplantae; phylum Streptophyta; class Magnoliopsida; order Fabales; family Fabaceae; genus Vicia; species Vicia faba. Next base: position 102,237,659 of record OX451738.1, read on the forward strand.
TGCAGAATAGGGCCAGGATAGGTGGCAGCCTATGGGGTTTCATAAGCCCATGCATGTATCATGATTGGACAGTAAGGGAGGCGCCATTGGACTTGGCGAAAGAGTACAAAAATGAATGGTGTCGCCACCCCATTTGGCGAATAAGAGGTGTCACTTATTACAGCATAGGCTCAGGCTATGTGACAGCCTTTGGGATTTCTTTCTTTATTGCATGCAAGGCCATTGGAGTTGATGGGTGGAGTCTTACACAAAACATGTATGTGTGCAGAATAGGGCCAGGATAGGTGGCAGCCTATGGGGTTTCATAAGCCCATGCATGTATCACGATTGGACAGTAAGGGAGGCGCCATTGGACTTGGCGAAAGAGTACAAAAATGAATGGTGTCGCCACCCCATTTGGCGAATAAGAGGTGTCATTTGTTACAGCATAGGCTCAGGCTACGTGACAGCCTTTGGGATTCCTTTCTTTATTGCATGCAAGGCCATTGGAGTTGATGGGTGGAGTCTTACACAAAACATGTATGTGTGCAGAATAGGGCCAGGATAGGTGGCAGCCTATGGGGTTTCATAAGCCCATGCATGTATCACGATTGGACAGTAAGGGAGGCGCCATTGGACTTGGCGAAAGAGTACAAAAATGAATGGTGTCGCCACCCCATTTGGCGAATAAGAGGTGTCATTTGTTACAGCATAGGCTCAGGCTACGTGACAGCCTTTGGGATTCCTTTCTTTATTGCATGCAAGGCCATTGGAGTTGATGGGTGGAGTCTTACACAAAACATGTATGTGTGCAGAATAGGGCCAGGATAGGTGGAAGCCTATGGGGTTTCATAAGCCCATGCATGTATCACGATTGGACAGTAAGGGAGGCGCCATTGGACTTGGCGAAAGAGTACAAAAATGAATGGTGTCGCCACCCCATTTGGCGAATAAGAGGTGTCATTTGTTACAGCATAGGCTCAGGCTACGTGACAGCCTTTGGGATTCCTTTCTTTATTGCATGCAAGGCCATTGGAGTTGATGGGTGGTGTCTTACACAAAACATGTATGTGTGCAGAATAGGGCCAGGATAGGTGGCAGCCTATGGGGTTTCATTATTGCATGTAATATTATTGGCAGCCTTGGGGGGTTGCATCCCTTACTTAATTGAAATTTTTTGCCTTACGTTGAATATAACATTGATTCACATAATCTGTAAAATCTTCCAACCTTCGAATCAGTCATCAAACCTTCAAACATTCCAGCATTCATACCTTCATACAATCAATAAACCTCAAACATTCCAACCTTCAAACCTTAAAACAATTCTACGCAATGGCCTCTTCACCATAATTTGTTGTCAAAGCACATTTCAACGGTGAGACATACATTTGTCCCACAGTTGGGTTTTTGTTTAGAAACACCGACAACGTTCGATTTCTCTTAAACGGGAAAGCCAATTTCTCGTACTTCAAGAAAAGATTGGAGGCCAAACTTGAACGAGGCCTGGTATCCCAGATATTTTATCAGAATCCAGTTTTTTTTGGAAACAACCAAGTAATTTTTTATAAGGTTGAAGTTCAAGATGACGAGGATCTCCAGAACATGATTTCCAGCCATGTCTATTCTGGATACGACTCTATTGAGTTGTACGTTTTGCTTCAAGAGCCTCCGGTGACACAGGAGGTAGAGCCTCCGGTGACACAGGAGGTTGATCCTTTGGAGAATGAATAAGATGAGGTAAATGCAGTTGATGATGAAGAAGAAGATAACGAGTTAGAGTTTGATGAAATGGTGAATGATGATTCTGACGATGATGGCATCCCAAGTATTCCTACAGACAAAATCTACACACCACCTCCGCACATGACAACCTTCAACATGGGCGGAGATGAACCTTCTACTGACTTGTTTTTCCAACTGTATATGCAGTCGGATGAAAATTTAAAAGAGAAGGACAAGTTTCGTAACAGAGAGGAATGCATCAGGGCCATCAAAAAATTTCACATGCTCAACTCGGTTGATTTTAAGGTGGATCGTGTCAACCCGAAAAGGTACAAGATCAAGTGTGTCCACCCTGACTGTATGTTCAAGCTGACCGCATCATACAGATTAAGGGGTGACTGCTGGGTCATAGGTTCCATGACTACCCACACTTGTGTAAGTTCCACTCAATCACAAGACCACCGAAAACTCAACCATGATCTAATCTGTCAAGAAATCCTACCCCTGGTCAGTAACGACCCATCTTTGAAGGTGAAAACAATCATCTCCCACATCACCACGGTTTTTAACTACACTCCATCTTACCGTAAGGCGTGGTTAGCAAAGACTAAGGCGATTGAAAGGGTGTACAGAAACTGGGAAGAGTCATACCGAGAACTTCCCCGCTACCTAAATGCACTCAAGACATATTCTCCAGGTAGTGTTTATGTTCTGGAAACATTGCCAGCGTATGCCCAAGATGGTAGTCTACTGCATGGCAACGGAATATTCAGTCACGTGTTTTGGGCATTTCAACCATGCATCACAGGGTTTGCATCATGCAAACTAATTCTACAAATTGACGGGACTTGGTTGTATGGGAAGTACAAAGGCATGCTATTGATGACAGTTGCACAAGATGGAAACAATAACATTTTCCCCATTGCGTTTGCCCTTGTCGAGGGAGAGACCGGTGGTGCTTGGAGCTTTTTCCTGAAAAATCTTCGTACACACGTGGCTCCTCAACCAGATCTCTGTTTGATCTCGGACAGGCATGCCTCCATTGAAAGTGCCTATAATAATCCAGCAAATGGTTGGCATGACCCTCCTTCTACGCATGTCTATTGCGTCAGGCATATCGTCCAGAATTTCTCGAGGGAGGTCAAGGACAAAACATTGAGGAAAGCGGTGATGAATGCGGAATATGCATTGACACAACCCACATTCAAATATTACCGCAACGAGATCCGTTTGTCTAATCCAGAAGCCGGTACGTGGATCGACAATATACCGGTCGAAAAGTGGACTAGGTCATACGACAATGGCCAAAGATGGGGGCATATGACAACGAATCTTATTGAATCAATGAATGGGGTATTCAAGGGCATACGAAACCTCCCAATCACTGCCTTGGTAAAATCCACGTATTTTAGGATGGCGCGTTATTTGCCAAAAGAGGTGAAATGTGGTATGCGGTGTTGCAATCAGGACAACTATGGAGTTAAAGCTGTATGAAATACATTAAGGCTGAAAGTGCTAAAGCCAACACTCACATGGTTACACGGTTTAACCGACACAGCCACAACTTCATTGTGAAAGAGACAATCGACCACAATGAAGGCCTGGCAAGACAAGAATACAGGGTCATTTTACCTTCTCAATGGTGCGATTGTGGCAGGTTTCAAGCATTTCGTATGCCTTGCTCTCATGTCATTGCCGCTTGTGCTCATACCCATCAAGACACGCTTCAACTGCTCTCAAACGTTTATAAATCTGAAACGTTGCTCACTGTTTACAACAACAACTTTCCTTTGGTGGCAAAACCGGACTATTGGCCTGAATACAACGACGATATAGTTTGGCACAATGACTAAATGCGAAGGAACAAGAAGGGTCGTCCCAAAAGTAGGCACATCACAACAGAAATGGACGATCTTGACAGTTTGGAAAGAAAGTGTGGTTTATGCCGTCAGGTCGGACACAATCGCAAAAACTGTCCGAATCGGGCGTCTGGCTCGACCACATAAATATTGTAATACAATAAATCTTTTCAATATTGGTGTTGTAAACATTAGGGTTTTCCGTTAATAAAACTGTTAACACAATTTAAGAAATTCAATATATGAAATTACATTAGGGTTTTCGCGTACAACAATGATTAACGATATTCAATCTAGGAAATTACAACTGTTAACACAATTTCATCTGACCCATGCATCATCAGCATTACATCACTGTCTGTTTTGACTTCCTCCAACCACACATTAGGTCTTCCTGTCGCATGCGAGGTTGTTGTTCGTTTTCGCTGGATCCTTCGAATTTTTTCCCCCTCCGCGATGTCTCCATCTAGCCACCGCATCAACTCCCGCTTCAGACGCTCCATGGAGTGAATGTGCCAGAATTTCATTTTCATCGCAGGTTTCGTGGCGAAGAATATAACGTAACCATCTCTGCTAAAAATCATAGGCGACGTCATTATGCAAACAACGGAGTACAAAATAAAAATACAGTGCGAGAAAGTGTGAGAAATTTCAAAGAAACAGACGAATTATTTATAAAACAACATTTTGCCTTAGTTTTGCCCTAGGCGCCAAGTGAGATGGCGCCTCCTCTCATTTTTAAGGAGCATGCGCCATCTCACTTGGCTAAAAGCCAAGGGAGGCGCCAAGTGAGATGGCGCCTAGGGCAAAACCCTAGGTGCATGCGCCAAATGAGATGGCTCCTCCTTTGTGGAGCCATCTGAAACATGGTTATTTGCGTAATTTTTTCCGAAACCCGGTTATTTGCGAAATATTTTTTTAATACATGGTTATTAATAAAAAAAATTCCAATTATAGGTTCTAAGGTCAGTTGGTGCTTAATGACCCCTTAGCTGACCCATATTCTCCTTGTTTCACCACAAGGGATATCGGTATAAACTAAAGTGCCACACCAATGTATCTACTACTTTAACCGTATCGGTCTACGTCGTACAGTTCCCTCACAGTCTATTGCTACTTACCTAAAAGGTATCCCCAGATCCGGGTTAGGATCTATAGTAACTCTGATTCAAACCCACAAAGATAAAGCATACAAATCAAGCAATTGAAAACATTATGATGAACTATTCCTAAGGTATACCCCACTTATTAATTCCCCAACAGAGTCGCCAGTTCTGAGATACTGTGGGAAGAACTGACTGTTTTTGGAATACTGGTTTGCATTTTGCGTTTTTGTTCACAAAATGTCGCGGTAAGTAAGAGTCGCCACCGACTTTTATTTTATCCAACAAGGAAAGGAAAAAAGCACATAAAAATTCCTTTTTCGAGATATTTCTAAGTACGAGGGATAGATTATAGAAAGGGAAGGTATTAGCACCCTTTCTATCCGTAGTTATCTACGGGATCTTAGTTACTTGCTCATAATTTTCAAAATTGTTTTCTTTGTGTTTGTGCGCTTTGAAAAGTTTTTGTTTTGACTTCGATTTAACTCTTGCTTTTGTCTTCAAGAGTGTAATGAAGTGTTTTTGAAAACTTTGTTTATAAAGGAGTGTAAGTGTGAAAAAGTTTGTTTTGGATGAGCAAGTATCTAAGAACTAATCTACCTACTCAAAAAAAGAATAGTTCTATGCTTATTTCCTTTAGACAATGCTATCCCACTATTAGTGAGTAGGTAGCATCATCGTCTAAATTTTGAGGGTCAATTCGAAAGAGGGACATACGGTCACTAAAGCAATGTTAGGACGTCTTAGTGGTAACCCTAACGTCTTAGATCATTTATCCGAGGCAACGATATCCGAGGCAACCTTTCCGAGGCAACTTATGATCTTTTAGACAAGAGGGTGACCTCTAAAACAACCTATACTCAATGACCGTTACCGAAGGCAACCAAACGGGGTGTATCCTAGGAGCGCGCATGTCCGAGTGTGTTGATTTCAGATTATTTATCTTTGTACATGTTTAGGGTGATCTAAATGTTTTAAATTTAGCCATACATTCTTATCATGCAAACCTTATTATCAAACATCTAGCAGTTGAATATTTGTAGAAATTAAAGTGCGGAAATTAAAATTACGCTATTACAAGGCTTCGGGTATTTACATAGCCAAAAACAAACCCTTCGAAATTAAAAGCGGAAAAAATAAATAAATGTCCTAATTTAATTATTACAAATTGGGAGCAGATACAATAATTGGATAAAAATAAAGCGCGCAAGAAAATTAGATCGAATGCGAAAACTAGGGTTTTGACCCTCCTAATTAAAAGAAAATGTTTTTGTTGTTTTTAATATTTTTTAAGAAAAGAAATTAAGTCTTAAAATTAAATGTTAGATTAATTAGTTAATTAAATTAATAAATGAAAAATAATTGAAGTGACATATTTTTGGAGTTTTGTTAATTTAAGAAATAAAATAAAATAATTAAATTAATGGAAAAACCTATTTATTCTAATTGATTTTAATTATTTGCAAAATAGATTAAACTTATCTAATAAATTAACCTAATTATTTTAATTAATATTTATTAATGAAAAATAAAAAATTCTGACTTTTATTGGATAAAAATATTTTGATAAAAAAGGAAATTAATTTATTGGTTAGTAAATAAATAAAAAGCAAATAAATTAAATAGAATAATAATAAATAAATAAATGTGAAAGGATAGAAACGGGCCTGATTTTTAAGGGTGTCAATAGCAAGAAATATGGCCCAATGATGCCGGTCCAGATTAACTTTTCTGGTCTCATACAAGTGCATTGACTTGGCCTAGGGTGTGCCTTCAATGATGGCCACCAAATATGGCCATCTGACCATCTGGTGTGTTGATGAGGAAGGTGCATGGTGGATCTCCAGCTTAGGCGTGCACTGAATCATCTGAAATAGTTAGGAAAAATAACAAATGTTGGAGGCAGGGATCGAACCCCTGACCTCCAGCCTCTAACGCCTTAAACGTCCCACTTGTAACCACTACGCCACTTGCATCTTTTTGTTAATATAATACAAACTAATAATAATATATAAAACAAAAGAAAATTGGAAAAAACAAATAAATAAAAATGTGTGCTCGTTTGAACATGCCTATGGGGGAGTGACAACTCATCGTCCCTGTTCTTGAATCGTGGCTAAAAGTTGAGCCACTTATACCTACGGACAAATGTCTGTCTCTACAAATAGGGGTTCATCAAAAATATCCTACATGCCATGGAAATGATATCTAAGACCATGGTTGAGGTCGTCTCATCCTCCTGATTGCAACCATACCCATTATGAAGGCTAATTATTCCTGAAACAAAAAGCCCTAAAACCAAATTAGAAACCCTAACAATGGTCGATTTCGTTACAGATCATTAAAATACAATTGGGTAATTCCAAAAGCTTGCAAATGATTCATAGGTTAATAATATGCAATTGATTTAGGTTAACAATGCGTAAATTCCAAGATACGAATTCAAGATCAAAGCGGGGTTATGAATGACTTACAACATATTTTGGGATTGGAATGGACCAGTTCTGGGTTGCTTTAGCTTCTAGAGAATGCCAGGAAGCGATTGAGACAAGTAACAGGCCTTGAGGATGCCTCTAACCACCAATTCGATCTCCCACTTTCTTTGATATTTTTCAGATTTTTTTTGCTCTATAACGCCTGTTTCCAACCCTTTTTTTGATCTGTCTCGCCCCCTTATGTATTGTAAAATGCATTAGGGTTGCAAATTCAGTCCAAATCCCTCTCCATCAATGCTTTGGATATTGATTTGATTCCCTTTAACAACCTTCTAAATTTGGATTCTTTTCAATCTTTTTGTACTGTTGTACCCCAAAATTTGCCCTCCCCTATTTATCAAGAATTGTCAAAGTCAAGGTCACAAAATTCCCCAAGGGTTGTGCAGCTCAACTGTCTCCTAGACAGTCAAAACTAGGGTTTGAGTTCTGGTCAAGCAAATGAACTTCTCAAAGGCCCAATCAAGTCTCACATGCTTAAAAAGATGGTCAAGCATCCCCATGTCAAGTTTCAAAGCATTCAGCTCAAAATTGCACAGTCAAAACCCTAGATTGCACTACAGTCAACTGTAGGGGCAAAATGGTCATTTGGCAGTCAAAAGTTCAAATTTTTGGTCAACATATCATTTTGAAGCCACCAACATCATTTGATCAATGCTTGATCATGATTCTCAAAATTTGGCTCAGAAATCATCAAAGATGCAAAAGTTGCTATATTTGGACAGCTGAAAAAGTCAACTGAAATTGACCAGGGCATAACTTTCACATGGATTATCAGAAAAATTCCATCCAAAGCTCATTTTGAAGAGAAAGACATTTCCTACAATTCATCTTCATGTTCCAAGTCCAAGAAATGCTCTCACAAAAAGTTATCAATTTCAACATTATAGGTCATTTTCAAAAGTCAACAAAAAGTGACTTTAAGTCAAAGGCCATAACTTGAGATTGGTAAATCAAAATGACATGGGACCAAAGGCATTGGTTAAAGGACTCAAAGACCTTTCCAAAATGTCCAAGAACATGTGAAAAGCTTAAAAATTGACCAAGTTATGCCTTGTGGAAGTTGGGAAAATTTTGGAAATTTTTGAAAGTCAACATTGATGCAAAAGGCTTAAAAATGCAAATGGGCTCAATTATCTTCCAAATTTCTTCATACCAAGCCTATGCACGACCACTAGGCCCAAAGGGAAGTATTCTCATATTTTTTAATTATTTATTTGAATTAATATTAATTTATATTCCTTTAAATGATTTTAATTCATGAAAAATATAAGCCTAACATGAAAAAATCTTTTTATACACATTATAATGTCAATATTTCGTGCACATGCTGATTAGGGAGAATTGGATTGAATTGGATATGATTTGCACAAAAACCATGTGAAAGAGATTGAAAAAATAATGGAAGAAAATCAAATCTTCAATTCATAATTGCAAGAGATTTTTGTGGAAATTGTTGACCTAAAACACTCCATATATGATCTACAACACAACCCTAATGAGGCTGGACAGAAAAGCTGCGCATAACCAAGCCTTATATTCTTGAAATTTTCCATAAAAACACCAAGACTGAAAACTAGCTTAGGGGACGATTCAAGCTTGGATTTTTGTTTCAATAGCATTCTGAGACATCACTGAGTATTTCTCAATCAAAAAACAACAGCAAAAACCTCAAGAATTGGTATATACGAGTCCCACTGAACCAAGAAAATTTCGAAATTGCATAGCACGATTTAAGCATCCTCTTGCATTTTTCTTTGTGGATTATTGTTTATATTGATGTTTCTGAACTAACTGCAATGTTTGATTGTGTTTTTAAGCCACCTATGCGAATTCACCATTGACGAATTTCTAGGGTTACAAGTTGCAATTTTAGGGCTTTTGACATGGAGTAAAATTAAGCTTCAAGACCAGGATAACCATGCTCAGCGTATTCCCATGAACAAGGAACGTGCCTCGCGATAAATTTATGTCTCATATATCTCTATTCGCTATTTTCCTGTAGGTCCCTAAGGCCATGCTACAAAAACCGTCGCCTATGCATTTTGTTTTACAGGGTGGGGAAGAAGACAACCTCGTTGTCACCACGTGATAGGCCCTTTTGAATTCACGCGCGCTTAGTCCATTACGCATTGATTTTACTTTTTGATATTTAATTATTATTATATGTTAATTGTAAACGCGATGGCTCAGTGGTAACGCGTTGTGTATATGGCCTCAAAGACCTGGGTTCAAGTCCCAGGTCTTGCAACTTTCATTATTATTTTTCAAAACAAATTCACATGCAGGCTTGACGTGAACGTTCACCATACACGCTCAATAATCCATCGCCCACGTGTCTCAGGCAACCAAATCAGTGGTCAATATTCCAGCTGCACCATGTACCAGGTCAAAGCGTTGACATGTGATCCAGGAAAGTCAACACGCTGTAAGCTTATTGGGCCAGGCCTATTAAATTTGAACCTCCTAAATTGGGGACAGCACCCCCACTCTGGTTTGATTTCTTTTTGCTATTTCATTTATTTTAATTGATTGTTTATTTTAATTATTTGTTTTAATTAATTATTTTTACAAAAAAAAATCTAAAAAACATTATAAAAAAAAATCAGGAAAACACAAAAGATATAATATTTATTTTATTGTAATTATTTTTCATAAATTAATATATGTCAATATTTAGTCTAATTAGAGTTAAATTTTAATTTTTTTTTTTTTCAATAAAAATTCAAAAAAACATGTAGAGTTAGGTTAATTGATAGTTTTAATGTCTTTTTAATTTTTATTTCCCACAATACTATTTATTTATTATTTTATGTTTATAATCAAAAATTGTACATAATAAATTTTAGGTTTAATTTAGATCGTAATTTAATTCTTTCTCAATAAATAAAAAATTACTAGAATTAGGGTTTGCTTCTTAATTTAATTTTTATTAACTCCTTTTTCTTTTAAATCTTAAAAAATACAAAATATCAAAAAGCATTTAATTTCCTTTTTTATTATTATTTTATTTTTAATGCTCATTAACTTTTAATTATTTGCAAAAAGGGTCCAACGCCCGTATTCATAATTTGTTAAAGTTCGCGCATTTATTTTAGTGCTTATCATAATTTTGTAAATGTCCCAAAGCCATGTAATTTACTTTTCGCACTTTATTTCTTCGCATTATTTATTCTTTTCGCTAAATCGGGTCCGGTTTAATTTTGGCGATGTGGACCCGCGCCTTTGTAATAGTCGTAGATTTATTTTCCCGCAAATATTTAACTGTTAATCAAGCATGAAAGAATGAATGTCTAATTAAAATCAAGCGTAGAACACGACAAACATGACAAGACAAATAACTGAAACATGACACACAAATCGCACACACCACCCCTAGGGTACGCCTCACTGTTGCCTTTCGAAAGGTGATCGTCGAGTAGAGGATGTCTTAGTAAGTCCTCATGATCCGGGAACCTGGCATGAGGGTAGCTTCTAAGGTGTCTTCCCATTGCTCTGGTGATCACCACGTCCCGAACATCGAATTGACCCGAACACCTCCAACGGTGGTGCTACCTACCTCTCAATGGTGGGATGGCACTACTTTAAAGGACTCTTACACAGACGAATTCCTTAGGGTAGGTAGGTTCTCAAGGATACTTGCTCTAATTCCAAACAAATCAAAACATCTTTTCACACTGACATTTTCAAAAGCTTTCAAAGCAAACTTTTCAAACACTCTGACGTACGAGTCGAACTGAAATTTTTCAAAGAAACTTTTTAAACCCACATTGAAAAGTAAACAAACAATTTTGAAAATACAATGAGCAAGTATCTAAGAGCCCATGGATAACCATGGATAGAAAGGGTGCTAACACCTTCCCTTTCTATAACCTACCTCCCGAACCGAGAGCAATCTCTATAAAGGAATTTTTCTGTGCTTTTGTCCTTTCCATTTGGAGAAAATAAAAGACGGTGGCGACTCTTGCTTCCGCGACATTTCGCGAACCAGCGTTAAACAGTCAGTTCCAGATCCACCGATCACAGAACTGGCGACTCTGCTGGGGATATCTTATAAAGTGAGGTGTACCTTAGGGTTAAGATCACTGTGTTTTCAATTGTCTTCTTTGCTTGCTTTACTATTGTGGGTTGTATCGGAGTTACATAGATCCTAACCCGGATCTGGGGATACCCTGTTTAGGTAGCATAAGCTGTGAGGGACCTGTCCGGCGTATACCGACATGGGTGAAGCAGTGGCTACGTTGGTGTGGCGCCTTGGTCTGTACCGATATCCCTCGTGTTGAAACGGGGAGAATATGGGTCTTCCAAGGAGTCATTAAGCACCAACAGACCTTAGAACCTTAATTGACACAACTTGGCCTTTAGAACAGTAGCAGTACGCTACGCCCATTGAGGCTAAACTCTCGTGATGGTTCCGGCCGCAAGAAAAGATTGCGATGCTGGAGTTATGACCGATTGAGGGTAGTCAATGATATTGGGATCCTCTAAGAACCCGGTTACTTTGATAGGACAGGTTGAACCCACCAACTTCAAGAGGGTAATACCCAGACCCCATGCTGGCCTAAACTCTAAGGGTTTCTCTTGTGTGACTTGTGTGCCTTCGTACTTGACTATTCGCATGCTTGTTGTCTAACCCTTGAGTTCTTGCAGGGTTTGTTTTAGTCCTTAATTAGGACTCATAACAAAGTTTACCAAATGTTTTGCAGGTTTTGTTCATAGTCCTTAATTGGGACTTATAACAGGGTGAACTAATTTCTTGCAGGTCTTGTTTATAGTCCTTAACTAGGACTCATGACAGGGTTAACCAAATTTCTTGCAGGTCTTGTTTATAGTCCTTAACTAGGACTCATGACAGGGTTAACCAAATTTCTTGCAGGGTTTGTTTTAGTCCTTAACCAGGACTCATAACAAGTTTATCAAGTTTCTTGCAGGTTTTGGGTTCGCAGTCCTTAAATGGGACTCATAACAGGGTTTACCTACTTCACCCCATGCATAGCATGACATCATACCATTGCATACCATTGCATACATCCTAACCCATTTCAAGGATCTCAAGGGCTTGTGATGCAGGTCATGATGAACCAACTGCCCAGCAAGGGGCAAAGAGGATTTATTTTCCTCCAGCTAAGGTCGTCAGAGGCTATGACCCACTTGATATGGTGAGCTCTGACTCCTGAGGAAGGTCCCCTTAACCAAGGTTGTTTGGAAATCTAAACCAGACACGATGACTAAAGTCAGAGGCTATGACCCACTGGATATGGTGAGCCTTTGACCCTTGGAAGAAAGACTCTCAACAAATATGAAGTTCTTTCAATCAAACTGCCGGATCCAAATGCTAACCAATTTTCTTGTTTACCCCGCGAGGTCCTTGAAAACATTGCATGCATATCATACCCATCATTGCATAGCAGGTATCCCTTGTTGCAGGTCACTCACCCTTCTCGCTGTTTATTTCAGCAATGGCTCGCCCACAAGACAACCAGGACTTTCTTGCTCAAGAGACTCGGTTCGGGGAAATCCTCCTGAATCTATCCGAGGGGCAGGAGGAGCTAAGGACACTTCTCACAGGGACCTCCGCCAGGGGCAATGCTGAGGATAGAAAGTTGGAACACCTACAAGCTGAGATGGATGCTATGAAAGCCCAGATGCTGGGACAGAGGAATATCATTCACCGTCTAGTTCAAAGACAAGAGGAGCTCTGGTTTCTCTTCAACCAACTGCTTCAAGGTAACCTACTGGGGCAAACATCTGAGGGTAAAAAGCCATTCATCATCCAATCATCCTCGAGACAAGAGGATAAAGGGAAAGTTCCTCAAATGACTCCAGTGCCACAAATTCAACGCCAACCTCACCAAGTTCAGCCAGACAAGCCCAGGAGGCAATTCACCCAGCTCAACATGTCGCTGTTTCAAGCTTTGCAACGCCTATTGAGGTTGAATCTGATCACATTAAAGGCTCGTCCCCGGAATCCCAACACAGCATCTCCTGCCTATGACCCCAATAAGAGATGTGCCTACCACTCTGCTAGCCCAGGACATGACACCAATGAATGTTGGGAGCTGAGGAACAAAATCCAGAACCTGATCGATGAAGGGACAGTGGAGTTCACACAAGATGGACAGGTTGAATTTTTCTACCATTCCTCCAAGGATCATCAGTTGAAGTGACAAGCTCCGAGACTAAGAAACTTTTGTTCATTCGAATGATCAAGTTGTGTTTTCTTTTGACCGTTCAAACATTTATTCATGTTAAACATTGTTATCACATTAATGCATCGCTTATGTCTATTTTGAATCAATATATTCGTATTCACTAAATGCCAATTATTTTCATATTATTTTCATATTTTTTCTGATGTCAACTCTTGATCTAAAATTCTAAGCCTCTTGAGGGAGGATGACGAAAACAATACCATAATCTACAGTATGCTTTTGAACAGACCCCGCTGATGAGGTACAGGCATTGTTTCAATCCCTAAACACTGGAGTTATAAGGATGATAATCCCTCGTCAACCCATCAGAGCCAAAGAAGTAGGAGTTTCTATTTTCGAAAATTAAAACCCTTTATCATAACCCGGGGCAGGGTAGTCCTCTCAGTTGGTCCAAGTGCATAACGAATGGCACCAAAGAGATCCTTACAAAAAAGAAAGACAGTGATGGTTCAGAATAATCAAAAGGACAGGCAGTCATTATCAAAAAAAAATCATAAATGAAAAGCCCAAGAAGTCAAAACCTATAAAAAGGGACTTATGAAACTGGGGCATCCCGCTGACTGTAATTCCGAAAAGGAAACAGTTCAGGCAAAAAATAGGGATAACAAAATCAAAGAAGAAAGAGGTTCTACAAACCCTCAACAAAAAGGAATGACTGCCTATTCAAAATAAATCATCAACATCCGAATCATCACTGGAAAATCAGAGCAAAGACTCAAACAAGGTCTAACGTATGATCAACTGAGTTTAGGTTTGGAGAACATCACGAAGAGCGGGTGGGTACAAATAAAATTTGAGCCTTTATCCTTTGTTTCTTAAACCGTGAACCAGGCCACGTTATAACCCTTAAAAGTCCTAGCTGAAGCATGGGTTAGTTCGAAAGCATACTGTGACGAAAGGTATCCTGACTCCTTAAGGCTTACTATAAAGAAGGAGTTGACATCACGTTTTACAAACATTCATTTGTTTTATGAAAAAAAAAAAAAAAGAACGCATTTTCAAAATCCTTCAAGACAGACATAAGCTTTGCATTTTTAACATAACTTTGTTTGCGTATGACTTTTTGTTTGAACAGCAGGGAAATTCGCATAATGAAAGTCTAATAAACGAGAGTATCTCCAATCAAGGGGCATGGCATGACTATTGTCCATCATCTGGGGCAGTTAAGTCAAGATCCAGAGAATCTCTCAAAAGGCCAAAAGCCTGGGGCAAATCTCCGCCTGAGTCACTTGGGGGGCATTCCAGCAACAAATCTTGCCTGATCAAACACCCTTTGATGGCATGACAAAATACTTCTGACAGGGGCAATTCCCTACATCCTGAGGACACGGACATAGTCGAAAAAATACTGCGCATAATCAAAGACCCGCTAGGTTGACATACCTAGGCAAAAATAAGGGCTTCCCGGCGAACCAAAAGGGTTCGGGCAAAATGAAGGGATGAAATGAAAAAATCTGTACACCCGGCAGGTCGAAAACCTGAAAAGGCGGCTTGGGCAAAAATGGGTATCCCGGTGGACTGAAAACCCGAAAGGGCGGTCCAGGCAAAAGTTAGGGATCAAAGCATACGACTATGTCCTGTCATTCATATCACTTGCCTACCAGAAGAAGGTTTGTCCGTCAATAACTATCAGCACCTCATAGGTCTTTCTCTCCCACCTCAGAAACAGGGGGAATAAGGAGTCACCTAAGAGCAATCTAATGGTTCTATCCCCCAAGGTGCCAAGATAGGTTCAGCTAAAGAACATAACCGGTACCTCTTAAATCCCCAGAGAGTGGTTCAGTAAAAACAATACCTTCTTCTCCAAGCTATTATCAGATTGTCAAGGAAATTGAGTATCCTCCCGTAGATCTCAACCTCCCCAGCAGCAGCACATATTCAATACAAGCATCCCCGGCAGTCTTGGCCTAAAGATTGTTTCCCAGCGGTATCTCAGTCACTTCCCCTGCATAACAAAACTTCCCCAGGAGTCCAATCCAGTTTCCCCAGGAAGTTGGGACTCATATCCCCAAGCAATAAACTTATCCCCAGTAGATTCTGGAAGCTTATCCCCTCGCAGAGCACGAACGCATCGCCCGACTTTATTTAAAGAGTTATTTCCTTAACAGGATATAACTGGGTTATCCTCAGCCAGAAGCCACGGGAAGAGCGTCGTCGACAAAAGCCTTCCTACCCCAGCGAAGTCTATCAACGCTTCCTATACAACAAGGGTTTCCTCAGCAAGTCGTTCTCAATAATTCAGCAAAGCATTTCTCTCCCCACAGAGTACCGCTTCCTAGCATGGTCGTCAGAGTATCTTTTCTCCCCGCAGAATCTTCCATTTGCCAAGTTTATTCCTCAACGGAGTTATCTTCTCCTACCAGTATTCTTGCAACTACCATCCCCAGCGGAAAGGAAATCAATACCTCAACATCAGCCCAGGATACGACTTCCTAGCGCCTGTCAAGGATTTACTTTCCTAGACAAAAACATACATTCATAAAACGTCACATACATCATTATAGCATGCATAGACACATCATATCATACAAGTCTCATTCACATCAAGAACGTCATTGCATATCATGCATTGCATATGACTGACTTTTACCTTTCAGGAAAGATGCAGTTTAAATTCTCAATCACATTTCAAGACCGAAACCGGTTCAGTCAGATCGACCCTAAGATCTCCCTGGTTCTTATCCCAGTAGAAGATACCCAAGATTTTTCTCAACGAGCGTTGTTGAAGATAAAGTCACCCAAGATTTCCTTAACGAGCGTTGTTGAGGTCACCAAGATTTTTCCTCAACAAGCGTTGTTGAAGTTAAAGTCTTTTGTGGTCCCCTCTCCGACGGTGAGCGTGAGGTGGTAATTCCTTTTTCGAGATGTTTCCCTCTCCGACGGTGAGCGTGAGGTGATAATCTTTTGTGGTCCCCTCTCCGACGGTGAGCGTGAGGTGGTAATTCCTTTTTCGAGATGTTTCCCTCTCCGACGGTGAGCGTGAGGTGATAATCTTTTGTGGTCCCCTCTCCGACGGTGAGCGTGAGGTGGTAATTCCTTTTTCGAGATGTTTCCCTCTCCGACGGTGAGCGTGAGGTGATAATCTTTTGTGGTCCCCTCTCCGACGGTGAGCGTGAGGTGGTAATTCCTTTTTCGAGATGTTTCCCTCTCCGACGGTGAGCGTGAGGTGATAGTCTCTTATGGTCCCCTCTCCGACGGTGAGCGTGAGGTGGTAATTCCTTTTTCAAGATGTTTTCCTCTCCGGCATGAGCGTGAGGTGATAGTCTCTTATGGTCCCCTCTCCAACGGCGTGTGAGGCGGTAATTCCTTTTTCAAATGTTTCCCTCTCCGGCATGAGCGTGAGGTGACATTTCCTTCCAGATTATAATTTCCTATAGTTCCCTCTCCAGCGGTGAGTAAGGTGACTCCCTTCGAGATTGTAATGTCCTTTGGTTCTCTTCCCGACACTATGAAGATGGTAATTCCCGCCAAGATTTTCTCAACGAGCGTTGTTGAGATCATTCAGGATTCTCTTACCCTTCATGCTAAGGCAGTAACCATCCCTGGTTCATTCATCAGCGTTTGAAGCTCCAGACTCAGCTCCTGTAACCAATCAGGACATATCTATATCAAGCATCTAAAATCAGCTCCTGCGACGTGTCAGGTACTCATTTTTCTGTTTTGCAGGTATGCAGGTTCTCGCTAAGGAATCTCTTACGCAATCAGCCTCCAGATGGCATCTATAAGCCCATCATCCCCTCCAGCAACATCCAATGGCATCTATAAGCCCATTCCCTCATCATCACTGCTACTATGTGAGCGCAAATTTCTGGGCACTCTAGTGTCCAATCATCTTCTACCCTCGGATTGCGAAAGGCACGTCAGCCAATCTGCATCCTCAGGTCTAAGAAGATTGAACAGGGGCAACTGTTGTACCCCAAAATTTGCCCTCCCCTATTTATCAAGAATTGTCAAAGTCAAGGTCACAAAATTCCCCAAGGGTTGTGCAGCTCAACTGTCTCCTAGACAGTCAAAACTAGGGTTTGAGTTCTGGTCAAGCAAATGAACTTCTCAAAGGCCCAATCAAGTCTCACATGCTTAAAAAGATGGTCAAGCATCCCCATGTCAAGTTTCAAAGCATTCAGCTCAAAATTGCACAGTCAAAACCCTAGATTGCACTACAGTCAACTGTAGGGGCAAAATGGTCATTTGGCAGTCAAAAGTTCAAATTTTTGGTCAACATATCATTTTGAAGCCACCAACATCATTTGATCAATGCTTGATCATGATTCTCAAAATTTGGCTCAGAAATCATCAAAGATGCAAAAGTTGCTATATTTGGACAGCTGAAAAAGTCAACTGAAATTGACCAGGGCATAACTTTCACATGGATTATCAGAAAAATTCCATCCAAAGCTCATTTTGAAGAGAAAGACATTTCCTACAATTCATCTTCATGTTCCAAGTCCAAGAAATGCTCTCACAAAAAGTTATCAATTTCAACATTATAGGTCATTTTCAAAAGTCAACAAAAAGTGACTTTAAGTCAAAGGCCATAACTTGAGATTGGTAAATCAAAATGACATGGGACCAAAGGCATTGGTTAAAGGACTCAAAGACCTTTCCAAAATGTCCAAGAACATGTGAAAAGCTTAAAAATTGACCAAGTTATGCCTTGTGGAAGTTGGGAAAATTTTGGAAATTTTTGAAAGTCAACATTGATGCAAAAGGCTTAAAAATGCAAATGGGCTCAATTATCTTCCAAATTTCTTCATACCAAGCCTATGCACGACCACTAGGCCCAAAGGGAAGTATTCTCATATTTTTTAATTATTTATTTGAATTAATATTAATTTATATTCCTTTAAATGATTTTAATTCATGAAAAATATAAGCCTAACATGAAAAAATCTTTTTATACACATTATAATGTCAATATTTCGTGCACATGCTGATTAGGGAGAATTGGATTGAATTGGATATGATTTGCACAAAAACCATGTGAAAGAGATTGAAAAAATAATGGAAGAAAATCAAATCTTCAATTCATAATTGCAAGAGATTTTTGTGGAAATTGTTGACCTAAAACACTCCATATATGATCTACAACACAACCCTAATGAGGCTGGACAGAAAAGCTGCGCATAACCAAGCCTTATATTCTTGAAATTTTCCATAAAAACACCAAGACTGAAAACTAGCTTAGGGGACGATTCAAGCTTGGATTTTTGTTTCAATAGCATTCTGAGACATCACTGAGTATTTCTCAATCAAAAAACAACAACAAAAACCTCAAGAATTGGTATATACGAGTCCCACTGAACCAAGAAAATTTCGAAATTGCATAGCACGATTTAAGCATCCTCTTGCATTTTTCTTTGTGGATTATTGTTTATATTGATGTTTCTGAACTAACTGCAATGTTTGATTGTGTTTTTAAGCCACCTATGCGAATTCACCATTGACGAATTTCTAGGGTTACAAGTTGCAATTTTAGGGCTTTTGACATGGAGTAAAATTAAGCTTCAAGACCAGGATAACCATGCTCAGCGTATTCCCATGAACAAGGAACGTGCCTCGCGATAAATTTATGTCTCATATATCTCTATTCGCTATTTTCCTGTAGGTCCCTAAGGCCATGCTACAAAAACCGTCGCCTATGCATTTTGTTTTACAGGGTGGGGAAGAAGACAACCTCGTTGTCACCACGTGATAGGCCCTTTTGAATTCACGCGCGCTTAGTCCATTACGCATTGATTTTACTTTTTGATATTTAATTATTATTATATGTTAATTGTAAACGCGATGGCTCAGTGGTAACGCGTTGTGTATATGGCCTCAAAGACCTGGGTTCAAGTCCCAGGTCTTGCAACTTTCATTATTATTTTTCAAAACAAATTCACATGCAGGCTTGACGTGAACGTTCACCATACACGCTCAATAATCCATCGCCCACGTGTCTCAGGCAACCAAATCAGTGGTCAATATTCCAGCTGCACCATGTACCAGGTCAAAGCGTTGACATGTGATCCAGGAAAGTCAACACGCTGTAAGCTTATTGGGCCAGGCCTATTAAATTTGAACCTCCTAAATTGGGGACAGCACCCCCACTCTGGTTTGATTTCTTTTTGCTATTTCATTTATTTTAATTGATTGTTTATTTTAATTATTTGTTTTAATTAATTATTTTTACAAAAAAAAATCTAAAAAACATTATAAAAAAAAATCAGGAAAACACAAAAGATATAATATTTATTTTATTGTAATTATTTTTCATAAATTAATATATGTCAATATTTAGTCTAATTAGAGTTAAATTTTAATTTTTTTTTTTCAATAAAAATTCAAAAAAACATGTAGAGTTAGGTTAATTGATAGTTTTAATGTCTTTTTAATTTTTATTTCCCACAATACTATTTATTTATTATTTTATGTTTATAATCAAAAATTGTACATAATAAATTTTAGGTTTAATTTAGATCGTAATTTAATTCTTTCTCAATAAATAAAAAATTACTAGAATTAGGGTTTGCTTCTTAATTTAATTTTTATTAACTCCTTTTTCTTTTAAATCTTAAAAAATACAAAATATCAAAAAGCATTTAATTTCCTTTTTTATTATTATTTTATTTTTAATGCTCATTAACTTTTAATTATTTGCAAAAAGGGTCCAACGCCCGTATTCATAATTTGTTAAAGTTCGCGCATTTATTTTAGTGCTTATCATAATTTTGTAAATGTCCCAAAGCCATGTAATTTACTTTTCGCACTTTATTTCTTCGCATTATTTATTCTTTTCGCTAAATCGGGTCCGGTTTAATTTTGGCGATGTGGACCCGCGCCTTTGTAATAGTCGTAGATTTATTTTCCCGCAAATATTTAACTGTTAATCAAGCATGAAAGAATGAATGTCTAATTAAAATCAAGCGTAGAACACGACAAACATGACAAGACAAATAACTGAAACATGACACACAAATCGCACACACCACCCCTAGGGTACGCCTCACTGTTGCCTTTCGAAAGGTGATCGTCGAGTAGAGGATGTCTTAGTAAGTCCTCATGATCCGGGAACCTGGCATGAGGGTAGCTTCTAAGGTGTCTTCCCATTGCTCTGGTGATCACCACGTCCCGAACATCGAATTGACCCGAACACCTCCAACGGTGGTGCTACCTACCTCTCAATGGTGGGATGGCACTACTTTAAAGGACTCTTACACAGACGAATTCCTTAGGGTAGGTAGGTTCTCAAGGATACTTGCTCTAATTCCAAACAAATCAAAACATCTTTTCACACTGACATTTTCAAAAGCTTTCAAAGCAAACTTTTCAAACACTCTGACGTACGAGTCGAACTGAAATTTTTCAAAGAAACTTTTTAAACCCACATTGAAAAGCAAACAAACAATTTTGAAAATACAATGAGCAAGTATCTAAGAGCCCATGGATAACCATGGATAGAAAGGGTGCTAACACCTTCCCTTTCTATAACCTACCTCCCGAACCGAGAGCAATCTCTATAAAGGAATTTTTCTGTGCTTTTGTCCTTTCCATTTGGAGAAAATAAAAGACGGTGGCGACTCTTGCTTCCGCGACATTTCGCGAACCAGCGTTAAACAGTCAGTTCCAGATCCACCGATCACATGTACACATATGGCTTGATGAGAATTTGAATGCCTTGCTAGCTGTATTTAGAGCCTGAAACAATCAAAAGATCCTTTGTTATCAATGCTTTGGATTTTATTTCATTTATTTTGATTTAAATCAAATTAATTCAAATAAAAATCAAAATAATTAATAAAAATATGATATGGAGAAATGGACAAGGCTAGAGCACGTGGGATATAATTCTAACTCAAAACAAGTGAAACATAATGGGCCCATTTGGCAAAATTTGAAGTTCTGGGGATAGTTGACTTTTGGCAATTTTGTAAAAAAGGTTAACTTCAACAATGCATAACTTCCTCAATTTTGAACCTTTGGAGTTGTTCTTAGATTTTTTAGAAGTCTTGAGATGTCTTCTAACCAACCCTTTTGGTCTCATCTCATTTTGATATTCCATGCTCATGTATGAAGCTTTGACAAAAAAGGTGTTTTTGTTGACTTTTCAAAATGACCTATAATGTCCAAATTCATAACTTCTTGTGAGTGCATATTTTGATCTTGGGAGCTGAATTTGGATTGTAGGGAATTGAATCCTCTTCAAAATGAGTTTTTGATGGGTCATTTCTCATAAAGTATGAGAAACATATGCTTGGTCAAAGTTGAGTTGACTTTTCCTACAAAACCCTAATTTAGCAACTTTTGAATCTTGATGAATTGTGAGCAATCTTTGATGAATCATGATAAACCCTTGATCAAATGATGAAATATACTTCAAAATGAGGATGTTGACCAAAAATCTGGAAGTTTGACTGTATATGGGCCACAATTGACTTTTGCCCTAGCACAGTCGATTTTTGGACCTTTGAGCAATTGACTGAGAAAAATTCCTCTGCAAGGCTTGAAACTTGACATGACTGATCTTGAGAACATATTAGGACAATGTTGAGCATTTGGGACCACTTGGACTCAAGGATCTTGATGCAACATGAAACCCTAATTTGGGGTAGACTATCTTAGGAGAGAGCTTGTCTGGCCAACCCTAGGGCCAATTGCTCATGTACACAGAACCCCTGGAAACCAAACTTAAATCCTAATCATGGAAACTTTCTGTATGGTTAACAAAAACGCAATTGAGTATTATCATTAGCTTGCAAATGTTTCAAGGATTCAGAATATGTCCACAAAATATGCTAACAATGTCAGAATTATGAGATACGATTTCAAGAAAACATGGAGTTCATGGGATACTTACAGTGCATATTTGGGCATGAAAATTCTTGCAAATGATTGGGATAGAGTCCTTAGATGTCCAGCAAGCGACTGGTATGCTTGGAAGGGCTTGGAGAAGCCTGTAAATTGGAATTTGATTCACCATTTTTCTTGAGTTTTTGCAAGTTTTCTTTCAGCTTCTCACGCCTCTCACCCTCATGCTTTTGGTCTGCCAATGTTCTATATGTACTCTTGAGTGGATTAGGTTTACAAATTTGCTTCAAATCTTCTCTAATAATGACCATTGATCATGATTTGATTCTCATGTAACTCTTTCCAAATCAAGCCAAAATCAAATCTTTTGTGTACAAACAAGCCTTGCACGATTTGATCTCATTGCCAGCTATTCATGGACCTGAAATATGCACAAAATCTCAAGGTTTAAATGATTTTTGATATTTTCATTATTCATTATTGATTTTATTTAATTTAAATGAAATAAAATCAAGATAAATGATAAAAATAAAATAATGACAAGTGGCAGGGCTCATGGGTCTTGGACCATGTTGCCAACTCAATACAAGCACAAAAAGTTAGGCCCATTTGACAAAAATTGCAATTTGAGACATATTTGACTTTTGGCAATTTTGCAAAAAAGGTCAACTTTGCCAATGCATAACTTCCTCAATTTTGACCCTAGAGATGTGTTTTTAGAATTTTTAGAAAGTTAAGGATGTCCTCTAAGCAACCCTTTTGGTCTCATCTCAATTGAGTCTTCCATGTTCATGTATGAAGCTTTGACAAAAAAGGTGTTTTTGTTGACTTTTCTAAGTGACCTTTAATGTCCAAATTCATAACTTATTGTGAGTGCATAGTTTGAACTTGGGAGATGAATATGAATTGTAGGGCATTTCATCCTCTTTAAAATGAACTTTATATGGGTCATTCTTGATAAAGTATGATAAAGTTATGCTTGGTCAAAGTTGAGTTGACTTTTCCTACAAAACCCTAATTTAGCAACTTTTGGGTTTTGATGAATTGTGAGCAATGCTTGAGGAATCATGATCAAAACTTGATCAAATGATGAATAATACTTCAAAATTAGGATGTTGACCAAGACTCTTGAAGTTTGACTATATGTGGGCCACAATTGACTTTTGCCCTAACATAGTCGATTTTCAGGCCCTTGAGCAATTGACTGAGCAAACTTTCTCTGCAAGGCTTGAAACTTGACATGGATGATCTTGAGAACATATTAGGACAATGGTGATCATTTGAGACCCTTTGGACTCAAGTATCTTGATGCAACATGAAACCCTAATTTGAGGTAGATTGCCTTAGGAGAAAGTTTGTTTGGTCAACTCTTGGACTTCCTTGAGCAATTTGAGGATCTCACTTGAAATGTATTGAGAAGTATGGGAGGGAAAACTTTTGGGTACAACAGTTGCCCCTGTTCAATCTTCTTAAACCCGAGGATGTAGATTGGCTTGTCTGCCTTTCGTGATCCGAGGGTGGAAGATGATTAAACACTAGGGTGCCCAGAAATTTTCACTCGCATGAGGTGGTACTTGTCTTGCAAAATCGGGAATGGGCTTATAGATTCCATTTGGAGATTGATGACGGAGGATGGGCTTAAAGATTCCATCCGAAGGAGTGTCGATTGCACAAGAGATTCCTTTGCGAGAGCTCGTATACCTGTTATTGAGGAGGACTTCCCTGGGGAATGCTAGTCTCTGTCTTGGTAAAAGTTGAATTTTAGGAGCTTCGGTCATCCGTTATTCTATTGGGAAATCATCTCTTAGTCAAAGAGGTGAAAATGAACTACTGTCTGGTCGTGATTCAGGCTTCATAGTGATAAGATTGACTGCTATCTGGTCGTGCTTCAGGCTTTACAATGACTTACTAGGGAGATGAGATTAAACTTGTTATCAGGTTGTAATCCATGCTTTGCAATTTCTCAATTCTTATCTGGTCGTACTCCAGGCTTCAAAAGGAATTAAGTTGTTATTCGGTCGCATCCGAGCTTCAACTTGAATTTAGGGCACACTAATATTTGGTCGACTCCGGGCTTCTTAGTAATTGTCCAGGTAAACTGCTATTTGGTCGAAATTCAAGCTTCGCAGTGTCTTGTATTGTTATCTGGTCGTAATCCCAGGCTTCAGTGTCCTTTACCGCTATCTGGTCGTAATCCAGGCTTCATGATGTTTCATACCATTATCTGGTCGAATCCAGGCTTTATGGTGTCCTGTACTGCTATCTGGTCGATTCCAGGCTTCATAATACCTTACTTCTTATCTGGTCGAATTCCAGGCTTCAGAAGAAGTCAAGTGGTTATCCAGTCGCATTCGGGCTTCCATTTGATTTTTAGGCCTACTAATATCCGGTCGATTTCTGGGCTTCTTAGTAACTGGCCGGGTAGACTGTTATTTGGTCGAAATCCAAGCTTCGCAGTACCTTGTTAAGCTGTTTTCCGGTTAATCTTCGGGCTTCACCGCTTGTGTTTATGATATACCACTATCTGGTCTATTCCAGGCTTCATGGTGTTTTGCACTGTTATTTGGTCGTAATCCAGGCTTCACGGTAACTTATATTGCTATCTGGTCATTCTCCAGGCTTCACAATAACTTGCTGGGGGTTAAACTATTATCCGGTCGAATCCGAGCTTCATAGCTTAAATTTAAAATAAACCACTATCTGGCCGATTCCAGGCTTCGCGGTATTTTGGTACTGTTATCCGGTTGCTTTCCGGGCTTCACAATATGATGGAGAAATCAAGATATTATCCGGTCGGATCCGGGCTTCATAGCTTAAACTGGAATAGAAATCTCAACATCGATTTGACTGAACCAGAGAAACTTTGTGAGAATTTGATTGTATCTTTCCCTGAAAGGTAAAGAGTTAGTCGTATGTAATGTCATGATGTATGACATGTATCGAGCAATGATGCTCTCAAAATAAATGAGATTGTGTTGTATGATGCGTAAGCGCATGCCATGCTGTATGGATATGCAATGTTATTATGATGTTCTCTAGCTGGGGAAAATAAATCCCGGACTGCTGCTGGAGAGTGCAAGGAGCTGAATTCTTTGTTCTTGCTGGGAATAACGACCGAAGATGATTTGAGAATAAATTGACGGGAGAATAACCCTGCTGGAGAATAAATTGGCGAGAAACTGACTCTGTGGGGAAGAGAGATACTCTGCCAGAAGATCTACTGATTTGGAGAAATAACCTCGGCTGGGGATGAATTACCGTTGTTGGCGATAATGAACCTGGTTGGGGATTGAGTTTCTGCCTGCGGAAGAAATAAGATCCACTGGGGATAGTCTTTCATTGTTGGTGATAGATGAACTCTGCTTGGGGAGAATTAACACCACCGTTTTTGGGTATTTCTTACTCGGCGGGGAGGGCATGTGCCTTTAGTCATATTCTCAAGCTGGCTTCATCCCTGTACCTGGTGGATGGAGCAACTGTAAGGCTCAGGCATTTCTTGTTTGTCCCTGTTCCTGAAATTACCAGTAATCGTCTTTTGTTTCGCATGTAAATATTTACGAGCAACAATTATTTTCAAATGCATATATCAAAAATGAATCATTGGACGTTCTTGCAAAACAAAACAGACAAAAGAAAAACAATTTTGAATTTTATTGTAAAATGAATTGTATTGATTTTGAAGTTGGCCTGTAATAGGCGTTTTGTACAAGAGGCTAACGTCCTAGTAAGAGAACACCGCCGAAAGATAGAATTTATACAATTGGTAAAAAAACAAAGAAAAAACAGCTATGTGAACAATCCCACTGGGTTCCAACTCCGTTATTGCCTTTATATCTTCAAGCGTCTCATGACTTTGCTACTTGGTTGAAGGTAGATCAGATTTATCGGTGTCGTCCGAGCTTGATAGTCGATACTGAAGTATGGTTGCGGGATAATCCAATGAGACATAGTGTTACGCTTCAATCCCTAATTTTTTCCTGGACCGCCCTTTCGGGTTTTCAGTCCACCGGGATACCCTTTTTTGCCCAAGCCGCCTTTTCAGGTTTTCAACTTGCCGGGTGTACAGATTTTTTCATTTTCATCCCTTATTTTTGCCCGAACCCTTTTGGTTCGCTGGGAAGCCCTTATTTTTGCCTAGGCCAGTCAACCTAGCAGGTCTTAGATTATGCGTAGTATTTTTTCACTATGTCTGCATTGACGAGGTGAGGAAGGTCGTCATCATCCATGGTGGTTAGAATCATAGCTCCTCCCGAGAAAATATTCTAAACCATAATTGGCCATTATGTAGGGGTCCATTTGCCCGTGGGATCACCTTGCGGCCGTATGATGCGTTTGATCACTAGATCCCTAACTTGATACTCTTGTCGCATGACTTTCTTGTTAAAAGCCTTGATCATTCACTTTTGATACGTCTGACCATGACAAATAGCAGTAAGTCTCTTTTTGTCGATTAAATTCAGCTGATCAAGTCGGGTCTGGATCCAGTCATCTTTGCTCAAACCTGCATCCTTCATAATCCGGAGTGAAGGTATCTGGACCTCAATGGGTAAGACTGCTTCCATACCATACACCAGAGAGTAGGGTGTTGCCCCTGTTGACGTCCGCGCTGAGGTGCGATTCCCATGAAGAGCGAATGGTAACATCTCGTGCCAGTCTTTGTAGGTCACCATCATCTTCTGCACAATCTTCTTGATGTTCTTATTAGCCGCTTCAACAGCCCCATTCATCTTCGGCCGATAAGGAGAAGAGTTGTGATGTTGTATCTTGAACCGTTTGCAGAGCTCGGTGATCATTGTATTGTTGATATTTGTACCATTATTCATAATGATCCTCTTTGGAACACCATATCGATAGATTAAATTGTGTCGAATAAACCGTGCCACAACGTTCTTGGTCACTGTAGCAAAGGAAGCTGCTTCAACCCACTTTGTAAAGTAATCAATAGCTACCAGAATGAAACGATGCCCATTGGATGTAGTAGGTCTGATCTCACCAATCATGTTGATGCCCCACATTGCGAAAGGCCAAGGTGCTGTCAAAACAATAAGAGGAACTGGAGGTACATGCACCTTATCAGCATAGACTTGGCACTTGTGACAGGTTCGAGAATGTTGATAACAGTCAGCTTCCATGGTGGACCAATAATATCTTGCCCGTAGGATCTTCTTTCCCATGGTATGTCCACTGGAATGAGTTCCGAAGGTACCTTCATGTAACTCCGCCATGATCCTTTCTGCCTCGCTTTTATCCACACATCGCAGTAAGGTTGAATCATGGTTACGCTTGTAAAGGAAACCATTGTTGATGAAGAACTTCGCAGAGAACCTCCTCAAGAACTTCTTATCATTAACAGATGCACCCTCGGGGTACTCTTGAGCCTCAAGATACCTTCTCACCTCATGAAACCAGGGTTTATCTGCTACCTCTTCAGTCTCGATGTCACAATAATGTGCGGGTTCATCCAACCTCTCGATGGTAATCTGGGGAGCTTCATTGTCCCACCTGACTTTGAACATAAAAGACATGGTAGCTAGCGCGTCCGCTAACTGATTCTCCTCTCTGGGGAAATGTTCAAAGGTTATCTCCTCAAAATGTGGGAGCAATGTCAGTACATACTCTTTATAAGGAACAAGATTTGGATGTTTCGTATCCCACTCGCCTTTGATCTGACTGATCACTAGAGCGGAATCTTTGAATACACTCAAGAACTTAATCCTCAGGTCAATAGCTGCTCGAAGACCCATGATGCATGCTTCATACTCCGCCATATTGTTGGTGCAGTTGAAACATAGTCGGGCGGTGAATGGAGTATGACAACCCTCAGGAGATATGATCACAATGCCAATGACATTACCCAACGCGTTTGAAGTTCCATCAAAATACATAGACCATCGGGATCCTTCCTCAGGTCCTTCATCCGGTCCAAGTTTTTCACAGTCGGTCACCAACATGATATTCTCATTCGGAAACTCAAAATTCATAGATTGTTAATCATCTACGGCTTGATGCGCCAAATGATTTGCCAACACACTCCCTTTGATTGCTTTTTGGGTTGTGTATTGGATGTCATACTCGATTAAGATCATCTTCCATCTTGCTATTCTTCCGGACAAGGTAGGCTTTTCGAAAATATACCTGATTGGATCCATCTTTGATATCAATAGGATAGTGTGAGTCAGCATATATTGTCTCAGCCGGCGATCAGCCCATGCCAAAGCGCAGCAAGTTTTCTCAAGCAGTGAGTATCGGGTCTCACAGCCGGTAAAAGTTTTGCTAAGTTAGTAAATAGCATGCTCTTTTCGGCCAGACTCGTCATGCTGCCCCAGCACGCACCCCATTGAACTGTCCAGTACTGTCAAGTATAAGATCAAAGGTATCCCTTCAACTGGAGGCATTAGAATAGGTGGATCTTTGAGATATTCCTTGATCCTTTCGAAAGAGGCCTGACATTCATCATTCCATTTTACCACTTGATCTTTCTTCAGCAGCTTGAAGATTGGCTCACAAGTAGCAGTCAGATGTGAAATGAATCGGGTAATGTAATTCAGACGTCCCAAAAAACCTCTAACTTCTTTTTCCATTTGGGGAGCTGGCATCTCCTGTATAGCCTTCACCTTTGCAGGATCCACTTGAATACCTTTATCACTAACGACGAAACCCAACAGCTTACCAGACCTTACCCCGAAGGTGCACTTGTTCGGGTTTAACCTCAGCTTGTACATCTTTAACCTGTCGAATAGTTTCTGGAGATGGCCAAGGTGTTCTTCTTCAGTCTGGAACCTTGCAATCATATCATCAACGTAAACCTCAATCTCATGGTGAATCATGTCGTGGAACAAAGCAACCATAGCGCGCTGATAAGTTGCCCCAACATTCTTCAACCCGAAAGGCATTACCTTGTAACAGAAAGTGCTCCACTGCATAACGAAGGTTGTCTTCTCCATATCCTCGGGAGCCATCTTAATCTGATTGTAACAAGAAAAACCATCCATAAAGGATAAGACCTTATGCTGCGCGGTATTGTCGACCATAACATCGATGTGAGGGAGTGGGAAATCGTCTTTGGGGCTCGCCCTATTCAGATCTCTATAGTCCACACACATCCGTACCTTACCATCCTTCTTAGGCACCGGAACAACGTTGGCAACCCACTGCGGATAAGAAGTAACAACTAGAAATTCGGTGTCAAACTGTTTCATGACCTCAACTTTAATTTTCTCAGACATCTCAGGGCGCATACGACGAACCTTCTGCTTTACCGGAGGACAGTCTTCTTTGGTTGGCAGGCGGTGTACTACAATGCCAGTGTCTAAACCAGGCATATATTTATAAGACCAAGCGAAGATCTCAACATAGTCGCGTAGCATCTGTATCAACCGTTGCTTAACACTAGGCTCCAGATTTGCACCTATCTTAACCTCTTTCTTGTCTTCCTTCATACCCAAATTATCTTATTCCACTGGCTCTTCATGAGGCTGTATGACCCTCTCTTCCTGTAGTAACAGTCTAGCAAGTTCCCCAGGCACTTCACATTCATCCTCACCTTCGTCCTCGGCTTGGTTGATCGGATTTTCGAAGTCATAACTGGCAATAGCAGAGTTGTTATCAACGGGATCCAAAGTGGATGTGGATCTGCATTATGATACGTGAGTGTGTGTAAGACAATAGCTGTTTTGATGAAGTGCGAGATAGAAAGGAAAAACAAGGAGCGCAAAATTTGTAATGCAAGAAAACGTCCAATGCTTTATTGATGATATATGAAAATGACAAATAATAAGCCCTCACAAATAAAGTTGGGGTGCCTCGGGCAAGGCATCGGGCCGTAAAGTTTTAAACTGTTTATTACAAATCTCAAAACAAAAGTCTATTACTGTGTAATAAAGAAACAGGCACGAAGTCCTTCGCCGTCCAGTTGTTCAATCCATTGTTGGTAGTCGGGTAGATCCAACTGTCGATATCTGACTTTTCCTCATCATCCTCAATTGCATTCACTCCCTGATTACTGATGTGCAGAGGAGGTCTTCTGATCCGCGCGTGCTGAATAGCCCTTTGAGCCTCTATAGTAAAGCCCAAACCAAACTTGTCAGTATTCTGTGTGAAATCAGGGAGCTGAACCCAACTTGCACACCCACCTTTTTCAATTACATCCCTGGCATCCTTGAGGGAAGCCATCTTCATCGGAGGTTTGTCAGCAACAACTTCAACCAACGCCAAAGTCTGGGGAACCTCTTAAACGTTCTGACAAGGGGTTTCGATGAACTCTCCATCCATCTCCACATACCGAAAGGAGTTAAGATGACTCACCATGTGTTGTACCCCAAAATGTTCCCTCTCAATTTATCAACATTTCTCATCACAAGGCTCTTGGAACTCAAGACCAAGCTAGGGTTTGCTCTGCTCAAGGCACCTCCTTGCACTGTTGACCTAAACCAGGGTTTGAGTTTGCACAGGGATTTTTTGACCTAAAATGCCCAAATTGACTTTCATACTTCATGTTGGACTCATAAGTTTGCCCATACCAAGTTTCAAGCCTTGAATCAAATTTTTGCCCAATCAATTGGACAGTTGACCTAGAAATCAGTTGTATTGGGGAAAAAGTCAATTGTGGCCAATTTACAGTCAAACTTCATGAATTTTGACCCACATCAACATTATGAACTCATATGAACCATTTTATCAAGTTTGGACCACGATTCCACAAGAAATTTGATCAGATCACCAAAAGGGCAAAATGGTCATTTTTAGGGTTTTGACTGTACAAAGGCAATTTTTGACTGTTTGAATAGCCAATGGCAAATCAAGATCAACCATGGACTCAAGGACTCAATGACACTATCTTGTCCTATTCAACAAGTTAAAAAGATCTCAAATGCATAGGATTGACAGATGAATTTTTCAGTCAACTGATCAAAATTTGACTGTACACTGAAAAGTCAAACTTTGACTTTTTAGTCAAAATCAAGTGCCAAGGGTCATTTTTCATCAAGATATGTCAAATTATGAAACTTGTTCATCAAGAAACCCAAAATTACAAAGTAGGGTTTGAAATTGAAAATTTTCATAACTTTGAAATTTTCTAAGTTATGAAATTTTCTTAATTTTTCCTAACTTTGTCCCACATTTTCACCAAGATGAAAATGGATTCAAACAAAACTTACAACGTGAAAGTTGTATTCCATCACAAAGTCTACAACTTTGATTCACAAAGTTTTCTCAAAAGAAGCTTGGATATCAAGTTATGATTTTTGGAACAAGGGTACCTAAAACTTTTAACTTAGAGAAATTTTGCCCTAGTTTAGGCAGGATTTTGACCCATATTCTTGGCCATTTTTCGCATAGTTACACTTGGATTCTCAAGTTTCATTTCAAAGATGGATTATAGTACATGTTTCAAGCTTTCCAAATTGTCCAAGAACTCCTCAAACACCTTTGTGGTTAGGGAGAATCGAATGCTTGAAGTTGGCAAAAACTCACTTTGTAACCATGGCCAATACATGTTCATACCACTTGCAAAATCTCACCAAACTAGCTTAGTACATAATTACAGGCCTCTAAACCAATTTACACTCAAAAATTGAATGCAAATACATTGGACATTGGTGTTATTCTGATCAAGGGAGCATTATACAATGAACATTTCCATTTTGGGCATAAAGATCACACTTCCATTTACATAAAGCATGCTTTATGTCAAGTTTCATTTCTTGAGCCATACACCAAGCCTTTTGCTGCAAACAAGGCTCCCTAATGTCAGGTAAAGCTCAATAACTTTGTGCAGCTAGGTTCCAAGCCAGTACAGCCTTGCATTGTCAACTCTCACATTTTGCTTCAAAACCAATGCATTGTACAAAAAGTCCATAACTCACATATCTGATATATTCAACTTAAGCCAAGTTTTCAAACAAGTTTTACACATCCTTGTAAGCCAGAAACACGAGCCTTTTACCCCTAAAACACCATCATACTCAAAAACCACATTTTCTTGCAAAACAGGGCAGGACCTGCAAATCACAAGCCAAATCAGATTCCCCTCGTGCGTTTTGCTTGCAATAAGTTCCAATACCTTCCACTCAACTCACTCAAGCTATCCCAAACCTCCATTGCCAATTGTAACTCCATTTACAGTGTTCACCATTTTTGTTTGGAAGCTTTGCAGGTTGAGTTCTGTAGAACGATTCAGGCTACTTCAAAACAAACTAAGCATTGGGAAAGGTTCGGGGAACATCAAGCAAGCTCAAAAGAACCTAAATCCTCACTGAAAGTTGCTTCATTGTCCAACTCGTGTCCAACTGAAACATGTTTTTCATTAACTTCTATCGCTCTATTTAGGAACATTTAGCCTTAGGTTTGTGAATAAAAGATGTTGTACTCATTGCCCTGAAACCATACATATGCTCAGTTTTCATTTATATTAATCGTGCTAGGAGAATTTCATCCATGAACATGTTGAAAAAGTTAGGTTAGATTTTAGGGCCAGAGAAATTCTCTATGGTCTTTGAGAGTTAGATTTAATGCTTTATATGGTTAGATTCGTGTTTAAATTCTCTACAAGTTTGATGTTGTAAGTTTTGGCAAAAAGTCACGTTTCCAGGATGTTCAAAGATAGATACAGGGCGCGCGTTTTTCTGTTTGTCACAAGGAAGGAGATGAAGCTGATGGGCTAGGCTTAGTTTCTTGCTTCTAACACCCTCTTTTTGTTAAATGCACCCCCTGGCCCATTTCTTTTATATTTTGTCATTTTTATATTTTAATTTTATTTCTGACTTTGTTTATTTATTTCCAACCATAAAAAATGCTTAAAAAATATTTTTCATAATTTTTACATTTATTTGATATTTATTTTAGTTATTACTAGCATTAAAATATTTTATATATTTGTATATTATTTTGTTTAAACTTGAAAATAATGTAAATAATGTTTTTGTTTTCATTTCTTATTTTTATTCACATTGAAAATATTTTCTTGAATATATATATTTTTGTAAATATTTTATTTTATTTTATATATACTTAAAAAAAATATATATATATATATATATATATATATATATATATATATATATATATATATATATATATATATATATATATATATATATATATATATATATATATATATATATATATATATATATATATATATATATATATATATATACTTTATTTTATTAAAAACATAGACTAAAAATATAAAAATAGTACATTTTCATTTTTATTGTTATTTTATACTAAAAAACACTTTTTCTCAATATATTTTTATTTTTGTACATATTAATATATTTTTGTATATAAATAATATAATATTATTTTCTTTAAGGAAAATTAGGGTTTACCCCTTTATTAAATAAAATCAATCTTTTTATTTTTATTATTTACACCTTTTTTCACATTAAAAAAAATGTTTTACATACATAAACAAATAAAAACTTCTTTTTTTTGCATAATACCTTTTTATTTAATATTTGTTTATTTTGCCATTTAAATATTATACATTTAAATGTTGTGCATTATAAATTCAATTTGGTTGTAATAATTTAGGGTTTTAATTTCTTTCAAAATAATCCCCTATTCAAAATTATACCCCCCTCCCTATATCAAAGTTGTAATAGCTTAGACTTATTTTTACGCACTTAATGCTTTCAATTATGTCATGATTAGAGAATTAGGGTTTGTATGCAAAAATCAAAACCAACAAATAGTTTGACCTAATCAAAGACAAAAATGTATGAAAAAACAAACACGATACACACTTGCACCCCTAGGGTTACAATTCACTTGTTGCCTTCAAAAATGGGCCATGGTATGCATGTTAAGTACTTTGGCAAAACAAAAACAAAACAAAAGATCATAGTCCCTCGATGACGCTATCTGAGTTGCCTAAACAAAATGATCAAGTCCCTTAAGAAAATTGCCAAAAATACTTGACATCATTGCTATCATGGTCTATACGATGACCCACGCATGTCCCGTTTAACATCCTAACACAAGGTTGTTCACCAAATACAATGGTGAAACAACACTGTTAAAAGGGTTAAAAACATAAGAAAGGTCTTTGAGTAAAATAGGGTAGATAACTCTTAGTTACTTGATCAAAAGCTTGCAAAAACATCCTTGTTATCTTCAAACACACTTCACAAACACAATTTCAAAACCCTACTTTCAAACATTGAAAAACCTTTCAAAAACAAAAACACCTTTGTATACATTCAAACAAGAATCATTACAAAGGTTGCCACAATGATGGCCTCTTTTAAAAATATCTTTCAAAACCACACACAAAGCACCATTTCAAACAATTGAAGAGCACCATTTCAAACAATTGAAAAGCAAAGCAAGTGATCTAAACAAGTAACTAAGAGCCCATGGATAACCATGGATAGAAAGGGTGCTAATACCTTCCCTTTCTATAATCTACTCCCCGAACCCAAGAAAACATCTCAAAGGTCTTTCCTGTGCTTTTTGACCTTTCCTTAGGATAAAATAAAAAGTCGGTGGCGACTCTTGCTAAACCGAAACATTTGCGAACACAAAATGCAAAACCTCAAGTCAGTTCTCCCACCGTATCACAGAACTGGCGACTCTGTTGGGGAAAACTTTAAAAGTGGAGTAACCTTAAGTTTTAGATCACCTTTGCATGATTATCTTGTTTTCTTTGATTGCTTTACATTTAGTTCCCTGTTTGGGCTTGAAATCCTCTACCCGGATTTGGGAAACATTCATAGGTAAATAGCAATACATTGTGGAAATTGTGCGGGGTATACCGACATGGTTGAAGCAATAGCTATATTAGTGCGACATATTTGTGAGTACCGGTAGCCTTTGAGTCAATCAAAGAGAATACGGGGTCGTTGAGTGATGTCATGAAACACTAATGAACTTTTAGAACCTTACTTGACCATCTTGGCCTTTTTTTAGGGGTAGTGAGATGACCGGCTTTAGTACAGTTCGAAGTTGGTAGATACTCGATACTACACTCATTGAGGGTTGTTTTCTTGGAATATTTTGGTCGCTAGTTAAGTGGCTAAACCAAAACAATGAACATAGAAAATAATCCAGTGATATTGAGCTCCTTAGAACCCGGTTACTATTTATAGGACAGGTTTGAACCAACTAAACTCAAGAGGGTACTTACCTATGAAACCTCATACAAGCCTGAAACTAGGGTTTTGTGTGACTTGCTTGTACATGTGTTTGTGCATACACATGAACATCATAAAGCATCATGTGCATCCACTAACCATTTCAAGGGTTTGGATCTTCATCTTTGTTCTTGTTTTGTAGGTCATGGAACCTCTTCGCAGGAAAACAATTCAAGTCAACCTTGTGAGAATCCCTCCTCAACTCAAGGATCTTACTTCCCGGATTCCAGAGAATTATCTCTTTAGTGAAAGACATGGTAGACTTCTCAACTTGGTCAACTCCAACATTGAAGAAGACATGGTGAAAGTTCTCTTCCAGTTCTTTGACTCCCTACACCACTGTTTCACATTCCCTGATTACCAACTGGTACCTACTTTGGAGGAATTTTCTCAACTCCTGAGAATTCCTATTCTTCATCAACTACCCTACAACGGTACAGAAAAATAACCAAATCCTGAAGATGTTTCTCAAGCATTACACTTGCAACCATCTGATATCAAAGGTCATTGGGAAACCAGAAGTGGTGTCAAGGGTTTCTTGGCAAAGTTTCTGTTTGAGAAGGCACAAGACTGTTGGAATACTCTGGATCTACAAGCTTTTGAAGAGATTGTAGCACTCCTCATCTATGGGTTGGTCTTGTTCCCAAACCCTGATCAGCTTATAGATGTGAATGCTGTCAAGATTTTCATGTCTCGGAATCCTGTACCTACATTGCTTGGGGACATCCTACACTCATTTTACACACGAACAATGAGGAAAAGAGGTGTTCTCATGTGTTGTACTCATCTTCTAGCAAGGTGGTTTATTTCTCACCTTCCCCAAACAGTTTTGAAGAATGAGCAGGGTTTAAGGTGGTCACAACGGTTGATGACCCTCACACATTCTGATGTTCATTGGTGTTCTCGGTCCAGAGAAAATGTCATCATCATTGATCGTTGTGGGGAATTCCCTAATGTTTCACTACTTGGAATTAGGGGAGGCATTACCTACAACCCCTGTTTTGCTCTAAGGCAGTTTGGATATGCTAGAAGGGATGACCC
This sequence comes from Vicia faba, assembly GCA_948472305.1. Taxonomy (NCBI): domain Eukaryota; kingdom Viridiplantae; phylum Streptophyta; class Magnoliopsida; order Fabales; family Fabaceae; genus Vicia; species Vicia faba. Next base: position 102,273,996 of record OX451738.1, read on the forward strand.
TCATGATATGCTGATTCCTGACCTAGTTTTTGACTTCGACAACGATGCGCAAGGACTTCGACAAAGGTTCATCAGAGCTTGGAGGATGCCCAACAAGGTGGATAGTAAGACACTGGGGCACAAGAATTCCATCCCCCTTGAGCCTTATCTCAAGTGGGTACGAACCCGCACCCAGAATCTTATGATGCCATACCCTCACATTCTCCCCGTGATCAAAGAGCCTGTCATGGAAGGAGAGGTTCCATACACTCTCCTACATCCTGACATGCCAACGTCATGGGAAGAATTACAAAAGAGTTGGATCCAACTCAAGGAAGAACAAAATACTTTTGAAGCCAGCTTCTATGCCAGTGAGAAGAAGGTTTTGGAGCTTACCCGCCGACTTCATGAGGAGGAAACTCTCAACACTTACATCACACCAAAGAGGATGCGCAACGTCTTTTTACATTAAGAATTTTGTAATATTTTGCCCATAGGGCACTTATGTACTAACAAATTTCTTCTTAATATGACGTGTGTTCTTTTTGTTTGCAACAAATTTGAATTTATGAATCCTTGAATGCATTACATGAATAACATACCATTCATCATATGCATAAACAGGTCTTCACACCAGGTTTCCTTATCTTTCTGCTGTTTATTTCAGCAAGATAGATTTGGAGCAGACGGTTAAGGATCTGCAAGCACAGAATTCTCAATTCCAGCAACTCCTCATGACCTTAGCAAAGGGTCAAGAGGACCTCAAAGCACTGTTGGAGAAAGATAAAGAGAAAAAGAAGAAAAGGCTTGGTGTAGTCATCATGGGAAGAAGGTTTGAAAGAAATGCTAGAAAAGTTCTCGAATTCCCCTCGACGTTTGATGAAGAGGCTGGCAAAGGAAAAGGAACTGCAATGCCCTCTGAATCTGAAGTTGAAGGAGAAGAAGAGGAAGAGGAAGAAGACGAAGATTACTCCGAACAACAATATCCCCCGACGGATGTTAAGTTTAAAAATCTTGAAGATAGATTGGCAGCAATGGAGTTGCAAAGGGTACCTGGTTTAGATTTCGAAGAACTAGGGTTGGTCGTTGGGATCGTTATTCCTCCTAAGTTCAAAGTTCCTACATTTGCCAAGTACGACGGTCTGTCGTGTCCGAAGATGCATCTAAGATCCTACATCCGAAAGATCCAACCCCACTAATCTAATAAAGATCTTTGGGTCCATTTTTTCCAAGACAGTTTGTCAGGCACACAATTGGACTGGTTCTATCAACTCGAGAGATCAGAGGTTCATAACTGAGAAGATTTAGCTGCTGCTTTCTACCGGCAATACCAATACAACGTTGATTTAGCACCTACTCGTACTCAACTACAGAGTATGGGTATGGCTTCTAATGAGGGATTTAAAGAGTATGCCTAGAAGTGGTGTGATCTGGATGGAAGGGTGCAGCCACCATTATCGGATAGAGAGCTGGTTGACATGTTTTTAGGGACCCTGTCTGGCCCTTTCTTCAATCATTTAATCGGGAGTTCCTCCGCATGATTCACCGAACTAATTTTGACCGGTGAAAGGGTCGAGGCTGGCATTAAAAGTGGTAAGATTCAGAAAGATGCCTCCGCGTCCACCGCTGTTAAGAAGACCTTCCCAGCTAAGAAGGAAGCTTCTGCTGTTTATTCTCAAAAAAGCCAAGGAGGAATGGGGCGCCGACCGGGTAGGGGCTGTGATGATTCAAAACTCTTCAAATGATCAACCTCGCGGCAATCAGCCAAGACTTAATCAACAACAGGTAGAAAGGCCACAACGGCAGTTCACCCGAATCAATATGACGCCAGCTCAAGTACTCCCTCATTTTCTAAAACTAAATCTTACCAATTTGAAGGAAGCGCCAAAGAACTCTAATACATCTTCTCCATATTACCACTCCAATGCCAAGTGTGCTTACCACTCTGACAGTGTAAGGTATGATACCAACAACTGTTTGACTCTTAAGAACAAAATCCAAGACCTGATCGATGCCAAGGAGGTAGAATTCGATGCGCCGGAAAAGCCGAATGTGATTTCTGCCCCAATGCCCAAGCACAGTCATAATGTTCATGCCGTTATGGAAGACCTTCATGTTACCAATGTTGCTGACCTTTTGACTCTCTTACTAGTGATTAAAGTGAATTTGACGAGAGTCGGGATATTCCCAGGCTGTGGAAAACACTGTTACTTTTGTTTAAACATACGATCTGACTGCCCAATATTGAAATCAGGCATCCAACGCCTGATGGATACCCAAGAGATACTCTTCCAAAAGACTCCTGTCGATACCTTCACTCCCGTTACTCCTGTTACTGTTGCTACTTCAACCAATGATATTGCAATAATAACCATGTCCGATAATCTTCCCAAGGCTTCCAAAAGGCCTGTCAAGATTACGCCTGATCCTAAGTTTGTGCCGTTAAAAATCACCATGTCGGGGCCTGTCCCGTATCAATCTAACAAAACGATACCATGGAACTACAGAGGAGAAATCTTCTATCATGGTATCAAACAGATTGAATAAGTCCAAGAGAACTTTGATGATGAAACCCCTGATATAGGGAACATTGCGGGAACAAGCAAGATAACTCGCAGCGGACGAATTTTTTCTTCGCAGATTGCTCCCCCACGAGCAGTCTTCGGACCCTCGAAAGCTTTTGTACCTGTTAAGCCGTCTGTGCAAGGCCCGATTATTGAAGAATTAGATACTCCTGAAGTTAGACCATCCATTGATACTACCGATAAGGGTAAGGGGATACTAGAAGCGACTGTCAGGATGAAGGCTCTGACTGTGGTAATCCCCGAGACCACCCAGAAAGAAATGGAAGAAATCTTAAAGATAATCAAAAAGAGCGACTACGACATCGTGGAACAGCTAGGGCAGACCCCTTCCAAAATCTCCATGTTGGATCTTCTACTCTGCTCTGAGGCCCATGCTAAGGCCTTAATCAAATTTTTAAAGACGACACACGTGCCTCAAGAAACTTCGGCTGACCAGTTTCAAGAGTGCGTGGCTAGCCTCACTGCTGATAATGGTCTTGGTTTTTTCGATGCTGATTTGACTCATAAGGGAAGGAAACACAACGACGCGCTGCATGTCTCAGTTGAATGCAGGGGAACCACCCTTGCCCATGTCTTAGTTGATACCGGTTCATCCTTGAATGTGCTGCCAAAGAAAGCGTTAGACCGTTTGGACTACGAAGGATTGACCCTCAAACCCAGTAACATCATTGTTAGGGCCTTTGATGGGTCCAAAAGAATGGTTCACTGAGAGGTTGACATTCCTATCAAAGTGGGCACATAAGTTTTCAACTCTACCTTTTATGTGATGGACATCCGTCCTTCATATTCGTGTTTGGTGGGAAGGTCGTGGATCCATTATGCTGGGGAAGTTACCTCCTCTTTACACCAAATGCTAAAATATCCTGTTCAGGGTAAGATTATAACGGTGCACGACGAGGAAGAGTACATGATAAGTCACCTCAACTCCTTCCACTATATGGAGTTGGATGGCGAATTCATAGAAACGCCTTTCCAACATTTTGAGGAAGTTTCTCCTGAGATCGCAGTTGCGAAGACAATGGTTGAGGTGCCTATCGTTCCCAAGCATGTATCTAAGATGGAATATCTCAAGGACGTGGAGGCTGTAATCAAAGAAGGAAAGAGTACAGTGTGGGGGCAATTTCCTGATTTTCCCCATAAGACGGACAAGTTCAGACTAGGTTTTACTGCTGCTGGCCAGAAAGCTATGCGTCGCTCCAAGGCTGGAGGACCACCCATAAATATCACTCATCATGGAGTTAATGCCTTAGAAGATGATGATGAAGAAGACAACTTCGAAGATTGGATATTTCCAACCGTTGAAGGAGGATTAAGCAAATGGGAAGAAAATGACTTTATTCCCATCACTTTCATTAACCAGTAATTTATCTTTGAACAATTTCCTATTTTGGTCTGTAATAATTAAACAATTCGTACATTATTTTCACCTTATGCCTTGCCCGGGGCATATAGGTCCATTTGTAAGGGCTCGATTTTCTTCATTATTATATGCCATGTTTTAATGAATCATCGGACGTTTTCATCTATAAACTGTTGTGTTCATTTTTTTCTTTTCTTTTGCATCTTGTTTTGTTTAAGGATGGTTATTCCTTACACACACCCACACTCACAAAATGCAGGTACCCATCCACTCTGGATTCCATGGGTGACTATTATATTTTAGCCTTCGGTGACTCTGAGGATTTGGTCAATCATGCTGAGTACGAAGTTGACGAAGACTGTGAATTGCCGGGAGATTTAGCCAGACTTTTGCAACAAGAGGAGAGGGCTATTCTGCCCCATGAAGAGTTGTTAGAAACCATCAACTTGGGAACAGAGGAAGACAAGAAAGAGGTAAAAGTAGGTGCCAACCTGGAACCAGGTGTCAAAGAGCGCTTAGTACAATTGTTAAATGAATATGTTGAGATCTTTGCCTGGTCCTATGAAGACATGTCGGGATTAGACACAGATATCGTGGTTCACTGTCTCCCTACAAGAGAAGACTGTCCACCGATCAAGCAAAAGGTCTGCCGAATGAGGCCCGACATGTATGAGAAGATCAAAGCTGAGGTAATGAAGCAATTCAACGCTGGCTTTCTGGATGTTACTTCCTGTCCACAGTGGGTTGCTAACATTGTGCCCGTACCTAAGAAGGACGGCAAAGACAGAATGTGTGTGGACTATAAGGATTTAAACAGGGCTAGCCCTAAAGACGATTTTCCACTACCACACATCAACATCTTGGTTGACAACACAGCTCAACACAAGGTATTTTCCTTCATGGATGGATTTTCGGGATACAACCAGATCAAAATGGCCCCCGAAGATATGGAGAAAACTACTTTTGTCACGCAATGGGGTACCTTCTACTACAAAGTGATGCCATTCAGACTGAAGAATGTCGGGGCAACCTATCAGCGCGCCATGGTAGATTTATTTCATGATATGATACATCATGAGATTGAAGTTTACGTAGACGACATGATAGCCCGATCACATACAGAAGAAGAACACCTCGATCATCTGCAAAAGTTGTTTGTCAGGTTGAAGGAGTTTAAGCTCAGACTGAACCCAAGCAAGTGCACTTTTGGAGTCAGGTCTGGTAAACTTTTGGGATTTATTGTCAGCAACAAAGGCATTGAGGTTGATCCAGCTAAGGTAAAGGCTATACAAGAAATGGCTGCCCCCCACACTGAAAAGGAGGTTAGAGGTTTCTTGGGACGCTTAAACTATATTGCGAGCTTCATATCTCACCTAACATCTACCTGTGAGCCAATCTTTAAACTATTGAAGAAAGATCAGGTAGTTGAATGGAACAATGATTGCCAAGTTGCTTTTGATAAGATCAAGGATTATTTACTGGAACCTCCTATTTTGATGCCACCCGTCGAAGGAAGGCCGTTAATCATGTATCTGACTATTTTGGATAACTCAATGGGGTGCGTACTGAGCCAACATGACGAGTCTGGCCGAAAAGAGCATACCATTTATTACCTTAGTAAAAAGTTTACCGACTGTGAGACTCGCTACTCACTGCTCGAGAAAACTTGCTGCGCTTTGGTATGGGCTGCTCGCCGGCTAAGGCAGTATATGCTGACTCATACCACTTTGCTGATTTCCAAAATGGATTCGATCAAGTATATCTTCGAGAAGCCTGCTTTATCTGGAAGAATCGCTAGATGGAAAATGATCCTGACTGAGTATGATATCCAGTATACTAGCCAAAAAGCTATAAAAGGGAGTGTACTAGCTGACCATCTAGCTCATCAAGCCGTCGAAGATTATCAATCTATGAGATTCGACTTCCCTGATGAGGACATCATGACATTAGACAACATTGAAAGTAACGGACCGTATAACGGACCTAAACAAGGATCCTGATGGACCCTGTACTTCGATGGTGCTTCAAATGCACTTGGCAACGGTATCGATGCGGTACTCATTTCTCCTGAGGGTTGCCATACACCCTTCACTGCCTGACTTTGCTTCAGTTGTACCAACAACATGGCTGAATATGAAGCTTACATCTTTGGTCTTAAGGCTGTTATAGCCTTGGGAATCAAATCTTTTGTCGTATTTGGGGACTCGGCTTTGGTTATCAGTCAAGTAAAAGGAGAGTGGGACACTAAACATCCTAATCTTATCCCATACAAAGAACATGTCTTGACATTGTTGCCTCATTTCGAGCAGATTACCTTGGAGCACTTCCCGCGAGAAGAAAATCAACTACCAGATGCTCTGTCTACAATGTCTTCCATGTTTAAACTCAATTGGGATAACGAGGCTCCCCAAATTACCATCGAGCGAATGGACGAACCTGCACACTGTCATGAGATTAATACCGAAGAAGTAGTGCAACAACCCTGATTTAATGAAATCAAAAGGTATCTCAAGACTCGAGAATACCCTGAAGGAGCTTCAATCAATGACAAAAAGTTCTTAAGGAGATTTGCTTCCAAGTTCTTCCTGAGCAATGGTATCTTATATAAGCGTAGCTATGATTGTGTTCTACTTCATTGTGTGGACAAAGTTGAAGCTGAGTTGATCATGACCGAAATACATATTGGCACATTTGGCACCCACTTAAGCAGACATACGATGGCTAAGAAGATTCTAAGGGCAGGTTACTACTGGTCTACCATGGAAGCTGATTGTCATCAACATTCCCGTACTTGTCACAAATGCCAAGTCTACACCGACAAGGTACATATTCCTCCTGTTCCTCTCAACGTTCTGACAGCTCCTTGGCCATTCGCGATGTGGGGCATTGACATGATTGGGGAGATCAAGCCTACGACATCCAATGGACATCGCTTCATCCTGGTGGCTATTGATTACTTCACCAAATGGGTCGAAGCAGCTTCCTTTGCCTCCGTTACAAAGAATGTGGTTGCCCGCTTCATCAAGCAGAACCTCATATTCCGGTATGGTATCCCCGACAGAATCATTACGGACAATGGTACAAATTTGAACAACACTATGATCACCGCTCTGCGTGAGCTGTTCAAGATTTATCATCACAATTCATCTCCCTATCGGCCTAAGATGAACGGTGTTGTTGAAGCCACGAACAAAAATATCAAGAAGATCATTCAAAAGATGACAGTCACCTACAAGGACTGGCATGAGATGTTACCGTTTTCTCTGCATGGATATTGTACCACGACGCGTACTTCAACAGGGGCAACCCCCTTTTCTTTGGTATATGGCATGGAAGCTGTTTTACCTATGGAAGTTCAGATTCCTTCTTTAAGGATTATGAAGGATGTCAGTTTAAGTGAAGACGATTGGATTCAGACCTGGCTTGATCAACTTAACTTGATCGACGAAAAGTGACTTACTGCTGTTTGTCATGGTCAGACGTATCAAAAACGAATGATCAAGGCTTTCAACAAGAAAGTCAGGCGTCAGGAATATCGAGTCAGACATCTTGTAATCAAGCGGATCATCTTGCTGCAAAGTGATCCCAGGGGCAACTGAACTCCTACTTATGAAGGACCATTTGTGATCAAGAGCATCTTTTCTGGTGGGGCAATGATTTTGACCACCATGGACGGCGACGATTTGCCGCACCCTGTAAACGTAGATATAGTCAAAAGATACTATGCGTAAACAACCTGACAAGTCGAAAACCCAAAAGGGAGGCCTGGGCAAAAATGGGCATCCCGGTGAATCGAAAACCCGAAAGGGCGGTTCAGGCAAAAATTAGGGATAAACAAAAAATCTGTACACCCGGCAAGTTGAAAACCCGAAAGGGCGACTTGGGCAAAAAAGGGTTTCCCGGTTGATCGAAAACCCGAAAGGGAGGTCCAGGCAAAAATTAGGGACTTAAAGCATATGAATATGTCTCGTTGGATCACTTCAAGAACAATCTCTTCACCAACAAGCTCCAAGCTTCTGATCAATCCAATCATCGAAGGACGAAGCAACGAATGGACAAGATACTCAAAGTTGTGAAGGCTATAGCAGAATGGGAACCCCATGGAATTGTTACACATAGCCATCTTTCTTTTTGTATAAATTTTTTCTCAATTTTATGACAACATTCTCTTACTAGGATGTTTGTTTCCTTTGTTTAAAGATACTTACGAAAGTTAATACAAAAATACTTCAAAGTGCATAAATTTGATTGCCTTTCATTTCTTGTTACACTTGTGTTTTATTTGAAAACGTCCAAAGTTTTGTTAAATAGGCATATGCATTTGAATATGATCACTGCTTACAAATAAAACGAAATTAAGAAAGGATAATTACTGATAGGTTAAAAGTGTAGGAAGATATTCTTGTTCTATTCCAGAAGAAATCCCCTACAGTACATCGTTCAGATCCTCAACAAAGCTAAAACCTTGGAATACATATCCCCAACGGGGTTAAAATTCCAGATCCCCAGCGGAGCCGGTGTATTCTAAACCTTATTCCCCAGCGGAGTTAAGTTTCAAGTTTCCCATCAGAGTTAAGAGTTCAAACTCCCAATCCCCAGTGGAGCCCAAAAACCCTGAAATACATATCCTTAGCGGAGCTAGAATGTTCTAAACCTTCTTCCCCAACGGAGTTGATTTTCAGCTATCAATCCCTAGTGAGAATCAGTCAGTATTCCCCAACTTCCCCAGAAGATTAACCAAGCTCCTGACTTCACCGACCGAGCAAACATTCTCCCCACAGAGTTATTTCCCGGCAGATCAAAGATTCTCGGTCTCATTTCTCCAGCAGAAGCCTCCTCGGTTTTAATTCCCCAGTAGAGATTTTCAGAGTCTTCCTTATTTACCAGGAAAGTCATGAAGTATTCTCATTCCCTGCAGAAGATGTCAAAGCTCTTGTTAATCCCCACAAGTCACCAAGGATTTTCAATCCCCAAGCAGTCAGCAGGGATTTCTCATCTTCAACAATCAAAGGTTTTTGAATCCTCATCATCGGTCAGGAACTTACTTCCTCCGGCAGCAGTCAAAAATTTCATTATCTCCAGTTATCAAGGATTTATTTTCCTCAGCAAGACAACTAATCAACTTACATACACATCCATTACATTCATATATCATAAACATTGATGGAACACAGTTCATTGCATCATACATATCATGCAACATAACTTTGTGTTTTAGCTAACATTTTACCCTTTTCCAGGATAAGATTAAAAGGCTATTATTAACAATTATTCAGATACAGTATGGATACACCCCCAGACATGGCGGTCATTCTATTACTCATTCAAAATTTCAAGTCAAAATACAGTACAGATACACTCCAGACACGGCGGTCATTCTACTACTCGTTCAAACTTCAGCAATCCGATACAGACTAGATACGCTCCAGAAACGGCGACCATTCTATATCTCATTCAGATTCAACTATCAACTTCAAATTCAGATACACTTCAAACACGGATGCCTTTCTGGCCCTTACACCAGAAGTTTGATTCTCCCCAGTGCAGTCGCCACGGGAGTCATTCTGTCACTTATTCAGATCCCAGTTACAGTACGGATTTACTCCAGACACGGAAGTCATTCTGCTACTCATACAGATCTCAACTTCAGATACAGTCCAGATACGCTCCAGACACGGTTTCCATTCTGCCACTCATTCAGAACTTATCCCTAACACACAGTTGTTCCATATACAGATGTTTCTCTGTTACCCATTCACAATACAAACACACTCCAGACACGACAGTCATTCTGATATTCATTCAAAGTTCAAAATACAGTTACAGCTCGGATATGCTCCAGACACGGACACCATTCCTTCGCTCATACAGACTCAGTCTCCAGATACAGTTCAAATGCATTCCAGACACGGATACCATCTTGATGCTCATTCTTCTGACCTACAACACTGCAGTTCAACAAACATCTTGGATGGCATCTTTAAGCCCATCTCCAACAAGATTCTACCATATCCAAATGGCATCTTTAAGCCCATTCCCTCAACAATATTTTGACGAGTGCAAATTTACGGGCACTCTAGTGTCCAATCCTCTTTTACCTTCGAGTCACGAAAGGCAGACTTGCCAATCTAACTCTTAAGGTTCAAGAAGATTGAACAGGGGAAACTCTTGTACCCCAAAACTTTCCCTCTCATTTTATCAACATTTCTCATCACAAGGCTCTTGGAACTCAAGACCAAGCTAGGGTTTGCTCTGCTCAAGGCACCTCCTTGCATTGTTGACCTAAATCAGGGTTTGAGTTTGCACGGGGAATTTTTGACCTACAATGCCCAAATTTACTTTCATACTTCATGTTGGACTCATAAGTTTTCCCATACCAAGTTTCAAGCCTTGAATCAAATTTTTGCCCAGTCAATTGGACAATTGACCTAGAAATCAACTGTATTGGGGAAAAAGTCAACTGTGACCAATTTACAGTCAAACTTCATGAATTTTGACCCACATCAACATTATGAACTCATATGAACCATTTGATCAAGTTTGGACCACAATTCCACGAGAAATTTGATCAGATCACCAAAAGGGCAAAATGGTCATTTTTAGGGTTTTGACTGTACAAAGGTAATTTTTGACTGTTTGACCTAGCCAATAGCAAATCAAGCTCAACCATGGACTCAAGGACTCAATGACACTATCTTGGACTATTCAACAAGTTCAAAAGATCTCAAATGCATAGGATTGACAAATGAATTTTTCAGTCAACTGATCAAAATTTGACTATACACTAAAAAGTCAAATTTTGACTTTTTGGTCAAAATCAAGTGCCAAGGGTCATTTTTCATCAAGATATGTCAAATTATGAAACTTGTTCATCAAGAAACCCAAAATTACAAATTAGGGTTTGAAATTGAAAATTTTCAAAACTTAGAAATTTTCTAAGTTATGAAATTTTCTTAATTTTTCCTAACTTTGTCCCACATTTTCACCAAGATGCAAATGGATTCAAACAAAACTTAAAACGTGAAAGTTGTAGTCCATCACAAAGTCTACAACTTTGATTCATAAAGTTTTCTCAAAAGAAGCTTGGATCTCAAGTTATGATTTTTCGAACAAGGGTACCTAAAACTTTTAACTTAGAGAAATTTTGCCCTAGTTTAGGCAGGATTTTGACCCATCTTCTTGGCCATTTTTCACATAGTTCCACTTGTAGTCTCAAGTTTTATTTCAAATATGGATTATAGTACATGTTGCAAGCTTTCCAAATTGTCCAAGAACTCCTCAAACACCTTTATGGTTAGGGAGAATCGAATGCTTGAAGTTGGCAAAAACTCACTTTGTAACCATGGCCAATACATGTTCATACCACTTGCAAAATCTGACCAAACTAGCTTAGTACATAATTACAGGCCTCTAAACCAATTTATACTCAAAAATTGAATGCAAATACATTGGACATTGGTTTTATTCTGATCAAGGGAGCATTATAAAATGAACATTTCCATTTTGGGCATAAAGATCACACTTCCATTTACATAAAGCATGCTTTATGTCAAGTTTCATTTCTTGAGCCATACACCAAGCCTTTTGCTGCAAACAAGGCTCCCTAATGTCAGGCAAAGCTCAACAACTTTGTGCAGCTAGGTTCCAAGCCAGTACAACCTTGCATTGTCAACTCTCATATTTTGCTTCAAAACCAAGGCATTGTACAAAAAGTCCATAACTCACATATTTGATATATTCAACTTAAGCCAAGTTTTCAAACAAGTTTTACACATCCTTGTAAGCCAGAAACACGAGCCTTTCACCCCTAAAACACCCTCATACTCAAAAACCACATTTTCTTGCAAAACAGGGCAGGACCTGCAAATTACAAGCCAAATCACATTCCCCTCGTGCGTTTTGCTTGCAATCAGTTCCAATACCTTCCACCCAACTCACTCAAGCTATCCCAAACCTCCATTTCCAACTTTAACTCCATTTACAGTGTTCACCATTTTTGTTTGGAAGCTTTGTAGGTTGAGTTCTGTAGAACGATTCAGGCTACTTCAAAATAAACTAAGCATTGGGAAAGGTTCAGGGAACATCAAGCAAGCTCAAAAGAACCTCAGGCCTCACTGAAAGTTGTTGCGTTGTCCAACTCGTGTCTAACTGAAACAGGTTTTTCATGAACTTCTATCTCTCTATTTAGGAACATTTAGCCTTAGGTTTGTGAATAAAAGATGTTGTACTCATTGCCCTGAAACCATACATATGCTCAGTTTTCATTTATATTTTATCGTGCTAGGAGAATTTCATCCATGAACATGTTGAAAAAGTTAGGTTAGATTTTAGGGCCAGAGAAATTCTCTCTGGTCTTTGAGAGTTAGATTTAATGCTTTATATGGTTAGATTCGTGTTTAAATTCTCTACAAGTTTGATGTTGTAAGTTTTGGCAAAAAGTCACGTTTCCAGGATATTTAAAGATGGATACAGGGCGCCCGTTTTTCTATTTGTCACAAGGAAGGAGATGAAGATGATGGGCTGGGCTTGGTTTCTTGCTTCTAACACCCTCCTTTTGCTAAATGCACCCCCTGGCCCATTTCCTTTATATTTTGTCATTTTTATTTTTTAATTTTATTTCTGACTTTGTTTATTTATTTCCAACCATAAAAAATGCTTAAAAAATATTTTTCATAATTTTTACATTTATTTGATATTTATTTTAATTATTACTAGCATTAAAATATTTTATATACTTGTATATTATTTTGTTTAAACTTGAAAATAATGTAAATAATGTTTTTGTTTTCATTTCTTATTTTTATTCACATTGAAAATATTTTCTTGAATATATATATATTTTTGTAAATATTTTATTTTATTTTATATATACTTAAAATATTTAATATATATATATATATATATATATATATATATATATATATATATATATATATATATATATATATATATATATATATATATATATATATATATATATATATATATATATATATATACTTTATTTTATTAAAAGCATAGAATAAAAATATAAAAATAGTACATTTTCATTTTTATTGTTATTTTATACTAAAAAACACTTTTTCTCAATATATTTTTATTTTTGTACATATTAATATTTTTTGTATATAAATAATATAATATTATTTTCTTTAAGGAAAATTAGGGTTTACCCCTTTATTAAATAAAATCAATCTTTTTTATTTTTATTATTTACACCTTTTTTCACATTAAAAAAAATGCTTTACATACAAAAACAAATAAAAACTTCTTTTTTTTGCATAATACCTTTTTATTTAATATTTGTTTATTTTGCCATTTAAATATTGTACATTTAAATGTTGTGCATTATAAATTCAATTTGGTTGTAATAATTTAGGATTTTAATTTCTTGCAAAATAATCCCCTATTCAAAATTGTACCCCCCTCCCTATATCAAAGTTGTAATAGCTTAGACTTGTTTTTACGCACTTAATGCTTTCAATTATGCCATGATTAGAGAATTAGGGTTTGTATGCAAAAAGCAAAACCAACAAATAGTTTGACCTAATCAAAGACAAAAATGTATGAAAAAACAAACACGATACACACTTGCACCCCTAGGGTTACAATCCACTTGTTGCCTTCAAAAATGGGCCATGGTATGCATGTTAAGTACTTTGGCAAAACAAAAACAAAACAAAAGATCATAGTCCCTCGATGACGCTATCTGAGTTGCCTAAACAAAATGATCAAGTCCCTTAAGAAAATTGCCAAAAATACTTGACACCATTGCTATCATGGTCTATACGATGACCCACGCCTGTCCCGTTTAACATCCTAACACAAGGTTGTTCACCAAATACAATGGTGAAACAACACTGTTAAAAGGGTTAAAAACATAAGAAAGGTCTTTGAGTAAAATAGGGTAGATAACTCTTAGTTACTTGATCAAAAGCTTGCAAAAACATCCTTGTTATCTTCAAACACACTTCACAAACACAATTTCAAAACCCTACTTTCAAACATTGAAAGACCTTTCAAAAACAAAAACACCTTTGTATACATTCAAACAAGAATCATTACAAAGGTTGCCACAATGATGGCCTCTTTTAAAAATATCTTTCAAAACCACACACAAAGCACCATTTCAAACAATTGAAGAGCACCATTTCAAACAATTGAAAAGCAAAGCAAGTGATCTAAACAAGTAACTAAGAGCCCATGGATAACCATGGATAGAAAGGGTGCTAATACCTTCCCTTTCTATAATCTACTCCCCGAACCCAAGAAAACATCTCAAAGGTCTTTCCTGTGCTTTTTGACCTTTCCTTAGGATAAAATAAAAAGTCGGTGGCGACTCTTGCTAAACCGAAACATTTGCAAACACAAAACGCAAAAACTCAAGTCAGTTCTTCCACCGTATCACACCATGTATTCCTATTCTCCTTGCACCATAACAATCTTCCCCTTCATTGGATATTTCAACATTTAATGGAGCGTAGAAGTCACTGCCCCAGCCTTATGAATCCACGGGCGACCCAACAAGCAAGAATATGATGGTCGGATATCCATCACATAGAAAGTAGATGCAAAAGTCTGAGAGCCAACTTTAACAGGGATGTCCACCTCCCCGTGAACCATCCTTTTTGACCCGTCGAAAGCTCTGACCACAATATTACTTGACTTCAGAATCAAACCTTCACAGTCCAGACGGTCTAATGCCTTTTTTGGCAAAACATTCAAGGAGGATCCAATATCCACTAGAACATGGGCCATAGTAGTGCCCCTGCACTCGATCGAAACATGCAAAGCGTCATTATGATTTCTTCCTTTAGTAGTCAGATCTGTGTTTGAGAAACCCAACCCATTGTCGGCAGTCAAGCTAGCTATGCAATCCTTGAATTGATCGGTCAAAGTTTCCTGCGGCACATGTGCAGTTTTGAGGAAAGCAATTAAAGTCCTTGCATGGGCTTCAGAACATAATAACAATGACAACATGGGGATTTTTGATGGGGCCTGTCCCAGCTGCTCGACTACGTTGTAGTCACTTTTCTTGATAATCTTCAGAACTTCCTCTATTTCATGCTTAGAGGTTTCTACAATGATCTTCTTAGGTGCCTCCGTCCAGGCAGGCTCACCTGTAATTTCTTCGCCCCGAGTTCCAGATGGCTCGGCGACAGGGGTGATAACTGGAATATGTACTGGGATGGTAGCTGATGTACTAGCAGATGGAATGACAACAGGTTTGTGAACAGTCGAAGGGGAAATCTCGGGAGAAAAGAGTCTTCCACTTCTGGTGACCTTGCTAGCCCCGACAATATTGCTGACATCAGCATTATCTTCTTCAATCTTCAAGTCTTGCTTTACTCCATGGTAATACACATCTGCACCGTAGTGCCAAGGGACAACCTTATCCAAAGTGTATGGGATAAGACCCGGGATAGTAATGATTAACGGAGCAATTCTTGGAACGGATGTAATCCTAACAGGCTTTCTCGAGGAAGCCTTGGAAGGATTGGCGGAAATGGTTATGATGGAAACATCTTGAACTGGAATTAACGGAATCATGGTCTTCTCGAACATGATTTCTTTGTTATCCATCAGGCGCTGAACGCCTGATTTCAATAAATGGCAACCAATAGACTGAATTGAACATAAGTGGCAACTTTTGCCACAACCCAGAAATAAACCGGCCAACAATAGATTCTTCTTAACTGTCATCAAGGGAGTAGAAATGTCTTCCACAGAGGTCAGAAATAAATCATCGTCCACAGCATTTACTCCATGACCATGCTTATGCATATGAGCAGTTATGACATTGGGTTTCTCCGGAGTGTCAAACTCAATCTCTTTAGCTTCAATCAAGTCTTGCACCTTATTCTTCAAGGTCCAACAGTTGTTTGTATCATGACCTGGGCTATCGGAGTGATAGGCGCAGCGGGCATTCGGGTTATATAGCAGAGATGTGGTGCTGGGATTCTTCGGGACTTCCCTCAGAGTTACCAGGTTGGTCTTCAACAATTATGGTAGAATTTGAGACAAGGTCATATTAAGAATAGTATACTGTCTTTGCGATATCTCCATTCTTTGCTGATTGTTGCATTGTGGGGCAATAGTTGGTCTTGATATTACTACTGCATTCACTGCTTGACGACGTTCAGGTCGGTTTTGGCTCCTCGAGCTATAAACTGCACTAGCTTCTTTCTTACCGGTGAAAGGCTTCTTTACTGCACTTGACGATGTATCCTTATGTATCTTACCACTTCGGATACCAGCTTCTACCCTCTCCTCAGTCAGGATTAATTAAGTAAACCCAAATGACGAACTGCCGATCAGATGATTGAAAAATGGACCAGACAACATCCCCAGAAACATATCAACCAACTCCCTATGAGACAAAGGGGGTTGGACTCTTCCAGCCAAATCTCTCCACTTTTGAGCATAGTCCTTAAAGCCTTCGCTTTCACCCATAGACATACCCTGAAGTTGAGTACGATTGGGAGCAAGGTCGGCGTTATACTGATATTGCTTGATAATGGGATGCGTATGTAATGATTTCAAAGACTTTGGGAGATTTAAATTTGCAAAACAAGAAATGAACAAACTTTATTAGATTAACTTGTAAGAATGTTTAACAATGCCTTTGAGGCGTTTACAAAAGAAATAAATGGAAAACAAATCTAAACTAAAGCAAGCAAAATCAGAAATCCCATGGACGCTTCCCCTTCGTGCTGACGTAGTCATTAATCATTATTTCATTCTCAAGTTGCCTGGTGAGTTTCAAGATCTTCCTTTCTTGTTTATGATACTTCTCCCGGTAGGTATCCCTCTCCTCCTTCAGCTGAATCCATGATCTCTTCAATGCCCCAAGATCAACGGGCATGTAGGGATAAAGGACTGTATAAGGAACACCCTCTTCATTGGTAGGCTCCACAATTACTGGAAACACAGCTTCATAAGACATCCCAAGCTTCTGAGCACGAGCTCAGACCCACTGGAGATAAGGTTGCATAGGGATAGAAGTCCTTGGTCCTAGCTTTTGAGGGTCAGATCTATTCACCATGCCCCAAGCTCGTATAAACCTTCGGCGATGCTCGTCAACATCCTCCTTGTAGTCAAATGCAATGTCTATAAGAAGTAGCTCATGAGGACCGTCTCTCCGAGCACGGCCGAATTGTTGTAAAGCTAGGCAGGGATTGTAGGTTATACCCCCTCTGATTCCAAGCAACGGGACATTAGGGTATCCCCCATATCGATCAATGACAACGGTGCTTTCCAAAGACTTAGAACTCCAAAGAATGTTTGTATGTGCAAGGGACATTATCCTGTAAGACCATCCTAAACCTTCCTCATTCTTCAACACGGACTTAGGGAGGTGCGAAATAAACCACCTCGCCAACAACGGCATGCAACACATGAGGGTCCCTCTTCTTCACACCGTACGAGTGTAGAGGGCATGCAAGATATCACCCAGTAAGGTAGGCACTGGATTGCGAGACAAGAAGATATTTAACCGCATTCACATCTACAAAGGAATCTTAATTCGGGAAGAGAACCAAATCGTAGATAAGGAGAGCCAAGATACCTTCAAAAGCCTGAAAGTCCAAGTTATCCCAGAATAGTTGAGCTTGATCCATTGGCCAAGAAACCTTCAACCCTGCTTCGTGTCTCCCAATTAGATACTACATCAGCCCGTTTCAAATGCAGAGCTGAAGCAATGTCTTCTGGCCTAGGAGTCTCTTACAAACCTGTGAAGGGTATTTGTTCAAGGATGGATATGCCCAATAAGTGAGAAAACTCTTCCATAGTAGGAAATAGCTGATAATCTGGGAAAGTGAAGCAATGATGCACCGGATCGAATAACTGAAAGAGCACACTCATCATCTGCTCATCAAACTTTGAGGTAACCAAGCTAAGAAGCTGACCATGTCTCTTAATGAAGGAAGAAGTATCAGAAACTCTCGAGGCTAAGTCTTTGAGTTGAGCAGGTATTTGCATAAAGTTAACTCAAATGGTGTTTCTGCGTATGAAAGCCATAATCTGCAAAACAGGACAAAGATAAATCCCCTCGGTCTTTGAAATGGTTAGTATAATGAAGTATGCATGCTATGTTATGATGCATGATGTCATGATAAAACCCACAACATGTATAGCAGATAACAAACATGGTAAAGGAAAACAAGTCACACAAGAGCCCTTAAGTTCCAGGCTTGAATGGGGTCTAGGTATTACCCTCTTGAAGTTAAGTTGGTTTCAACCTGTCCTAATAATAGTAACAGGGTTCTAGAGGTTCTCAATATCACTGACCATCCTCCATCGGTCATGGTTTCAGCTTACACAATCTTTTCTTGCAGCCGGAACTATCTCGAGAGTATGGTCTCAATGAGTGTAGCATCGGGTATCAACCAGTTCTCAGCTTTACACTGAGGCCGACTATCTCACTACTTCCTATGGCCAAGTTGGTCAATTATAGGTTCTAAGGTCAGTTGATGCTTAACGACACACATAACAGCCATGTATTCTCCTCATTTCTCCATAAGGGATACCGGTACCAACCAACGTGCCACATTAACGTAGTTACTGCTTCAACCGTATCGGTCTACACCGTTCAGTTCCCTCACAGTTTATTGCTACTTACCTAAAAGGTGTCCCCAAATCCGGGTTAGGATCTATAGTAACTCCCAATACAAAACCCTTAAAAGTAAAGCAACCAAAAAAAACAAGAGAAGCAAATATGATGAACTAATCCTAAGGTATACCCCACTTATTAAATCCCCAGCAGAGTCGCCAGTTCTGTGATACGGTGGCAGAACCGGACTATTTTAGGAAAATACTGGTTTGTGTTTTGCGTTTGTGTTTGCAAAATGTCGCGTTAAGCAAGAGTCGCCACCGAATTTTATTTTATCCAACTGGAAAGGAAAAAAGCACAGAAAAATTCCTTTTTTGAGATTTTGAGTACGGGGGTAGATTATAGAAAGGGAAGGTGTTAGCACCCTTTCTATCCATGGTTTTCCATGGGCTCTTAGGTACTTGCTCATAATTTTTAAAAATTTGCTTCCGTGTTTGTGTGTTTTGAAAAGTTTTTGTTTTACTTCGTTTTAACCCTTGTATCAGTCCTCAAGAGTGTTATGAAGTGTTTTTGAAAACTTTGTTTGGAAAAGTGTATGTGTGAAAGAGTTTGTTTTTGAGCAAGTGCCTACTAGCATCTACCTACTCGAAAAAAGAATGTTTCTGTTCTTGTTTCCTTTAGACATCGCTATCCTACTATTAAAGAGTAGGTAGCACTTTCGTTGGAATTTGTAAGGGTCAATTCGAAAGGGACGTACAACCACTAAAGCAACATTAGGACGTCTTAGTAATAACTCTAATGTCTTAAGATCATATTCGAGGCAACATTTCCGAGGCAACCTTTCCGAGGCAACATTTCCTAGGAAACATTTCCGAACGGGACATTTGATCTTTGTTTAGATAAGAGAGCGACCACTAAAACACCCTATACTTAATGATCGTTTACTGAAGGCAACCGAAGTGAGAGTATACCCTAGGAGTGCGCATGTGCGAGTGATTTGATTTCAGTTATTATCTTTACACATTTAGGGTTTGCTAACCATTTTAAAATTAACATACATTCTTGTCATGCAATCCTATTATCATACATCTAACAGTTAATATTTGCGAGAATTAAAATGCGAGAAATAAAACTACGCTATTACAAGGCTTCAGGGAGGGGGATTAATTACATAGCCAAAAAAACTCGTAAAAACGATAAATAAACGAAAAGTCCTAATTAAACTATTACATACCATGAGCAGTTACATTAATATCGTAAAAATAAATAAACGCGCGATGAATCGAGAACGAGAAAAAATTAGGGTTTTTGACCCCGTCTAAAACCTAATTAAAAGAAAAATCATTTCTTTTGTTGTTTTTGGCTATTTTGAGAAAAAAAATAAGGTTTTAATTAAATAAATACAAACCTAATTACTAATTAATTTAGATTAAGAAAAATAATTAATTAGACCTATTTTTATATTGTTATTTTAAGAAAAGAAAATAAAAATCAAATCAAACAAAACCCTAATTCTCTAGTTTATTTTAAATTATTTACAAAAAGGTTAAAATTGTCCTAAAATTAAATTAAGCTAATACTAAATTAATTTTGATAAAATAAAAAAACCTAAATTCTAATTTGATGAAAATTGATTTTATGAGTTTTTTTTTTGTAAAAAAAGGAATTAATTTTATGTTAAAAAATAATTTAAACAAAAAATAAATAAATAAAAGAAAATATAAGAGGAATAAAGAAAAAAGGGCCTGGTGTCAGCGACTCTGATCAGAGGATGATGGTCTAGAGGATGGTGATCAGAGGATGATGGTCCAGAAGATGATGGTGATCAGAGGATGATGGTCCAGAAGATGATGATCCTGGGCCTGCTCCTAGCTGGTGGACCCAGTAGATCGTGACTAGAGGGTGCTTGATCTGGTCCTGGTTGATGGGTCCAGAGGATGATCCTCAGAAAATGCAGGCGCTGGATCTGGTGAATACAAAGGGGAAACATGCCAAAAGCTCGCGCCTGGGATCAGATCCAGAATCAAGAGCTTCTAACTTCTTTCTTCTGGCCAATCTGCACTGGGTGTTAGTTTATCAATACAATAGAAGCAAACAAATAGATCAGAACTAACATGCTTCTGGCCAGAATAAATGCGCCAGAATTTAAACCGGCCAGTAAAGTTGTGACACGCCATCGTCTTCTTCATGGGATTCGTCGTTTAAAACTCTGAACCTTTACCTACATACGTGGTGTTGTAGCTATAACCCTGTACATTTCAGAAACTGTATACAAGCAATATAAATAAGATTCAAGACCATGGATCATCTGGGTTTGACCCGCTGATCACAATGGTATCCTCCATTAGGGCCAATTGCTCATGTACACAGAACCCCTGAAAACAAAACTTAAATCCTAATCATGGTAACTTTCTGTATGGTTAACAAAAACGCAATTGAGTATTATCATTAGCTTGCAAATGTTTCAAGGATTCAGAATATGTCCATAAAATATGCTAACAATGCCAGAATTATGAGATACGATTTCAAGAAAACATGGAGTTCGTGGGATACTTACAGTGCGTATCTGGGCACGAAAATGCTTGCTAATGATTGGGATAGAGTCCTTAGATGTCCAGCAAGCGACTGGTATGCTTGGAAGGGCTTGGAGAAGCCTGGAAATTGGAATTTGATTCACCACTTTTCTTGAGTTTTTGTAAGTTTTCTTTCAGCTTCTCACGCCTCTCACCCTCCTGCTTTTGGTATGCCAATATTCTATATGTACTCTTGAGTGAATTAGGTTTACAAATTTGCTTCAAATCTTCTCCAATAATGATCATTGATCATGATTTGATTCTCATGTAACTCTTTCCAAATCAAGCTAAAATCCAGTCTTTTTGTGTACAAACAAGCCTTGCACGATTTGATCTCATTGCCAGCTATTCATGGACCTGAAATATACAGAAAATCTCAAGGTTTAAATGATTTTTGTTATTTTCATTACTTATTATTGATTTTATTTGATTTAAATGAAATAAAATCAAGATAAATAATAAAAATAAAAGAATGACAAGTGGCAGGGCTCATGGGTCGGGGACCATGTTACCAACTCAATACAAGCACAAAAAGTTAGGCCCATTTGACAAAAATTGCAATTTGAGACATATTTGACTTTTGGCAATTTTGCAAAAATAGTCAACTTTGCCAATGCATAACTTCCTCAATTTTGACCCTAGAGATGTGTTTTTGGACTTTTTAGAAAGCTCAGGATGTTCTCTAAGCAACCCTTTTGGTCTCATCTCAATTGAGTCTTCCATGTTCATGTATGAAGCTTTGACAAAAAAAGTGTTTTTGTTAACTTTTCAAAGTGACCTATAATGTCCAAATTCATAACTTCTTATGAGTGCATATTTTGAACTTGAGAGTTGAATATGAATTGTAGGGCATTACACCCTATTTAAAATGAGCTTTGGATGGGTCATTCTTGATAAAGTATGAGAAAGTTATGCTTGGTCAAAGTTGAGTTGACTTTTCTTGCAAAACCCTAATTTAACAACTTTTGGGTTTTGATGAATTGTGAGCAATCCTCGAGGAATCATGATCAACCCTTGATCAAATGATGAATAATACTTCAAAATGAGGATGTTGACCAAGAATCTTGAAGTTTGACTATATGTGGGCCACAATTGACTTTTGCCCTAGCACAGTCGATTTTCAGGCCCTTGAGCAATTGACTGAGCAAACTTTCTCTACAAGGCTTGAAACTTGACATGGATGATCTTGAGAACATATTAGGACAATGGTGAGCATTTGAGACCCTTTGGACTCAAGTATCTTGATGCAACATGAAACCCTAATTTGAGGTAGACTGCCTTAGGAGAGAGTTTGTCTGGTCAACTCTTAGACTTCCTTGAGCAATTTGAGGATCTCACTTGAAATGTATTGAGAAGTATGAGAGAGCAAATTTTAGGGTACAACACCTAGATATAACCAGTCCAAACAAACATACAATTACCCAATCAGCAAACATATTCTAGCCACGTCTGCATCTCAAATGAAATTTTAGACTAAAATTTTATTTTGTTTTAGAATATATATATTACTATCTACCACGTTTCTACTGATAGTTTATAAAGGAAAATAATATATAGCACTATCTGCCACGTTTCTTTTGCCACTAGCCAACATTAACATGCTAATGTCAGGAGAATTTTGGATTTGTTTTACACTTGAGTTCTAACAAATATACAAAATTTCAGCTAACTTTAGTTTTTTCTTGTTGACTGTTATGTTTGGATTTTGATTGTTGTTGTCATCTTTAATTGTAAGAGAAATTTATGAAGAAGAGGAGGAGAAGTAAGATTAACATGAAGAAAAGTAATAAATTTATGAAGGTTTAAAATCCCTTAATCTAAAATGTTTTTCTGCTTTTAAGTGAGGTGACACATAATGTAAACTAATGGAAGAGACTAATTTTAATGACAGAAAAAATTATAAAAACTATTATTTATCAGTCTATCTCTTGTCTTCTTCAAAGTTTCATATAATTTTAATCACTCAGTGTCACTCATCACCACTCCACTTTCCAGCTTAGACATGTTGAGACATTTCCTTCTCAAACGTTCCCCTTGCATCCACCATCACCACTACCAATCTTCAACTCATTCACATTCTCAACTTCTCCAAACCCTCCCTCCAAAACCCTTTCTCCGCCGACTCTCCTCTTTACCGGAACCCAACACCGATGCCGAAACCCGCAAATACCTAGGCTACGCGGCCCTCCTTCTCTTCTGTGGCGCCGCCACTTACTACTCCTATCCATTACCCGAAAACGCCAAGCACAAGAAGGCCCAGATCTTCCGATACGCTCCTTTGCCGGAGGACCTGCACACCGTTTCCAACTGGAGTGGCACCCATGAGGTGCAGACCCGTAATTTTCACCAACCCGAGAGCATTGACCAGCTCGAACGTCTTGTCCGCGAAGCCCACCAGAGCAAGACCAGAATCCGGCCCGTAGGCTCCGGACTTTCCCCGAACGGGATTGGGCTTTCGCGAACTGGAATGGTGAATTTGACCTTGATGGATTCGATATTGGAAGTTGATAAGAAGAACAAGACCGTGAGAGTGCAGGCTGGGATTAGAGTGCAGCAGCTTGTGGATGGGATTAAGGAACATGGACTCACACTACAGAATTTTGCTTCCATTAGGGAACAACAAATTGGTGGCATTATTCAGGTCAATCATTTTATTTTATGTCATATCTCTCAATCAAATAGGCTGAACCTAAGAATCACTGTTTCTGTTTGAGGAATTCAGATTTACCAAAAGTTTTTTGAGTGTCATTTATCTTTCAAATTAGTTGATGAATGTGTATTCATTCAATTCATGAAATTAGAGTTAAAATACTCACGTGAGAGCTAACTTGAACCTATGAGAGTAGGCATGTCGCTGTGTCTGACACGTGTTGGTGTCCGACACTTGTATGACACCCGTACCACATGCATCGGAAAAGTCAAACAAGCGTCCTTCCAAAATAAACTTTTATTTCTTTGTTTCGAGATTCTTTGAATCGGTTTCCGACATCCGCATAACACACACACACACACAACACAACACGTGTCGGACAATTTACACAAGTGTTTAAAATAATTGTTTTTTCTTTTGTTTCAAAGCATCTTATACATTTTTTTTTTGGCAAATCTATTACACATTTAACATGATTAAACATGTATTGCAACAATGTTATCTATGCAAAATTAAAGACATCAATTTTTATTATAATATTTTTAACTTTTTAAATAATTGATTGACAAATGAATGGTAAGTATTATCATATATGCAGCGGTGTCAGTGTCCTGTGTTTTTGACATAGTCAATGTCAAAGTGTTCGTATCGTGTCGTGTCTCGGTGTTTATGTCGGAGTCCTTGCTTCATAGAACTTGACTAGCTAAATACATTAGTGAATCTCATCCAAGTTTTGATGATACACAAATTTGTTACACATGTGTTTTATCTTGGACTAATTTGAATAATTTGTTTGAGTATGTAAAGTATGCAAATGTTATTTGAAAAGGAAATAAAAAAATTTCCGCTTGCCTTTCCCCCCTCTTAAAATAAATGAATGTGCTTGATGTGGTTTATTGAATAGAAATCTATCCCTTGCCACATTGCTTCATATAAACTGTGCATCTTTGCATTCATGTTCAATAGGTTGGTGCACATGGCACTGGTGCAAGTTTGCCTCCTATTGATGAACAAGTCGTTGCCATGAAACTAGTCACCCCTGCCAAGGGAACAATAGAAATCTCAAAAGAAAAAGATCCAGAGCTCTTTTATCTTGCTCGTTGTGGCCTTGGAGGACTTGGAGTTGTGGCAGAAGTCACCCTACAGTGTGTTGATCGACAAGAGCTTGTGGAGCACACAGTTGTCTCAACCATGGATGAGATAAAGAAGAATCATAAGTAATTGCTGAAGTTTTCTCTTTTTTGAGTATATCAAATCAATTACCATCTTGCTTCCCCCATCCCCAGTTTTTTTAAGAAATATTCAATTACCATTTTTTTAATAGATCAATCTAAATATCAACTAGTTATCACATTTTATTCAGTTTGTTTTTTTGGAACATAATGAAACTAGGATCAAGAACTTGCATAGGGCCTGTTTGTTTAAACTTTGACTATAGGTATTTTTAGATTGTGTAGAAAGATGATTTACTTTTAGAGATTATTTAAAACAGAAGCGATTGTTCTTGGTGACAAGAATTTATGGAGCGACACTAATATTTGAATTGTAGAGCTGGTTTATGATTTATTGTAATAATAATAGTAAATGAGCGACTCAGTACCCAACGCTTCCATCATTGTGGGGTTTCGGTAGGTCAGTTGCATGCATCCTTAACTCCTTACTCAACGAATGGAGAGTCTATTTCTTTGATTAGAACCTTTGACCCCCAAGTTCAACTTAATATTATAAGCCAATGAATTCAGACTGTGGTAATGGGGATTTGTGTTCAGAGCAACCGTTAAATTAATTATCCAGAGGTACATGCAGCATCACATTGTTTCTCTATTTATAAATGTACCTGTTCACCTTTAGTTAAAAACAAAAATATCATTTTGGTCCATAGAATCACCCCAAAGTTGTCTAAGAACGACATCACTGATAGGGGTAAATATCCTTGAATGGCCAATTTGTTGTTGTCATTGATAAATGGTGCTTGGACACATTGTTATCAAATACCTGCCATAGCAACGCTATGACGGAAATATGTGGTGGTTTTTGGGCTCACCGCAATGGTAAATATTGGCTGATATTGCAATTTTCCGCTATAACGGCGCCGCAAAGCAGCCGGTATGGTGGTATTTTGGCTCTCCGTCATGGACTGCCATTTGCCATCGATAACATGCTTGGACATGACATCACATATATCTTGAGAGGATCCAAAATATGTGTTTTCTCTGTTGAAATCTTCTTGGTAATATTTTACTTGTATGGTTGCGTATACTTCACTTATTTGTTTATTTCTGTTGCATGAATGTGCTTGTATATTCCATTTTTGTTGCCTTTGGGCTGATTGATTGAGGATCTGCCTCTAAACCAAAGATTTTGATTATCCTTTTTTACATATGTAGGAAATTGCTATCTGAGAATAAGCATGTCAAGTACCTTTATATCCCTTATACTGACTCTGTCGTGGTTGTGAGATGCAATCCTGTTTCAAAGTGGAAAGGTCCCCCTAAGTTCAAACCAAAATATACTAAAAATGAAGCGATAGAGCATGTCCGTGACCTTTACAGGGAGTCCCTCCAGAAATATAGGTACAGTTTCACCTAGTTATTAATTTTCTGATTTATGAATTAAGACTAGTACTTGTAGAAGTTGTTCTTTTCTCTGCTATGGTCTGCAATTGGTTTTTGACTTTTGTGTTTCATTTATCATGTAATTTCTTTTTTTTTGTTTAACATCTTTTTGTATAATTTAAACTTGTATTCAGAACCAAAGTCATACAGCTATGGATTAATCAAAGATCTATTACTTTTGTCATTCACTCTTTTGTAGGTGGTAAAAATCTTCCCAGTCTCATGTAAATTATATTGCATGGATGGTAAATGTTAATGCATTTTTTCACCAATGTGTACAAAAATTAGTTTTTCTACCATCATTTTAATTGGTTTCCCCATTAGCAGCTTACACCCAATGACTTTTGCAGAGCTGGACCAGAATTGAATGAAAAATAGTGTGTGTGAGGAGATGTGTTATAGCAGACTTGCCCCTTGTTAAGTGATTCACAGGTATATATATGAAATAAAAGAAAAACTCTCAGGGAATTTGAAAGATTGCAGCCCTTTCCATATGAATCATTTGATTTCCAAACTCTTTCTACTTTGGTTTTCAGCCCCTTTCTCATATATGTAACATAAATCTTAACTATAGGTTTTTACAACCAGTAAGTCACAATGCAATGTAACCCCCTGCTGTTCTATTTTTCCTACTGTGGGAACTTTTTTTATTAAGGACCCACTTCATAACTCTTCCTCATTACTTTAACCCTGTCCTCAAGATGTAATGTGGAAAAATTCTGTTGGATTCCTCTAAAGAGTTACCTAGAATTCTCACGTGGGAAGTTCTTTCCAATTAACAAGCATTTCAGCCTGTCTTTGGGGTTGTATCTAAAATCCAGCAAATCCTTGGTCTATGTTCCATTTGTCTATAGTGCTTTGGGAAACTGTTGATGACAATAGGAGGCTGGTACACCCTTCTTCATTCGACTGACATGAAACCAAATTTAAATTCTATGTGTGAGAGCTCAAAGACTTCCTATCTATCAAGCGTATGTAAGTAGGAAGCCAATCTTCGTCAAAGATTAAAGTCGTTTGTACATGCGGATATGACCAATGTCACCTCTGCAAAATCTGTTCATTCTCTTCCGTATCTGGTTTGTAATTTGCTTAACTCATCTAAAATTAGGCCCCTTTCAGCTGAGAAATAGTTCACTGTTTCCTTCACAGTGGGAAATTATATCTCTTTTGAAAAATATTCCATCAAGGCTCTAAGGGGTGTATTTTTGTTGAATTATTATAGTTCATGTTGAACCAAATGTCAGCAAAGTCAACAGTCATTACCACTTCTTGGGTTTTTACCATGTGAAACACCTTAATGCTCTAAAACTTCAATTAGGAACTTAGTCCGCTCATCTATTTGTTGGTGCAGAACTGTAAATGAGTTTAGTTCCTTCATCTTTGTATTTTTTGTCCATTAATTACTGGAACATTTGATTTCTGTCCAATACAATAATCGAAGTTGGTAATGTGTGGAGCCTCACTGTTTCAGAGATGTACTTTAGTTTTAACCTAATTCCGATATTCTGTTTTTCATGCTTTTAATTATTTACTCTGTTGGCAGCAGCAGTAATTTCAGTTGAATTGAACGGAATA
The DNA here is from genome assembly GCA_948472305.1 of Vicia faba. NCBI lineage: Eukaryota > Viridiplantae > Streptophyta > Magnoliopsida > Fabales > Fabaceae > Vicia > Vicia faba. The sequence continues at coordinate 102,301,884 of OX451738.1, forward strand.
GAACGAAAGTAGGAAAAAAACAGAATTCAATGTATAAGAATGTACGCATCACTTTGATCAAGCCATCCTGAGGTAGATGATGATATACGAGACTAACCACCCTTCATGATATTCAAGAAACCCTAACCCTCTCCCAATATGCTTTAGCTGGTTCTCACCCTTTTCTCTGGTATATGATAAAAAAACCCTGAATATTATGGGTATTACAATCCGTTACGTGGGTTGTTTTCCCACTTTTTTAAATCCATTTTTTCTTGCGTCAACCACAGTTACCAACTTAGGAAAACCATCCTTTGTACTGTGATCTGGGATACAAGGTCCAGTTTGGGTTATACTTTTGTTTCAGTTTGTTGTGGAGCTGGTTTTTTGATGCAACAGTGAGCCATTGTTTTCCAAATAAACAGGGAAACAAGGAAATGAGAGAACCTTCTGCTCACTTCAATATAAAAGGAGGGGATGTGACCCTATTGCCATAGAGATAAAGAGGTCAAATAAAGGAAAGAAGGGAGAGCGAGCCCTTATTATGCATGCAATACAAGTAAAGGGGATTTTTTATTTTTAAATATTCAATTATTGAAATTAGTGTTGGGAAATGAGCCTTTATGTCTATCAACTTAATGATATGTCGAAAGAAACTGAAAATGAATGAGATCATATTAAATAAAGTAAAAAGGAGATAAAGGGAAGGGATGTGTATTATTATTTTTCGTTATAAAACTTTCTATCTTTTTTTATTATATCTTTAGTTAACTGTGTTATTATTTAACTGTTTCCATGTTATGAACTTTTCTTTTAAAGTCAAACGGGTTTTTATTTGTTTTTTCAGAATGGAAGGATCTAGGGATAAATCATCAGTTGATGAACAAAATATAGACGAGCTATCTTTTACAGAACTAAGAGATAAGTTAATTGCCCTAGATCCACTTAATAAAAATCACATTGTCAAGGTCAATAAAGCTGAGGCCGAGTTCTGGAAGAAGTCCGAAGGATATAGAGTTGGATGGAGTGATGAAATATTAGGTTTTGATTGTGGAGGCCAACAGTGGGTATCAGAGACATGTTTCCCTGCTGGAAAACTGGCAAAGCCAAGCATGAAAGATCTTGAATACATTGAAGAGCTGAAGAAACTTATAGAGAAAGAAGAGATACCCGCTCCTGCTCCAATTGAGCAGCGATGGACAGCTAGCACCAGGAGTCCCTTGAGTCCTGCTTCAAGTCCGTCAGAAGATGATACATTTTCTTGGGTAATATTTTCATATTCTGTATGAACAGTTTGGTAGTATTTTGTTCTTGCCTAAATCAATGTTTAGATGAGCTTCATTTTTTGTCTTTTGAGATTGCAACTTGGAAAAAGATTAAAATACTTTTTTGTTGAAAGCTAAAATTCTAGCTACTCCTTAGTTGCATTTTTGTAGTAGACAAATATATCTAATTTGCTTGAAAAAATTCAAGTTTCCAATAAGTGCAGTTCTTGTCTATTATTTTTACTGAACTTTTTAACATTATAATGCTGTTTGGATGATTTAATTGAACAATTATATCCCTTATTCTGTTTCAGGTTGGTATAATCATGTACCTACCTACCATGGATGCTCGCCAGAGAAAAGATATAACGGAAGAATTCTTTCATTACAGGCATTTGACTCAGTCAAAATTATGGGATAATTACTCCGCTTATGAACACTGGGCAAAAATTGAGGTAATGATCAAAGCTTCACAAATAATGAAAGATGATCCAACTTAGTAATTGAATCTGATATACCATTTACTGTCATAATCTAAATCGATTGATGTTTGCCTAGTTTCTTCATATATAGTTACCAATTTAAGTTGCTCTACATAATCAAGCATTTATTTATGTTTCGTTCATATACAAAATTACAAGGTAAAGTTCTCTTTTCACATCCACATTCAAATGCGAACACATGGTCATGTTTGTGTATAGATTTTCTTCTAACTGAACTGTAAATTGAACATGTTATACTTAAATGCTAAAGACCAACTCAGGTTTTAAAGGTTCACATTACTGATATAACCAAATATTTCAACAGAAGAAAAAAAAGAAAAAAAAGTATTTGAAGTATAGTTAATCTCTGTTTATCATCTGATTTCTAGGTTCCAAATAACAAGGAGGAGCTTGTGGCCCTCCAGGCAAGGCTGAGAAAGCGGTTTCCTGTGGATGTATACAATAAGGCGAGAAAGGAACTGGATCCCAACAGGATTCTTTCAAATAATAAGTTGGAAAAGCTCTTTCCGCAATCAGAAACCATATGACGTTATGGGTTGATTATTTTTCTAAACTTTTCCTGTAAGTACATCTTTGACTTTAAGTTCTTGACTGCAGCAAGTCATTGGAACTTCAGGAAGCTAAATGTTAGTTACACATACAATCAGGATTATTATACATAAATACACATTATTTCAGTTTATTGCCTGCATGGAAAGAGTGTCAAAAGAAGCTTTATGATTTGCGATGTAATGTATTAATAAGAGTTGGATTAATTTTTAAGATGTTACTCATCCTATTGCTCCTCTTTAGGCATAAACTATGTCCACAATGTTTAGTTCTCGAGTGCGGGGGAGTGACATGTCCATGGTCCACAACGGCGTGGAAGAAATTAGGGGAGAGTTAACCACACTCTCATCAGTACCCCTTTCTCTTGCTGCTGAAAGCAATTGTTACTTCTTGGGGATCTGAGATCTTGGCCCAGGACTTCCTATAAATACCTCAACCCTAAAGGATGAAAGAGGACAATCTCATATTCACACAAATACTAGATATACAGAGCTCCTCACCTCCTTATGTGACCTAACCCTAAACCCTACAACAAACTGTAAAGCCTCTGATAACCCTTAATTATTAGAGGTTGTCACGTATTGTACTTTTAGCAAGTACAATTGGCGCCTACCGTGAGGTCTGGTAAGAGTAATGTTGCCATACTCATTGTTATCCATTGTTGCTTTCACCATCTTCTCACGAGGATGTTTAACAAAGCTTCGAGATTGCTTTCAACACCATTGTCGGGGATTTTGCTGGCGGGGGAGAATCCAGTTCCTTTTAGAGAAAGTACGCTCAAAAGGTTTTAACAGCAAGTATCATACTTGTTGACATTAACAAAATCCTAGGAAGAGAACGATAATCCATAACCATCTTCTCGAATGAAGACGAGGTTGGTGTTCTTCCTCACAACAATGATCTCATATGGTCATCACGTTGTAGTATGATAATTGAGATGTGAAGCAAGTGTTGATCGACCCTGGTAGCAAAACAAGTGTCTTATTTTAGAGTGATTTCCAAAGGATCAGACTCATCTTCAGTTTCTTTCGATGTTGATCTTTGAATTTGACTTGAATTACTTTTCTCTCAACATGGAAACTTAATCAACTTCACTTTTTGATAGCTTCTATCTTTTGTACTGATGAAGTTTATGATTAATTTAACTTTTCTCTTTTGTCATTATCAAAACCATAAAAAGCTTTATAACCTGCACAACACATAGAACAATATCGAGGTCTGTTGAGTTATCAGATTATGACATACACTTCCTCCCTAGAGGCAATATAAAATACCAAGTGATAGCTGATTTCCTTGTCAAATTCAGCTCCCCATCCAGGGAGGAAGTCCCATATGTATGCATCTTGTTGGTGGATGGTGCATCCAATCTGAAAGAAAGTTGAGCCATGATTGTGTTGGAAGGTCCAAGGGACATCAATATAGAGAAATCTTTAAGTTTCGATATTAAATATAGAAATAATTAGGGTAAATGTGAAGCTTTAAATACGTATGTGTTATTGGCAAGAGAGCTAAGCGCGTCCAAGCTCTAAGCCAAAGCAATTCTAAGATAGTTACTAGCCAAATCGCAAGCGATTATCAGACAAAAGAAACATAACTCTTAAAATATCTCCAGGTCGTCCAAAACCTGGCCAAACACTTCCATCAATGTCCTAGACGCCAAGAGAGGGATGACATCCCTTGTGCAATACTTGACAACTGAAGATCTACCTCTAGACAAAGACGAAGCAAATAAGATAAGGAAATTTACAAAAAAAGTACCCTATGGAAGGCCACCCCAAGGCTTAAATAAATGCCTGGTGAAAGTGAAATTTCCCTAGTATTGATGGAAAGTACTATACTAAATGATACGAATCTATAGTTAGTTTTTATTTTTTAAAGCTAATAATGCGACGAATCATACCGCCAAAATGATTTTTAATGAAGCGTCCTTTTTACTAAATGATTGAGGCAAAGGCAGTATCCAAGATCACATAAGAAAGAGTAAGGAACTTCTACTGGAAGGGAATGGTTTGTAGGTTTTGGCTTCCCAAATGCAGTGTATTGGGCAATGAAACCTAGTTTTCTAGGTCTACCATGGTTGAGTTCTATCATGAACTCGAAATTTAAACAAAATTTGTCTTGGTCGTGCATTCTCTGTGGAATTAAAAAGAAGTTCAACGAGGCAAAATGCTTATGGTCTAAAAAGTTAAACAAGGTATTTCCATTTTCCAAATTATTATTAACTTGCTTCATCATATTATATTTAATAGAGGTGACAATTGAATTCATTAAGACAAAATTCATTTATTAAAAATTTCATCTAATCCATTCATCACATAAAAATTAAATTAATGGATTGGACAAATCCATCCATTTCGTAAAATATTTATGGAATCCGGAAATATATTTCCGATGTGCACCTTTTTCTGTTAAATGTTGTCTAGAAATCGAAAATATATTTCTGAAGTGAATCAGATATGTATTTTCGATTTCTATGTAGACAGAACCAAAAAGACTTATGCTGGCAGTGGATCTTTTTGCGCATTGTTTCACATTGAATACAAAGGCGTATACAACAAAACATACTAAAAAGATATGTAGAACAAAGACATATATAAATATCAGTAAAAACAGTACAAAAGGTGTCTGTAGTTAATATAAGGGACAACCCAAAATATTATCCAAATATAATAAAAAAAACGATAACCAAAATACATATACAACATCAAAGACTATTGGATATGGCAGACTCTGAGTCGGCCCATCCTTCTCTCGGCGTTCCTCCACTGCCTCTTGTACTGCAGAGCCTCCGAGCCTCTGTCATGATGGCATCCATAACACCTCTAACATCAAAGCCATGAGAAAACAAACCTTCATCAATACCCGCCTGCGTAATGTCCATGATATGACGACACCTAGGAAACACATCAGTGACATGATCGGCTTGTGCCTGCTCCTCCTCTAGAATCTCCTGATGAGTTGACCTCAGTGGATTTCCTGGAGCATTTTGTACCAGGTATGGATGAGACACCCTGAAGAACCATATGATATAACCGCCCACGTAGCTCCAGTCGTCTGGAGCAATATTCTCATAATCATCAAAGAAGGCATCTATATCCATGTGTTTCACCAGGGCAGGATCTCGAGGAATATACTGTGTGTACCCAAACTGACGCATGACGCACTCAAGCATATAAGCAGCCGTCTTGCGCGACCCGCTGTTGGCTGAAGATTTTGATAAAGTTATTAGAAGCCAAATGAATTAAACGTTTTGATCGAAATGAGGTAAAGCGTCATGTTTCGAAGTAGCAGAAGCAGTGTTTCGAATAAGTGTGTCAAAGCTTGGAGCTTCGAGTGGCAATTATGGGAACATATCTAAAGAAGTCTCGAAACAACAACAAGGCTGTGTCTGGGAAGAGCGTTCGAAACAGAGAAGCACCAAAGCATTTGAAATTCAAATGGAAGCGGGACTTTCGAAGTTTGAAAGTTATGTGTTGGAGCATTTGGGGACACGTGGAAAGACGAAAGAGGCACTGTCCTGCATGTTCTAAACGTGGCATAATCCTATAGCAAGACCGTTATGGTCGAATTAGTATAAATAGAAGTCTTAGTATTAGGATTTCATGTGTCATATCTATTATACAAAATACTCAATAACATTCAAACTACCACATGGCAAGGGAAACGAATGCAAGAGAAATGTATGTATGATAACACCATGTATTTCTGATTTAATGAAAACCTTTTACCATTTCCAGTACTTTCCTTTATCCCTTTTTGTCAAATAACATTTACAAGTTTTCTTATTTACAGTCTTTTCACTTCGAAATCTCTTCTTCAAAGTTTTACATTTTAATGTTTTCTTCATATTTCAAGCACTTTATATCTCAGAAAACTGTCATATTTTCCATACCTTTACCTTCAAGCCTTAAAATCAAACCTTTTACGTTCCAGAAATCCTTTATATTAACTGTTTTGTAAGTCGAAACCATTTACTTCACTTTTATGCAGTTTTACATGTCTTTACAATTAGCATTACAATTAGCACTTATTCATGTAACTTAGTTTTCACACACATTTTGATCACATCTTTAGACTTTTAGAGAGAGAAATCGAAATAAGCCAAACACATATACAATATCAACCATGAATATCTGTTCGATTGTGACAGTAACCTTAATATCCAAGGAGTCCTAGGATCAATCTAGTCGATCCTGTGAGTTACCAGAGGAATTGAATAACAGTCAGAAAGATTATTCGATAGTTTGGAAGACTAGCGGTTGTTTACCAGAAATCACTGGAAACAAATTGGCACACCTGGTGGGACCAATAATTAGATATTAGAAATAAGGATTGTTGAGACATAACCATTACAAAAACGTTGGAACCTAAGAAGTTTGCTGTTTTATGAACCTGAGAAGTGGTAAGATAACCAACAACAACCAACCTTTACCCAGAAGAAAACGTTTGGACAAAATGTCTAATTCAGACAATCAACAAGGGGACCAAAACGGCCCACATGCAACAGGCACTAACGCGTCCACTTCGATTGGAACATCTAATGTAATCCCTTCGAATGCACAGTCTATTGCATCTTCGACCAGTAACATAGCCACCAATGGAGTAAGTGGCATATCAACTAATAGTTCGATCTTAGGAAATACTAGAACCATTGGCTACCCTGGGGGATTCGTTCCACCATCAGGGACACAATCCCATTTCGCCACTCCATTAACTAGACCACCCGGTTTCGATGGGAATAGAACCAGAAATTCCTCTTATGGAATGCCAACATCTTTTATGGTAGGTTTACACAATTCCACATCGAATTCATCTCCATAACTAGGGTCTGGGTCTGGGGCGAATCAGTTTATGACAAATAACCAAGGGTCGGTGGGTTATAGCACAATGCCCATCCTAACCACAGATAACCAGTTGGCTTTTAGGCAATTGATGGATGACAATAACCATAATATGATAGGGGTGCTAGCACAAACCATGCAGGAAATATTTGCCCCAATAGTGCAAAATGTGACTGTGACAAACAGGGAAAACGCTGACAATATGAGTCGAATAGCAGATTCCTTCGCTCCCCCAGAAAGGCGTAGGCAAAATCAGGCGGGATTTCGAACAAACATGCCTGTTATAGAACAAATTGCTAACGACCCAATTTATAGACCACCCAGAGAAGAAGTTAACTTAGGGGCCAGGGCACCAAGGTTAAAAGCCCCAATAATCCCGGGCCCACAAAGGGAAATTATGGAACCAGGGGCAAGGGTCGAAAGGCTAGAAGCCCCAGAGTTTCGAGAAGAACAACCTAGGGGAGTTGTTTTGGTTGGTCGAAATCAAGATGCCGATGCCGTCGTTCATAGAATTCGAAACGATAACATCTTGGCAGAAAACAACCTAACCACCATGATAGAGAGAGTCATGGCCCAGAATGGCCTCAATACAGGAATGAGGAGGCCAAATTACGCTTCTCCCATATTGGATTGCATAATGCATACTGATTTACCAAGGGGATATAAAGTCCCTAAATTTACAAAGTTCGCTGGGGATACCAATGAGTCAACAGTCGAACACATAGCGAGATATCTCACCGAAGCGGGAGATATAGCCAATAATGAAGATCTCAGGATCAAATACTTCCCAAGTTCCTTGACAAAAAACGCCTTCACATGGTTTACCACTTTGCCTCCTGGGTCCATTGACACTTGGGCTCTCTTAGAGAGATTATTCCATGAACAATTTTACATGGGACAGTCGAAAATAAGTTTGAAGGAATTGGCCAGTGTTAAGAGAAAGTTCACCGAACCCATAGATGATTATTTGAATAGATTTAGGCTTTTGAAATCCAGATGTTACACAGTAGTGCCTGAACATGAGTTAGTCGAAATGGCCGCTGGTGGCTTGGATTATTCTATTCGAAAGAAACTAGACACTCAGTATTTGAGGGATATGGCTCAGTTAGCTGATAGGGTTCGACAGGTCGAAAGACTAAAGGCCGAAAAAGCCAGAGTCTTTAAGAATAGCAAGAAAGAAAGGATTTCCTATGTTGGGACTGAGGAAGCAGAAGAATATCCTGAATTCGAATTCGAAGAGGTCGAAATCGACCTCGCTGAATTAAAACAAGCCCCGCCTTATTCCTGCAAATTGTTAGTTCCCACAAAAGGGAAAGATATTGTTGAAAATGAAAAAAGTGACAAATTTCCAAAGAAGGTTTATACCTTCGATGTCACTAAGTGTGACGAGATTTTTGACTTACTTGTCAAAGATGGCCAACTAATTGTGCCATCAAATATCAAAATACCTCCTTTGGATCAGAGAAAGAAGAGAGGATTTTGCAAATATCATAGTTTCCTAGGCCACAAAACCTCACAATGTTTTCTTTTCAGGGACCTGATTCAAAACGCGATCAAGGATGGCAGACTAAAGTTTGTTGATAAGGTGAAGATGAAAGTGGACGAAGATCCCTTGGACGTCGCAGACACCAACTACTCCGAGCATGCGTGCATTGGAGAGGTCAACATGGTGGAAACTGATCAAAGCGACGCCCTAACAGGAGAGAAGGGTACTGGAGTTGAAAACTGGGTGATGGTCGAAGTCAGCGAGGAGGTCACTGAAGACATCCAGAATACGCCAGAGACTCCGATTGCCGCCCCTATAGCTGTTGCAAGAGAAACCCAGGCTACCGAAGGCCAGGGAAATCAAAACCAAGAATTAACACAAGTCACTGAAGGCTTGAGGCTGGAATTGGAGAAAGTCCAAATCACACAGCCAATTTCCCTCCAGAAAGAAATATGGGACACTCTAGGGGAACCCAGTGGAAAATTTGACTATTTGGTCAAATATTCTGCCCCAGAGAGTTCGAAGGTTCAGATTGAGGATATAAAGCCCACAGGATGGGGTGATGATGAAGCTAAAGAGGGAGATGTGGAAATAAATATGGTGGATATGGAAAGACCTCGCTCTGAGATGGAGGAAGTGGAAAAATACTTAGAAAAAGAAAAGTATAGAATGGGGGATAATCACGCTGGAGATGCTAGTCTCAAGGATTATCTCATGACATGCCACAAAGGAGATTCAGGCATGATATTGTGCCCTAGGTGCAGCATCCTCTGCAACCAAAGAATAGGTGCGAATTTCGAGAGGGTACAGAGGACTCGAACTGGCAATAATTGGCGCCAGGATAACCAGCTTTTTAGGTGTTATCCCAAGGCTGGAGAAAGTTTGCTGGAATTTGTGTTTCGCTGCTACAAAGGGGCAACCAAGTGCTTGATTTGCCCAAGGTGTTCTGCTGTGTATGACCAAAGCATGGCCAGGGCCTTCGAAACGATTCCCTTCGCCCCTTGCTGGAACCATCAAGAAACTGCCCAAATGGGCCCACATTTCGACAGCAGACACAAACAGCGAAGGCCTGATAGCCCTCACCCCAAGGCTGCTCGAAGAGTGACTTTCAAACTCCCTGCTGAAGTGCCAACCGATAGATGGTTACAGGTCAGAAATGACAAAGGCAAAGATAGATGGAGAAACGCTGAACGAAATGCACGCCATGCTGTGACATACAGGAGGCAATTCAACACAGCAAAAAGGGAGGAAGTGAGATTAGAAAATTACAAAGGAAGGAACCCCATGTCAAGATCCCAGTGGCGCAGACATCAAAGGATTCGAAAGGCTGAGAAAGAAGCTGTGGCAAACAAAGGGGTTACTTCAACAAAAAACCAAGGTGAATCTAGCACCAACAAACCAAAAAATCAAACTGAAGACAAACCTCCAGTCAATAGGAGGCTCTTCTCTGAAGAACAACGCGATGAACCAAAGGAATACACTCCAGGCCCGGAAGAGGACGAAGATATGATAACAGATAACTTCGAATCGGAGGGGGAGTCTTCATTCAATTTGAACTGTAACGTGGTGTCTGTGCTTCCCTGCGAATTTGGGCAGGAAACCGAAATCAACGAATATGAGGAGGAAGACACCACAGATTTGATGAAACATAGGCCCGTGTGCTACTATGTGATGGACAATGGGGCTGTTGAGGAACAAAATGCATTCTTCGAACGTCCAGAACCTGCAATGAAGAACCATCTCAAACCACTTTTCATTCGGGCGAAAGTTGGTGTCCATGGTGTGAACAAAGTTCTAGTGGATGGGGGTGCTGCAGTCAATTTGATACCCCATTTCATGCTAAAAAGATTAGAGATCCACGAAGGAGACATCAAGCCCCATAATATGGTTCTGTCCAATTATGAGGGAAAAGTGGGAAAAACACTGGGGGTGGTCCAGTTGGAATTGACAATAGGCTCAAGCTGTAGGCCCACCATGTTTATGGTGATCGAAGCCAAGGCCAACTATAACCTACTGCTGGGAAGAGAGTGGATCCATGGCGTGGGGGCAGTTCCTTCGTCAATGCATGAGCGACTAGTTCTGTGGAGAGATGATGGAATCGTGGAAAACATCGAAGCAGACCAGAGTTACTTTATGTCAACTGTCAATTTAGTTGACAAGAGGGATTATGATAAAAATCTGGAAAAGATTGCTCCGTGTGTTCCAAATGATGAGATTAATGAAACTAGAAACGCCCACTACTACATGACCCTTCGTCATGATGGCCTTTACTGGGATAGAACAATAATCAGTGAAGAAGAGGGAGTCGAAAGCACTATACAAAAACGGCCAGCAGGCTGGGACTTCGACAACCTTAGCCATGACTGAGTCTACCTTTTTCGAAAGGATTTCGGCCTATATGGCTGAGAACGAATCAAAAGCGGCCTTAGAGGCTGAAATAAATAAATCAACTATAAAAACGAACGAAGTCAGTGGGGAGGGTTCGAAATGCTCACCCTTCAAAGAGTTTGAGATGGATCAAAGGTTGGATGCCATCTATGATAAAGAATCCTTAGGCTTCGAAAGGGACCCCATAAACTCAGGTGCCAAACTGTTGGCACAGGATCCACTCGAAGAAGTCAACTTAGGGGATGAAAAAACGAAAAGAGTAACCTACATAAGTGCTAAACTTAGCCCAGGCCTCAAGAAGGAAGTGATCGAAGTCCTTAAGAAAAACAAAGATTGCTTCGCATGGGATTATGACGAGATGCCTGGTTTAAAGAGGGAGTTGGTCGAACACAGACTGCCAATCAAAGATGGCAAGAGGCCCATCAAACAAACTCCCAGAAGATTCGCACCAGCGGTTCTCACAAAAATTAAAGCTGAGATCGAAAGGTTGCTGCGTTGCAAATTCATCAGAACAACAAGGTACGTCAAATGGTTAGCAAACATAGTACCCGTTATTAAGAAAAATGGTTCTTTAAGAATTTGCATAGATTTTAGGGATTTAAACACTGCAACCCCTAAAGATGAATATTCCATGCCCGTGGCAGAAATGCTAGTAGATTCTGCTGCAGGGTTCGAATACTTGAGTATGTTAGATGGATACTCTGGGTATAACCAGATTTTCATTGCTGAAGAAGATGTTGCAAAGACAACATTTCGTTGCCCAGGAGCCTTAGGCACCTACGAATGGGTGGTGATGCCTTTTGGTTTAAAGAATGCTGGGGCAACTTATCAAAGGGCAATGAATTCAATTTTTCATGATTTCATTGAAACCTTCATGCAGGTGTATATTGACGATATAGTCATCAAATCTATATCTGCAGAAACACATTTAAATCATTTAAGCCAATCATTCGAGCGAATGAGAAAACATGGCTTAAAGATGAATCCCCTTAAATGTGCATTTTTTGTGCAGGCTGGAGATTTTCTTGGTTTTGTGGTTCACAAGAAAGGAATCGAAATAAACCAGAACAAAACCAAAGCCATAATGGAGACGAAAGCACCTGCGTCAAAAAGGGAGTTGCAATCTCTGCTAGGAAAAATTAACTTCCTCAGAAGATTCATCTCGAACCTAAGTGGAAGAACCCAAGCTTTCTCTCCGTTACTTCGTCTAAAGCAAGGTCAAGCCTTCGAATGGAACGAAGCTCACCAGGAGGCGTTTGACAGAATAAAAGAATACCTTTTCTCAGCCTCCTATTTTGTCTCCACCTTCATGGGGGAAGCCCATGAGATTGTACATATCTGCCTCTGAAGTTAGTATAGGTAGTATGCTAGCACAAGAGGATAACAATGGCGTCGAAAGAGCCATATACTATTTAAGTAGAGTGCTAAATGATGCAGAGACCAGATATAGCAATTTAGAAAAGCTATGTCTCTGTTTGTATTTCTCTTGTATGAAACTCAAGTATTATATAAAACCTGTTGATGTTTATGTTTCATCTCATTTCGATGTCATTAAACATATGCTTTCAAAACCAATAATGCATAGCAGAGTTGGCAAGTGGGCTTTAGCCTTAACAGAATATTCGTTGACTTTCATGCCTTTAAAAGCTATGAAAGGTCAAGTGATTCCTGACTTCATTGTGGACCATTCGTTGGTTGAGCAGACGGTCATGAGTTACGTCGAAATGCAACCATGGAAATTGTACTTTGATGGTTCAACCCACAGGAATGGAAGTGGTGTTGGAGTCCTTCTGATTTCTCCTGAAGGAATTCCAACAAAATTTAAGTATAAATTAGATGGTCCTCATTGTTCGAACAACGAAGCTGAGTATGAAGCGCTCATTGTTGGACTTGAAGCTTTGTTGGAATTGGGGGCAACCAGAGTCGAAATTAAAGGAGACTCTGAATTAGTGGTCAAACAAATCACAAAGGAATACAAGTGCATAAAGGAAAATTTAATGGTATACTTCGTCATAGTCAATAGGCTATTAAGGAAATTTGAATACATGGATATTCAACACATACCAAGAATAGATAACCAAGAAGCAAATGACTTAGCGCAGTTGGCTTCAGGTTATAAAGTGTCTGCCAAGAACTTCAAGGATTTGGTCGAATTAAGGGGAAGAGTTATGGCTACTAGATTCACACCATCGGATCTGGAAAGTATGAGATTGGGATATGCTGAGAAACAGGGATTCGAAATATTAGCCATAAATACTTTGTCAGATGCGGATTGGCGAAGTCCATTAAAGAGTTATTTAGCAGACCCAACTCTAAAGGTGGATAGAAAAACAAAATATAGAGCATTGTCATATCTCCTCATGAGGAACGAATTGTTTAAAAAGACCCAAGAGGGTGTATTATTGAAATGCCTAGGAGAAAGTGAGGCATACTTAGCATTGTCTGAAGTCCATAATGGAGCATGTGGGGCACATCAAGCAGGCCATAAAATGAAATGGTTGTTATTTCGATACGGCTTGTATTGGCCTAGCATGCTCAAAGATTGCATAGACTTTGCTAAAGGATGCGAGGAATGTCAGAAACATGCAGGAATTCAACATGCCCCTGCAAGTGAGTTGCATTCGATCATCAAACCATGGCCATTTAGAGGATGGGCATTGGATTTGATAGGAGAAATAAATCCTGCTTCGTCCAAAGGACAGAAATACATCTTGGTGGGAGTAGATTATTTTACCAAATGGATCGAAGCTATACCACTGGTAGTTGCTGATCAAGAGGCTATTATTGAATTTATACAAAAGCACATTATCTATAGGTTCGGATTGCCAGAGAGCATAACTACAGACCAAGGCTCTGTGTTTACTGGTAGAAAGATGCAAGGATTTGCCCAAGAAATGGGGTTTAGATTGCTAACATTAACGCCATATTATGCTCAAGCAAACGGACAAGTCGAAGCAGCAAATAAAGTAATAATAGGATTAATCAAGAAGCATATTGGCAAAAAGCCAAGAATCTGGCACAAAACTCTGGACCAAATATTATGGGCTTGTAGAACATCTCTAAGGAAGCTACTAACACTACGCCTTTCCAACTCACATTTGGTCATGATGCAGTGTTGCCAGTAGAAATTCATCTGCAATCAGTTCGAACTCAGAGACAAAACGAAATCCCAACTGCATTATATTGGGAAATGATGATGAATGAATTAGTTGAGTTGGACGAAATTAGATTACATGCATTGGAAATTTTGATGAGGCAAAAAGAAAGAGTGGCCAGAACATACAATAAAAGGGTGAAGAAAAAAGTATTCATTGTTAATGACTTGGTTTGGAGAGTCATATTGCCTATGGACAAGAAGAATAAAGCGTTAGGTAAATGGTCACCTCATTGGGAAGGACCTTTTCGAATATTAAAAGTATTCTCAAACAATGCATACGAGATCGAAGAACTCATGGATGATAAACGTGTCCTAAAGGTTAATGGGAAATATTTAAAGAAATATAAGCCAAGCCTGCGGGAAATTCGAATAGTAACAACGTAAACAAGATAGTATAAAAAGCCAAGATGGCAAGATAAAATGCCAAAATGGCGTTGTTCGAATATTACATGTAAGAAACCAAAATTATAGTCAAATAAACATCAAAATCTAGAAATAAGAATTATTTTTCAATCGATTAAAAGTGCTTCGAAATGATTCAAGTTTCTGCTGAGCGAACCTCCTGGCTCCTTCCAAGGTTGCCACTTCTCCTTTAAGTTGTTCTGCAGTCTCCATTTCCGCAAGCCCCTGGTTGAGAAGCTCTTCGAATTGGTTACCAGCAGAATTGGTTTCGAAGGCTAGTTGTTGTTCTTTAGCCTCCTTAACTTTCTGTTGAAGTTCCAGAATCTGCCTTTCCCAAAGAAGGATGGACTCAGCTCGAGCCTCATAATCAGTTTTCGCCTGCTTCAGATGCATAGCTTGATCCTCAGCTTCTTGAGAAAGTTTCGAAGCTTGTTTATAAGCGGCATCCATGGCAATGCGTTTCTCTTGAACCTTCTTGGCAGCAGATTCGTCTTGGAGAAGGTAACCAGTTATGTTGTCCAGCAAATTCTGAAGATCGAACAAGAGAGTACTAACTGGCAAGGAGCAGGTGGAAAGATTGACCTTCGTGAGCAGCTCCTTCATAGTATAGCAAGCGGTACTATCTTGCTTAAGCACTTCGAATATATCCACATTGAGAATGGTTTTCCTAATTTTGTTAAGAAGAACAATTCTTTCATCTGTGGGAAGAGGATAGCTGGTCGAACTTGTGCCAGCCCTAGCGAGTGGGACGTCCCTCTGAGCCAACTTTGCCTTCATGTACCCAATAGGGTCATTTCGTCTCAGAAGTGCCAGTTCCTCGTCAGTCATTCGAGACAGAGAGGATTGAGGGAGTTCCACACGTAGGGGAGCCGCGTTTATTTCAACCTCTAGGGGTTCGTTGGTTGCATTACCATCCCCTTCATTCGTTTCGTGCTCTTGGTCTTCTTCATCCTCGTCCAAGTCCACCACTTCAATACCATCCCTTTTTCACTGCTATTTGCGTTGGACTCCGTCCCAGCAGTCGAACCGTCATTGGCATTTTCCTCCTCAGATTCTTCGTCTGCAGATTCTTCGGCTCTTTGCCCAGAATCAGCTTTCTCTTCTTCAGTTTGAGTGTCCTTTGGGTCCTCTTGAAGAGTTTCAAGAGGGGACTTTTGAAGAGAAGCCCTTTACAAATCCTCTACAGACGTTTGAAGTGTTGTTTCGTTTACCTCTTTCAGAGGAATGGAGGTACCTTGATCATCCTGTTGTTCAGAAGTTCCAGCCAGAACCGCCATATTGGAGGAACCTTTATTTTGGACCAAGTTGCTGGAATCTCCTTGAGGAGAGGAGTTGAGCGGAGCAGCAGCTCTGGATGGTGAGGTCGAAATGGTGGAAGCTGGATTCAAGATGTCCTGCAAGGAACAACAGAATGTTAAGGAAAAACATTCACCAAGGTAATAAGAAGTTAGTATTGTAAAAAATTTAAAGGTTCAATTTACCTGTGGACTCTCAGAGGAGAGGTTACTAGCTATACGTTCCAACGTTGGGTTGGAGGTCGAAGGTGGATTTTTGGATTTGGGTGAGGGAGCAGCATCCCTGGAATCAAGTCCAGAGACACTAGTTGGAACGGTGCTTTTCGAAATATCTTTCTTTGGCTTCTTCTTCGAAGCAGTATTTAAGTTTCCTCCAGCCTTGGGGTCTTCCCTAGTGGTGCTTGGTTTCCGCTTCTTGGGAGTAGTAGGAGGAAGCTTGTTGGTCTGAAAGAATTTTAAAACTTGGGGTTAGATGTAAACCATAAAGCATGAGTGAATTCGAAACATCAAGGCCAAGTGATTACCGTTGGAATTGGAACACTGGTTGTTGTTGGTATTATTGTTGTTGTTATGGTTGCAGCAGTAGTGGTTGTCTCGGGTGGAGTCACTTTGTCAGTAGTTTCGATGGAGGCTTGAGAGGCACTCCCTTCTTTCGACTTCGAGGCAGCTGTCTTTATCCTGATAGCTGAAAATCGAAACAATTAAAGCAAAGGTTAAAGATATGGAAAATAAAAGACATTTGGGATTTTCCCAAGCATTCGCACCTGTGCCTTGGTCAGATTTAATTGACATGGCAGAAAGGTCGTATCGAAGGTGTCCTGGGAAATCATGAAGCCAGTATCGAGCCCATGTCACAGTCTCAGACGGCTTTGGTTTCCTTTGAAGATATTTGAACATCTCTTTGCAAGTAAACCACCATGGATATGGGGGAAACCAAGCCAGAGCCAGTTCTGAGGTAGGTAATCTGGGAAATTTAGGTGGATGCATTTCGAATGCCAACCTATACCTATCCTCATGTGACAGCCCTGAAGGAAGTTTTAACTTTGAAACTTTTTGTTTAAATTTTTCCTTCAAGGTCTCAGCTGCTTGATGCACAGTGGAGTCCAAGCGCGTGGGGTCGTAAGTAGTTTCAAAATAATTTTGGAAAGCTTTAATCTCTTTGGCATGAGTAAACATACCTTTCTTTGTTGGTACCTGCACATCGAAGGCATCAATTAGTTTCTGTCGAATTGTAAGTGTATCGAACATATAAGTTTGATAAAACTTGATCCACCACTCCAGAAATCCTTTAGCCGCGAGATGGGTAGGTTCGAAGGTTATCAGCTCAAATTGGGCAAAGCCTTGATATTGTTCTTGCTGTATTTTGGCTTCCCGTGCCTTGAAAGTTCGTCCAGAAGTGATGGCGCTCTCAGTTTGAAATAAAGGTTCAGGAATCAGTTGGCATAAGCCAAACTGCCTCGAAATGAAGTTTGGTTGGTAGGCAAAGAGAAAAATTTGGTTCTTGGCTGGGGTTATTCTTGAAGAAATGAGTCTAGGCAGCAAAAAAGCTCTCCATACATCCTGAATCTCCTTGCTCTTGATAGCTTCTGAGAGAGCCATGGTGAACCAAGAAGGTCCATGAGCCCTCGAAGCAAAAGGCGCCATGCTCTCTTCGAACTTGTGCCTTTTGGAGAATATCATGATGTACTTCGAGAATTGAACTTTGAAGTCATCTTTGTCGTCATTGGGAGTTAATCTTCGAAGCCTAGTGCCTTCGACTATCCTATCACTTATCTCAGAATCTTGCTCATCAATGGTGTTGGCGGTTGATAAGGAGGGTTCGAACATGGCATTTAGCCATAGTTGGAGTAACCAAAAAGGGCCAGCCAATAGAATATTTTTGGAGGTGTGGGACTTGAGGCTCGAAACAGCTGACCTCAGGCTTTCATAGAGGTCAACTAAGAGCAGTTCACTTAGGCACACTTTTCGATTTTCATGCAAGTCCCTAGCTAGAGGAATGGACCTACTAGCTACCTGTAGGGATCTACTGCAGAAAACGTATCTTGACAGCCACAGGGTTAAGAAAGCAATGTGCTCTACGTCAGACACATTGTCCCCCTCAGCATGGTAATGACTGATAAATTTGGAAAAACTGGCTAGCTTGACTTCGAAGTCAATTATGCTTGAGTGCTCTTCGTTGTCGGGTATATAAGTTTCTCCCACTGGCGACAACCCAGTGATGGCCGCTATGTCGAAGAAGGTTGGGGTGATCATTCCACCTGGGAGATGGAAAGTGTTATAGGTACTGTCCCAGAAATAAAGGGACGCGAATAGCAGAGGGTGGCTGTAGGTGAAACCAGGCTTCGATAGCTTAATCAGGTTATAGATGCCTAATTCTTCCCATTGCTGGGATTTCTTAGCTTCTACTTTCGTGAACCAATTTTGATAAGCAATATCAGAGGTGGGGCAAGATCGAAATGGCTTAAAATTACTTTTTACATAATCTAAAACAAAGGGGTCCTTAGGAGGAACAGTTGTGGTTTCTATGGTATTTGAACTAGGAGATTCTACTGCCTTAGGGGCGTCCATTTTGTTAAATAAGGGTTTGAAGCTATAACAAACTGGGAAAATCGTCCTGGTGTCTTTTAATATTTCAAAAACCGTAAGAGGGCCATTTAAAGCTAACCTCTTACCAGCAACGTTGGTAGGAATGAGTACCTGTGACGCATACAGCATTTCTTTTTCTTTTGAAATCATCTGAGGGGCAAAAGCGGGTTGACCTTGGAGAGTGATGATTTTACTTTCCATGGTAGCTCCTGCAGTTTTTCCTTTCTTCTTGGAGACTTTCTTGAGTTGGGATGAAGTAGAAGAAGACATTTTTGAAAGATGTTGAAAGCTTGGATTGTTTTACGAGAGAAGGAGGGTAAAAGATTTAGAGGATAAAAGATTTAGAGTGTGAAAAGAAAAGAAGAAGATTAAGTTGATGTTTTATAATGGGAAGTTTAAGCATCCACCGAATAAAGGTGTGATACATGGAGATCATGGGTTGGTGTGATGAAGAGGTGGCGTGAAGTTAACATAGGTAATAGGCGTGATTTAAAGATAATCATTATTTGTAACTGCACCACGCTGTGAAGTGGCTCCAGGCGGTTAAGAAATCCAAAAGGTGCTATGATTGACGTGACTGGAGTCAAATGCATTAAATGTTACGATGATTCGAAAGTCCCATCAAAATCTTGTGTAGGTGTTTAAAATAGGTATTTCTCAGAGGAATCGAAATACATATTTTAAAGGGGCAATTTGTTGGCTGAAGATTTTGATAAAGTTATTAGAAGCCAAATGAATTAAACGTTTTGATCGAAATGAGGTAAAGCGTCATGTTTCGAAGTAGCAGAAGCAGTGTTTCGAATAAGTGTGTCAAAGCTTGGAGCTTCGAGTGGCAATTATGGGAACATATCTAAAGAAGTCTCGAAACAACAACAAGGCTGTGTCTGGGAAGAGCGTTCGAAACAGAGAAGCACCAAAGCATTTGAAATTCAAATGGAAGCGGGACTTTCGAAGTTTGAAAGTTATGTGTTGGAGCATTTGGGGACACGTGGAAAGACGAAAGAGGCACTGTCCTGCATGTTCTAAACGTGGCATAATCCTATAGCAAGACCGTTATGGTCGAATTAGTATAAATAGAAGTCTTAGTATTAGGATTTCGTGTGTCATATCTATTATACAAAATACTCAATAACATTCAAACTACCACATGGCAAGGGAAACGAATGCAAGAGAAATGTATGTATGATAACACCATGTATTTCTGATTTAATGAAAACCTTTTACCATTTCCAGTACTTTCCTTTATCCTTTTTTGTCAAATAACATTTACAAGTTTTCTTATTTACAGTCTTTTCACTTCGAAATCTCTTCTTCAAAGTTTTACATTTTAATGTTTTCTTCATATTTCAAGCACTTTATATCTCAGAAAACTGTCATATTTTCCATACCTTTACCTTCAAGCCTTAAAATCAAACCTTTTACGTTCCAGAAATCCTTTATATTAACTGTTTTGTAAGTCGAAACCATTTACTTCACTTTTATGCAGTTTTACATGTCTTTACAATTAGCATTACAATTAGCACTTATTCATGTAACTTAGTTTTCACACACATTTTGATCACATCTTTAGACTTTTAGAGAGAGAAATCGAAATAAGCCAAACACATATACAATATCAACCATGAATATCTGTTCGATCGTGAGAGTAACCTTAATATCCAAGGAGTCCTAGGATCAATCTAGTCGATCCTGTGAGTTACCAGAGGAATTGAATAACAGTCAGAAAGATTATTCGATAGTTTGGAAGACTAGCGATTGTTTACCAGAAATCACTGGAAACACCCGCGAGCTAACCATTCCACAAACAACGCAACCTCATCAAATGGTATCGTGACATTGTGGTCATGGTATGTGTAACACCCTCTAAACCCCACATAAAATAAATGGCATAATCAGAGTAAATATTATGCATATAAAAAAGGGCGTCACATTTACTTCACAACAACAATACAAATAAACTAGTCATATTTATAATACACATTTAGAATCATGTTCCATACTGTTGTACCCCAATTTTTGCCCCTAAGATTCCCCTATCATATCATGTCAACTTGATCATAACAAGATCACATTAGGGTTGGTTCTTCCTCTTTTTTTTATCTCCTATTTTTAAGTTTGCTCTTGAGAAATCTCCAAGCACCTTGTGTAAATTCAAATGCGCCTAAGAGGGGGAAGGGGGGGTGAATTAGGTTTTAAAAACTTTTTCTGGTTTGTATGGATATTTTTGCACGAGTTTCTTTCCTTTATTTTTCTGATAAGTGATGAAAGCAGTAAATGCGAAAAGTAAAGAACACCAGGATTTATACTAGTTCCCCTCACACTCCGAGGGTACGTCTAGTCCCCTTTCACACGAAAGAAATTTTCTTATAGTTGGTAATTTGTACAAAGACTACCAAACAACCAAGAACAATCCTCTTGGATCAAGAACAATCCTCTTGGATTTTCACTAAGACCACAAAGAGAACAATCCTCCCTAAGTGTCTTTCTTGTTTCCAACAATCCTGAAAACAAGGATACAATAGTTTGTTTGATTTGCATAAGAGTTTGAAATATGAAAGAGCAATGTCAATCACTTTGTGATACGGTGGGAGAACTGACTATGGTTTTGTGTTTTGTATTCGCAAATGTTTCGGTTGAGCAAGAGTCGCCATCGACTTTTTATTTTATCCTAAGGAAAGGTTAAAAAGCACAGCAAAAACCTTTTGAGATGTTTTCTTGGGTTCGGGGAGTAGATTATAGAAAGGGAAGGTATTAGCACCCTTTCTATCCATGGTTATCCATGGGCTCTTAGTTACTTGCTTAGATCACTTGCCTTTTGTTTTCAATTGTTTGAAATGGTGCTTGAGTGTGTGGGTTTGAAAAATGTTTTTTGAAAAGAAGCCAATGTGGAGGCAACCTTTGTAATGATCCATGTGGGGATGTATACAAAGATGTATGTCTTTTGAAAAAGGTTTTCATTAGTTTTTGAAAGTTTGTTTTGAAAGTGTTGTGAGGTATGGTTTTGAAATTAGGCAAGTGTTTTAGTTTGCAAGTTTGATTCGAGTAACTAAGAGGTTATCTACTCCTAAATTTCTCAAAAGATTACTGCTATGTTTTAACCCTTTTAACAAGTTTGTTCCACCATTGTATTTGGTGGACAACCTTATGTTAGGATGTGAAAGGGACAGGCGCGGGTCATCGTTTAGACCATAATTGCAACGGCGTTAAATGTCTTTGGGCAATTTTCTTTAAGGGACTTGATCATTTGTTTTTGTTTGTTTTGAAAAAGTTTTATCGAGGGACTATGATCATTCAATTTGTTTGCTTTGCCCAAAGAAGTTCAACATACAATATGGCCCAATTTTGAAAGGCAACAAGTGGAATACCCTAGGGGGTGCAAGTGTGATTTGTGTGTCCATTTTCATGCTTGTTTATCTTGAGATTAAGTCATAACTATTTTTTTATCGTTTTTCGTATGCAAACCCTAATTCTAACATGTTATTACTAGAAAGCAATAAAGTGCGAAATTTAAATTACTAAGCTATTACAAAACCAAATATGGGAAGGGGGGTATAAATGTTCAAATGGGGATATTGACAAGTAATTTAAACCTAAATTATTACATCATTTTTTTGAATATTTGCAAAGTAAATAAATTGCATAATTAAATGGAAATTAAACAAATATGCAAAATGCAAAAAGAAAGTTTTTTTTATGTGTATGAGAAAAGTATGGTTTATGTAAAATAAAATAAGAAAATAAAAAAAGTATTATTTTGAGTATTTTTAACTTTTAGGGCAAAAACCCTAATTTTAAAGAAAATGTATTATTATCTAATTTAATACAAGTATTTATTTATTATTTACAAAAATAAAAATAAAATGAAGTATATTATGGAAAAAGTATTTTTTGTATCAAATATTAATAAAATGAAAAATTCAAGTATTTTTATATTTTAACCTAAATATATTAATAAACATATATATATATATATATATATATATATATATATATATATATATATATATATATATATATATATATATATATATATATATATATATATATATATATATATATATATATATATTAAGTTCTAAATATGCCTTATATACAAATAATAATAATAATTAATTTTTTTTTAATAAAATCAATAAAAAGTATTTTTATGTGAAATATTTTCAGAAGGTAAATAAAAATAAAAAAAATGTATTTACACTATTTTTGTATTTATTCTAAATAAAAATATGTATATATTTATGTATAAACAAAAGAAATAAATCAAATAAATATGCCATAAATTCAAAAAAAGATGGAAAAAATATTTTTATGTTTTTTATATCATGAGAAAAAATAAACAAAGTCAGTCAAAAAAGAAAAAGTCAAAAAGAGTTAAAAATAAGACAAATGGGCTTGGGGGGTTCATGAGTAATTATATGGTGCAAATAAGAAAAAAATCCAGGCCCAGCCCAGAAGACCTGTCTTCTTCAACCTCTGAACAACATCCTTCAAGCAAACACGCGTTTTTTATCTCTGGATTCCTAGACTTTCAAGCAAAACTCATAACATGAAAAGTGTAGAGCATTAAGAGACGGTTTCAACCATGTAAAGAACTTGACCTAATTCTCTAAGATGAGGGAGAATTTCTCCTCCCCCAATTTCTGACCTAACTTTCCATCAATGTTCAGACATAAAATTCTCTAAGCACACGAAATATAAATGAAATCTAATCATATGAGCATGTTCAGGGCTATGATTGTGACATGTTTTCTTCACAAATCTAAAGCTAACAATGCCTAATAAGAGAGAGAGAACTTCATGAACTTACCTGTTCAGTTGGAATCGAGCTTTGCAATGGAGGATGTTTCAGAGTGAAATGATGACTTGTATAGCTTCCTTGAAGTGTAAGGATGCTTTTCCAAGTCCTACTTTGTCTTGAAACTCCCTGAATCGAGCTAGTGAACTCCAACTGCAAAACAGAAAATTAAAAATGGTGAAGTGGCTTGGAGGTGTTACAGGTCAGGTTTTAAGTCATGGTTAGCTTGCATAGGTTGTAAGGAAGGTAGAAGAACAGGTTTGGGCAAGAATGCTTGAAGGGATTGAGAGATAGCAACCAATCTGCAGGGGTTGCCCTGTTTGAGCAGTTTCAAGGTGATTATGGCAATGGGAGTGTTTTAGAGGCCAAGGGCTCGTGTGTTAGCTTGGATATGTTCTATGGAATGTGTTTGATCACTTCTTTCTTGTGTTTCTATGCTGAAGAGAGAGTTGGTGTAAGTTATGCCCTTTTCTTCTATGTTAAGCAACAAAATGCCACTTGATGTTTTAGGTCAGTAGGGGACCTCTAATCCTGCAGCAAAGCCTCTCTTGATCAGAGCAATTTGTCCATAATCTTGTGCTAAAAGGATTTTGCTTGTACCTGCTTGGATTTCAATTTGACATAAAGCTAGCTTTTTACAAAAATGGATAAAGCACTTTATCTAGTTTAGGATTAATCTTGCATACAATGCTTGCACTCAAAGAACAACACTTTAACATATTGAATATGCATTAAATTATTGAGTATGGAATGGTTCAAGGACCTGTAATCAAGCATAAAGCAAGCTGAGTTCAAATTTGCAAGATTATGAACATGTCTTGGTTAAGAATAAAAGTGAATTTTTGCCAATTTGTGAAATTCGAATCTCTCAAGTTATGAGGTTGTTTGAGAAGTTCTTGGACATTTTGGAAAGCTTGGAATGTGTACTACAATCCATCTTTGAAATGCAAGTTGAAATTCCAAGTGGAAGGGTATGGAAAATGGCCTTGAAGTGGGGTAGAAAACCTTGTCAAAATAGGTTAAAATTTCACTAAGTTAAAAATGGTTTAGTGCCCTTATTCAAAAAATTGTAACTTGAGATACAAGCTTCAAATGAGAAAACTTTGTGAATCAAAGTTGTATATTATGCAACAATCTACAACTTTCATGTTTTGACTTTTGTTTGAATCCAAATGGATCTTGGTGAAAAGATGGGGCAAAGTTGGGAAAAAATTAGGGTTTTTCATAACTTAGAAAAATTCTAAGTTATGAAAAATTCCATTTTCTAACCCTAATTTGCATTTTGTGATTTCTTGGTGAACAAGTTTCATGATTTGGCATATTTTGATGAAAATTGAATCTTGACTCTTGATGTTGACCAAAAAGTCAAAGTTTGACTTTTCAGTATACAGTCAAAATTGATCAATTGACTGGGAAATTCAACTGTCAACCTTGTGTACTTGGGATCTTTTGAGCTTGATGAATGTGTCAAGATCATTCCATGGGGTCCTTGAGTCCATATGTGAGCTTGGTTTGCCAATGGCTAGGTCAAACAGTCAAAAATTGCCTTTGTATAGTCAAAACCCTAAAAATGACCATTTTGCCCTTTTGGTGATCTGATCAAATTTCTTGTGGAATTGTGATCCAAACTTGATCAAATGGTCCATATGAGTTCATAATGTTGATGTGGGTCAAAAATCATGAGTTTTGACTGTCAATTGACCACAGTTGACTTTTTCCCCAATACAGCTGATTTCTAGGTCAACTGTCCAATTGAATGGGCAAAACTTGGAATCAGGACTTGAAACTTGGTATGGATAAACTTGGGAGTTCAACATGAAACATGAAAGTCATCTTAGGCATTTTAGGTCAAAACATCCTAGGGCAAACACAAACCCTAATTTGAGTCCACAGTACAAGGAGAAGTCTTGAGCAGAGGAAACCCTAACTGGATCTTGATCTTCAAGGGTCTTGTGATGAGAAAATGTTGGGGAAATGGGAGGGCAAATTTTGGGGTACAACAGTTGCCCCTGTTCAATCTTCTTGGACCTGAAGAGTTAGATTGGCGAGTTTGCCTTTCGTGACTCGAGGGTAAAAGGAGATTGGACACTAGAGTGCCCGGAAATTTGCACTCGCATGCTTGAAGTCTCAACAGTGTGGTGTCGGGAATGGGCTTATAGATGCCATTTGGAGAGATGGTGGATATGGAGATGGGCTTATAGATGCCATCTGGAGATGTGACAGAACCTTGTCGGGAATGGGCTTATAGATGCCATTTGGAAGTGTCGATCGCATAAGAGATTCCTTAGCGAGAACTTGTGTATTTGAGAAAGACGGATGTTTTCCTAGCTTGTTACAGGTGTTTGATCTTCAGTCTCCTTATGCAGATATGCCCTGGCTAGATACAGGTATCGAATCTACAAATGGTTGTTCACAGATGTGCCCTGGCTGGATACAGGAGTCGAATCTGGAAATAGTCGTTAATAGATGTGCCCTGGCTGGATACAGGAGTCGAATCTTCGAACTCTTCAGACGTGCCCTGGCTAGATACAGGAATCGAGTCTGGAAACGTGGTCAACAGATATGCCCTGGCTGGATACAGGAATCGAATCTGGAGATGTTATAGTTGATAGATGTGCCCTGGCTGGATACAGGAATCGAATCTTCGAACTCTTCAGACGTGCCCTGGCTAGATACAGGAATCGAGTCTGGAAACTGATCACTCTCAGATGTGCCCTGGCTAGATACAAGTATCGGATCTGGAATTGTGACAGTTGAAGGTAGTTGTTTTTGGGATTGTCTTTTTCCTGAAAAGGCAAAAACATAAGTTGTATGCAAGGTCATGATGTATGATATGCACGGTGTCATGATGTTCAACATGAGATGCTGTTGTATGCACTTCATCATATATGTAAGCAAGATGTATGAAAATGTGAAATGTTTATGAATGTAATTTCGTCTTAGGAAAATAAATCCTTGACGAACGGCCGGGGAGTTGCTCTGTGGAAGAGGTACTTGGCCGAAGTTTTGATGAGAGGTCTGTTGAGGACTTTAATGATGGATTCCGCTGAGGATAATGATGATAAACTCCGCTGGGGATTGAAGGAACTTTGCCGAGGGCGGTCTTCCGTGGTTTTTAGCTGAGGATAACCCAGTTATAAGTCCTTGTGAGGGAATAACTCTAAATAAAACTCGGGAGAGACGTCCGTACTCTGCAGGGGAAAAGATTCCAGAATCTACTGGGGATGAGCTTTAAGACCTGCCGGGGAATGTTGTGCTTTTCAGGATTGTCGGGGAGTCAACTCCGCTTGGGGAAAGTATTGCTGAATCTTGTTTTACTCTGCGGGGAGTTGAGATGATTTGGCCACATTCTTCAGTTGAATTTACCTTGGTACCTTGGCGGACAAAACAACCAGACTGCATTAGACAACTTCACATTGCCCCTGTCTCTGATGTCACCTGTAATCAATCTCTTGTTTTATGTGTAAACATTTACGAATCAGCAATTTAATGTCAAATGCATATATCAAAAATGAACATTGGACGTTCTTCGCAAGACAAAACAGAAAAAGGAAAACAATGGTAACTCGTATGGACAAGTGAATTTGTATTGATTTAAACTTTGCCTGTGAATAGGCGTTTTTGTACAGGAGGCTGACATCCTAGTAAGAGGACGCCACCGAATAACATAGAGTTTACAATTTGAGAAAGGAAACAAAACAGCTATGTGAACAATCCCACTGGGTTCCAACTCTGCTATCGCCCTTATGTCTTCGAACGTCTCATCGCTTTGCTACCTAGTCGAAGGTGAAGCTGATTGGTCAATTCCGAAACCTGGAGCCAGATAGTTGATGCCGAATTCCGGATACGAAGTGATCCAATGAGACATAGTGTTACGCTTTTATCCCTAACTTTTGCCTGGACCGCCCTTTCGGGTTTTCAGTCCACCGGGATACCCATTTTTGCCCAAGCCGCCTTTTCAGGTTTTCGACTTGCCGGGTGTACAGATTTTTATTCATTTCATCCCTTATTTTTGCCCGAACCCTTTTGGTTCGCCGGGAAGCCCTTATTTTTGCCCGAACCCTTTTGGTTCGCCGGGAAGCCCTTATTTTTGCCTAGGTATGTCAACCTAGCGGGTCTTTTATTTATGCGTAGTATTTTTTCACTATGTCTGCATTGGCGGGGTGAGGAAGGTCGTCACCATCCATGGTGGTCAGGATCATGGCTCCTCCTGAGAACACACGTTTAACCACAAATGGCCCTTCGTATGTAGGGGTCCACTTGCCCCGGGGATCACTTTGAGGAAGGATGATTCGTTTGATTACCAGGTCCCCAACTTGATACTCTTGTGGTCTGACTTTCTTGTTAAATGCCCTGATCATCCGTTTTTGATACGTTTGACCATGACAGATAGCAGTGAGCCTCTTTTCGTCAATTAGATTTAATTGATCAAGTCGAGTCTGGATCCAATCATCTTCATTCAAGTCTGCATCCTTCATTATCCGAAGAGAGGGTATCTGGATTTCAATTGGCAAGACTGCCTCCATGCCATAGACCAAGGAGAAGGGAGTTGCCCCGGTTGACGTCCTTGCTGAGGTGCGGTACCCATGAAGAGCGAACGGTAACATCTCGTGCCAATCTTTATACGTCACTGTCATCTTCTGCACAATTTTCTTGATATTCTTATTGGCTGCCTCTACAGCCCCATTCATCTTCGGCCGGTAGGGAGAAGAATTGTGGTGCTGTATCTTGAATTGTTCACAGAGTTCAGTGATTATTTTGTTGTTGAGATTGGTACCATTGTCCGTAATGATTCTTTCCGGGACGCCGTACCGACAGATCAGATTATGCCGGATGAAACGTGCCACGACGCTCTTGGTTACTGTGGCGTAGGAAGCTGCCTCAACCCACTTCGTGAAGTAGTCGATCGCCACCAAGATGAAGCGATGCCCATTGGATGCCGTTGGTCGGATCTCACCGATCATATCGATGCCCCACATTGCAAAAGGCCAAGGTGCCGTCAGGACATTTAAAGGAACCGGAGGGATATGCACCTTGTCAGCATAGATCTGGCATTTATGACAAGTTCGGGAGTGCTGGTAACAATCGGCTTCCATTGTGGACCAGAAATATCCCGCCCGAAGGATTTTCTTAGCCATGGTGTGTCCACTGGAATGTGTCCCAAATGTGCCTTCATGCAGTTCTATCATAATTTTCTCTGCTTCAGCCTTATCCACACAACGTAGCAGAGTTGAATCATGATTCCGTTTGTAGAGAATGCCGTTGCTGAGGAAGAATTTTGCAGCAAACCTCCTCATGAACTTCTTATCATTGACAGACGCACCTTCAGGGTATTCCTGAGCTTCCAAGTACCTCTTCACCTCATGATACCAGGGTTTTTCAATAACCTTCTCAGCCTCGAGCTCGCAGCAGTATGCCGGTTCATCCAACTTCCAGATAATGATTCGGGGAGCTTCATTGTCCCATTTAACCTTGAACATCGAAGACATCGTAGCCAGGGCGTCCGCTAGCTGATTCTCCTCTCTAGGGAAGTGTTCGAAAGTTATCTCTTCAAAGTGGGGGAGCAAGGTCGACACATACTCCTTGTAAGGAATGAGATTCGGGTGTTTCGTATCCCACTCGCCTTTGATCTGATTGATCACGAGAGCGGAATCTCCGAAGACACTCAGGAATTTTATCCTTAAGTCGATTGCAGCTTGTAAACCCATGATACATGCCTCGTATTCTGCCATATTGTTGATGCAGCTGAAACATAATCGGGCGGTGAGGGGAGTATGAGTTCCTTTGGGAGATATGATTACAGCGCCGACGCTGTTACCCAAAGCATTGGAGGCTCCATCAAAATGCATAGACCATCGGGATCCTTCCTCAGGTCCTTCATCCGGTCCAGGTACTTCACAGTCAGTTACCACCATGATGTCTTCGTCCGGAAAATCAAAGTTCAATGATTGGTAATCGTCCACAGGTTGGTGTGCCAAATGATCCGCCAGTACACTTCCCTTAATTGCTTTCTGAGTTGTATACTGGATATCATATTCTGTTAAGATCATTTGCCATCTCGCTATTCTTCCAGACAGAGCGGGCTTTTCAAATATGTACTTGATAGGATCCATCTTTGAAATCAATAAGGTAGTGTGAGTCAGCATATACTGTCTCAGCCGGTGAGCAGCCCATACAAGAGCGCAACAAGTTTTCTCAAGCAGTGAGTAACGAGACTCACAGTCGGTAAACTTTTTGCTCAAGTAATAAATAGCGTGCTCTTTTCGGCCAGACTCGTCATGCTGCCCCAGCACACACCCCATTGAATTGTCAAGTACTGTCAAGTATAGTATCAGAGGTCTTCCTTCCACCGGTGGCATAAGAATGGGTGGCTCTTGAAGATATTCCTTTATCTTTTCAAAGGAAGCTTGACATTCATCATTCCAGCGTACTACTTGATCTTTCTTCAGTAATTTGAAGATTGGTTCACAAGTAGCAGTCAGGTGTGAGATGAATCGGGCAATGTAATTCAGTCGTCCCAGGAAGCCTCTGACTTCTTTCTCTGTTTTTGGAGTCGGCATCTCTTGTATGGCTTTTACCTTGGCAGGGTCTACCTGAATACCTTTATCACTCACAATGAAACCTAGCAATTTTCCGGACCTCACCCCAAAGGTGCACTTGTTGGGATTCAATCTCAGCTTGTACAACTTGAGTCGGTCAAATAACTTCCTCAGATGGTCAAGGTGCTCCTCCTCAGTTTGAGACCTCGCAATCATGTCATCAACGTATACCTCAATCTCATGATGGATCATATCATGAAATAAGGCAACCATGGCATGTTGATAGGTTGCCCCAGCATTTTTCAATCCGAACGGCATGACCTTATAACAGAAGGTGCCCCACTGAGTCACAAACGTAGTCTTCTCCATATCCTCTGGAGCCATCTTGATCTGATTATACCCTGAAAAACCATCCATGAAGGAGAACACCTTGTGTTGAGCTGTATTGTCAACAAGGACATCAATGTGAGGTAGGGGGAAGTCATCCTTGGGGCTAGCCCTGTTCAGATCTCTGTAGTCAACACACATTCTGACTTTACCGTCCTTCTTCGGTACCGGCACCACATTGGCAACCCACTGAGGGTAAGAAGTCACTGCAAGGAACCCGGCATCAAACTGTTTCATAACCTCGGCCTTGATCTTTTCAGACATCTCTGGACGCATCCGTCGGACTTTTTGCTTTACCGGAGGGCAATCTTCCTTGGTTGGTAGGTGGTGAACTACAATGTCGGCATCCAAACCTGGCATATCTTCATAGGACCAAGCAAAAATCTCCATGTAGTCTTGTAGCATCTGGATCAATCGTTGCTTCACGCTGAGCTCTAGATTGGCACCAATCTTGACCTCTTTCCTATCTGTCTCGGTACCCAGGTTAATTGTCTCCATCGGCTCTTCATGCGGTTGAATAGCTCTCTCTTCCTGGAGTAGCAGTCTTGCGAGTTCACCAGGCACTTCACAATCATCTTCACCTTCGTCTTCGGCCAAGTTGATCGGATTTTCGAAGTCATAACTGGCGGTAGCAGAGCTGTTACCAGTGAGATTCAGAGTGGATTGAAACCTGTATAAGTGAGTGTGTGTAAATATAGCTGTTTTGCAATATATATAACACAGAAAGGAAAAGAGCACAAGATTTGAAATGCAACAAACGTCCAATGTTTTGATTGATGATATATGAAAATGTCATACAAAAAGCCCTCACAAATGGAGTTACGATGCCCCGGGTAGGACACCGAGCCAACAAAGTTTTAACATATTGTTTGTTACAAATTGGAAATCAAAAGAAATTAATTACGGCGTGACAAATGTGATAGGGGTAAAATCCTTCGCCGTCCAGTTGCTTGGTCCGTTGCTGGTAGTCGGGTAGATCCAACTGTCAAATTCTGCTTCCTCTACATCCTCCTCGATAGCATTCACCCTTGAGCTGGAGATAAACACCGGAGCCTTTCTGATCTTCTCCTTGCGCACAGCCCTCTGAGCCTCTGCAGTAAAGCCCAGCCCAAACTTGTCGTTCTTCTGAGTGAAGTCAGGAAGCTGACCCCAGTTTGCACAATTGCCTTTCTGAACCACAGCTCGGGCATCCCTTAGGGAAGCCATCTTCAAGGAAACATTCTCTTCGACTGTTGTTTCTGCTGCTGCTGAAATTGGATGTACCTCCTCGAAATGCTGAAAGGGAGTTTCAATAAACTCCCCGTCCATCTCAATGTATCTGAAGGAATTCAAATGGCTCACCATATACTCCTCTTCTCCTTGCACAGTGACGATCTTCCCCCTGACGGGATACTTCAGCTTCTGGTGCAAGGTAGAGGTCACTGCCCCAGCTTTGTGGATCCAAGGTCGACCCAGTAGACAAGAGTACGATGGACGTATATCCATCACATAAAAAGTAGAGTCAAACACCTGAGAGCCCACACGGATAGGGATGTCAACCTCTCCATGAACCATCCTTTTTGAACCGTCAAAGGCCCTGACGATGATATTGCTGGGCTTCAGTTCTAGGCCTTCATAATCCAAACGGTCTAAAGCCTTCTTCGGTAGAACATTCAAGGAGGAACCAGTATCCACCAATACATGCGCCAGAGTAGTGCCCCTGCATTCGATAGAGACATGCAGGGCATCATTGTGGTCTCTTCCCTTCGCAGTCAGGTCAGCATCTGAAAAACCCAAGCCATTGTCTGCTGTCAGATTTGCTACGCAATCAGTGAACTGGACTGCATACGTTTCTTGCGGCACATGGGCCGTCTTGAGAAATGAGATTAAGGCTTTAGCATGGGCCTCGGAGCATAGCAATAAAGAGAGCATGGAGATCTTGGAGGGCGTATGCCCCAACTGCTCGACAACATTGAAATCACTTTTCTTTATTATTTTCAGGATCTCCTCCACTTCTTGTTGGGAGGCCTCAGCATTTATAGGTAACGGTGCCTCCATCCGGGCAGGCTCTTCTTCAATCCCTTTGCCCCGAGCATTAGATGACTCGGCAGTAGGAGAAACAACTTGATCAGTAGTAGGAACAGGTAAACTTGTAGGTGTTATAAGGAGGGGTCTTCGAATAGCGGGCGGTGCAATGTCAGGCGAGAAGAGCCTGCCACTGCGGGTGACCTTGGCTGGACCAGTGATATCGCAGATACTGGCGCCAGTGTCGAATTCTTGTTTGATTCCATTCACATATACGTCTGCCCCATAATGCCAGGGGACAGCTTTATCAGACACGTAGGGGAGAGGCCCCAGAACAGTAATAATCACAGGTGCAACAGTCATGATTTGAACAGGCTTCTTTGGGAGAGCCTTGATTGGATTATTGAAGATGGTAACCACAGAAACTTCTTTTATCGGAACCAACTGAACAGCAGACTTCTTAAACAGAATCTCCTTGCTATCCATTAGGCCTTGGATACCTAACTTCAGCAAGGGGCAACCAGATAGGGAAACAGCGCAGAACAGGCAACCTTCGCTGCAACCCGGAAATAAACCGGCCCACAGTAGATTCTTCTTGACAGTCTTCAGAGGGGTAACAACTTCATTTACCGAAACAGCATACAATTCTTCCTCAATGGCATTTACTCTATGCTGGGGCATAGGAGTAGTTACAACATTTGGTCTCTCCGGCGCTTCAAACTGAATTTCCTTTGCGTCGATCAGATCTTGCACTTTGTTTCTCAAGGCCCAGCAATCATCAGTAGTGTGCCCGGGACTATCAGAATGATAAGCACACCGGGCATTTGGGTTATACTTAGGAGACGCAGTGTTGACGACCTTAGGAGCTTCTTTGAGGGTCACCAGGTTGGTGGATAACAGTTGGGGTAAAATTTGAGATAAGGTCATACTCAGTCGGGTATACCGCCTCTTAGGCCTTTCGCTTCTTTGTTGATTGTACTGCTGAGGAGCAGCAACAGGTTTTGAGATGACTAAAGCATTGACGGCTTGGCGACTTTCGGGCTTGACTTGTCTTCTAGTACCATAGACGACACTTGCTTCTTTCTTAAACAGCCTCTTCTCAGCACTTGTGGAGGCAGCCTTTTGTATCTTGCCTGACCTGATGCCAACTTCAATTCTTTCTCCTGTCAATATCAAATCTGTAAACCCAGCGGAGGAGTTACCAACCAAATGATTGAAAAACGGACCAGACAACGTCCCTAGAAACATATCAACCAGCTCTCGATCAGTCAATGGAGGCTGCACCCTGCCAGCCAAATCTCTCCATTTTTGAGCGTACTCTTTGAACCCTTCACCCGTTCCTAGAGACATACCCTGAAGTTGGGTACGCGTAGGAGCGAGATCAGAATTGTATTGGTATTGTCTGTAGAATGCGGTTGCCAAATCTTCCCAGTGTCGGATGCTAGTTCCATCCAATTGGTAGAACCATTCAAGCTGTGACCCCGAGAGGCTATCTTGGAAGAAGTGGATCCAGAGGTTCTTATCCGCCGTGTAAGGTTGGATTTTCCTTACGTACGACCTCAGATGCAGCTTTGGGCAGGAGACCCCATCATACTTGGCGAAGGCGGGCGCCTTAAACTTGTGTGGAATTACTACCCCAGAAGATAACCCCAAATCTCCGAAATCCAGTCCTGGCACATTCTGAATTTCCATGGCGCTCAAGCGGTCCTCCAATTGCTTGTATCTGTCAGCAGCAGGTGGGTATTGTTCATCGTTATAGTCCGTCTCGTTGTCGGAGACTGCGGGACTAGGAGCTCCTCCCCCTTGGGGACTGTTTTTCTCAGCAGAAGAAGTAGTTGGATCAGCTTCATTGTGGAGTGTGTTCCCAAACCTGCGTCCGGTGTTGAACAATGCAGTCCTCTTTTTCTTCTTCTTCTTCAGGAGTAGAGTCTTCAACTCTTGCTGACCTTGGGCTAGGCTTAGGACCATCTCTTGAAACTGTGCATTTTGGGCCTGAAGGGCCTTGATTGCTTGCTCACTGGATGAGTCTGGATTCATGATGACTGTTCCAAAATAAACAGCGAAGGAGATTAAGCAACCTGTGAAATAGGGTACCTGCTATGCATATGGTGCAATGGAATGCGTATGTATGCAATGCATTCAAGGATTTAGAATATTCAAAATTTGTTGCAGACAAAAAGGAACGCACATCATATTAATAAGGAGAAATTCGTTAGTACATAAATGCCCCACGGGCCAAATATTACAAAATGACTCCTTAAGGCAAAAAAACATTGCGCATCCTCTTTGGTGCGATGTAGGTGTTGAGATTCCTTTCCTTGTGCAGCAGGCGGGTGAGTTCCAGGACCTTCTTTTCACTGGCATGTAGACTGGTCTCAAGAGAATTCCGTTCTTCCTTAAGCTGGACCCAACTCTTCTACATTTCTTCCCAGGAGGTGGGCATGTCGGGATGTTGAATGGTGTAGGACACCTTTCCTTCCAAGACTGGTTCTTTGATCACAGGGAGCATATGAGGATAAGGCATCACTAACTTCTGGGAGCGGGCTCATACCCACTTGAGATAAGGTTCCAACGGGATGGAGTTCCTGTGCCCCAGTGTCTTGCTGTCCATCCTACTTGGCATCCTCCAGGCTCTGATAAATCTCTGACGAAGTCCTTGAGTATCGTTGTCGAAATCAAAAACTATGTTAGGAATTAACATGTCATGAGGGCCATCCCTCCGAGCATAACCAAATTGTCTCCAAGCCAGGCATGGGTTGTAAGTAATACCTCCTTTGATTCCAAATAAAGGAACATTAGGGTACTCCCCGCAACGATCAATGATAGTGACGTCTTCCCTGGACCTAGGGCACCAATGTATATCTGCATGCGTGAGAGTCATTAACCGTTGTGACCATCTCAAACCCCGCTCGTTCTTCAAAACTGATTGTGGAAGGTGCGAAATAAACCACCTTCCCAGGAGAGGAGTGCAACACATAAGGACACCCCTTCTTCTCATGGTTCGAGTGTAACATGAGTGAAGGATGTCCCCCAGCAACGTAGGTATATGATTCCTGGTCATGAAGATCTGGACAGCACTGATATCAATAAGTTGATCTGGGTTAGGGAATAACACCAAACCATAGACAAGGAGGGCCATAACTTCTTCAAAAGCTTGTAGGTCAAGGGAGTTCCAACATTCTTGGGCTTTCTCGAACAGAAACCTGGCTAAGAACCCTTTGATACCACTTCTAACTTCCCAATGTCCCTTGAGGTCAGACGGTTGTAGATGCAAGGCTTTAGCAATCTCTTCAAGCTTGGGTTCCTCTTCCGTACCGTTGTAGGGTAGTTGATCAAGGATAGGGACCTTCAGAAGTCGGGAGAACTCTTCCAATGTAGGCACCAATTGATAATCCGGGAAAGTGAAACAGTGATGCAGAGGGTCAAAGAACTGGAACAAGACTTTTATCATATCTTCCTCAATGTTGGTGTTAACCAAGCTGATGAGTCTTCCATGTCTCTCACTGAATGAAGAACCCTCGGGAATCCTGGACATAAGTTCCTTAAGCTGAGGAGGGATCCTTACAAGGCTAATCTGAATTGTCTTTCTGCGAGCAGTTTCCATGTCCTATAAAACAAGAACAAAGATGAAGATTCAAAACCCTTGAAATGGTCAGTCAATGCACGTGATGTTGTATGATGTCATGATGTTATGATTAAATACACCACAAATTTTCACAAAGGCAAACATGGTAAGGCACACAAGTCACACAAGACAAACCCTTAGGGTTTAGGCCTGCATGGGGTCTGGGTATTACCCTCTTGAGGTTTGGTGGGCTCAACCTGTCCTATTAGAAGTAACCGGGTTCTAAGGGTCCCAATATCACTGGATTACTTTCATTGTTCATCGTTTCGATTTAGCCACTGAAATGGCGACCGAAATATCCCAGGAAAGTAACCCTCAATTGAGTGTAGCATC
The DNA here is from genome assembly GCA_948472305.1 of Vicia faba. NCBI lineage: Eukaryota > Viridiplantae > Streptophyta > Magnoliopsida > Fabales > Fabaceae > Vicia > Vicia faba. Next base: position 102,338,018 of record OX451738.1, read on the forward strand.
GAGTATCAACCAACCTCGGACTGCACCAAAGTCAGTTATCTCACTACCCTAAAAAGGCCAAGATGGTTCAATTAAGGTTCCTAAGGTCAGTTGATGCTTCACGACACCACGCGGCGGCCCCGTACTCTCCTTGACTGAACTCAAGGGTTACCGGTACACACCAAAGTGCCACATCAACGTAGCAGACTGCTTCAACCATGTCGGTATACCCCGCACAGTTCCCTCACAGCCTTGTTGCTACTTTCTAAGAAGGTATCCCCAGATCCGGGTTAGGATCTATAAAACTCCGATACAAAGCCCTCAAATGTAAAAGCAAACAAGACAATCAATTGAAAACAAAGGTGATCTAAGCCCTAAGGTTACTCCACTTTTAAAAATGTCCCCAGCAGAGTCGCCAGTTCTGTGATACGGTGGGAGAACTGACTATGGTTTTGCGTTTTGTATTCGCAAATGTTTCGGTTGAGCAAGAGTCGCCACCGACTTTTTATTTTATCCTAAGGAAAGGTTAAAAAGCACAGCAAAAACCTTTTGAGATGTTTTCTTGGGTTCGGGGAGTAGATTATAGAAAGGGAAGGTATTAGCACCCTTTCTATCCATGGTTATCCATGGGCTCTTAGTTACTTGCTTAGATCACTTGCCTTTTGTTTTCAATTGTTTGAAATGGTGCTTGAGTGTGTGGGTTTGAAAAATGTTTTTTGAAAAGAAGCCAATGTGGAGGCAACCTTTGTAATGATCCATGTGGGGATGTATACAAAGATGTATGTCTTTTGAAAAAGGTTTTCATTAGTTTTTGAAAGTTTGTTTTGAAAGTGTTGTGAGGTATGGTTTTGAAATTAGGCAAGTGTTTTAGTTTGCAAGTTTGATTCGAGTAACTAAGAGGTTATCTACTCCTAAATTTCTCAAAAGATTACTGCTATGTTTTAACCCTTTTAACAAGTTTGTTCCACCATTGTATTTGGTGGACAACCTTATGTTAGGATGTGAAAGAGACAGGCGCGGGTCATCGTTTAGACCATAATTGCAACGACGTTAAATGTCTTTGGGCAATTTTCTTTAAGGGACTTGATCATTTGTTTTTGTTTGTTTTGAAAAAGTTTTATCGAGGGACTATGATCATTCAATTTGTTTGCTTTGCCCAAAGAAGTTCAACATACAATATGGCCCAATTTTGAAAGGCAACAAGTGGAATACCCTAGGGGGTGCAAGTGTGATTTGTGTGTCCATTTTCATGCTTGTTTATCTTGAGATTAAGTCATAACTATTTTTTTATCGTTTTTCGCATGCAAACCCTAATTCTAACATGTTATTACTAGAAAGCAATAAAGTGCGAAATTTAAATTACTAAGCTATTACAAAACCAAATATGGGAAGGGGGGTACAAATGTTCAAATGGGGATATTGACAAGTAATTTAAACCTAAATTATTACATCATTTTTTTGAATATTTGCAAAGTAAATAAATTGCATAATTAAATGGAAATTAAACAAATATGCAAAATGCAAAAAGAAAGTTTTTTTTTTTATGTGTATTAGAAAAGTATGGTTTATGTAAAATAAAATAAGAAAATAAAAAAAGTATTATTTTGAGTATTTTTAACTTTTAGGGCAAAAACCCTAATTTTAAAGAAAATGTATTATTATCTAATTTAATACAAGTATTTATTTATTATTTACAAAAATAAAAATAAAATGAAGTATATTATGGAAAAAGTATTGTTTGTATCAAATATTAATAAAATGAAAAATTCAAGTATTTTTATATTTTAACCTAAATATATTAATAAACATATATATATATATATATATATATATATATATATATATATATATATATATATATATATATATATATATATATATATATATATATATATATATATATATATATATATATATATATATATATATATATATATATATATATATATATATATATATATATATATATATATATATATATATATATATATATATATATATATATATATATATATATATATATATATATATATATATATATATATATATATATATATATATATATATATATTAAGTTCTAAATATGCCTTATATACAAATAATAATAATAATTAATTTTTTTTAAATAAAATCAATAAAAAGTATTTTTATGTGAAATATTTTCAGAAGGTAAATAAAAATAAAAAAAATGTATTTACACTATTTTTGTATTTATTCTAAATAAAAATATGTATATATTTATGTATAAACAAAAGAAATAAATCAAATAAATATGCCATAAATTCAAAAAAAGATGGAAAAAATATTTTTGTGTTTTTTATATCATGAGAAAAAATAAACAAAGTCAGTCAAAAAAGAAAAAGTCAAAAAGAGTTAAAAATAAGACAAATGGGCTTGGGGGGTTCATGAGTAATTATATGGTGCAAATAAGAAAAAAATCCAGGCCCAGCCCAGAAGACCTGTCTTCTTCAACCTCTGAACAACATCCTTCAAGCAAACACGCGTTTTTTATCTCTGGATTCCTGGACTTTCAAGCAAAACTCATAACATGAAAAGTGTAGAGCATTAAGAGACGGTTTCAACCATGTAAAGAACTTGACCTAACTCTCTAAGATGAGGGAGAATTTCTCCTCCCCCAATTTCTGACCTAACTTTCCATCAATGTTCAGACATAAAATTCTCTAAGCACACGAAATATAAATGAAATCTAATCATATGAGCATGTTCAGGGCTATGATTGTGACATGTTTTCTTCACAAATCTAAAGCTAACAATGCCTAATAAGAGAGAGAGAACTTCATGAACTTACCTGTTCAGTTGGAATCGAGCTTTGCAATGGAGGATGTTTCAGAGTGAAATGATGACTTGTATAGCTTCCTTGAAGTGTAAGGATGCTTTTCCAAGTCCTACTTTGTCTTGAAACTCCCTGAATCGAGCTAGTGAACTCCAACTGCAAAACAGAAAATTAAAAATGGTGAAGTGGCTTGGAGGTGTTACAGGTCAGGTTTTAAGTCATGGTTAGCTTGCATAGGCTGTAAGGAAGGTAGAGAAACAGGTTTGGGCAAGAATGCTTGAAGGGATTGAGAGATAGCAACCAATCTGCAGGGGTTGCCCTGTTTGAGCAGTTTCAAGGTGATTATGGCAATGGGAGTGTTTTAGAGGCCAAGGGCTCGTGGGTTAGCTTGGATATGTTCTATGGAATGTGTTTGATCACTTCTTTCTTGTGTTTCTATGCTGAAGAGAGAGTTGGTGTAAGTTATGCCCTTTTCTTCTATGTTAAGCAACAAAATGCCACTTGATGTTTTAGGTCAGTAGGGGACCTCTAATCCTGCAGCAAAGCCTCTCTTGATCAGAGCAATTTGTCCATAATCTTGTGCTAAAAGGATTTTGCTTGTACCTGCTTGGATTTCAATTTGACATAAAGCTAGCTTTTTACAAAAATGGATAAAGCACTTTATCTAGTTTAGGATTAATCTTGCATACAATGCTTGCACTCAAAGAACAACACTTTAACACATTGAATATGCATTAAATTATTGAGTATGGAATGGTTCAAGGACCTGTAATCAAGCATAAAGCAAGCTGAGTTCAAATTTGCAAGATTATGAACATGTCTTGGTTAAGAACAAAAGTGAATTTTTGCCAATTTGTGAAATTCGAATCTCTCAAGTTATGAGGTTGTTTGAGAAGTTCTTGGACATTTTGGAAAGCTTGGAATGTGTACTACAATCCATCTTTGAAATGCACGTTGAAATTCCAAGTGGAAGGGTATGGAAAATGGCCTTGAAGTGGGGTAGAAAACCTTGTCAAAATAGGTTAAAATTTCACTAAGTTAAAAATGGTTTAGTGCCCTTATTCAAAAAATTGTAACTTGAGATACAAGCTTCAAATGAGAAAACTTTGTGAATCAAAGTTGTAGATTATGCAACAAGCTACAACTTTCATGTTTTGACTTTTGTTTGAATCCAAATGGATCTTGGTGAAAAGATGGGGCAAAGTTGGGAAAAAATTAGGGTTTTTCATAACTTAGAAAAATTCTAAGTTATGAAAAATTCCATTTTCTAACCCTAATTTGCATTTTGTGATTTCTTGGTGAACAAGTTTCATGATTTGGCATATTTTGATGAAAAATGAATCTTGACTCTTGATTTTGACCAAAAAGTCAAAGTTTGACTTTTCAGTATACAGTCAAAATTGATCAATTGACTGGGAAATTCAACTGTCAACCTTGTGTACTTGGGATCTTTTGAGCTTGATGAATGTGTCAAGATCATTCCATGGGGTCCTTGAGTCCATATGTGAGCTTGGTTTGCCAATGGCTAGGTCAAACAGTCAAAAATTGCCTTTGTATAGTCAAAACCCTAAAAATGACCATTTTGCCCTTTTGGTGATCTGATCAAATTTCTTGTGGAATTGTGATCCAAACTTGATCAAATGGTCCATATGAGTTCATAATGTTGATGTGGGTCAAAAATCATGAGTTTTGACTGTCAATTGACCACAGTTGACTTTTTCCCCAATACAGCTGATTTCTAGGTCAACTGTCCAATTGAATGGGCAAAACTTGGAATCAGGACTTGAAACTTGGTATGGATAAACTTGGGAGTTCAACATGAAACATGAAAGTCATCTTAGGCATTTTAGGTCAAAACATCCTAGGGCAAACACAAACCCTAATTTGAGTCCACAGTACAAGGAGAAGTCTTGAGCAGAGGAAACCCTAACTGGATCTTGATCTTCAAGGGTCTTGTGATGAGAAAATGTTGGGGAAATGGGAGGGCAAATTTTGGGGTACAACACACTTGATTGATCTTTTCTATTCAATATGAAATTTAAGATGGAATACTCTTCTAAGTGCTCAAGAACAATTTTCAGTATGCATGTGAAAATGATAAACATAAATCTTGAGTATAGAGAGTATGATTCAAAGAATAGAAAGTAATTGTTATTTTTGGTGATTGTTGTAATTTCAAAATTCAAAACAAAAAATAATTTATAGTGTAGTAATACCTCTTCAATGAATCATAGCAATGTTTAAACCATTTTTACTGAAAAAAAGTATTTGAAAAGATACAAAGATTGCCATGAAAAGGTGTTACAAAAAGTTGTTGGAAAAATGAAAATTTTCAAAAGCTAAAGCACAACAACGTTAAAAAATTTGAAAAATATAACTATGACAACCGATTGTCATTGAGGAGCAATCGGTTGCTCATAGGCCAACGTTCAAAAAATTTGAAAACAAAACACATGACAATCGATTGCTGCTAGATGACAATCGATTGTTGTCAAAACAGAAACTTTTATTTTTGACTGCAACCGATTGTCCTAGCATGACAATCGATTGCTTGTGTATAAAAATTGAAAAATCATTATTTTTTAAATATTTTAAGCAATTTAAAACATCCTTCTTCAATCATACATAGTATATACTCAAAATATTATTTTAATAAAGTAAATGCATGATTAAAAATAGTTTTGAGCACTAAGAGCATAAGATCAAAAATTTCATATACCTAAAGCCATAAGTCTTGAAATGTTGATCTTGATCAATGAATCTTGGTTGAGATAAATCTTCTATCTTGATCCATTCATTTTTGCATGCTAGTTTGTCTTCATCAAAACACTTGAAAAGCTTAATTTCACAGTCTCCCCCTTTTTGATGATGACAACCATTGCTTGAAGTTTGGAGTGCATCTTGGTTTTCTCTAATCAAGTTGTTTAAAAACTCCCCCTAAGTCAAAGACTCCCCCTTGATCTATTGCATGAGGGTTTTGAAGATTGCTTGCTTGCTGCAATTTGGGTTAGAAAAACACAAAAGAAACTACAAAGTCTTCTCCCCCTTTGTCATTAGCAAAAAGGAATGGGAAAGAAGATCATAAAATTTTTGCACATAGAAACAACATAACATAAATAAAGTTTGCATACATAGATATAACAGAAACAAAGTGCACAAAACGAAAGGGATCACAATACATGAAGTGTCTTAAACGAAACTAGAAAAACGACATAAAACATAAGAACATAAAGTACTAAGAAATATAATAACTTAAAAACTAATCATCCATGCCTTCAACAAAGTATTCATCATCTTGATCTTCACCATCATTGCCTTCATTGGTTTGAGGTTGAATGAAAGGGTAATGATAGGGTTAAACTTCGTAAGGAGGGACATTTGTATGGGCATAGAGATGAGCAAATTGATTGTTCATGTTGTTGTTCATGTATTGAAGGTAGTCAAAAACTTGATTGAAAGAGTTTTCCATTGGTTGTGGAGGTTGGTTTTGAAGTGGTTGTTCTTGTGGAGGTTGGTTTTGTGGAGGAGTATGAACGTATGTGATGGTTTTATTAATCAGATCAAATTTGACGCCGGTTTTGGTATTACATGCTTTTTTCGGAGTGATTTCATGTTTGGGGTTAGTCATAGGCACCATGTATTCACTAGACAAGGGAACATTGAACTTCTCAAACACAAGGGTAAGCCAGGAGCCATAAGGAAGAGCAGAAACATTTTCATTATGTAGTGCCAAATGATGTAGAATCACATAAGACCAGTTGATTTGAATCCCATTCTTCATCGCATACAGAATCTGCATCTCACAATCGTTAACGTTGGAAATGTTTGAAAACTTTGGCATAACAACATAAGCCAAAAAATAATGGATCAAACGATCATCAATAGTGAGAATTCCTGCAGACCAAGAGTTCCTCTCCAGAGTTCCACCAATAAGCCTTTGCCTTTTCTGAATAAAATCACGCTCGGGAATTCTTGCAATTCCATAGTAGAAGTCTCTTTTGCTGTAGCCAGGCAGATTTGCATTTGAGAGAAGTTAAATGCAAGCACCATCATGTGGAATACCCAAAGCTTCACCAAAATTCTGCACTGTGAGTTCTATAGGAACCCCTTTGATATTTGAGATCATGCATCCTCTACTAATGGTTAGATTGCTGTAGAAAATCCTAACCAAAGTGGGGTAAATGGGTCCATTAACACCAATTAACTTGTCTATCCCTTGAGATCTAAATAATGCTGGAAAACTGAAGCACTCGGAATAGAAGTTGTCAAGATTACCGAACCTTGGTAGAAGAACCGTCTTCTTCTAAAAGAGAGACACAAATCTTTCCCTTTGGATTCTTGATGGAATGAGTTTTGAGACATCATCATCTTGAGATGAGGAAGAAGCTTTTCCCTTGCCTTTCTTTGATGTTGACATGGTGAGGAATGAGAGAATTGGAAGGGGAAAGGATATTTGGTGTTTTTAGGGTTTCTTGAGACAAAAGAGGATATATGAAGTTTTTAGGTTTTGGTTTGGCTTTTATAGATAGATAGGCATTCAATGGATATGTAAGGCATTCAATGGTTTAGTCAAGACAATAAAGACTTGTAGCATATAGATTCTTGAGTGTGTGACTATCCAAAAAATTGTGTCATAGGAAAAGACTAAGTATTAAAAAGTTGTTGACCAAACACTTAAAACATTCATGAACAAGGATAAAAATCTGGTACAAAATAAATAATAGTAATGGCAATGGAAGAGAAAGAATAAAAGAGTGTAACTGAAAAAATAAAAAAAATTCAAAATTTTTAACTGTGCAATCGATTGTTGTTTTATGACAACCGATTGCACCCTTTGAAAAACTCAAACAGGAGCGAAAAACTTTTGAGAGCAATCGGTTGTCGTGGAGTGACAACCGATTGTTGTGAAAACAGAAACTAAATTTTTTTAGTGACAACCGATTGTCATTCGTGAAAAAGTGAAAAAATACTTAATTTGGGGATTTCATGGTCATATATCAAAAATTTAGTAATAAAAACACGGATCATGAATTATTACCTTAAAGTTAAGATTAAGATCATAGACATGTACCTTAATTAGATAATATCATTTTCGTCCAAGATACCTAGCTCTCTTCGGATCTTGAAAAACGGTCTCTTGCCAACGATTTAGTGAAAATATCTGCTAGTTGATTATGCGTATCCACGAAGGTGACTTCGACATCTCCTTGAAGTACATGATCACGAAGAAAGTGATGTCGAATGTCGATATGCTTTTTTCTAGAATGCATCACAGGATTCTTTGTAATGTTGATTGCACTTGTGTTGTCACATCGAAGTGGAATGCATCCAAGGTCGAGTCCGTAGTCACGGAGTTGTTGCTTGAGCCATAGAATTTGCGCACAACAACTACCCGCTGCAATATATTCCGCCTCGGCCGTACTAAGAGCCACACAAGCTTGTTTCTTGCATGCCCAAGAGACTAATGCATTTCCTAAAATATGACAAGTGCCACTTGTGCTTTTTCTATCTGTTTTACATCCTGCATAATCAGCGTCAGAATAACCAATTAAATTGCATATATTACCTTTTGGGTACCATAGGCCGACATTGGTTGTTCCTTTCAGATATTTCATGATTCTTTTTACCGCCATGAGGTGAGATTCCTTCTGGTTTGCTTGAAATCATGCACACAGACATACACTGAACATGATGTCAGGACGACTTACCGTCAAGTATAACAGTGATCCAATCATGCCTCGATATTTAGTAATATCAATGGAAATACCGGATTCATCTTGATCAACATAAGTACCAGAGCCCATTGGCGTGTGCATTGATTTGCAATTATCCATATCAAACTTTTTCAAAAGTTCCTTGCAATATTTTGATTGATAGATGAAGATACCATCTTTCAGTTGCTTAATTTGCAATCCAAGGAAATAGTTCATCTTGCCCATCATAGGCATCTCAAATTCTCCTTGCATCATCAAAGAGAATTCTTTTATCTTCTTTATGAACAAAGTCTTATCCACTTTAACTTTCTCGAAACCTTTTTCACATAAGAATGTACTGAGTCTGTCATACCATGCTCTCGGTGCTTGTTTTAAGCCATAAAGAGCTTTTCTCAACTTAAAGACATGTGAGGGATTCTTGAAGTCTTCAAAGTCTGGGGGTTGTTTGACATAGACTTCTTCATTCATGTAGCCATTTGAGGATGCACTTTTGACGTCCATTTGGTAAAGCTGAAAATTTAATGAACAAGCGTAAGCAAGTAAAACACTGATAGCTTCTAACCTTGCAACCGGAGCGAAAGTTTCTTCAAAGTCAATTCCCTCTTCTTGGTTGTATCCTTGGGATACCAATCTTGCTTTGATTCGAACAATTATACCGTTCTCATCAAGTTTGTTTTTAAACACCCATCTGGTACCTATGATGTGTTTGTCACTTGGTCTAGGAACAAGTTCCCAAACTTGATTTCTCTCGAACTGATTTAATTCTTCTTGCATAGCAATCATCCATTGGTCGTCTCCTAATGCGTCGTCGACTTTGAAGGGTTCGATTTGAGAAACAAACGCCATGTTCAAGCGAGCATCTTTAAGGTTCAATCTTGTTGAAACGCCTTGACTGATGTCACCGATGATTTTATCAATAGGGTGATCTCTATGGGTTCTCCATTCCTTAGGTAGATCATTGACATTTGATTCTTCCGGAATTTGTTCTTCTTGTTGTTCCAATTGATTCTCATTGTTGATCTTGGAGGTATCTTCTTGAGGAATATCTTCATCTGATTTTTCATCAAACTTACCAAGGTTGTCTTTGTCGTTGTTAAGGACAAAACATTTACAGCCAAAGACATGAAATAATGAAATATTTGTTTTCCTTCTTCGAAAGAGTTCATACAGAGTCTTCTTCAAGATAGGTCGAATATTAACTCTATTGCTTACAAAGCATGTCGTGCTTACAGCATCCGCCCAAAAATATTTTGGAAGGTTTGAATCACTAAGCATTGTCCTTGCAAGTTCAATAAGAGACCTATTCTTCCTTTCTACAACTCCATTCTGTTGAGGAGTCCTTGGTGCCGAGAAATTATGTGATATTCCATGTTCTTCACAGAAATCTTCAAAGGAGGAATTCTGGAATTCTCCACCATGGTCGCTTCTTATGGAGGCAATAGATAGTGACTTCTCATTTTGAATTTGCTTTGCATATTTCTTGAGTGCATTGAATGCGTCATTTTTCTGCACTAAAAAGAGTGTCCAAGTATATCTAGAAAAGTCATTAACAATAACTAGAGCGTATACATTACCTCCGAAGCTTCTTGTTCTTGAAGGGCCAAACAAGTCCATATGAAGCAGTTGTAGTGGCCTAGTAGTGGATACCACATTCTTGGATTTGAAAGTTGATTTTGTTTGCTTTCCCTTTTGACATGCATCGCAAAGTCTATCTTTGATGAACTTTATCTTAGGCAGTCCAACAACAAGGTCATGCTTAATCAATTTGTTTAGGTGCTCCATATGAATATGAGCGATCCTCTTGTGCCATAGCCATGAGTCGTTGTTGTTTGCCATTAGACATTTAACCTCATCATCTTCTCTTTCGGAGTGGTGTGATGCCATTAACGCAAGATTGGCACTTTCGTCGTTATCGGAGTCGGATGACGAACTTAGTTCAACATCTTCCCATGCAACATATGCTTTCTTATCTTTTGATTCCTTCTTGCCTTTGTAGCCACTTTTCTTTGAAAGTTTTGGACAGTCCGGTTTGATGTGACCTTATTTACCACATTCATAACAAGTAACTTCTTATATTGATGAGGATCCTTCCTTCTTCTTGAAGTGTTTCTTCTTCTTTGAGTGCGAGAAGGCTTTGTCATTTTTACCAAAGAATTTTCCAAGTCTTCTAACGAGAAGCATGAAGTTTTCATCTTCATCAGGATTATCTTTCTTTTCGTCTTCCTTGGAGTCAATCTTCAAGGCAATGTTCTTAGACTTCTTTTCTTGATTTTCACGCTTTTCCAATCTACCAAGTTCTGTCTCGTATTCTTGAAGTTTCCCGAACAAATTTGCGGATGTCATAGTATCGAGACTCTTCTTTTCTGAGATTGCTGTTACTTTTGGTTGCCATTCTCTAGTCAAGGATCTGAGCACTTTTAGGTTCAATTCATCATTGGTCAATGTTTTGCCAAGTGCCCTAGATGATTTGTTAGATGCACAAATCTCTTTTGTAAATCAAGAATGGATTCTCCGGGTTGCATACGGAACAATTCATATTCTTGACTTAACGTATTAAGTCTCGATCTCTTTACTTCAGTTGTTCCTTCATGTGTTTCAACCAGTGTATCCCAAATTTCTTTTGCCGTTGTACATGCTGAGACACGGAAGAATTCATCCATATTAAGTGCGCTTTGAAGGAGGTTTATTGCCTTTTTATCATACAAGACCTTTTTCTTGTCATCATCATCCCATGTAGTTTTAGGCTTTGATGAGCCAACGCCGTTTACTACAGTTACCGGAACAAAAGGGCCATTTTGGACAGCATCCCATATTTCTTCTCCTTGTGCTTCTAGATGAGCCTTCATACGGATCTTCCAGAAATCAAAATATTCACCACAGAATAGAGGAGGCTTGTTGCTACTGCCACCGTCTCTGAACACAGAATTGTTGTTTGCGGAAGCCATTCTGGATCTAGTAGGAACAGGTTACCTATAACCTGCTCTGATGCCAATTGTAAGTTCAGATGCTCCTAAGAGGGGGAGGGGGGGGGGGGGTGAATTAGGTTCTAAAAACTTTTTCTGGTTTGTATGAATATTTTTGCACGAGTTTCTTTCCTTTCTTTTTCTGATAAGTGATGAAAGCAGTAAATACGAAAAGTAAAGAACACCAGGATTTATACTAGTTCCCCTCACACTCCGAGGGTACGTCTAGTCCCCTTTCACACGAAAGAGATTTTCTTATAGTTAGTAATTTGTACAAAGACTACCAAACAACAAAGAACAATCCTCTTGGACCAAGAACAATCCTCTTGGATTTTCACTAAGACCACAAAGAGAACAATCCTCCCTAAGTGTCTTTCTTGTTTCCAACAATCTTGAAAACAAGGATACAATAGTTTGTTTGATTTGCATAAAAGTTTGAAAGATGAAAGAGCAATGTCAATCACTTGATTGATCTTTTCTATTCAATATGAAATTTAAGATGGAATACTCTTCTAAGTACTCAAGAACAATTTTCAGTATGCATGTGAAAATGATAAATAGAAATCTTGAGTATAGAGAGTATGATTCAAAGAATAGAAAATAATTGTTATTTTTGGTGATTGTTGTAATTTCAAAATTCAAAACAAAAAATAATTTATAGTGTAGTAATACCTCTTCAATGAATCATAGCAATGTTTAAACCATTTTTACTGGAAAAAAGTATTTGAAAAGATACAAAGATTGCCATGAAAAGGTGTTACAAAAAGTTGCTGGAAAAATGAAATTTTTCAAAAGCTGAAGCACAGCAACGTTGAAAAATTTGAAAAATATAACTATGACAACCGATTGTCATTGAGGAGCAATCGGTTTCTCATAGGCCAACGTTCAAAAAATTTGAAAACAAAACACATGACAATCGATTGCTGCTAGATGACAATCGATTGTTGTCAAAACATAAACTTTTGTTTTTGACTGCAATCGATTGTCCTAGCATGACAATCGATTGCTTGTGTACAAAAATTGAAAAATCATTATTTTTTAAATATTTTAAGCAATTTAAAACATCCTTCTTTAATCATACATAGTATATACTCAAAATATTATTTTAATAAAGTAAATGCATGATTAAAAATAGTTTTGAGCACTAAGAGCATAAGATCAAAAATTTCATATACCTAAAGCCATAAGTCTTGAAATGTTGATCTTGATCAATGAATCTTGCTTGAGATAAATCTTCTATCTTGATTCATTCATTTTTGCATGCTAGTTTGTCTTCATCAAAACACTTGGAAAGCTTGATTTCACAGTCTCCCCCTTTTTGATGATGACAACCATTGCTTGAAGTTTGGAGTGCATCTTGGTTTTCTCTAATCAAGTTGTTTAAAAACTCCCCCTAAGTCAAATACTCCCCCTTGATCTATTGCATGAGGATTTTGAAGATTGCTTGCTTGCTGCAATTTGGGTTAGAGAAACACAAAATAAACTACAAAGTCTTCTTCCCCTTTGTCATTAGCAAAAAGGAATGGGAAAGAAGATCATAAAAATTTTGCACATAGAAACAACATAGCATAAATAAAGTTTGCATACATAGATATAACATAAACAAAGTGCACAAAACGAAAGGGATCACAATACATGAAGTGTCTTAAACGAAACTAGAAAAACGACATAAAACATAAGAACATAAAGTAATAAGAAATATAATAACTTAAAAACTAATCATCCATGCCTTCAACAAAGTCTTCATCATCTTGATCTTCACCATCATTGCCTTCATTAGTTTGAGGTTGAATGAAAGGGTAATGATAGGGTTGAACTTCGTAAGGAGGGACATTTGTATGGGCATAGAGATGAGAAAATTGATTGTTCATGTTGTTGTTCATGTATTGAAGGTAGTCAAAAACTTTATTGAAAGAGTTTTCCATTGGTTGTGGAGTTTGGTTTTGAAGTGGTTGTTCTTGTGGAGGTTGGTTTTGTGGAGGAGTATGAACGTATGTGATGGTTCTATTAATCAGATCAAATTTGACGCCGGTTTTGGTATTACATACTTTCTTCGGAGTGACTTCATGTTTGGGGTTAGTCATAGGCACCATGTATTCACCAGACAAGGGAACATTGAACTTCTCAAACACAAGGGTAAGCCAGGAGCCATAAGGAAGAGCATAAGCATTTTCATTATGTAGTGCCAAATGATGTAGAATCACATAAGACCAGTTGATTTGAATCCCATTCTTCATCGCATACAAAATCTGCATCTCACAATCGTTAACGTTGGAAATGTTTGAAAACTTTGGCATAACAACATAAGCCAAAAAATAGTGGATCAAACGATCATCAATAGTGAGAATTCCTGCAGTCCAAGAGTTCCTCTCCGGAGTTCCACCAATAAGCCTTTGCCTTTTCTGAATAAAATCACGCTCTGGAATTCTTGCAATTCCATAGTAGAAGTCTCTTTTGCTGTAGCCAGGCAGATTTGCATTTGAGAGAAGTTTAATGCAAGCACCATCATGTGGAATACCCAAAGCTTCACCAAAATTCTGCACTGTGAGTTCTATAGGAACCCCTTTGATATTAGAGATCATGCATCCTCTACTAATGGTTAGATTGCTGTAGAAAATCCTAACCAAAGTGGGGTAAATGGGTCCATTAACACCAATTAACTTGTCTATCCCTTGAGATCTAAATAATGCTGGAAAAGTAAAGCATTCGGAATAGAAGTTGTCAAGATTACCGAACCTTGGTAGAAGAACCGTCTTCTTCTGAAAGAGAGACACAAATCTTTACCTTTGGATTCTTGATGGAATGAGTTTTGAGACATCATCACCTTGAGATGAGGAAGAAGCTTTTCCCTTGCCTTTCTTTGATGTTGACATGGTGAGGAATGAGAGAATTGGAAGGGGAAAGGGTATTTGGTGTTTTTAGGGTTTCATGAGACAAAAGAGGATATATATGAAGTTTTTAGGTTTTGGTTGGGCTTTTATAGATGGATAGGCATTCAATGGATATGTAAGGAATTCAATGGTTTAGTCAAGACAATAAAGACTTGTAGCATAAAGATTCTTGAGTGTGTGACTATCTAAAAAATTGTGTCATAGGAAAAGACTAAGTATTAAAAAGTTGTTGACCAAACACTTAAAACATTCATGAACAAGGAATAAAAATCTGGTACAAAATAAATAATAGTAATGGCAATGGAAGAGAAAGAATAAAAAAGAGTGTAACTGAAAAAATAAAAAAATATTCAAAATTTTTAACTGTGCAATCGGTTGTTGTTTTATGACAATCGATTGCACCCTTTGAAAAATTCAAACAGGAGCGAAAAACTTGTGAGAGCAACCGGTTGTCGTGGAGTGACAACCGATTGTTGGGAAAACAGAAACTAAAATTTTTTAGTGACAACCGATTGTCATTCGTGAAAAGTGAAAAAATACTTAATTTGGGGATTTCATGGTCATATATCAAAAATTTAGTAATAAAAACAAGGATCATGAATTATTACCTTAAAGTTAAGATTAAGATCATAGCCATGTACCTTAATTAGATAATATCATTTTCGTCCAAGATACCTAGTTCTCTTCGGATCTTGAAAAACGGTTCTCTTGCCAACGGTTTAGTGAAAATATCTGCTAGTTGATTATGCGTATCCACGAAGGTGACTTCGACATCTCCTTGAAGTACATGATCACGAAGAAAGTGATGTCGAATGTCGATATGCTTTTTTCTAGAATGCATCACAGGATTCTTTGTAATGTTGATTGCACTTGTGTTGTCACATCGAAGTGGAATGCATCCAAGGTCGAGTCCGTAGTCACGGAGTTGTTGCTTGAGCCATAGAATTTGCGCACAACAACTACCCGCTGCAATATATTCCGCCTCGGCCGTACTAAGAGCCACACAAGCTTGTTTCTTGCATGCCCAAGAGACTAATGCATTTCCCAAAATATTACAAGTGCCACTTGTGCTTTTTCTATCTGTTTTACATCCTGCATAATCAGCGTCAGAATAACCAATTAAATTGCATATATTACCTTTTGGGTACCATAGGCCGACATTGGTTGTTCCTTTGAGATATTTCATGATTCTTTTTACCGCCATGAGGTGAGATTCCTTCTGGTTTGCTTGAAATCATGCACACAGACATACACTGAACATGATGTCAGGACGACTTACCGTCAAGTATAACAGTGATCCAATCATGCCTTGATATTTAGTAATATCAATGGAAATACCGGATTCATCTTGATCAACATAAGTACCGGAGCCCATTGGCGTGTGCATTGATTTGAAATTATCCATATCAAACTTTTTCAAAAGTTCCTTGCAATATTTTGATTGATTGATGAAGATACCATCTTTCAGTTGCTTAATTTGCAATCCAAGGAAATAGTTCATCTTGCCCATCATAGACATCTCAAATTCTCCTTGCATCATCAAAGAGAATTCTTTGATCTTCTTTATGAACAAAGTCTTATCCACTTTACCTTTCTCGAAACCTTTTTTGCATAAGAATGTAATGAGTCTGTCATACCATGCTCTCGGTGCTTGTTTTAAGCCATAAAGAGCTTTTCTCAACTTAAAGACATGTGAGGGATTCTTGAAGTCTTCAAAGCCCGGGGGTTGTTTGACATAGACTTCTTCATTGATGTAGCCATTTAAGAATGCGCTTTTGACGTCCATTTGGTAAAGCTGAAAATTTAATGAACAAGCGTAAGCAAGTAAAACACAGATAGCTTCTAACCTTGCAACCGGAGCGAAAGTTTCTTCAAAGTCAATTCCCTCTTCTTGGTTGTATCCTTGGGCTACCAATCTTGCTTTGTTTCGAACAATTATACCGTTCTCATCAAGTTTGTTTTTAAACACCCATCTGGTACCTATGATGTGTTTGTCACTTGGTCTAGGAACAAGTTCCCAAACTTGATTTCTCTCGAACTGATTTAATTCTTCTTGCATAGCAATCATCCATTGGTCGTCTCCTAATGCGTCGTCGACTTTGGAAGGTTCGATTTGAGAAACGAACGCCATGTTCAAGCAAGCATCTTTGAGGTTCAATCTTGTTGAAACGCCTTGACTGATGTCACCGATGATTATATCAATAGGGTGATCTCTATGGGTTCTCCATTCCTTAGGTAGATCATTGACATTTGATTCTTCCGGAATTTGTTCTTCTTGTTGTTCTAATTGATTCTCATTGTTGATCTTGGAGGCATCTTCTTAAGGAATATCTTCATCTGATTTTTCATCAAACTTACCAAGGTTATCTTTGTCGTTGTTAAGGACAAAACATTTTCATCCAAAGACATGAAAGAATGAAATATTTGGTTTCCTTCCTCGAAAGAGTTCATACGGAGTCTTCTTCAAGATAGGTCGAATATTAACTCTATTGCTTACAAATCATTCCGTGCTTACAGCATCCGCCCAAAAATATTTTGGAAGGTTTGAATCACTAAGCATTGTCCTTGCAAGTTCAATAAGAGACCTATTCTTCCTTTCTATAACTCCATTCTGTTGAGGAGTCCTTGGTGCCGAGAAATTATGTGATATTCCATGTTCTTCACATAAATCTTCAAAGGAGGAATTTTGGAATTCTCCACCATGGTCGCTTCTTATGGAGGCAATAGATAGTGACTTCTCATTTTGAATTTGCTTTGCATATTTCTTTAATGCCTTGAATGCATCATTTTTCTGCACTAAAAAGAGTGTCCAAGTATATCTAGAAAAGTCATCAACAATAACTCGAGCGTATACATTACTGTGATCGGTGGATCTAAAACTGACTGTTTAAAGCGGGTTCGCGAAATGTCGCGGAAGCAAGAGTCGCCACCGTCTTTTATTTTCTCCAAATGGAAAGGACAAAAGCACAGAAAAATTCCTTAAAGAGATTGCTCTCGGTTCGGGAGGTAGATTATAGAAAGGGAAGGTGTTAGCACCCTTTCTATCCATGGTTATCCATGGGCTCTTAGATACTTGCTCACTTGTGTTTTCAAAAATGGTTTGTTTGCTTTTCAATTGTGGGTTTTAAAAAAGTTTCTTTGAAAATTCCAGTTCAACTCTTGTATCGGTCCTCAAGAGTGTTTGAAAAAATGCTTTCGAAAGCTTTTTGAAAATGTGTCGGTGTGAAAAGTATGTTTAAATTTTTGTTTCGAAATTAGAGCAAGTATCTAGAGTCGTCTACCTACCCTAACGAATTCGTCTGTGTAGATGTCCTTTAAAGTAGTGCCATCCCACCATTGAGAGGTAGGTAGCACCACCGTTGGAGGTGTTCGGGTCAATTCGAGGTTCGGGACATGGTGATCACCAGAGCAATGGGAAGACACCTTAGAAGCTACCCTCATGCCAGGTTCCCGGATCATGAGGACTTACTAAGACATCCTCTACTCGACGATCACCTTTCGAGGCAAGGCAACAGTGAGGCGTACACTAGGGGTGGTGTGTGCGATTTGTGTGTCGTATTCGTTTGTATTTATCTTGTTCATGTCAGGGTGATCTAGCGTTTTGTTTTTATTTTTCATTCATTCTTGCATGCCTTGATTAACAGTTAAAGATTGCGAGAAGGTAAAAATCCTAAGCTATTACAAAAGGCGCGGGTCCACATCGCCAAAATTTCTTGAACCCGATTTGACAGAAAAATAAAGGAATAATGAAAAGTAAAGTATTAAAAGTGCGAGAAATTAAAACGTTACATGGCCTTGGGAGAGATACATAAATATTATAAAGAAAAAGAAATAAATATGTGAATTAATAAGAATTAAAACGAGGGCGTTGGACCCTTTTTGCAAAATTAAATTAAACGATGAAATTAATTAATATTAAAAAGAAAAGGAATTGTTTTTTTGGTATTTTATGATTTTTATGGGAAAAAGAATTTAATGCAATTAAACCTAATTCTACAGTTTTTTATTTTATTATGAAAACATATTAAAGTTTTAACCTAAAATTAACCCTAATTAATTTACATGTAATTAAATTACAAAAAATAAATATTTAATATTTAATTATTATGGAGGAAAAATAAAAGGGATAAAATTTTTAATTAAACCCTAGTTCTACAAATTTTAAATTAATTAAGAAAACATTACTATTAAACCTAATTTAATAACTAAATTTAATTAATGCAATTTATTTATAAAAATACTAAAATAAAATATTTATTATATTTTTCTCTTTTCTGATTTTTCATGTGTTTTTTATATATTATGAAAATATGAAGTTAATTAATAAAACAATAATGAAAAGAAAATAGAAATAATAAAAAAAGAAATAAAAGAATGGCAAACCTAAGGGGGGTCTGCCCCCAAATTAGGAGGTTTTTTTGTAGTGATTCAGGCCCATTTATCCTTGGCCTTGTAGACTTTTCCAAAACACGTACCCAAGCGTTGACTAGAGTACATCGTGTTCCCCAGACCCTGGCCTTTGATTGAATACCCTGGGACGCGTGGCTAGCTTGATTTTGAGGGTGCATCATGGACCACAACGTTGAAGCTGCATACGAATATCAATTGAAAAAATATATGGAAAGGGGTGAGGACCTGGGGCTCGAACCCAGGTCCTGATGATTACCAACCAAACGCTTCACCACTGCTCCACTTTGTTTATCTGTAAATTAAATAACCAACAATCAATATAAAATAAACAAACACGATAGTGGATTTTTAGCGCACGATTTTTAAACCAGCCAATTACTCCTTGCCACCTAATCATCTTCTCCATTGTTTATTTTTTTCCTGAAACACAAAGATAATACGCAACGGTTTTGAACCGTTCTATAACATGCCATTAGAGAAAATAGCGAATAGGCCATAAGGCCTCATAAATTAGGCGCGAGGGCTTATTTCTCTTCGTCCAAACATGCTTGATTCAATGGTAGTATTCAGGTGCATTAATTTTACCCTATCACAAAACGCCCAAATTAGAGCTTGCAAAACCCTAATACTCATCCATGGCAAATCTTCATACGATGCACAAAAACTCAATTCAATCACATGGTTAGTCTCAGAATTAGTCAAGGAACATAAATCAATAATAAAAAATTGCTAAAGATGTATGGATTGAGATGCACGAATGGGAAATTTTCTCTATACAGTTTGCACTCGTGTTACCAATTTAGGGCGTTAGAATGCTTGATTTCGATTGGAAATCCTTCCTTGAAGCTTCAGGAAGGTGATGGCACAATTCTTTTGCCTTGAATCGTCCTGGAAATAGGTTTTCAGAAGTGGTTTTTTTTTTGATAAATTTCAAGTGTTCAAATGGTGTTTTCTGCGCAGCTTTGTGGTTCTGAGGCATTAGGTCTTGATTGTGTATGTATAGGAGAGTGATTAGGGTTGAAAAACTTGATCAAAATCCATGAATTAATGAATATGATATTTGATTTTTTAAACATGATTTTCAAATCTTTTTCACATGCTTTTGCTACCAAATCATGACCAATCCAATTGATTCTTTCCATATATGGTTAGGCACGAAATCTTGAGTATATATCATGCACAAAAAGATTGAAAAACTTAGGTTAAGTATTTTTCATGTATTTAATTGATTTAAATGAATTATTATTAATAAAAATTCAAATAAATAAATAAAAAATGAATAAAAACTTCCCTTTGGGCCAAATGGTCGTGCACATGCCTTGGATAATGAATTGTGGAAGAAAAATAGGCCCATTAGCAATTTTAGGTCATTTGAATCAATGTTGACTTTTCAAAATATCCAAAAATTTCCCAACTTCCACAAGGCATATCTTGCTCAATTTTTAAGCTTTGCTCATGTTCTTGGACATTTTGGAAAGGTCTTTGAGTCCTCTAACCAATTCCTTTGGTCCCATGTCATTTTGATTTACCAATCTCAAGTTATGGCCTTTGACCTAAAGTCCCTTTTTGTTGACTTTTGAAAATGACCTCTAATGTTGAAATTGATAACTTTTTGTGAGAGCGTTTCTTGGACTTTAAGTATGAATAGGAGTTGTAGGAAATGTCTTTCTCTTCAAAATGAGCTTTGGATGGAATTTTTCTGATAATCCATGTGAAAGTTATGCCCTGGTCAATTTACAGTTGACTTTTTCAACTGTCCAAATAAGGAAACTTTTGCATCTTGATGATTTTTGAGCCTAGCTTTGAGAATCATGATCAAGCATTGATTAAATGATGTTTGTGGCTTCAAAATGAGATGTTGACCAAAAATTTGAACTTTTGACTGTCAAATGACCATTTTGCCCCTACAGTTGACTGTAGTGCAATTAGGGTTTTGACTGTGCAATTTTGTGCTGAAAGTCTTGAAACTTGGTATGAGGATGCTTGACCATATTTGTAGGCATGTGGGACTTGATTGGACCCTTGGAAACTTCATTTTCTTGATCAGAACCAAAACCCTAATTTTGACTGTTCAGGAGGCTCTTACACTGTGCAACCCTTGGGGAATTTTGAAGTATGACTTGGCAAATCTTTGAAGAATATGGGAGGGCAAATTTTGGGGTACAACAGTTGCCCCTGTTCAATCTTCTTAGACCTGAGGATGCAGATTGGCTGACGCGCCTTTCGTAATCCGAGGGTGGAAGATGATTGAACACTAGAGTGCCCAGAAATTTGCGCTCACATAGTAGCAGTGTGATGTGGGGAATGGGCTTATAGATTCCATTTGGAGATTGATGAATAGGATGATGGGCTTATAGATGCCATCTGGATGTTGATCGCATAAGAGATTCCTTAGCGAGAACTTGCGTACCTGCAAAAGAAAAATGAGTACCTGACATGTTGCAGGAGCTGGTCTTCAGATGCTTGGTATAGATGTGTCCTGACTGGTTACAGGAGCTGAGTCTGGATCTTCAAAAGATGATGACTGAACCAGGGATGGTTACTACCTCAATGGGAACGGTGAGAGAACCTTGGATGATTTTAACTTCAACAGCAATCGTTGAGAAAATCTTGGGATTACCACCTCCGCAGGATCGGGAAGAGAACCATAGGCAATTATAATCTCAAAAGCAAACATTGAAAAAACCTGGAATGGAATTATCGTCTCCGCAACATTGGGGAGAGAACCATAGGAAATTATAATCTCAATAACATTCATTGAGAAAAACCTGGAATGGAATTATCGTCTCCGCAGCATTGGGGAGAGAACCATAGGAAATTATAATCTCAATAACATTCATTGAGAAAAACCTGGAATGGAATTATCGTCTCCGCAGCATTGGGGAGAGAACCATAGGAAATTATAATCTCAATAACATTCATTGAGAAAAACCTGGAATGGAATTATCGTCTCCGCAGCATTGGGGAGAGAACCATAGGAAATTATAATCTCAAAAGCGGACGTTTGAGAAAAACCTGGGATGGAATTATCGTCTCCGCAGCATCGGGGAGAGAACCATAGGAAATTATAATCTCAAAAGCGGACGTTTGAGAAAAACCTGGAATGGAATTATCATCTCCGCAACATTGGGGAGAGAACCATAGGCAATTATAATCTCAAAAGCGGACGTTTGAGAAAAACCTGGAATGGAATTATCGTCTCCGCAGCATCGGGGAGAGAACCATAGGCAATTATAATCTCAAAAGCGGACGTTTGAGAAAAACCTGGAATGGAATTATCGTCTCCGCAGGATCGGGGAGAGAACCATAGGCAATTATAATCTCAAAAGCAGACGTTTGAGAAAAACCTGGGATGGAATTATCGTCTCCGCAACATTGGGGAGAGAACCATAGGAAATTATAATCTCAAAAGCGGACGTTTGAGAAAAACCTGGGATGGAATTATCGTCTCCGCAGCATTGGGGAGAGAACCATAGGAAATTATAATCTCAAAAGTGGACGTTTGAGAAAAACCTGGGATGGAATTATCGTCTCCGCAGCATTGGGGAGAGAACCATAGGAAATTATAATCTCAAAAGCGGACGTTTGAGAAAAACCTGGGATGGAATTATCGTCTTCGCAGGATCGGGGAGAGAACCATAGGCGATTACAACCTCAATAGCAATTATTGGGAAAACCTTGGATAACTTCTACTGAGTCTTCATCAGAAAAATCTGTTTGGGGTCGATTTAGCTGGACTAGAGAAGGCCTTGGACTGGATAAGAAATCTTTGGAGTCGATTAACTGAACCGGTCTAGGTCTTAGAGTCTTGAAATATGATTGAGAATTTAACTGAATCTTTCCTGAAAGGTAAAGGTCAGTCATATGCAATGCATGATATGGACCAAGCAATGATGTTCTCAACATAAATGAGATTTGTATGATGCGTCTATGCATGCTATAATGTATGGAAGTGCGATGTTTATGAATGTATTTTTCGTCTAGGAAAGTAAATCCTTGACGGGTGCCGGGAATTCACTCCTGGGCTGATGTTTGAAGAATAGATTTTGCTTCCGCTGGGGATGATAATTGCAAGAATACCGGTAGGAGAAGACGACTCTGTTGGGGAATGAACTTGGCGAATGGATTACTCTGCAGGGAGAAAAGTACTCTAGTAATCTTGTTGGGAAGCAATACTCTGTGGGGAGAGAGATACTTTGCTGAGCTGTTGACAATAACTTGCTGGGGATATCTTTGCTGTATTGGAAGTGTGAATAGACTTCGCTGGGGATAAGAAGACTTCGTTGGGGACGATCTTTTCGTGGCTTTTGGCTGAGGATAACCCAGTTATATCCCGGTAAGGAAATAACTCTTTGAATAAAGCCGGGAGACGCGTTCGTGCTCTGCGAGGAATAAGCTTCCAGAACCTACTGGGGATAAGCTTACTGCTTGGGGAGGTGAATTCCAAATTTCCTGGGGAAATTGGATTGGACTCTCCTGGGGAAAATTTGAACTGTTTTTGGAAGTGACTTCTTTGAACGTTGGATATACCGCCGGGGAACAACCTTTAGACCAAGACTGCCGGGGATGCTTGTTAAGAATATATATGCTGCTGGGGAATGTTGAGATCTGCTGGAGGATACTCAACTTTCTTAAGTTTGATAGTAGCTTCGCTTGAGGAGAGTGTATTGACTTGCTGACTTACTCTCTGAGGAATTAGGATATCTGGTTGTATTCTTCAGCTGAACCTATCTTGGTACCTTGGAGGATGGAACAATTAGATTGCTAGACCACCCATTATTGCCCCTGTTTCTATGGGGGAGGCACCTGTGGGATGCTGATAATTGTTGAGGGTCAAACCTTCTTCAGGTAGGCAGGTGACAAGATGATAGGACATAGTCGTACGCTTTGATCCCTAACTTTTGCCTGGATCGCCCTTTCGGGTTTTCGGTCCACCGGGATACCCATTTTTGCCCAAGCCGCCTTTTCAGGTTTTCGACTTGCCGGGTGTACAGATTTTTTCATTTCATCCCTTCATTTTGCCCGAACCCTTTTGGTTCGCCGGGAAGCCCTTATTTTTACCTAGGTGTGTCAACCTAGCGGGTCTTTGATTTTGCATAGTATTTTTCGGCTATGTCAACACTTTCAGAATGTAGGGAGTTGCCCCTGTTAGAAGTGTTTTGCCATGCCACCGGAAGGTGTTTGATCAGGCAAGGTTCGTTGTTGGAATGCCCCAAGTGACTCAGGCGGAGGTTTGCCCCAGGCTATTTGGCCTCTGAGAGATTTCTCCGAATCTTGATTGGATTGCCCCAGATAATGGATACTGGTCATGCCATACCCCTTGATTGGAAGTGCTTTTGTTCACTAGGTATTCATCGTGCGAATTTCCCCGCTGTTCAAACAAAAAGTCATATGCAAACAAAGTTATGTTAAAAATGCAAAGCTTATGCCTGTCTTGAAGATTTTGAAAATGCATTATTTTCATAAAACAAGTGAATGTTTGTAAAACGTGATGTCAACTCCGTATTTATCGTAGGTCTTCAGGAGTCAGGATACCTTTTGTAACAATATGCTTTCGAACTAACCCATGCTTCAGCTAGGACTTTTAAGGGTTATAATGTGGCCTGGTTCACGGTTTAAGAAACAAAGGATAAAGGCTCAAATTATTTGTACCCACCCACTCTTCGTGATGTTCTCCAAACCTAAACTCAGCTGATCATACATTAGACCTTGTTTGAGTCTTTGCTTTGATATTCCAGTGATGATTCAGGTATTGATGATTGATTCTGAATAGGCAGTCATTTTTGTTTTTGTTGAGGGTTTGTATGACCTCTTTCTTTTTTGATTTTGTTTATCCCTTTTTTTTTTGCCTGAACTGTTTCCTTTTGGAATTACAGTTAGCGGGATGCCCCAGTTTTGTAAGTCTCCTTCATAGGTTTTGACTTAATGGGTTTTTAATTTGAGAAGTAATGACTGCCTTTCTTTATTGAATATTCAGAACCATCACTGTCCTTCTTTTTTCGTAAGGATCTCTTTGGTGCCATTTGTTGTGCACTTGGATCAACTGAGAGAACTACCCTGCCCCAGGTTATGATAAAGGGTTTTAAATTTCGAAAAGAAAAACTCCTACTTCTTTGGCTCAGAGGGGTTGACGAGGGATTATCATCCTTATAACTCCAGTGTTTAGGAATTGAAACAATGCCTGTACCTCATCAGCGGGGTCTGTTCAGAAGCATACTGTACATTGTGGTATCGTTTTCGTCATCCTCCCTCAAGAGGCTTAGAATTAATGAGAGTCGATCATTAGAAAAAAAATACGAAAATAATTTGCATTTAGTGAATACGAATATATTGATTCAAAACAGACATATGCGATGCATTAATGAAACAACAATGTTTAACAATGAACAAATGTTTGAACAAAAGAAAATTACAACTTGAACATTCGAATGAACAAAAGTCTTTTCATCTCAGGGCTTGTCACTTCACATGGTGAATCTTGGAGGGATGGTAGAAAAATTCTGCCTGGCCATCTTGTGTGAACTCCAGTGCTCCCTCATCAATCAGGTCTTGGATCTTATTTTTCAAGCTCCAACAATCATCTGTAGTATGCCCCGGGCTGTCAGAGTGATAAGCGCATCGGGCGTTGGGGTTATACTTCGGTGACGTTGTATTTTGGTTCTTCGGAACTTCTTTTAGAGTCACCAGCTTGGTCTCCAGCAACTGTGGCAATATCTGGGATAAGGTCATGCTAAGCCGAGTGAACTGCCTTCTCTCGCTCTTTTGTTGGTTGTGATGTTGAATTTGTGACACTGGAGCCATTTGAGGAGCTCTCCCTTTACCTCCTTGTCTCAGAGGTGGTTGAACAATGACTGGCGTTTTACCCTTAGACTTTTGCCCCAGTTGGTTACCCTGAAGCAGTTGGTTGACGAGAAACTAGAGCTCATCTTGTCTTTGAGATAACCCTTGAATGGAAGTCACCTGCCCCAGCATCTGAACCTTCAATGCATCCACCTCAGTCTGTAGGTGTTTCAGCCTTTCATCCTCAGCACTGTTCCTGACAAAGGTCTCCATGAGAAGTGCCCTTAGCTCCTTCTGCCCCTTGGATAGATTCAGGAGGATTTCCCCGAACCGAGTCTCTTGAGCAAGAAGGTCCTGGTTATCTTGTTGGGAAGCCATTGCTGAAATAAACAGCGAGAAAGGTAAGCGACCTGCAACAAGGATACCTGTTATGCAATGATGAGTATGACATGCATGTAATGTTTTCAAGGACCTCGCGGGGTAAACAAGAAAATTTGTTAGTGTTTGGATCCGGTAGTTTGATTGAAAGAACTTTATATTTGTTGAGAGCTTTTCTTCCAAGGGTCAAAGGCTCACCATATCAAGTGGGTCATAGCCCCTGACTTAAGTTATCATGTCTAGTTCTAGTTTCCAAATAACCTTGGTTAGGGGAACCTTCTTCAAGAGTCAGAGCTCACCATATCAAGTGGGTCATAGCCCCTGACTACCTTGGCTAGAGGAAAATAAATCCTCTTTGCCCCTTGCTAGATGTTTGATTCATCATGACCTGCATCACAAGCCCTTGGGATCCTTGAAATGGGTTAGGATGTATGCAATGGTATGATGTCATGCTATGCATGAGGTGATGTAGGTAAACCCTGTTATGAGTCCCAATTAAGGACTATAAACAAACCCTGCAAGAAATTCAGTATACTTTGTTATGAGTCCCAATTAAGGACTATAAACAAAACCTGCAAGAGACCTAGTAAACCCTATTATGAGTCCCAGTTAAGGACTATAAACAAAACCTGCAAGTAGCTTATGTGTCAGATAACATGCATGCAATTAGTCAAGTACGAAGGCACACAAGTCACACAAGAGAAGCCCTTAGAGTTTAGGCCAGCATGAGGTCTGGGTATTACCCTCTTGAAGTTGGTTGGTTCATACCTGTCCTATCAAAATAACCGGGTTCTTAGAGGATCCCAATATCATTGACTACCCTCAATCGGTCATAACTCCAGCATCGCAATCTTTTCTTGCGGCCAGAACCATCACGAGAGTTTAGCCTCAATGGGCGTAGCATACTGCTACTGTTCTAACGGCCAAGTTGGGTCATTTAAGGTTCTAAGGTCTGTTGGTGCTTAATGACTCCTTGGGAGACCCATATTCTCCCCGTTTCAACACGAGGGATATCGGTACAGACCAAGGCGCCACACCAACGTAGCCACTGCTTCACCCATGTCGGTATACGCCGGACAGGTCCCTCACAGCTTATGCTACTTAAACAGGGTATCCCTAGATCCGGGTTAGGATCTATGTAACTCCCATGCAACCCACAAATTTAAAGCAGACGAGTCAATACAATTGAAAACACAGTTATGAACTAACCCTAAGGTACACCTCACTTTTAAGTTTAATTCCCCAGCAGAGTCGCCAGTTCTGTGATCGGTGGATCTGGAACTGACTGTTTAAAGCGGGTTCGCGAAATGTCGCAGAAGCAAGAGTCGCCACCGTCTTTTATTTTCTCCAAATGGAAAGGACAAAAGCACCGAAAAATTCCTTAAAGAGATTGCTCTCGGTTTGGGAGGTAGATTATAGAAAGGGAAGGTGTTAGCACCCTTTCTATCCATGGTTATCCATGGGCTCTTAGATACTTGCTCACTTGTGTTTTCAAAAATGGTTTGTTTGCTTTTCAATTGTGGGTTTTAAAAAAGTTTCTTTGAAAATTCCAGTTCGACTCTTGTATCGGTCCTCAAGAGTGTTTGAAAAAATGCTTTCGAAAGCTTTTTGAAAATGTGTCGGTGTGAAAAGTATGTTTGAATTTTTGTTTCGAAATTAGAGCAAGTATCTAGAGTCGTCTACCTACCCTAACGAATTCGTCTGTGTAGATGTCCTTTAAAGTAGTGCCATCCCACCATTGAGAGGTAGGTAGCACCACCGTTGGAGGTGTTCGTGTCAATTCGAGGTTCGGGACATGGTGATCACCAGAGCAATGGGAAGACACCTTAGAAGCTACCCTCATGCCAGGTTCCCGGATCATGAGGACTTACTAAGACATCCTCTACTCGACGATCACCTTTCGAGGCAAGGCAACAGTGAGGCGTACCCTAGGGGTGGTGTGTGCGATTTGTGTGTCGTATTCGTTTGTATTTATCTTGTTCATGTCAGGGTGATCTAGCGTTTTGTTTTTATTTTTCATTCATTCTTGCATGCCTTGATTAACAGTTAAAGATTGCGAGAAGGTAAAAATCCTAAGCTATTACAAAAGGCGCGGGTCCACATCGCCAAAATTTCTTGAACCCGATTTGACAGAAAAATAAAGGAATAATGAAAAGTAAAGTATTAAAAGTGCGAGAAATTAAAACGTTACATGGCCTTGGGAGAGATACATAAATATTATAAAGAAAAAGAAATAAATATGTGAATTAATAAGAATTAAAACGAGGGCGTTGGACCCTTTTTGCAAAATTAAATTAAACGATGAAATTAATTAATATTAAAAAGAAAAGGAATTGTTTTTTTGGTATTTTATGATTTTTATGGGAAAAAGAATTTAATGCAATTAAACCTAATTCTACGGTTTTTTATTTTATTATGAAAACATATTAGAGTTTTAACCTAAAATTAACCCTAATTAATTTACATGTAATTAAATTACAAAAAATAAATATTTAATATTTAATTATTATGGAGGAAAAATAAAAGGGATAAATTTTTTAATTAAACCCTAGTTCTACAAATTTTAAATTAATTAAGAAAACATTACTATTAAACCTAATTTAATAACTAAATTTAATTAATGCAATTTATTTATAAAAATACTAAAATAAAATATTTATTATATTTTTTCTCTTTTCTGATTTTTCATGTGTTTTTTATATATTATGAAAATATGAAGTTAATTAATAAAACAATAATTAAAAGAAAATAGAAATAATAAAAAAAGAAATAAAAGAATGGCAAACCTAAGGGGGGTCTGCCCCCAAATTAGGAGGTTTTTTGTAGTGATTCAGGCCCATTTATCCTTGGCCTTGTGGACTTTTCCAGGACACGTACCCAAGCGTTGACTAGAGTACATCGTGTTCCCCAGACCCTGGCCTTTGATTGAATACCCTGGGACGCGTGGCTAGCTTGATTTTGAGGGTGCATCATGGACCACAACGTTGAAGCTGCATACGAATATCAATTGAAAAAATATATGGAAAGGGGTGAGGACCTGGGGCTCGAACCCAGGTCCTGATGATTACCAACCAAACGCTTCACCACTGCTCCACTTTGTTTATCTGTAAATTAAATAACCAACAATCAATATAAAATAAACAAACACGATAGTGGATTTTTAGCGCGCGATTTTTAAACCAGCCAATTACTCCTTGCCACCTAATCATCTTCTCCATTGTTTATTTTTTTCCTGAAACACAAAGATAATACGCAACGGTTTTGAACCGTTCTATAACATGCCATTAGAGAAAATAGCGAATAGGCCATAAGGCCTCATAAATTAGGCGCGAGGGCTTATTTCTCTTCGTCCAAACATGCTTGATTCAATGGTAGTATTCAGGTGCATTAATTTTACCCTATCACAAAACGCCCAAATTAGAGCTTGCAAAACCCTAATACTCATCCATGGCAAATCTTCATACGATGCACAAAAACTCAATTCAATCACATGGTTAGTCTCAGAATTAGTCAAGGAA
The DNA here is from genome assembly GCA_948472305.1 of Vicia faba. Lineage (NCBI taxonomy): Eukaryota > Viridiplantae > Streptophyta > Magnoliopsida > Fabales > Fabaceae > Vicia > Vicia faba. Next base: position 102,367,445 of record OX451738.1, read on the forward strand.
CATAAATCAATAATCAAAAATTGCTAAAGATGTATGGATTGAGATGCACGAATGGGAAATTTTCTCTATACAGTTTGCACTCGTGTTACCAATTTAGGGCGTTAGAATGCTTGATTTCGATTGGAAATCCTTCCTTGAAGCTTCAGGAAGGTGATGGCACAATTCTTTTGCCTTGAATCGTCCTGGAAATAGGTTTTCAGAAGTGGTTTTTTTTTGATAAATTTCAAGTGTTCAAATGGTGTTTTATGCGCAGCTTTGTAGTTCTGAGGCATTAGGTCTTGATTGTGTATGTATAGGAGAGTGATTAGGGTTGAAAAACTTGATCAAAATCCATGAATTAATGAATATGATATTTGATTTTTTAAACATTATTTTCAAATCTTTTTCACATGCTTTTGCTACCAAATCATGACCAATCCAATTGATTCTTTCCATATATGGTTAGGCACGAAATCTTGAGTATATATCATGCACAAAAAGATTGAAAAACTTAGGTTAAGTATTTTTCATGTATTTAATTGATTTAAATGAATTATTATTAATAAAAATTCTAATAAATAAATAAAAAATGAAGAAAAACTTCCCTTTGGGCCAAATGGTCGTGCACATGCCTTGGATAATGAATTGTGGAAGAAAAATAGGCCCATTAGCAATTTTAGGTCATTTGAATCAATGTTGACTTTTCAAAATATCCAAAAATTTCCCAACTTCCACAAGGCATATCTTGCTCAATTTATAAGCTTTACTCATGTTCTTGGACATTTTGGAAAGGTCTTTGAGTCCTCTAACCAATTCCTTTGGTCCCATGTCATTTTGATTTACCAATCTCAAGTTATGGCCTTTGACCTAAAGTCCCTTTTTGTTGACTTTTGAAAATGACCTCTAATGTTGAAATTGATAACTTTTTATGAGAGCGTTTCTTGGACTTGAAGTATGAAGAGGAGTTGTATGAAATGTCTTTCTCTTCAAAATGAGCTTTGTATGGAATTTTTCTGATAATCCATGTGAAAGTTATGCCCTGGTCAATTTACAGTTGACTTTTTCAACTGTCCAAATAAGGAAACTTTTGCATCTTGATGATTTTTGAGCCTAGCTTTGAGAATCATGATCAAGCATTGATTAAATGATGTTTGTGGCTTCAAAATGAGATGTTGACCAAAAATTTGAACTTTTGACTGTCAAATGACCATTTTGCCCCTACAGTTGACTGTAGTGCAATTAGGGTTTTGACTGTGCAATTTTGTGCTGAAAGTCTTGAAACTTGGTATGAGGATGCTTGACCATATTTGTAGGCATGTGGGACTTGATTGGACCCTTGGAAACTTCATTTTCTTGATCAGAACCAAAACCCTAATTTTGACTGTTCAGGAGGCTCTTACACTGTGCAACCCTTGGGGAATTTTGAAGTATGACTTGGCAAATCTTTGAAGAATATGGGAGGGAAAATTTTGGGGTACAACAATTACCTCTGAAGCTTCTTGTTCTTGAAGGGCAAAACAAGTTCATATGAAGCAGTTGTAGTGGCCTAGTAGTGGATACCACATTCTTGGATTTGAAAGTTGATTTTGTTTGCTTTCCCTTTTGACATGCATCACAAAGTCTATCTTTGATGAAATTTATCTTAGGCAGTCCAACAACAAGGTCACGCTTAATCATTTTGTTTAGGTGCTCCATATGAATATGAGCGATCCTCTTGTGCCATAGCCATGAGTCTTTGTTGTTTGCCATTAGACATTTAACCTCATCATCTTCACTTTCAGAGTGGTGTGATGCCATTAACGCAAGATTGGCACTTTCGTCGCTATCGGAGTCGGATGACGAACTTAGTTCAACATCTTCCCATGCAACATATGCTTTCTTATCTTTTGATTCCTTCTTGCCTTTGTAGCCACTTTTCTTTGAAAGTTTTGGACAATCCGGTTTGATGTGACCTTGTTTACCATATTCATAACAAGTAACTTCTTGTGTTGATGAGGATCCTTCCTTCTTCTTGAAGTGTTTCTTCTTCTTTGAGTGCGAGAAGGCTTTGTCATTTTTACCAAAGAATTTTACAAGTCTTCTAACGAGAAGCATGAAGTTTTCATCTTCATCAGGATTATCTTTCTTTTCGTCTTCCTTGGAGTCAATCTTCAAGGCAATGTTCTTAGACTTCTTTTCTTGATTTTCATGCTTTTCCAATCTACCAAGTTCTGTCTCGTATTCTTGAAGTTTCCCGAACAAAGTTGCGGATGTCATAGTAGCGAGACTCTTCTTTTCTGAGATTGCCGTTACTTTTGGTTGCCATTCTCTAGTCAAGGATCTGAGCACTTTTAGGTTCAACTCATCATTGGTCAATGTTTTGGCAAGTGCCCTTAGATGATTTGTTAGATGCACAAATCTCTTTTTTAAATCAAGAATGGATTCTCCGGGTTGCACACGGAAAAATTCATATTCTTGACTTAACATATTAAGTCTCAATCTCTTTACTTCAGTTGTTCCTTCATGTGTTTCAACCAGTGTATCCCAAATTTCTTTTACCGTTGTACATGCTGAGACACGGAAGAATCCATCCATACTAAGTGCCCTTTGAAGGAGGTTTATTGCCTTTTTGTCATACAAGACCTTTTTCTTATCATCATCATCCCATGTAGTTTTAGGCTTTGATGAGCCAACGCCGTTTACTACAGTTACCGGAACAAAAGGGCCATTTTGGACAACATCCCATATTTCTTCTCCTTGTGCTTCTAGACGAGCCTTCATACGGATCTTCCAGAAATCAAAATATTTACCACAGAATAGAGGAGGCTTGTTGCTACTGCCACCGTCTCTGAACACATAATTGTTGTTTGCGGAAGCCATTCTGGATCTAGTAGGAACAGGTTACCTATAACCTGCTATGATGCCAATTGTAAGTTCAGATGCGCCTAAGAGGGGGGGGGGGTGAATTAGGTTCTAAAAACTTTTTCTGGTTTGTATGAATATTTTTGCACGAGTTTCTTTCCTTTCTTTTTCTGATAAGTGATGAAAGCAGTAAATGCGAAAAGTAAAGAACACCAGGATTTATACTAGTTCCCCTCACACTCCGAGGGTACGTCTAGTCCCCTTTCACACGAAAGAGATTTTCTTATAGTTGGTAATTTGTACAAAGACTACCAAACAACCAAGAACAATCTTCTTGGACCAAGAACAATCCTCTTGGATTTTCACTAAGACCACAAAGAGAACAATCCTCCCTAAGTGTCTTTCTTGTTTCCAACAATCCTGAAAATAAGGATACAATAGTTTGTTTGATTTGCATAAGAGTTTGAAAGATGAAAGAGCAATGTCAATCACTTGATTGATCTTTTCTATTCAATATGAAATTTAAGATGGAATACTCTTCTAAGTGCTCAAGAATAATTTTCAGTATGCATGTGAAAATGATAAACAGAAATCTTGAGTATAGAGAGTATGATTCAAAGAATAGAAAGTAATTGTTATTTTTGGTGATTGTTGTAATTTCAAAATTCAAAACAAAAAATAATTTATAGTGTAGTAATACCTCTTCAATGAATTATAGCAATGTTTAAACCATTTTTACTGGAAAAAAGTATTTGAAAAGATACAAAGATTGCCATGAAAAGGTGTTACAAAAAGTTGCTGGAAAAATGAAATTTTTCAAAAGCTGAAGCACAGCAACGTTAAAAAATTTGAAAAATATAACTATGACAACCGATTGTCATTGAGGAGCAATCGGTTGCTCATAGGCCAACGTTCAAAAAATTTGAAAACAAAACACATGACAATCGATTGCTGCTAGATGACAATCGATTGTTTTCAAAACAAAAACTTTTGTTTTTGACTGCAACCGATTGTCCTAGCATGACAATCGATTGCTTGTGTACAAAAATTGAAAAATCATTATTTTTTAAATATTTTAAGCAATTTAAAACATCCTTCTTCAATCATACATAGTATATACTCAAAATATTATTTTAATAAAGTAAATGCATGATTAAAAATAGTTTTGAGCACTAAGAGCATAAGATCAAAAATTTCATATACCTAAAGCCATAATTCTTGAAATGTTGATCTTGATCAATGAATCTTGCTTGAGATAAATCTTCTATCTTGATCCATTCATTTTTGCATGCTAGTTTGTCTTCATCAAAACACTTGGAAAGCTTGATTTCACACCTTGGTTGTGTATTTTGTATATGTGTTAATTGATTGACTTCTAACCAAAATACAAAAAAAATATATTTGTCTTTGTCTTTGTCAAATTGTGTTTTGTAGGTACCAAGTCGAAGCATCCAACAAATAAGGTTTTGCAAAGTTGATGTATTCTGTATTGTGTCGAAAGGTAGCTTGCATTGATCCATGAAGGCTTGTGTCGAACTCATGAAAGTTGGTTGATTCTGTATGGTGGCGAAAGACAGCATGCATCGACCCATAAAGGTATGTATCGACTCATCCTGTTGAGCATAGCTAGCATGTGTCGACACATGCATGTTATATATCGACTCATCCTGTTTGAATAACTTGCATGTGTTGACACATGCATGTATGTATCGACTCATGCAGTTTGTTCAATTATGTAATGTGTTGAAGAAGCAGTATGTATCGACACATAGAGGCATGTATCGACACATGCTGTGTTATACTGCTAGGATGTATCGATGCATACCACCCATGTATCGACTCATGCAGTTTGTTTGGTTCTGTAATATGTTGAAGAAGCAGTATGTATCGACACATAGAGACATGTATCGACACATGCTGTGTTATACAACTAGGATGTATCGACGCATACCACGTATGTATCGACTCATAACAGCAAAATGCACGTGTTTTTTGAAAAAAAGTCAACAATTTCAAACTGTTATCTTTTTGGCTCCAATTTTTCTGCATAATTTGAAATTATATCACTAATTCAAATTTTGGCTCCAAGAATCAATTACCAAATTACCACTAATCCTAATCCTAAAACTCTATAAATAGAGACCTCATTTCATTCAAATCATAAGCTTTTGATAGCCAAACTCATCTTGCTAAAAAATCTCTCAATTCTCTCCATCTACCAAATTCACTCAAAGCTCCATTTTCAAAAAGTTAGTAAGCTTTGCATTGAAGCTTACTAATCTTTGAGCTAAACCTTCATCCAAACACTTTTTCTCCATCAATTCTCTACATCCAAGCTTTGGTAATTGATTCTTGTGGTTGAATTGAAGCAAATTCTGGAAGTTGTTTGATAATTCTCTAATTCTACCTTTGGTAAGTTGGATCATCATCTTTCATAATGTGATCTCTTGTGGTTTTCTGGTTTTGATTCATTGAGCACTGTTTTATAATGCCATTAGTGCTATTTTCTCATAATTGGATGGAATTTTCATGCTCATTTGGATCCATGATCATAAGGTGTTTGATGAAAAGTTGGAACAAGAATTTGATCTTTGAAATGCTGTTTTTCTACTGATTTTAACAGGTTACAATCAATTGTTGTAACATTGCAATTGATTGTCACAGAAAATTGATTTGATAAAAAACTACACTGATGCAATAGGTTGCTGTCTAAGTACAATTGATTGTAACAGTGCGAAAAATACTTTTTCTGCCTTATTTTGGGGCTGTTTTGACTCAAATATTTTTCTGCTCATTCTCTTTGATGGATAATTTGGATTACAATTTTAAATGTCCAATTTGTCATTAAACTCAATGGACTTTGTGATGTAGATGAAGTTGGATAAATGTTCATCAATTCAAATCTATCTAAGAGTGAATTATTTAATTCATTTTTGGTGCTTTGGATTAATGATATGTTTAGTGCTTTAATCCATCTAGAGGAGTGGTTGAATTTAAAGATGAAAGAATTTTGAAATGGTGATCCAAATTAGCTTATCATTCCCCTCCCTCTTCATCTTATCCCTTTCTTTTTTTTAATTGTGCTACATGTTAAGGGATGATGATCTCTATATCATTTATCCAAACATTAAGTACATAGATTGCTATTGACCGGCCTCAAAATGGGTGCGACTTCTACATAAGTCCACTTACGATTGATTAACATAGCGCTAATTTTTGTCCCGATTCGAATAAATGATCATTCGTGGCTCAAACTTATGATTGCAAGCCCAAGTATGTTAATTTGATCTCTTTGATCCAATAACCTTGAGATTCATTGTGTGGAGGCTTTGGTTCTACCAATCCTCTAATGGATCTACAACACCTTTGGTCAATGCGGATCACTTAAACATCGTTGATCATTAAATGTTACTTTTGAGAATTCCAAAATGGATGATATACTTGACAAAAAACAAATGCAACTCGTTGTGTGGAGGCTTTGGTTCTACCAATCCTCTAATGAGTTCCAAATTCAAGTTTCATGATGGTCATCCAACTAACCACTAATCTCTAACAATTGACTTTACTTTATGCTTTATGTACCATTTAATTTGAGCATTTACATTTCATGCCATTTTTATTTTTGCTCACTTGAGCATTTACTTTTATGTCATTTTTATTTTGCTCATTTGATCTTTTCTTTTCCTTTTAAAGACACCTAATAATCACATGAACCATAAAAATCTTTAATGATACTTGGACTATTTGGTTACTATCCTTGGCATTATGGAGCATTGGACTTCTTGGACTTAGGATTAGAGACCTTGGCCTATCTTGGAGACTTTGTGCCTTTATTTGATATTTTGTCTGGAGTTCTTGAGGTTTACCTCAAGACATTGGGTTGTTTGTTTGTTTTGTGTGCAGGTTATTGTCATTACATACTTTGTTTGTAATCTGGAATTCGCCCGTATACAGTCGTTACTCTGCCTAATTTTTGCGAAGACTTAATACACTTGAAGTTTGATTCTCTCAAGAGGTCTAGTATCTTTGCTTGCTTGGTTTCAATCCAAAGAATGGGAATTCTATATTTACTCCTAATGTCAAGTATTGGCTTCTTGTTGGTTAGATGGTTCTTATCCCTATCTTTTTCCTTATGCTTTAGAATAGCCTCTTCTTCTCCTTCCATTTTCTTTAATTTTAAAAAATCTTCTCCCTCCTTTTAAAAATTATTCTTGTTTTGAAACTTGAACCATTTTCATAATAAACTTGGATTCATGTCCATGCATTTTCAAAACATTTTCATAAATAAATTTCAATCAATTTAATAATACCTTGTCATTTTTGTGATAAGACTAAAAGTCAAATCAATCTCATTTCAAACCATTTTGCCACTTTGGCTTTTTATTTTAAATTTTTTCTTAAAAGATTAGACTCTTGTCAATCCTTGTAGTGATGCAAACAACTATACTTCTACAATATGTAGTGAAGAAAGATATTTTCCACTTGGATGTTGAGTGAGGCATTGTTGATTTTAAAATCCAAGCCATATCCTCCACTTTGAGATGACGCAAATTCTCCTTTCTCATGATTGTGGGTAGTAAGTATGTTTTCCACACGGACAATGACGATGATGTCTTATCTCATTAAATTAACCAACACACTTGTGTTTCAAATTTTTAAAAGAGGAACTACGTGTACCCTGATCCTCTATTGCACGAAAGGTGGTACGTAGGCACTAAAGGTTCGCAACCGCGGCGGGTGCAAAAATCATAAAAAAATATTTCTTTTCTCATTTCCACCATCTATTTTTATAACACATTTTTTATAGCCAAAATATACAGATTTTTCAAAGAGGTTCCTGCGGAGTACCATAGATGTTTAGGGTGCTAATACATTCCCTTTGCATAACCAACCCCCTTCCTTACCTTGAATCTTTCCCCCTTTTTTTGGGTTATTCGCTCTTTTCCCATTCCTTTGGAAACAATAAAGCGCGGTAGCAATTTTTATTTTGATTTGTATAAAGTCTAGTCAATCCAATGACTTAGTCTTGAACATTTCTACCGCTACAAAAAAATAGCGACTCTGTTGGGGAAAGATTGACCTCTTGCTGGTCCATCCCTAAGTGGGTTGAGCCTATCTTTGTTTATATCTGTATATGTGCTATTGTTGTTTATGTGTTATATTTTGTATATATGTTTGTCTGTATTTTCCTAGTTTATAGGGTGCTTGGTGATTACTCATAAGTCCTATACCCGGACTTGGGCAAACTTTAAGATAGGACGGGCAGTATAGTCTTGTTAACTTTGAGGGAGTAATCCCAAAAAAGGAGGCATGAGATCCCCCACTCAGTGGAGGCCCCTTTGACTATAGTGTCGTTTACCCAGTAATCGGGAAGACGTACTGCTTTCGACCTGAGAGCCTGCTGAAGCTGAGGACCGTAGATTACCTAACCCATCTTGGCCTTTTAGGTGTAGTGCGGAAGCTATGACGGAGTAGTCCGGAAGTAGTTGTCACGCGATACTACGCTCGGACGAGTCTTTCTTGAGAACATTACTAATTACCGAGTTAATCGGGAAGTTGGTAATATCCGAAGGAAAGATGTAGACTTTGGGAACCTCTTAGAACCTTGTTCGGCAGGTGATAACTTTTTAGACCAACACCTTATGGGTAGTACCTTCGACCTCATGCTCGTGATGTTGAACCTATGAACCCTATATGTGTGATCTTGTTTGTGATTGTTGCATCATGCATCAATGCACTCATAAGCATCTTTTGAAGAAAATAATATTTCAAGGGATTTAAAGGTTGACTATTTATGAATATCTCAGGTACTTTTAGACCATGGATTCTGGAAAGAGAAAGACCGGGAAATACAGTTTCAAGGATCCTAAGATAGATGAGTTGATCAATCTAATTCCATAGATTGAGTGTTCTACAACTTGCTTTGGTTAGGATGCAACAGGAAAGGGATGCTTGGAAGAACAAGTTCCAGACTTTAGAGAGTTCCTACAGAGCAGACCTGAAGGAGAAAGATGATTTGATCGAGATCCTTGAGAGTCGAGCGGTGGAGTCTATGGAGAGGCAAGGGGATTTATTTTCTCCTAAGCCTCAAACATGCATTGATTACTCACTTCCTGCTTCAGATAATTGGAAGGAAGTTGCCATCAGACATGTGGAAGAAAACCAGAGGTTGAGAGCTCAGATTGCCAGGCTCACAGGGAAGCGCCAGCGTACAGATTGATCTCCATTAGTTCCTCTTCTCAGGATTTTAGATTGTATTTTCATTTTGTACTTGGGATCATTGAAACTTGTAATCCATTTTGAAGTTATTATAATAAAAATTTTCAGTATTTCAAAAGCTTTATTACTTGGATGTTTGCAATATAAACCATAAATCCCTTGAAATATTAAATGATAAAGTAAAAATAATCATATGCATTGCATATCATACATCATATTGCACATATTTCTTGCATTTGTTATGCATATCCAGGTGTCTTACCCAGCTTTTTTACTTCACTCAGCAAGTTGACTCATCACTACAACACTCAGGCTAATTTCAAGAAGAAGATGGACAATTTAGAACAGGAGAATCGCGAGTTTCGCGAAGAAGTTTCCGCTTTGAAGGCTGGCTTGGCCAACTTGACTACTCTGATGGAAGCTCTGGTGGTTTCTCAGAATCAGCCACCGAGTGTTCAACCTCAACCACCAAGGGCAAATGCTAAAGTTCCTACTGTTCCTGTATCCGCTACTCCGGCTGTTATTCAAAACCGTATACCTCAGGGTTATCCGTGGGGAATGACAGAGAATCTTGCACCTAAAGATTTCAATCTTGGCCCTCAAGATGCTCCAGTGGTTCAAAATGTTGTTACTCCTGCACCTCCTGTGGTGCATACTGTTCCTGCTGCACCTCCTTCAGTGAATTTGGTTCCGTTTGTCAATGAAGATGTGTGTCGTCCTTTCCCTCCGCCGAGTGAAGACTTGGGTCTTTATGACAGAATGGATGATTTCCAAGAGCAGTTTGATAGAATGCAAAGAGAGATGAAGGCTCTTAGGGGAAAAGAGTTATTTCGATAAAATGTGAATGAGTTGTGTTTGGTCTCGAATGTTAAAGTGCCTGCTAAGTTCAAGGTCCCGGAATTTGAGAAGTACAAGGGCAACACTTGCCCTCGTGCTCATTTGGTGATGTATGTGAGAAGAATGTCTACCCACACTGATGATCAGCGTCTGCTGATTCACTTTTTCCAAGATAGTCTGACAGGAGCAGCGTTGAAATGGTACATGAGTTTAGACAGCGTCAACATCCATACTTTTAATGATTTGGGAGAAGAATTCATTAAGAAATACAAGTACAATGTGGACATGGCGCCTGACTGTGACCAGCTTAAGGCCATGGTTCAGAAAGCTAGAGAATCGTTCAAAGAGTATGCACAGAGATGGCGCGAAGTGGCTGCGCAAGTGATTCCTCCCATGGAAGAGAAAGAAATGACTAAGATTTTTCTGAAGACGCTAGGCGCTTTCTACTACGAAAGAATGGTAGCAAGTGCCCAAGTGATTTTACAGAGATGGTAGGAATGAGTGTCCGCCTAGAAGAGGAAGTAAGAGAAGGCCGTTTGACAAAGGGTGAAGGATCTGGAGGTGTGAAGAAGCAATCTTATGGGTTTACAAAGAAGAAAGAGGGGGATACAAATGCTGTTATGAAAGAAAGAAGGGTAAACGCTCCTAGAAAGAATTATCAGTGTCATCAGCAAGTCGCCTCAGTTACTCCTGTTATGAATGTCGCTCCGACTATCGTTGCTTATCAGAGACCGTCCTAGCAGGGGAATCAAGGGTATAATCAGAGAAGGGAGAACTATGATCCTATTCCCATGAGCTATGCAGAGCTACTACCAGCATTGATTCAGAAGAAGTTGGTCCAGACACGACCACCTCCCGCCATATCATCACCATTGCCTTGGTACTACAAAGCATACCAAACGTGTGCCTTTCATCAGGGAGCACCATGGCATAGTGTTGAGAATTGTTATCCTTTGAGGACTGAAGTGCAAAGGTTGGTGAAGTTTGGAATTTTATCTTTCAAAGACGTGGGACCTGATGTGAAGGACAATCCTCTACCCAAGCACAGGGGAGTGAATGCTGTAAATATGGTGGTCGGTTGTCCAGGCGACTTTCGAATTTTTGAAATTAATCTGGTTAGAGGAGATTTGGTGAAGATGCACGCAGACCTCTGAATTAAGTTATTATACGCATGACCACGCCAGTTGTGCTATTTGCAGTACAAATATACAGGGTTGTGAGAAGATAAAGGTTGATTTACAAGAGATGATGGATGAAGGTTTAATCCATATAATCAGGCCTAGGGCAGAATATGAAGAGGAAGTGAATATGGTTTCTAGATGTCCGTGTGAATTCAGAATTTTTGATGTGGATCATTTGAATGAGGATCTCGTGCAGTTGCATGCTACCTTATGCCGTACTGCTGGTCAGGTGGAACACCAATATGGATCTTGCATAGTTTGTTGTCGAAATCCCCGAGGATGTTCAATTGTGAGGGAAGGTGTTCAGTTGCTGTTAGACAATGGAACTATCAAAATCACAGGTCAGAGAGATGATTATCATGAGATTGATATGGTTGAAGTTTGTTTGATGGAAGAAGAGTCAGAGGAAGAGTATGCCTCCGCAGATGAGTATTTCTCTTCAGACGAAGATTTGTTTGCCGGAAATGACTTTTTGATGGCTGATTGTGTTGAGGAAGGGGTAAACGTCATTGTGCCTTGTTTTGGTGCACCCGCTCATCTTGAGGTGGAGTACCATAGCAAACCAGCTGTTACCCCATTGGTAATTAGTCTGCCAGGTCCTGTTCTCTATGAATCAGATAAGGCCGTGCCTTACAAATACAACGCTATAATCTTGGAAGATGGGGTAGAGGTTCCCATCCAGCCAATTCCAGATGTTGTAAATATAGATGATGATAGCAGGGTGACCCGTAGCGGTCGTGTGTTTGCACCGGTTATTCGAAGAGATGTTGTTGCTGGAAAGAAAATTGTTGAGAATGACGAGCCTAAGAAGGCTACAGGAGAGACTAGTGGAGCTACATTAGAGAAAGAAGTGGATGATTTTTTGAAAATAATTAAGATGAGCGACTACAAAATTGTAGATCAGCTACTGCAGACTCCTTCTAAGATATCCATCCTAGCTTTGTTGATGAATTCCTCTGCTCATAGAGAATCACTGATGAGAGTTCTAGACCAAGCTTTTGTGGAGAATGACATGACGTTAGATCAATTCAGCAGTGTAATTGGAAACATTACATCATGTAACAATTTGAGTTTCTGTGATGATGAGTTACCAAGCGAAGGGAGGAATCACAACCTGGCCCTCCACATATCTATGAACTGCAAGAATGATTCACTGTCCAATGTGCTAATTGATAACGAATCCGCGCTGAATGTTATACCGAGGAGTACCCTCATGAATTTAAAGTATCAAGGAGCACCTATGTGCCCGAGTGGCATCATTGTGAAGGCTTTTGACGGGTCGAGGAAATCTGTCATCGGTGAAGTGGACTTGCCCATCCATATAGGACCATATTTGTTCTTGATAACTTTGCAGGTCATGGACATTATTCCCGCATATATTTGTTTGCTAGGACGACCATGGATACACGAAGCAGGGCCTGTCACTTCAACTCTGCATCAGAAGTTAAAGTTTGTGCGTGAAGGGAAGGTAGTGATCATAAATGGGGAGTAGGCGTTGTTGATATCCCATTTATCCTCTTTCAGTATTATAGAAGCGGATGAGGCTGCTGTTGGAACCCATTTCCAAGCCCTATCTATTGGCAACATAAGGAGGAATGAGAATTCTGTGGTTTCGCTGAAGGACGCGTAACAGGTTGTGCGCAATGGTCATAATGAAGTTTGGGGACGACTGGTGGATCCACCCGTGAACAAAAACAGAACTGGTTTGGGTTTCTCTTTGAAGAATGGAAAAGGCGTAAGTTTGAATTTAAAGTCTTTTGTGAACAATTATCATGATGTTTTCCGCATCGGAGGCTACCTCTATCCAATTGGTTCTGGAGTTAATGCTGTTGAAGAGGATGAAGCAGAGCAGGAAGTACCGAATTATGTGACGCATGGAGTCCAAGTTCAGAACTGGGTCACCATTGATGTTCCTTCTTGCATACATATTTCAAAGTAATTTGTTTTGTTAATCTGTTTCTTTCTTTTGAAAAGCTTTCACTCTGCCCAAGGTGAAAGTATTGTATGGGCTTATCTGTTTGTTTTGATCTTTAAGATCATTAATAAAGTTGTCTTTGCTTCCAAAAATATGTCTTTATTTTCTGCTTTTTCCTGGGAAATGGTAATAAAAAAAAACCATTTCAAAATAAATAATAACTGAAAATTAATCTGCATGATCACTTGTTATATGTGTCGGTTTCTAAAAGCAATCATAAATCACATGTGCAGATTAATTAAAAAACCTGTTGAATACAATGACCCTGCACCCTCTCCCAACTTTGATTGTCCTGTGTTTGGGGTGGAAGAAGAAGATTCTGATGAGATTTCAGAAGAGGTCTCACGGTTGCTTGAGCACGAGGAAAATACCATTCGGCCATATAAGGAGCCTTTGGAAGTGATTAATTTGGGTTCAGAAGAAGACCCGAAGGAAGTTAAGATTAGAGCATCGTTGCATCCTGATGTAAAGAGTGGGTTGATTGAGATGTTGAAAGAGTATGTGGATATTTTTGCTTGGTCTTATCAAGATATGCCTGGTCTAGATACAGACATTGTTGAGCATCATTTGCAGTTGAAGCCAGGGTGTCCGCCATTTAAACAAAAGTTGAGAAGAACTCACCCATATATGGCAGTAAAGATCAAGGAGGAGGTTCTAAAGCAGATTAATGCTGGTTTTCTTGTGACAGTGTATCCTCAATGGATTTCCAGTATTGTCCCAGTATCAAAAAAAGACGGAAAAGTCCGCATGTGCGTAGATTACAGAGATCTAAATAAAGCTAGTCCAAAAGATGATTTTCCATTACCTCACATTGACATGTTAGTGGACAGCACACCAAAATTTAAGGTATTCTCGTTCATGGACGGATTTTCCGGGTATAATCAAATAAGAATGGCTCCAGAGGACATGGAAAAAACAACGTTTATCACACCCTGGGGAACATTCTGTTACAGAGTGATGCCCTTCGGGTTGAAGAACGCTGGTGCAACGTACCAGAGGGCTATGACAACCCTATTCCATGATCTGATGCACAAGGAAATTGAAGTATATGTTGATGATATGATTGCAAATCCCAAACTGAAGAAGGGCATATAAAAGATTTGTTGAAATTGTTTCAGCGTTTGAGGAAGTATCGTCTCTGCTTGAATCCAAATAAATGCACCTTCGGAGTTAGATCGGGGAAATTGTTGGGTTTTATCGTTAGCCAGAAAGGAATCGAAGTTGACCCTGATAAAGTCAAAGCAATTCAAGAAATGCCAGCACCAAGAACTGAAAAGCAAGTCAGGGGTTTTCTCGGGCGTTTGAATTATATTTCCAGATTCATTTCCCACATGACTGCAAAGTGTGAACCGATCTTTAAGTTGTTAAAGAAAGATCAAGGTTGTGTGTGGAAGGATGACTGCTAAAGGGCATTTGAGAGTATTAAAGAGTATCTTCTTGAACCTCCTATCTTGCTCCCTCCCGTAGAAGGAAGACCGTTGATTATGTATCTAACAGTGTTAGATAAATCCATGGGTTGTATTCTGAGACAACAGGATGAAACAGGGAAGAAAGAGTTCGCCATTTATTATCTCAGCAAAAAGTTCACTGATTGTGAGTCGTGGTATTCCATGCTAGAAAAAACATGTTGTGCTTTGGCCTGGGCGGCAAAGCATTTGCAGAAGTATATGTTGAATCATACCACTTGGTTGATCTCCAAAATGGATCCAATTAAGTATATTTTTGAGAAGCCTACTCTTACTGGGAGAATTGCCCGTTGGCAGATGTTGTTATCTGAATATGATATTGAGTACCGCACTCAAAAAGCTATCAAAAGTAGTGTGTTGGCAGATTACCTTGCTCACCAGCCGGTGGAAGATCATCAGTTTGCAGAATATGAATTCCCCGATGAGGATGTGATATTCTTGAAAGTGAAAGATTGTGATGAACCATTGCCTGAGGAAGGCCCCGACCCTGAATCTCGTTGGAGTATGATATTTGATGGAGCGGTGAATGCTTATGGTAAAGGAATTGGTGCTGTGATTGTCACTCCTCATGGATCGCACTTTCCTTTTACTGCAAGGTTAACATTTGATTGCATTAATAATATGGCGGAATATGAGGCTTGCATCATGGGTCTTGAGGAAGCTATTGATCTCAGAATCAAAATTCTAGATGTGTATGGTGATTCAGCTTTGGTAATAAATCAGATTAAAGGAGAATGGGATACTCATCACCCTGGCTTGATCCCTTACAAAGATTATGCTAGAAGATTATTACCCTTCTTCAATAATGTTGAATTCCATCATATTCCTAGAGATGAAAATCAAATGGCGGATGCTCTGGCAACTCTGGCTTCCATGTACCAAGTGAATACTTAGAATGATATACCCCGTATTACAGTTCGACGGCTGGATAGGCCCGCTCATGTGTTTATGATAGAGGAGGTAGCAGATGAAAAACCTTGGTATTATGATATCAAGCATTTTCTTCAGACTCGGGAATACCCGATTGGTGCGTCGAGGAAAGATAGAAAGACACTGAGAAGATTGGCAGGTAGTTTCTTCCTCAGTAAAAATTTGTTATACAAGAGAAATTATGACATGGTCTTGCTCAGATGCGTGGATAGACATGAAGCAGACATGTTGATGCATGAGATTCATGAAGGTTCATTTGGCACTCATGCTAATGGGCATTCGATGGCTAAAAAGATGCTAAGGGCAGGTTACTATTGGTTGACAATGGAATCTGATTGTTACAAATTTGCAAGGAAGTGCCATAAATGCCAGATTTATGCAGACAAGGTCCATGTGCCTCCGACACTTCTCAATGTGATTTCCTCCCCGCGGCCTTTCTCTATGTGGGGTATTGACATGATCGGGATGATAGAACCCAAAGCTTTGAATGGACACCGTTTCATTTTGGTAGCAATTGACTAATTTACCAAATGGGTAGAGGCTGCTTCTTATGCCAATGTTACCAAACAGGTGGTTGTGTGTTTCATCAAAAACAATCTTATATGCCGGTATGGTGTGCCGAGTAGAATCATCACTGACAATGGCTCGAATTTGAACAACAAGATGATGACAGAAATGTGCAAAGAATTCAAGATTGTCCATCACAATTCATCTCCATACAGGCCAAAGATGAATGGATCTGTTGAAGCTGCTAATAAGAATATCAAGAGAATTATCCAGAAAATCGTTGTTACTTATAAGGATTGGCATGAAATGCTCCCTTTTGCTCTGCATGGGTATCGAATATTTGTCTGCACTTCAACAGGAGCAACCCCGTTCTCCCTGGTATATGGAATGGAAGCTGTACTCCCTGTTGAGGTAGAGATTCCCTCGTTATGTGTGATAATGGAAGCCAAGTTGACAGAGGCTGAATGTGTCCAAAACAGGTTTGACCAATTAAATTTGATTGAAGAGAAGAGAATGACTGATAACACGAAAACGTATCGCTCTTTAGGTCTAATTTACACGAGTTATTTGTATGTTTTTTATTGAATAATATGCATCACGAAGGTATTTTTATTTGTTTCAGGTAAACTATATTTTCCAAGGCATAAGATGGAAAATTAGCTAAAAGGAACAAAACAAGCTAGGAATGATCAAAAAGGAAGAAGAAAAACAGAAGGGTGTTACGAGCGCAACGCCTAGCGTTGCGGACGCAACACATAGCGAACACCGTTAAGAACGTAACACAACACGTTACAGACGTAACAAAATCCTATGCTGTTACGAACGTAATGAGTGCCATTACGAACATAACACTCTTAATACTCAGTCTACGCAGTAACACACGAAGCGGCCACACGAAGTCCACGCGAAGTTTTTGGCACCTCGTTCCACCAGCCAAGAATATAGGCACGTACGAAATTAATGGAAGAAGACAGTTACAACAAAAGGCCTATATATATCTTGAAGAATTCACTTTGAAGGGGTCAGAGATTTTGCTACAGAACCATACTTTTTCCTTTCTGCATTATTTTATTTTATTTGCTTTTGAACCATTATAGCCACTAACATTCAGTTTCCAAAAGTAGTTTCCAAAAGTGTTAATTCTTTATCGAAGGATTAACATGGTTAGTCCTATATTTCAATTAATTGCAAGGCTATTGTACGAACTCAAGATTACCACAGCAACATAATTACAGGTTTTTTATGCAATTGGTTTTTATTATTCTTATGCTATGTTAATTATTTTTATGAATTGTATTTTACGTTGCATGGTTACTAAATACATTATGTCTGGCTAATTTCATTTGTACCGGTATGTGACTCCTAAGCACCGAAGGAATTTGGTGATAACTTGGCTAAAAACTTTTATAAATAATTTCTGGTTTCCAATTCCCATATTTAATTTAACTACCATTGTCACGAGAGTGAAAGGATATTTAACACGATTTTGCCACGAGAGTGGGAAATTAATTAAGGGAAGAACCTGCATGCGAGAGCTGGGGTTCGACCCAGATAGTTGTAACGAAACATTAATTTTTAAATACACGAGAGTGTTTTAACAAATTAATTAAACTCAAGTCGTTTTCAAAAAGTGTTATTAAATTTAAAGTGCATCCACTAGGTTTAGTAGCATAACTTATTTCATGAACACGAGAGTGTATGTCTCAGGTTTTTAAACAATTCGTTTTTACCGAAATACTTTATATGCCAAGTGATTCACCGAGTTCCCGAAGTCCGACTATCACATACCATTATAACTATTACTATTGTTTTTAATTAAAATCTTTTTCCCCTAAAACCAAATATTCATCGCTTAGTTAAACAATTGTAACATTAGATCGTATACGATTGATCCTCAATCTCTGTAGGTTCGATAATCATTTAAAACTAGAACGACTAAACTGTATACTTGCAGTTAGTAACCCAATAGACTCATAAAGTCCCGATCAAGTTTTTGGCGCCGTTGCCGGGGACCGATTAGTCAATTAAGTACGATTCTTCTGTTGTGCGTTTAGACTAGGCAACAGAAAAACTTTTTCGATTTGTATGCCAAGGACTCGTTCACAAGGCGAACCACTTGACAAATCGACAGACGAACCTGAACGCATCCTTTCCATAAGACGAACATTCAGAGATTACTGTTTAAATCACGCTATTCCTTTACCAAAGCCCGAAATCAAGATTGATTCTGAGACATATTCTAATTCTTCCTCTGAAACCGAAATTAATCCAGAAGTAGACATGGCCGAAGAACGAAGGACCCGTCCACTGAAGGAGTACGCAACTCCATCACAACAAGAACCCCACAATAGCATTGCTGCTCCAGCAATTAATCGAAACGATTTTGAGTTGAAACCGTCATTGATATCAGCTATCCAACAACGCCAATTCTCTAGAAATCCTACCGAGGATCCAAAAGAACATCTTACAAAATTCATTCAATTCGCCGACACAGTTATAGAAAATGGTGTTAGTAAAGGTGCAATAAGATTACGTCTTTTTCCTTTTTTGCTAAGAGATATAGCTTGGGCTTGGTTGCAATCCTTGCCGTCAAATTCTGTCACTACGTGGGAAGGACTTAAGACAATATTTTTGGCACGATACTTTCCCCCAAGCAAGACTGTTGCATTAAGAGCTCAAATCAACAGATTTAGGCAGAAGGATACTGAATCGCTATTCAATGCATGGGAATGCTACAAAGATATGATGCGAATGTGCCCACATCACGGATTAGAAAACTGGTTGATTATCCACACATTTTATAATGGACTCTTGTACAACACAAGACTCTCTATAGATGCCGCCGCAGGTGGTACACTGATGGACAAGCCTTACGACGAAGCTAACCCACTCATTGAAAATATGGCTCAAAACCACTATCAGTGGGGAGGAGAAAGAACACCCGTGGAGAAAACTCCAACCAAAAGTGGGATGTACGAGATTAGTAGCCTAGATAAAGTTAATGCTAAGGTAGATGCTCTTACCCAAAAGATAGAAAGCTTGACCTTACCTCCTGCAGCCACCGTGGCTGCAGTAACCCTAAACTGCGAAGTTTGTGGAGTTCCTGGTCATGTTGGAACCGAATGTCAAATCCTAGCAGGAATATAAGTTGATCAGGTGAATTACGCTCAAGGCAATCCTTATGCTAATACCTATAACCCTGGTTGGAAGAACCATCCTAACTTCTCGTACAAGAACAATAACGCTTTATATGCACATGGCCAAGCACCTGCTGTACCTCCAGGCTATCAAAAGCCCGCTGGTAATGTTCCTAACATTCCTAGGAAGTCTAACCTTGAAATGCTAATGGAAAACTTTATCGCTAATCAAGCTCAACAAAACAAAGAATTCCTCAATCAAAATGTTCACACTGGTGAACAATTGAAGCTATTAGCAAATAAGGTAGATGCCCTAGCAACTCACAATAAAATGTTAGAAACCCAAATCTCCCAAGTAGCACAACACCAAGCTAGTTCTGCCGCACCTGCTAGTACATTTCCTGGACAACCACAACCCAACCCTAAAGGACATGCAAATGCTATCACATTACGTAGTGGGACAACACTTGATGGACCGGTAGATCCTAGACTCCAAAGCTCGACCATGTATCAAAAACCTGAAAAGGAAGCAGAGAAATCGAAAGAACAATATGAGAATGTAGAGGAAGACGCAAACGAGAGCGGAGAGGTTTCAGATAAACCTTACGTACCTCCACCGCCATATAAACCACAAATTCCATACCCTCAAAGACTTGCAAAATCCAAAAACGAGGGGAAATTCAAGAAATTTGTAGAACTTCTGAAACAATTAAACGTCACTATTCTGTTTACAGAAGCTATAACTCAAATGTCGTCATATGCTAAATTCCTAAAAGAAATACTGTCTAATAAGAAAAAAATTGTTGAAAACGAAACCGTTATGCTAACTGCCGAATGTAGCACTATAATTCAAAATAACATGCCTCAAAAGCTAAAGGATCCTGGTAGTTTCTCCATACCACGTGTAATTGGAAAATCTGTCATAGACAAAGCTCTATGCGATTTAGGAGCAAGTGTTAGTCTAATTCCCTTATCTATTTGCGAGAAGCTCAAACTAGGTGACATGAGACCTACCAAGATGTCCCTACAACTAGCCGACAAATCAGTCAAATTCCCTGTTGGTATGCTAGAAAACATTCCTGTCCGAATAGGACAATTTTACATACCTACTGACTTTATAATAATGGACATAAAGGAAGATTCAAATATTCCCATCATATTAGGAAGGCCATTTTTAGCCACTGTAGGAGCCATTATCGACGTTAAGAAAGGAAAGCTTACCTTCGAGGTAGGAGAAGAAAAAGTAGAATTTATTCTTTCCCAATTCTTCAAAGCCCCTACTATAGATGACTCATGCTGTTTCCTAGATATTATCGACGAATGTGTCAAAGAACTAGAAAGCCAAGAAGACACCTATTCTGGGATATTGAAAATTCCGACACCAACTATTTTCGAGGATGATGACTAGATACGGGAATATCACGATGCCAACCTAAGCGAATGTTTCGTCTTAACACCCGATCCTACCCCGACTGATAAGAAAACTGGTATAGAACTTAAAACGTTACCTAAAGATCTAAGGTATGAATTTTTAGATGAAGAACTCGAACGGAAAGTTATAGTCAATGCCAATTTAGGGAAGATCGAAACTGAAAAACTTCTTAATGTGTTAAGGAAGTATCCAACCGCGTTAGGATATAACATATCAGATCTAAAAGGAATAAGTCCTTCTGTCTGTATGCACTGCATTATGCTAGAAGAGGACTGCAAGACTTCTAGAGAACATCAAAGACGAATAAATCCTATCCTAAGTGAAGTCGTAAAGAAAGAAGTGCAGAAACTACTAGAGGCAGGCATCATATACTCGATATCAGATAGCAACTGGGTCAATCCAGTTCACGTAGTACCTAAGAAAGGAGGTGTTACGGTTATAACAAACACAAAAGGAGAATCAGTGGCACAACATACCCAAACAGGATGGAGAATGTGTATGGATTACAGAAAACTAAACAAAGCTACGCGCAAGGACCATTTCCCATTACCATTCATAGATCAAATGCTCGAGCGCTTAGCTAAACATTCCCATTTTTGCTATCTTGACGGATACTCAGGATTCTTCCAAATTCCCATTCATCCTGATGATTAAGAGAAAACTACACTCACATGACCCTATGGTACCTTTTCATACTGAAGAATGCCACTTGGACTATGTAACGCACCTGCAACTTTTCAACAATGCATGATGGCGATTTTCGCAGACTTTTTGGACGGAATTATGGAAGTATTCATGGACGATTTTTCTGTCTGCGGAGAAAGTTTTAACGGATGTTTATCAAATCTTGAGCTGGTACTGAAACGCTGTGTCAATGTCAACCTAGTGCTCAACTGGGAAAAATGTCACTTCATGGTGAGACAAGGAATTGTGTTGGGTCACATTGTATCAAACAGAGGGATTGAAGTCGATAAAGCAAAAATCGAAATTATCAAAAACCTTCAACCACCCAAAACAGTTAGAGAAATAAGAAGTTTTCTAGGACACGCTGGTTTTTACCAACATTTTATAAAAGATTTCTCTAAAATCACTAAGCCACTAACTGAACTATTGATGAAAGAAGCCGAGTTTATTTTCGACGATAAATGCTTAAACGCATTTGAGACGCTTAAAGAAGCCTTAATTTCAACACCTATAATGCAACCTCCTGATTGGAACCAACCATTTGAAATAATGTGCGATGCGAGCGATTATGCTGTAGGCGCAGACCTAAGACAACACAAGGATAAAAAGCTTCACGCTATTTACTATGCAAGCAGAACACTTGATCCCGCACAAATGAATTACGCCACTACGGAGAAGGAACTCTTAGCTGTTGTATTCGCGTTGGACAAATTTCGTTCCTACTTAGTAGGCGCCAAAATCGTTATTTACATGGATCATGCTGCGATCCGATACTTGCTAAGTAAGAAAGACGCCAAACCAAGACTACTCAGATGGATCTTACTCCTACAAGAGTTTGAATTGGAAATAAAAGACAAAAGGGGAACTGAAAACGTAGTAGCAGACCATTTATCAAGATTGGATGGAATCCAAACCGAGAGTGTTCCCATAAACGAAGATTTCCCATATGAACGCCTTATTGCTAAACTAGAGATAACTCCTACCGACAATTTAGATCAATGCGACAAACATTTAACAACTGCGGTAGTAGAAGCCATCTGTACCAACACCATGTTACCATGGTACGCTGATTTTGTTAACTACTTAGCTGCCGGTGTTCTACCACCCGATTTAACGTACCAACAGCGGAAGAAATTCTTCCATGATCTTAGACACTACTTTTAGGATGAACCACTACTCTTTAAAAGAGGCGCCGATGGTATCTACCATCACTATGTTCCTAACGATGAAGTGGACGACGTCATTGCTCATTGCCATTCCGCCCCTAATGGTGGACATGCTAGTACTTCGAAAACTTGTGCAAAAATACTTCAAGCTGGTTTTTTTTGGCCTACTTTATGGAAAGACGTCCACGTAGCAATTATGAACTGCGATAGATGTCAGCGCACACGAAATATATCTAGACGTGACAAAATTCCGCAAAAGGGATTCTCGAAGTCGAAATTTTCGATGTATGGGGAATTGATTTCATGGAACCGTTCCCCGCATCTTTTGGAAATAACTATATATTGGTAGCTGTTGACTACGTATCAAAATGGATTAAAGCCGTCGCTGCACCCACAAATGATACACGAGTGGTACTTAAATTATTCAAGAATGTAATCTTCCCACGATTCAGTATACCAAGATTAGTAATTAGTGATGGTGGTTCCCATTTTATCTCTAGAATTTTCGAAAAACTACTTTCAAAATATGGCGTTAAACATCACATAGCCACACCATACCATCCTCAAACGAGTGGACAAGTGGAAGTGTTAAATAGGGAAATTAAACAAATCCTTGAGAAAACCGTAGCCACATCCAAAAAGGATTGGTCCTCCAAGCTAAATGATGCTCTTTGGGCATATAGGACAACTTTTAAAACCCCTATCGGAACAACACCGTTTAAATTAGTTTATGGAAAATCTTGTCATTTGCCAGTAGAATTAGAACATAAAGCTTATTGGGCCATTAAAACTCTTAACTTAAATTACAAGGCTGCTGGCGAGAAACGAATATTAGATATCCATGACTTAGAAGAATTGCGTTTAGACGCTTATGAAAATGCTAGAATCTATAAGGAGAGAACGAAAAAATGGCATGATAAGTGTATCTCGCGGAAAGAATTCAAGGAAGGAGACATTGTACTCCTATTCAACTCTAGACTGAAACTCTTTCCGGGTAAATTACGTTCCAGGTGGTCAGGACCATTCGAAATTAATAAAGTTTTCCCCAGTGGTTCGATAGAAATTAAAGGAAATTCCATCGAACCATTTATAGTCAATGGCCAACGCTTAAAGCATTATTTTAACGTCGAAAATCTAAACTATTCGGCTTATCTACAGTTAAGTGAGCCACCTACCCCAATACCTAACTGAATAGGTACTGTCTGTCGAGCCATCGACATAAAACAAAAGCGCTTCATGGGAGGCAACCCATGTTTACTTTTAATTATTTTTGTTGTTTTGGTATGATTTTATTTTTTAACTTTGTTTTAATCTTTCAAATTTTTATGTTGCATCCCTTACTCCTTTTTATTTGAACTTCTTTTTCTTTTGATTAAATTCGACATTTTAACCTGAAAATACTAACTTAGTTTTTCATACATTTATTAAATATTTTCAAGGTAATTCATTAGCTTTATTTTTTAGCTCCATGGCACGTATGAACTACATGAACATAACCCTGAGAGGTAGGCATCAGAGAAGGCGCTTTGAGGATCTAGTTGAGCGAGAGATGTGTCCAACCATTTATGCTGACGACCATGTAATGATTGCCTTAGGCATTCGTGAGAGCGTTATGTATCTGCTTAACCAAATAGGTTGGGACGTTGCTCCAATTCGGAGACGCTATTGTACCTACCGTAAGTTGACCCTTGAGTTCTTGAGCATACTGAGCTATCTGCCAAACCATGGGTTAGGTTTCAACCGCGGGCTGATCACCTTCAGACTGTTTAATATGGACTACCGCTACAATCATAGGGAGTTTGCCAATCTGTTAGGATTCCCTAATGGCCCTGATGTTATCACCATGACCCAAGAAGACCTATTGCTAGATCATGACCTTGATTACTTCTGGGGTAGTATTGCTGGAAACAACCATCCTGAGCCAAATGACCTTTACTCGGAGTCCATCCATAACCCTGCTATTAGGTACTTCCATAAAATCATTGCCCACACCCTCTTCGGAAAAGAGCAGAATGTTACATCTGTGCCACGTGATGAGCTTTTCATCATGTATTGTGCTTCACAGAACCGTCCAGTAAATGGTGCCACCTATATGATTGCTAATATGGAACGTATTATCCAAACATAAAATGCACCAATCCTCATAGGTGGGTTAGTTACTATGATCTCCAATTCTATTGGACTCCGAAGACCTATGTTAGGAACAAATCCGCACTATGGGATTAAGCCGATGAATATTGAGTTTTGCTTCAACACTAGCTTCATAAGAAACCTTGGGCCGAATGAATTTAAGCTGCTGATTAACCATGAAAATGTTCACCAGTTTGTACTCCCAAATCCTATTACTAGTGTCCATAACAGAGCAAATTGGCTTTTTAATCTCCACCATCCTTCAACACCGCCGTCTTCTCCCTCCACTATTGAAATTTATGAAGTCCCAAATACCTTTCCAGCTGCTGAAGAATCCGATCCTGAAACACCACCTGGATACCACCAATTTCCTGACCCATGGGATCAGCCTATAGTTTCCAATGAGTCTACCTTCCCAGTTCCCGAGATACCACCACCACCACCTCCACCTACTGTCACAATCGACTCTTTGAATGCAGAAGTAACCAGAATGTAGGGTGAGCTTACATCTTTACATGTGGATTTCCTTGCTTTTATGGATTTGGTAACTGAACAATTGGATTTCATTCACCAACATTTGTTCTCTTCTCATCGTGGCTAGGACTTGTCGTCGTTATGCTAATTTGTTCCGTTCTTGCATTTCTGTACACAGTGAGGTCACTGTTTAGTTTAAGTGTGGGGGAGGAACTTAGTTTTAGTCTCTTATTATTATTATGCAATTAGTTATTATTTGTTTCAAATTCTAAACAATTTTATTAGTTAATGATATTTCAATTATTCATCAAGTTTCAATTTTACTGTCATTACTGTTATTATTTTTTCTGTTATTACTGTCATTATTTTTTTAGTGTTAGTATTACTGCTTTACACTACTATATTCATACACTACTATATTCAACTATGCTATTTTGTTGCCTAATTTCCCCCAAAAATCCAGAAGTAATATAGTGGTGTATGAAAGCTATTTCCCCCCCCCCCCCATAAACAGAGGTGTTACGAACGTAACACAGCTGTTACGAACGTAACAACCCCCCTTCCGCGTTACGAACGTAACGCCCTTGTGTTATGAACGTAACAGGGCTAGCTGTTACGAATAGAAACAAAAACAGAAGCACTAACGTTGCATTCTTTCTTTCTCTCTCAGTTTCAAACGCAGCCGCACCTCTCACCTATTTTCCAGATTTCATCACCATACCCATTTTCCAAACTTGCATCCACTCCCATTTAAGAGCAACCATATTTGCATCCTACAAAAGCTTCACATAGTCCCAAATCCATCCCATTCAAATACTCTCTACAAAAATCTCTCCCTCACCACTTTAATAGTAAAACCTTGCTTAAATCAATAGATTATCAATGGAGAACAGAGAAGCCGACATGGGTGGAATCATTTTTAGGAATCAAGACGGCGGACACCAACAGGAGCAATATTTAAAGTTTCACAGTAGGGGAGTTTTGGCCACGAGATATCTCGATAACGATTGTCTCCACAAATTGGGAATATTTGATGGAGTGGATTGGCTGCTCCGTCTCTCTGGCCTCTCATTCGTATACGTGCAACATCACCCGGCGTACCCCAAGCTGACGCTCGAGTTCCTTAGCTCGTTCTTGTATTCGACACCGAGTGATGACGGCATGTTCCTCACGGGCACCGCATCTTTCCATATGTTCAACACTGAATATACGTTAAACCAAGAAAAAAATCACAGAGCTACTCAAATTTTCAACCAAAGAAGATGACTCCGAAACTGTGCACCACAAGGTCCCTATTACCGAATATTGGGCCGTTGTTTTGTTCGAATTGTGGGAGAAACTCACAAATGTCTCGACAGGAAATTGGGATGAGTGTTTGGCATCTCACGTTCACAACCCCACCACCAGGTACTTCTTCAAGATTCTCTCCAACACCATCTTCAGACGAGCTAATAGCAACAAAGTCAACTCAAAGGAGGTATTTTCCTTCATTGCTTCTTAGCTGGTGTGATACGGTGGGAGAACTGACTATGGTTTTGCGTTTGTTTTCGCAAATGTTTCGGTTGATCAAGAGTCGCCACCGACTTTTTATTTTATCCTAAGGAAAGGTTTAAAAAGCACAGCAAAAAACCTTTGAGATTTTTTCTTGGGTTCGGGGAGTAGATTATAGAAAGGGAAGGTATTAGCATCCTTTCTATCCATGGTTATCCATGGGCTCTTAGGTACTTGCTTAGATCAACTTGCCTTGGTTTTCAATTGTTTGAAATGGTGCTTTGTGTATGGTTTTGAAAATGTTTTGAAAAAGATGCCTTGTCTAGGCTAACCTTGTAACAATTCTTTACTCGAATGTTTTACAAAAGGTGTTTGTCTTTTTGAAAAGATGTTTCAAGGTTTTTTGAAAGTTTGTTTTGAAAGTGTTTGTGAAGTGTGGTTTGAAAAATAGGCAAGTGTTTTGTTTTGCAAGTTGACAAGTACTTAAGAGCTATCTACCCTAAAGTTCTCAAATATTTTTGTTATGTTTTAACCCTTTTAACAATTTTGTTCCACCATTGCATTTGGTGGACAATCTTGTGTTAGGATGTGAAAGGGACGGGCGCGGGTCATCGTTTAGACCATAATTGCAATGGTGCTAAGTATCTTTGGGCAATTTTTCCTTGAAAGGGACTTGATCATTTTAGGCAACTTTTCGAAAGCGTCGTCGAGGGACTATGATCAATTGATTTGTATTTGTTTTGCCCAAAGAGACCTAACATGCAATATGGCCCATTATTGAAGGCAACAAGTGGAATACCCTAGGGGTGCAAGTGTGATATGTGTTGTCCATTTTCATGCTTGATTGTCTTGAAATTAGGTCAAACTATTTTGTTCTTTTTATTTGCATACAAACCCTAATTCTAACATGGTATATTTAGAAAGCATTAAAGTGCGAAAAGTAAAGTTCTAAACTATTACAACACAATATGGGAAGGGGGGTACAAATGTTCAAATGGGGGTTTTGACAAGAAATTTAAACCTAGCTATTACATCAATTTGGAATTTATTTACAAGATAATTAATTGCATAAATTAAATGGAAAATAAAATAAAGATGCAAAATGCAAAAAGGATTTTTATATGTATGGAAAAAAGGGTGTTTTTTATATGTATAAAAAAGGGTATTTTTTATGTCCAATAAAAAAAATAAAAAAATTATTATTTTTGGAGCTTTTTAATGTTTAGGGCAAAACCCTAGCTTTCTTAGATAAAAAGTATTAATTATTTAATATATACTAATATTTATCAATTATATATGAAATAAAAATAAAAATGAAGTATATTTGTCAAAATGATATTTTACTATTAAATGTTAATAAAAAATAAAGTGTATATATTTTTGTATTTTTTTTACTAAATATTCTAATAAATATCTAAATATATGTATTAATTTCTAAATATGTGTTATATATATAAAAATAATAATATTTAATATTTATAAAAAAAGTATATTTTATACAAAATATTTTAAGAAGATAAAACAAAATAAAAATGAAAATAAAATATGCTTACATTATTTTCTAGTATTTTAAGTAAAAAAGTGAGTTTATATAATTATTTATGTACAAATAACTAATCTAAACAAATAAATGCCTATAAATTCAAAAATGGTGTAAAAAATTATTTTTATATTTTTAATATCATGAGGAAAAATAAATAAACCAGAATGAAAAAAAGAAGTCAAAAAATCAATAAAACAAACAAAATGGGCTCAGGGGGTGTAAAACCAAAAACATGGTGTGAAAAGAAATATCAAAGCAGGCCCAACCCATGTGGCTTCTTCTTCAACCTCTGGACAGAAAGATGTTCAAAAACGCGCGCCTGAACACCAATTCAAACATCTGGATTCCTTGATCTTTTGCACAAACTTACAACATAAGAAATGTTAAGCATTGAATCACGATTCTAAATATGTAAAGAACTCATCCTAACTCTCAGAAATGAGAGAGAATTTCATCATTCCCAAATCCTAACCTAAGTTTTTATCAACATTCAGACCTTAAATTCTCATAGCTCAGGCAAAATAAATGAAAAGTAAAAGTATGTACAGATTCAGGGGCATGAGTAGAACACTTCTTATTCACAAACTTAGAGCTAATGATGCCTACACTAAGAGTTAGAAGTTCAAGAAGATACCTGTTCAGTTGAAGTTGTATCTGGAAATGGGGGAGCTTTCAGGGCAAGATGATGATCTGTACAGCTTGCCTGAAGTGTAGTGATGCTATTCCAATGCTTACTTTGCTTTGAAACACCTTGAATCGAGCTATGGACCTTCAACTGCAAAACAAGAAAGTGAAAATGGTGGAACTGATTAGAGGAGTTACAGGTCGTGTTTTATGTTTGGATTAGCTTCAAGTGATGCTAGGGAAGGTGTTTGATGAGCTTTTAGCAAGAATGCATGAAAGGAATGAGAATTGGCACTCAAACTGCAGTAGGAGCTCTGTTTGGGCAGTTTGAGGGTGGTTCTGTATTCTAGAGGGCAATGGAGGTGTTGGAGTCGTGTGCTAGCTCAGTTAGGATGTCTTGAATGTGTACAAAATATTTGCTTAAAGGTTCTATTGCTGAGATGAAAGTTGTGTTCAGTTATGCCATATTTCTTACACTTTAAGCAACCAAAAGCCAAGTTGGTGTTTAGACAGGTAGAGGCCCCCATAACATGCTGCAAACCTTGGCATTGATCAGTGTAATTAGTCCCTAAACTTGTGCCAAGGGGATTTGATCTGTACTTCTTGGATTTTCATTTTGACATAAAGCTTACTTTTGCAAAAATGGTTAAAGTGCTTTATCTATTTTGGGATTAATCCATCATGCAATGCTTGAACACATAGAACATGGTCTTGGCACAAAGAGTTTGCATTAAATTTATGAGTGTTGAATGGTTTAGAGGCCTGTAATCAAGTTGCATGCTGATTTGAGAAATTTGCACAAGTTATGAACATGGAAATTGGCCAATTCAAAAGTGAGTTTTT
Source organism: Vicia faba (assembly GCA_948472305.1). Lineage (NCBI taxonomy): Eukaryota > Viridiplantae > Streptophyta > Magnoliopsida > Fabales > Fabaceae > Vicia > Vicia faba. The sequence goes on from OX451738.1 coordinate 102,396,904, forward strand.
GCCATATTGCAAAATTCGATTCTCTCAAGTCATGAGGTTGTTTGATGAGTTTTTGGACATTTTGGAAAGCTTGGAATGTATACTACAATCCATATTTGAAGTGCAAATTGAAATTCCAAGGGGAAGTATGTGAAAAATGGTCTTGAAGTTAGGTAAAAACCTTGCCTAAAAAGGTCAAAATTTCACTAAGTTAAGAATGGTTTAGTACCCTTATTCCAAAAATTGTAACTTGAGATGCAAGCTTCTTTTGGGAATACTTTGTGAATCAAAGTTATAGATTATGCAATAAGCTACAACTTTCATGTTTTGACTTTTGCTTGAATCCAAATGAATCTTGGTGAGAAAGTGGGGCAAAGTTAGGAATAAATTAGGGTTTTTCATAACTTAGAAAAATTCTAAGTTATGAAAAATTCTCATTTCAAACCCTAATTTGCAATTTTTGATTTCTTGGTGAACAAGTTTCATGATTTGGCATGTTTTGATGAAAAATGAATCTTGACTCTTGATTTTGACCAAAAAGTCAAAGTTTGACTTTTCAGTATACAGTCAAAATTGATCAATTGATTGGAAATTCAACTGTCAATCTTGTGTACTTGGGATCTTTTGAACTTGTTGAGCATGTCAAGACAATTCCATGGGGTCCTTGAGTCCATATGTGAGCTTGGTTTGCCATTGGCTAGGTCAAACAATCAAAAATTGCCTTTGTGCAGTCAAAACCCTAAAAATGACCATTTTGCCCTTTTGGTGATCTGATCAAATTTCTTGTGGAATTGTGATCCAAACTTAATCAAATGGTCCATGTGAGTTCATGATGTTGATGTGGGTCAATTTTCATGAGGTTTGACTGTCAATTGGCCACAATTGACTTTTTCCCTAATACAGCTGATTTCTAGGTCAACTGTCCAATTGACTGGGCAAAACTTGGAATCAAGACTTGAAACTTGGTATGGATAAACTTGGGAGTCCAATAGGAAGCATGAAAGTCATCTTAGGAATTTTTGGTCAAAACATCTTTGTGCAAACACAAACCCTAATTTGGGTCAACAGTGCAAGGAGAAGTCTTGAGCAGATGAAACCCTAACTGGATCTTGAGCTCCAAGGGCTTTGTGATGAGAAATCATTGAGAAATGAGAGGGAAAATTTTGGGGTACAACAGTTGCCCCTGTTCAATCTTCTTGAATCCGAAGAGTTAGATTGGCAAGTTTGCCTTTCGTGACTCGAGGGTAAAAGGAGATTGGACGCTAGAGTGCCCTTAAATTTGCACTCGTCAAAGCAATGGATGCGGGAATGGGCTTAGAGATGCCATTTGGAGATGGGCTTAACGATGCCATCTGGAAGAGTGATAGCAACTTGTCGGGGATGGGCTTAAAGATGCCATCTGGAAGAGTATCAGAAAGGTGTCCATGTTTAGGAACATCTTTGAACTGGGGTCTGAATAAGCAATAGATTGACATCCGTATCTGGAGGCATCCGTAAACTGTTTTCAGAGGTTTGAGAAGAGTCTGAACAAGCGATAGGTTAACATCCGTTACTTGGAGAACCCATGAACTGTTTTCAGAAGTCTTGAAGTTGAAATAAGCAATAGAGCAGCATCCGTTGTTGGGAAGCGTCCGTAAACTGTTTTCAAAAGTTGAGAAGAGTCTGAACAAGCGATAGATTAACATCCGTTATTGGGAAGAATCCATAAACTGTTTTCAGAGGTCTTGAGAAGAAACTGAACAAGTGATAGGTCAACATCCGTTACTTGGAGAACCCGTGAACTGTTTTCAGAAATCTTGAAGTTGAATAAGCAATAGAGCAGCATCCGTTGTTGGGAAGCGTCCGTAAACTGCTTTCAAAAGGTGCATCTGAACAAGTTGATAGATTAACATCTGTTGTTGGGAAGAATCCATAAACTGTTTTCAGAAGTCTGGAGAAGAATCTGAACAAGCGATAGGTTAACATCCGTTACTTGGAGAACCCGTGAACTGTTTTCAGAAATCTTGAAGTTGAATAAGCAATAGAGCAACATTCGTTGTTGGGAAGCGTCCGTAATCTGTTTTCAAAAATTGCATCTGAACAAGTTGATAGATTAACATCCGTTGTTGGGAAGAATCCATAAACTGTTTTCAAAAGTCTGGAGAAGAATCTGAACAAGCGATAGGTTAACATCCGTTACTTGGAGAACCCGTGAACTGTTTTCAGAAATCTTGAATATGGAGAAAGAACTGGCGTAGGGTTCCCTGATGATGAGCTCGTGTAAAACTGCATCTGGATAAATCTGGAATAAGCATTAGAATGTTGCCGTGTCTGGGTCACATCCGAACTATTCCTGGAAAGAATCTCGGAAGATAATGATTTTAGTCTGTCGACTAGTCTTACCTGAAAAGGTAAAGAGTTAGTTGTATGCAATGTCATGATGCATGATACAATGTATGTTATATGATATGAATGTAAATGGATGCGCATGTAAGCTGGAGAGCTGTCTTGCAAAGGATAGATGAATCCGGGATGGCTGAAGATAAAAGTATCTTGACCGTTGCTGGGAAGAATAATTCCTGGTTGTTGCTGGAGAATAAAGAGCTTGGGTTGCATACCAATCTTCTGGGGAATTCCTGATGACTTCTACCGGGGAGTTCCAATCTAATAGACTCATGCTGGGGATGTAAGACTGAGAATATTCAGTTTGATGGGAAGTATTTCTGGCGACTTCACTGGGGAATTCAAGATTTGCCCTCCCACAATTCTGTGGGGGAGAAGGTTCACTAGTCTGGCTCCGCTGGGGATTGACAATTTGAAGCTTTAGCTCGGCCGAGGATATTGAAACTTAGTTCCGAGGGGAATTGAGTTCCGGAGGATCCTCTGGCTGGGGATAACAAAGACAAACTCCTCTGGGGATTGTATTGATAAGTTATGTTGGGGAACTTTGATGAACTCCGCTGGAGGTAGGAAGAATTTTGGCGAGTGCGATCTTCTGTGGCAATAAGCTGAGGATAACCCAGTTATAAGCCCTTGTGAGGAATAACTTTGAATAAAACTCGGGAGGGACGTCCGTACTCTGCAGGGGATAAGCTTCCAAAATCTACTGGGGATCAGCTTCAGGGTTTGCTGGGGATATGGATTCCAAATCTCCTGGGGGTTTCCTTTGAAAGGGTATCAAGATATCCAACTGTATCTTCAACCTATCAGTAATCCTATTTCTTGATTCATAAGGAAATGATTATGTTCAAATGCATATGCCTTTTTAACAAAACATTGGACGTTTCTCAAAATAAAACAAATAGTGCAAGAGAAAAAGTGAAAGGAGATGACACAAATTTCTGGAAAAAGTATTTGTATTAACTTTCTCTGAGTATATTTGTACAAAGGAGACAATCATCCTAGTAAGAGGATTTTGTTGTAAATATTTGAAAGATTTATACAAAATAAAGATGGCTATGTGAAATAATTCCATGGGATTCCATTCCGCTATAGCCTTCACAACTCTGAATATCCGTCCATTCAATGCTTCGTTTGCCGATGACTGGATTGTTCAGAAACCTAGAACTGGTTGATGAAGAGATTGTCTTCGAAGTGATCCGACGAGACATAGTCATACGCTTTAATTCCCTAACTTTTGCCTGAATCGCCCTTTCGGGTTTTCGATCCACCGGGAAACCCCTTTTTGCCCAAGCCGCCCTTTCGGGTTTTCAACTTGCCGGATGTACAGATTTTTTTTTTGTTTTTATCCCTAATTTTTGCCTGAACCGCCCTTTCGGGTTTTCGGTTCACCGGGATGCCCATTTTTGCCCAAGCTGCCCTTTCGGGTTTTCGACTCGTCGGGTTATTTTATGCGTAGTATTTTTTGACTATGTCTGCGTTCGCAGGGTGCGGCAAATCGTCGCCGTCCATGGTGGTCAGAATCATTGCACCACCAGAAAATATGCTCTTGATCACAAATGGTCCTTCATATGTAGGAGTCCATTTGCCCCTGGGATCACTTTGCGGCAAGATAATCCGCTTGATTACGAGATCTCCGACTTGATACACCTGACGTCTGACTTTCTTATTGAAGACCTTGATCATCCGTTTTTGATACGTCTGACCATGGCATATAGCAGCGAGTCGCTTCTCGTCGATCAAATTGAGTTGATCAAGTCGGGTCTGCATCCAATCATCTTCATTCAAACCTGCATCCTTCATAATCCTTAGAGAAGGAATCTGGACTTCCATAGGCAAGACAGCTTCCATGCCATATACCAAAGAAAATGGGGTTGCCCCTGTTGAAGTACGTGCCGTCGTACGGTATCCATGTAGAGAAAACGGTAACATCTCATGCCAGTCTTTGTAAGTGACTGTCATTTTCCGAATGATCTTCTTAATGTTTTTGTTCCCAGCTTCAACAGCACCGTTCATCTTCGGCCGATAGGGAGATAAATTGTGATGATAAATCTTGAACTGTTCGCACAAAGCGGTGATCATTGTGTTATTCAGATTTGTACCGTTGTCTGTGATGATCCGGTCTGGAACACCATACCGACATATAAGATTTTGCTTGATGAAGCGGGCAACCACATTTTTAGTAACAGAGGCGAAGGAAGCTGCTTCGACCCATTTGGTGAAATAGTCAATGGCAACCAGGATGAAGTGATGTCCGTTGGAAGCCGTGGGCTTGATCTCTCCAATCATGTCAATGCCCCACATTGCAAATGGCCAAGGAGCAGTCAGAACGTTGAGAGGAACCGGAGGGATATGAACTTTGTCAGTGTAGACTTGGCATTTGTGGCAAGTACGGGAATGTTGATGGCAGTCGGCTTCCATGGTAGACCAGTAATAGCCTGCCCTTAGGATCTTCTTAGCCATTGTATGCCCGCTCAAGTGAGTGCCAAATGTGCCGCTGTGTATATCAGTCATGATCAACTCTGCTTCAGCTTTGTCTACACATCGGAGTAATACACAATCATGGCTTCGTTTGTAAAGGATGCCGTTGCTCAGGAAGAACTTAGCAGCAAATTTCCTTAAGAACTTCTTGTCATTTACGGAAGCTCCTTCGGGATAATCTCTAGTCTCGAGATACCTTTTGATTTCATGGAACCAAGGTTGTTCCACTACTTCTTGGAAATTAATCTCGTGACAATGCGCAGGTTCATCCATTCGCTCGATGGTGATTTGGGGAGCCTCGTTATCCCAGTTGAGTTTAAACATGGAGGACATTGTGGCTAGAGCATCTGCTAGCTGATTCTCTTCTCGCGGGAAATGCTCGAAGGTAATTTGCTCGAAATGAGGCAATAATGTCAGGACATGTTCCTTGTATGGGATAAGATTAGGATGCTTGGTATCCCACTCTCCTTTGATTTGACTGATAACCAAAGCTGAGTCCCCAAATACGATCAAAGATTTGATCCCCAAGTCTATAGCAGCCTTGAGACCAAAGATGCAAGCTTCATACTCAGCCATGTTGTTTGTGCAGCTGAAGCAAAGTCGGGCCGTGAAAGGTGTGTGACAACCTTCCGGAGAAATGAGTACCGCGCCGATACCATTTCCAAGTGCATTTGAAGCACCATCAAAGTATAGGGTCCATCGGGATCCCTTTTCGGGTCCGTCATACGGTCCGTTACCTTCAATGTTGTCCAAATTCATGATGTCCTCGTCTGGGAAGTCAAATCTCATGGGTTGATAATCTTCGATAGCTTGATGAGCCAAATGGTCAGCTAGTACACTCCCTTTTATAGCCTTTTGGGTGGTGTACTGGATGTCATACTCAGTTAGGATCATCTGCCATCTGGCTATTCTTCCAGATAAAGCGGGCTTTTCGAAGATATACTTGATAGGATCCATTTTGGAAATCAACAAGGTGGTATGAGTCAACATATACTGTCTTAGTCGGCGAGCAGTCCATACCAAAGCGCAGCAAGTTTTCTCGAGCAGTGAGTAGCGAGTCTCACAGTCGGTAAACTTTTTGCTAAGGTAATAAATAGCATGCTCTTTTCGACCAGACTCGTCATGCTGGCCCAAAACACACCCCATTGAGTTATCCAAGACGGTCAGATACATGATCAATGGTCTTCCTTCGACAGGTGGCATCAGAATAGGAGGTTCTAGCAAATACTCCTTGATCTTATCAAAAGCAGCTTGGCAATCATCGTTCCATTCGACTACTTGATCTTTTTTCAAGAGTTTGAAAATTGGCTCACAGGTAGAAGTCAGATGAGAGATGAATCTGGCAATATAGTTCAAGCGCCCCAAGAACCCTCTAACCTCCTTTTCAGTACGGGGAGCAAGCATCTCTTGTATTGCTTTCACTTTTGCTGGATCGACTTCAATGCCTTTGTTGCTTACGATGAATCCCAGAAGTTTACCAGACCTAACTCCAAAAGTGCACTTACTTGGATTCAGCCTGAGTTTGTATTCTTTCAATCTGGCAAACAGCTTTTCTAGATGTTCAAGGTGCTCCTCCTCTGTTTGTGACCGAGCTATCATATCGTCTATGTAAACTTCAATCTCATGATGAATCATATCGTGAAACAAAGCTACCATGGCGCGTTGATAAGTTGCCCCTGCGTTCTTCAGCCCGAACGGCATCACATTGTAACAGAAAGTGCCCCATTGTGTGACAAAAGTTGTTTTCTCCATATCCTCGGGAGCCATTTTGATTTGATTGTAGCCCGAGAATCCATCCATGAAGGAAAACACTTTGTGCTGAGCTGTGTTGTCGATCAAAATGTCAATATGAGGTAGCGGAAAATCATCTTTGGGGCTGGCCCTGTTCAAATCCCGGTAGTCCACACACATCCTGACTTTGCCATCCTTCTTAGGTACTGGTACGATGTTAGCGACCCATTGAGGATATGACGTAACAGCCAGAAATCCAGCGTCGAATTGCTTCATCACTTCTGCTTTGATCTTTTCGGACATGTCAGGCCTCATTCGGCGGACTTTTTGCTTGATCGGTGGACAATCCTCTCTTGTGGGGAGACGGTGAACCACGATGTCTGTGTCTAAACCCGACATGTCTTCATAAGACCAAGCGAAGATTTCAACATACTCATTCAACAACTGTATCAGGCGTTTCTTGACACTTGGTTCCAGATTGGCACCCACTTGCACCTCCTTCCGGTCTTCCTTGGTCCCTAAGTTGACAGTTTCCAATGACTCTTCGTGCGGTAAGATGGCCCTTTCCTCTTGCTGTAGAAGTCTGGCTAGTTCCCCTGGTACTTCACAACCTTCGTCATCTTCATACTCGGCTTGATTGACCAGATCTTCAGAGTTATTGAAGGATATAGCAGAATTGTCACCCATGGAATCCGGAGTGGATGGGTACCTGCATTTGTGAGTGTGTGTGTGTGTAAGGGATAGCCATTCTTAAACAAAAATGCAAAAGGAAAGAAAATAAACACAAGCAGTTTATCAAATGAAAAACGTCCAATGAATCATTAAACATGGCATATGGATATGAAAAATAATCAAAAACCCTTACAAATGGACCTACATGCCCCGGGCAAGGCATGAGGTGAAAAGATAGTGTACGGATTGTTTGAAAATAAATATTACAGACCAAATAAGAAATGTTTGACAGATAAATTACTGATGAATAAAAGTGATGGGGACAAAGTCTTTTGCCTCCCAGTTGCTCAATCCTCCTTTGACAGTTGGGTAAATCCACTCTTTGATGTTGCTCTCTTTGTCTTCGTCCTCCAAAGCATTGATTCCGTAGGGAGAAATTTTGACTGGCGCTCTTTCAATCTTCGAACGGCGCATAGCTTTCTGGCCTGCGGTAGTGAACCCTAATCCGATTTGTCGGTTTTATGTGGAATGTCAGGTAACTGCCCCCATGCTGAATTCTTCCCTTCCTTTATTGCGGCCCTTGCGTCCTCCAGAGATGCCATCCTGGCCATCTGCCTCGGTGTCTCAGCTGCCAACTTTGCTACTGTTATCTCAGGAAAGACTTCTTAGAAATGCTGAAAAGGCGTCTCAATGAACTCCCCTTCAACCTCCACATATCAGAAAGAGTTCAAGTGGCTAATCATGTACTCCTCTTCGCCATGGACAATAATGATCTTTCCCTTGACAGGATACTTCAACATCGGATGTAAGGAGGAGGTGACTGCCCCAGCATGGTGTATCCAAGGTCTACCCAGCAAGCAAGAGTATGACGGACGGATGTCCATCACATAGAAAGTGGATTTAAACACCTCAGTGCCTATCTTGATGGGAATTTCAACCTCCCCATGGACCATTCTCTTCGAACCATCGAAAGCTCTGACAACAATATCACTCGGCTTCAACTCCAACCCTTCACAATCTAGTCGGTCCAAGGCCTTCTTAGGCAATACATTCAGCGACGAACCAGTGTCGACCAAGACATGTGCGAGAGTGGTTCCTTGACACTCGACTGAAATGTGCAAAGCATCATTGTGGTTTCTACCTTTAGGAGTTAGGTCGGCGTCAGAGAAACCTAATCCATTGTTCGCAGTCAGGCTAGCCACGCAATTTTGAAATTGATCCGCAGAGGTTTCTTGGGGCACATGGGCTGCCTTCAGGAATTTTATCAGAGCTTTAGCGTGCACTTCCGAGCAAAGTAGTAGTGCCAGCATGGAGATCTTTGAGGGGGTTTTCCCCAGTTGTTCTACCACATCGTAATCACTCCTTTTGATTATCCTCAAAATCTCATCCATTTCCTTCTTGGAGGTCTCCGGGATGACCAAGGGTTGAGCCCTTGTCCTGACGAGCTCATCTTGGATTCTCTTACCTTTGTCAGCAGTGGTAGGAGGGACAGTACTAGGAACAACAACATCTTCAATCAAAGGGGCTCTAGCAGAGAGTTTTATTGGTGCAGGGATGACCTTGTCGGCAGATGAGGGTCCAAAGATTGCTCTTGGAGGGGCAATCTCTGGAGAAAAAATTCTCCCGCTCCGGGTGATTTTGCTCGTGCCTACAATGTTACCAATGATGGCTTCTTCATCATCCGAACTTTCTTCAGTTATTTCGATTTGTTTAATACCATGGTAGTAGACGTCGCCACCGTAGTTCCATGGTATCGACTTCTCAGAAACATAGGGGACATGCCCTGGCATTGTTATCTTCAAAGGAACAGATTTCGTAGCTGGTGTAATCTTAACAGGCTTTCTGACGACCTTGGAAAGATTGGCATGAATGGTTATGATTGAGACATCTTCGATATGGGTTGGAACAGCAGAAACTTTTTCAAACAAAATTTGTCGACTATCCATAAGGCCTTGGATGCCTTTCTTCAATAACGGACAATCAAACGGCAGAGAGTAACAACAATAGCAGTCTTCTTTACATCCCGGGAAGATCCCGGCCCTTAACAAATTCAACTTGATGGTTAACAATGGAGTAATCAGATCATTGACATCAGCAACATACAAATCTTCTTCAATGGCATTGACATTTCGGCCGTGCTTCGGCATGGGAGCAGATATCACATTAGGCTTCTCCGGAGCGTCAAACTCCACTTCCTTCGCCTCTATCAGGTCTTGGATTTTATGCTTGAGTGCCTAACAATCATTGGTGTCGTGTCCGACACTGTCAGAATGGTAGGCGCATTTAGCATTAGGATGATAATGCGGAGAGGACGTATTCACATTTTTTGGTGCCTCCTTGATAGTGGCGAGATTCAACTTTAACAGATGGGGAAGCACTTGCGCTGGAGTCATATTAATACGGGTGAACTGCCGTTGTGGCCATTCCACCCGTTGTTGATTTGGTCTGGACTGGTTATAGCGAGGCTGCTCACTTGAAGGATTTTGAATCATTACGGCCCCCACGGTAGGTCGGCGCTCAGTCTTCCCTGCTCTTCTCTGAGAATATACCACAGCTGTTTCCTTCTTAAAAGGCTTCTTCTCAACACTTGCAGCAACACCCTTCTGAATCTTTCCTGACTTGATGCCATCTTCTATTCTTTCGCCCGTTAAGATCAAATCGGTAAACCCCACGGAAGAGTTACCAATCAGATGATTGAAAAATTGCCCAGACAGGGTCCCTAGAAACATATCAACAAGCTCACGGTCGGTTAAAGGAGGCTGCACCCTGCCAGCCAAATCCCTCCATTTTTGTGCATATTCTTTGAATCCTTCGCCTGTTCCCAATGACATACCCTGAAGTTGGGTACGAGTAGGGGCAAGGTCAGAATTGTATTGGTATTGTTTGTAAAAAGCGGTGGTCAAGTCTTCCCAATTTCGGACGCTGGTTCCCTCTAGCTGATAAAACCACTCCAACTGAGCTCCAGAAAGGCTGTCTTGAAAGAAATGAATCCAAAGGTTTTTATCTGCCGTATAGGGTTGGATCTTTCTCACGTAGGACCTGAGATGCATTTTTGGATAGGACAGCCCATCATACCTCACAAAAACTGGCACTTTGAATTTTGGGGGAATCACAATCCCGGCAACCAAACCCAAGTCTTCAAAGTCCAAACCCCGTACTCTTTGTAGCTCCATGGCGGCCAACCTGTGTTCTAAACCCTTTGTATTTATCAATCAGCTGGAGGGTATTGCTGATCAGAATAATCTTCATCCTCTTCGACCTCCTCTTCTTCCACATCGGACTCGGAAGGTACCGCAGCCCCACCTCCTTTGCTGGTTCCTTCATCGGAAATAGGAGGAAATTCAAGCACTCTCCGAGCTTCTCCGTCAAATCTTCTCCCCAAAGTAGCCACCCCGAGTCTCTTTTTCTTCTTTTTCACTGGGTCTTTATTCCCCAGCAAGGTCTTGAGATCCTCCTGACCTTTAGCCAAGGTTGTCAGGAGTTGCTGAAACTGTGCATTCTGAGGTTGTAGGTCTTTGACTGTTTGCTCGAGATCCATCCTACTGAAATAAACAGCAGACAGATAAGGAAACCTGGAGTGAGACCTGCTTATGCACATGATGAATGGTATGCTTATGTATGCAATGCATTCAAGGATTTAGGACATTCAAAATTGTTTCAGACAAAGAAGAACGCACGTCATATTAATAAGAAGAAATTTGTTAGTACATAAATGCCCCATGGGCCAAATATTACAAAAACTTCTCAAGGTAAAAAGACATTGCGCATCCTCTTCGGTGCGGTGTAGGTGTTGAGGGCCTCTTGCTCATGGAGTCGGCGGGTAAGCTCTAGAACCTTCTTCTCACTAGCGTGGAAGCTGACTTCGAAAGTGTTCCGTTCCTCCTTGAGCTGAATCCAACTTTTCTGCATTTCCTCCCACGATGTAGGCATGTCAGGATGTAGGATGGTGTAGGGAACCTATCCTTCCTTGACGGGCTCTTTAATCACAGGGAAAACATGAGGATAAGGCATCATTAGACTCTGGGCTCGGGCTCGTACCCACTTGAGATAAGGCTCAAGAGGGATGGAGTTCTTGTGTCCCAGAGTCTTGCTATCAACCTTGTTGGGCCTCCCCCAAGCTCTGATGAATCTTTGGTGAAGTCCTTGCGCATCGTTGTCGAAGTCAAAAACTAGGTCAGGAATCAACATGTCATGAGGGCCATCCCTCCGTGCATATCCAAATTGCCTCAAAGCTAGGCAAGGGTTGTAGGTGATACCTCCTCTGATTCCAAGTAAAGGAACATTAGGAAACTCTCCATAACGATCGACGATGATGACATTTTCTCTGGACCGAGAACACCAATGTACATCAGAGTGAGTAAGAGTCATCAACCGTTGGGACCACCTCGAGCCTTGGTCATTCTTCAAGACAGATTGTGGAAGGTGCGAAATAAACCACCTTGCAAGGAGAGGAGTACAGCACATGAGAACACCCCTCTTTCTCATTGTTCGTGTGTAAAATGAGTGAAGAATGTCCCCAAGCAATGTTGGTATTGGATTTCTGGACAAGAAGATTTTGACGGCGTTGACATCTACCAATTGGTCAGGATTTGGGAACAAAACCAACCCATAAATAAGGAGTGCCACAATCTCTTCAAAGGCTTGTAGGTCCAATGAGTTCCAACATTCTTGTGCCTTCTCAAACAAGAATTTTGCTAAGAAACCCTTGACGCCGCTTCTGGTTTCCCAATGCCCCTTGATGTCGGATGGTTGTAGATGTAATGCTCGAGCAACATCTTCAGGCTTTGGTTCCTTTTCCGTACCGTTGAAGGGTAGTTGATTAAGGATAGGAATTCTCAGGAGTTGAGAAAACTCCTCCAAAGTGGGCACCAACTGGTAATCAGGGAAAGTGAAACAGTGGTGAAGAGGGTCAAAGAACTGGAATAGCACTTTCATCATGTCTTCTTCAATGTTGGTGTTGACTAGGCTGAGCAGTCTGCCATGTCTTTCACTGAAGGATGAGCTTTCCGGAATTCTTGAGGTGAGCTCCTTGAGTTGAGGAGAAATTCTCACAAGGTTGACTTGGATGGTTTTTCTGCGAGGGATTTCCATGACCTACAAAACAAGAACAAAGATGAAGATCCAAACCCTTGAAATGGTTAGTGAATGCATATGATGCTTCATGATGTTTATGATGTATGCACAAAACATATGTATAAGCAAATCACACCAAACCCTAGTTTTAGGCTTGCATGGGGTTTCATAGGTAAGTACCCTCTTGAGTGTAGTTGGCTTAAAAACCTGTCCTATAAATAGTAACCGGGTTCTAAGGAGCTCAATATCACTGGATTGTTTTCATCGTTCATAGTTTTGGTTTAGCCACTTAACTAGCGACCAAAATATTCCAAGAAAACAACCCTCAATGAGTGTAGTATCGAGTATCTACCAACTTCAGACTGCACCAAAGCCGGTCATCTCACTACCCCTAATAAAAGGCCAAGATGGTCAAGTAAGGTTCTAGGTCATTAGTGCTTAGTGACATCACTCAGCGGCCCCGTACTCTCCTTGATTGAACTCAAGGGTTACCGGTACTCACAAATATGTCGCACTAATATAGCTATTGCTTCGACCGTGTCGGTATACCCCGCATAGTTTCCACAATGTATTGCTATCTATGAATGTTTCCCAAAATCCGGGTGTAGGATTGCAAACCCAAACAATAGAGCCAAGATATAAAGCAAACAATTAGTCATGCAAGAGGGTGATCTAAGCCCTAAGGTTACTCCACTTTTAAATTTTCCCCAACAGAGTCGTCAGTTCTGTGATACGGTGGGAGAACTGACTATGGTTTTGCGTTTGTTTTCGCAAATGTTTCGGTTGAGCAAGAGTCGCCACCGACTTTTTATTTTATCCTAAGGAAAGGTTTAAAAAGCACAGCAAAAAACCTTTGAGATTTTTTCTTGGGTTCGGGGAGTAGATTATAGAAAGGGAAGGTATTAGCATCCTTTCTATCCATGGTTATCCATGGGCTCTTAGGTACTTGCTTAGATCAACTTGCCTTGGTTTTCAATTGTTTGAAATGGTGCTTTGTGTATGGTTTTGAAAATGTTTTGAAAAAGATGCCTTGTCTAGGCTAACCTTGTAACAATTCTTTACTCGAATGTTTTACAAAAGGTGTTTGTCTTTTTGAAAAGATGTTTCAAGGTTTTTTGAAAGTTTGTTTTGAAAGTGTTTGTGAAGTGTGGTTTGAAAAATAGGCAAGTGTTTTGTTTTGCAAGTTGACAAGTACTTAAGAGCTATCTACCCTAAAGTTCTCAAAGATTTTTGTTATGTTTTAACCCTTTTAACAATTTTGTTCCACCATTGCATTTGGTGGACAATCTTGTGTTAGGATGTGAAAGGGACGGGCGCGGGTCATCGTTTAGACCATAATTGCAATGGTGCTAAGTATCTTTGGGCAATTTTTCCTTGAAAGGGACTTGATCATTTTAGGCAAATTTTCGAAAGCATCGTCGAGGGACTATGATCAATTGATTTGTATTTGTTTTGCCCAAAGAGACCTAACATGCAATATGGCCCATTATTGAAGGCAACAAGTGGAATACCCTAGGGGTGCAAGTGTGATATGTGTTGTCCATTTTCATGCTTGATTGTCTTGAAATTAGGTCAAACTATTTTGTTCTTTTTATTTGCATACAAACCCTAATTCTAACATGGTATATTTAGAAAGCATTAAAGTGCGAAAAGTAAAGTTCTAAACTATTACAACACAATATGGGAAGGGGGGTACAAATGTTCAAATGGGGGTTTTGACAAGAAATTTAAACCTAGCTATTACATCAATTTGGAATTTATTTACAAGATAATTAATTGCATAAATTAAATGGAAAACAAAATAAAGATGCAAAATGTAAAAAGGGTTTTTATATGTATGGAAAAAATGGTGTTTTTTATATGTATAAAAAAGGGTATTTTTTATGTCCAATAAACAAAATAAAAAAATTATTATTTTTGGAGCTTTTTAATGTTTAGGGCAAAACCCTAGCTTTCTTAGATAAAAAGTATTAATTATTTAATATATACTAATATTTATCAATTATATATGAAATAAAAATAAAAATGAAGTATATTTGTCAAAATGATATTTTACTATTAAATGTTAATAAAAAATAAAGTGTATATATTTTTGTATTTTTTTTACTAAATATTCTAATAAATATCTATATATATGTATTAATTTCTAAATATGTGTTATATATATAAAAATAATAATATTTAATATTTATAAAAAAAGTATATTTTATACAAAATATTTTAAGAAGATAAAACAAAATAAAAATGAAAATAAAATATGCTTACATTATTTTCTAGTATTTTAAGTAAAAAAGTGAGTTTATATAATTATTTATGTACAAATAACTAATCTAAATAAATAAATGCCTATAAATTCAAAAATGGTGTAAAAAATTATTTTTATATTTTTAATATCATGAGAAAAAATAAATAAACCAGAATGAAAAAAAAAAGTCAAAAAATCAATAAAACAAACAAAATGGGCTCAGGGGGTGTAAAACCAAAAACATGGTGTGAAAAGAAATATCAAAGCAGGCCCAGCCCATGTGGCTTCTTCTTCAACCTCTGGACAGAAAGATGTTCAAAAACGCGCGCCTGAACACCAATTCAAACATCTGGATTCCTTGATCTTTTGCACAAACTTACAACATAAGAAATGTTAAGCATTGAATCACGATTCTAAATATGTAAAGAACTCATCCTAACTCTCAAAAATGAGAGAGAATTTCATCATTCCCAAATCCTAACCTAAGTTTTTATCAATATTCAGACCTTAAATTCTCATAGCTCAGGCAAAATAAATGAAAAGTAAAAGTATGTACAGATTCAGGGGCATGAGTAGAACACTTCTTATTCACAAACTTAGAGCTAATGATGCCTACACTAAGAGTTAGAAGTTCAAGAAGATACCTGTTCAGTTGAAGTTGTATCTGGCAATGGGGGAGCTTTCAGGGCAAGATGATGATCTGTACAGCTTGCCTGAAGTGTAGTGATGCTATTCCAATGCTTACTTTTCTTTGAAACACCTTGAATCGAGCTATGGACCTTCAACTGCAAAACAAGAAAGTGAAAATGGTGGAACTGATTAGAAGAGTTACAGGTCGTGTTTTATGTTTGGATTAGCTTCAAGTGATGCTAGGGAAGGTGTTTGATGAGCTTTTAGCAAGAATGCATGAAAGGAATGAGAGTTGGCACTCAAACTGCAGTAGGAGCTCTGTTTGGGCAGTTTGAGGGTGGTTCTGTATTCTAGAGGGCAACGGAGGTGTTGGAGTCGTGTGCTAGCTCAGTTAGGATGTCTTGAATGTGTACAAAATATTTTCTTAAAGGTTCTATTGCTGAGATGAAAGTTGTGTTCAGTTATGCCATATTTCTTACACTTTAAGCAACCAAAAGCCAAGTTGGTGTTTAGACAGGTAGAGGCCCCCATAACATGCTGCAAACCTTGGAATTGATCAGTGTGATTAGTCCCTAAACTTGTGCCAAGGGGATTTGATCCGTACTTCTTGGATTTTCATTTTGACATAAAGCTTACTTTTGCAAAAATGGTTAAAGTGCTTTATCTATTTTGGGATTAATCCATCATGCAATGCTTGAACACATAGAACATGGTCTTGGCACAAAGAGTTTGCATTAAATTTATGAGTGTTGAATGGTTTAGAGGCCTGTAATCAAGTTGCATGCTGATTTGAGAAATTTGCACAAGTTATGAACATGGAAATTGGCCAATTCAAAAGTGAGTTTTTGCCATATTGCAAAATTCGATTCTCTCAAGTCATGAGGTTGTTTGATGATTTTTTGGACATTTTGGAAAGCTTGGAATGTATACTATAATCCATCTTTGAAGTGCAAATTGAAATTCCAAGGGGAAGTATGTGAAAAATGGTCTTGAAGTTAGGTAAAAACCTTGCCTAAAAAGGTCAAAATTTCACTAAGTTAAGAATGGTTTAGTACCCTTATTCCAAAAATTGTAACTTGAGATGCAAGCTTCTTTTGGGAAAACTTTGTGAATCAAAGTTGTAGATTATGCAATAAGCTACAACTTTCCTTTTTCTTGAATCCAAATGAATCTTGGTGAGAAAGTGGGGCAAAGTTAGGAATAAATTAGGGTTTTTCATAACTTAGAAAAATTCTAAGTTATGAAAAATTCTCATTTCAAACCCTAATTTGCAATTTTTGATTTCTTGGTGAACAAGTTTCATGATTTGGCATGTTTTGATGAAAAATGAATCTTGACTCTTGATTTTGACCAAAAAGTCAAAGTTTGACTTTTCAGTATACAGTCAAAATTGATCAATTGACTGGAAATTCAACTGTCAATCTTGTGTACTTGGGATCTTTTGAACTTGTTGAGCATGTCAAGACAATTCCATGGGGTCCTTGAGTCCATATGTGAGCTTGGTTTGCCATTGGCTAGGTCAAACAGTCAAAAATTGCCTTTGTGCAGTCAAAACCCTAAAAATGACCATTTTGCCCTTTTGGTGATCTGATCAAATTTCTTGTGGAATTGTGATCCAAACTTGATCAAATGGTCCATGTGAGTTCATGATGTTGATGTGGGTCAATTTTCATGAGGTTTGACTGTCAATTGGCCACAGTTGACTTTTTCCCTAATACAACTGATTTCTAGGTCAACTGTCCAATTGACTGGGCAAAACTTGGAATCAAGACTTGAAACTTGGTATGGATAAACTTGGGAGTCCAATAGGAAGCATGAAAGTCATCTTAGGCATTTTTGGTCAAAACATCTTTGTGCAAACACAAACCCTAATTTGGGTCAACAGTGCAAGGAGAAGTCTTGAGCAGATGAAACCCTAACTGGATCTTGAGCTCCAAGGGCTTTGTGATGAGAAATCATTGAGAAATGAGAGGGAAAATTTTGGGGTACAACAGTTGGGAATACCAAGGTAAATGCTACTCCATTTCTTCTTCGTCATTTTGAATCCCTTTGTGCAAGGGGACATCAACCATTTTTGATCGGAGGGCTGATAACCACATTAGCTCATGGGCTTAATTTGCAAATCCAACTGGAGACTCTTTATGCTTTACCGCCTCTTCTCATGGATTTAGATAACTACAAATACATGCGTCTGATTAGGAACCGAGATGATGGCAGGTACAATTTGATGGTGAGGAACAAAATTATTCAAAGTGTGATTATGCCAAACAGGCTGCTCACAAATGTGGCAAACATGGAAAAGTGGATTTATGATTTAAACGCCCTTGAACCCGACCAAGTTTCTCAGAGGAACCAAAATCCTCAACCTGTTGATGAGGTAGAAGAAGAAATGGATGCACAACACCAAACCGCACCTCAACAGGATATGCCAAGCACTTCTACTAGGCGCAGAAGAAGGCCTCGTAACCCGACTACTGAAGATCTTTATGAGGCAATGATGGACCAAACCCAAAGGATGACATACATGAATGCCCAACTTACCCGACAATCCCAACAGGTCACGGATATCCAAGCTCAGCAAACTGCAATGATGCAACTCATGCAACAGATGCAACAACAACAAATTGAACAAGGAGCTAGGCATGAGGCCCGTATGGATACTTTGACAACAGAAATGGGTGGTTTGAGTGTCCGCATGGACGATTTTCAAGAGAGCCTGCGCCATCTTGGATTTCCTGGTTTTGATGGACAGAGAAGAGGTCGTGGAAGAGCCAGAGGAAGAGGACCCGAATGAAGACATCTCCTCCATCCTTACCTCCTTCACCTTATTTCGAAACATTGAGGACAATGTTAGATTTAAGTGTGGGGGAGGAAACTCTATCATTTTATTTCGCTTTCTAGATTAGATTTAATTTTTCGCATCATTTTTCCTTTCTTGTACTTTCCCTTCAACAAAACAAATTCATGTACAATTGAATCCTTAATTGCTAAGTCCTTAAGTTCTTTTTCGTGCATTATTGGAATTCCCCAAAAATTTACAATTCTTGAGCCATAACGAATTTTTTTTACGATTATCATACAACGTGATGTTTCCAAACGGCTAGCTAAAACCAAATACTCAATTCAGCTTAGGCCACTTGAGGAAGTTTGACAAAATTGTTACGGTTCTGACATTTTAGAACTCCACCTTATGCGATGCCATTTTGGGTACTTATTATACCGCCAACTGTGAATTTTACTTTAAATTAGCCCCTAGTAGTTTATCTAGCAATCGGCACCGTCAAAATACAAACTACGCAAGGAACTGATGAATATAAGTGAATGATCCGAAAGAATTTAAGATAGAATAGCAATCTTTGTCGTGAAATTCCCAAAGTAAGTTAGGTGACCCTCACCTGGTCGTTTAGCCCAAAGGATGTAATTCTCGCAAGAAAAAAGAAAACTTATTGCAAATTGGTTCAGAAGTATCTGGTACTGAACTTAGTAGGGCGGACTACGGACCGATCCCCCGCAATTTACAATTAAGTTATAAAAAGGGGTTACCACTTATAAGTGCCAGAACCCCAAGAATCAACAGATCATAGTCGCTAACCGGTTACTTTTCTATGTGCGTGTGGAGACAAAGGGCTAAATGTGATTGCGCCTGAATGAACACGGGTGAAATCTAGTTTAAAGGGTTGATTGGTGCTATAACATCATGACTCGGAACGGTCTGTACAATTGGAGTACTCTAATGTCGTCACCGTACCTCTTTTGCGTCTAAATCTCTTGGCCTAATCAAAATTTACAAACTAGCTAGTTTGTGAACATTGTCTCGTGTGTTTAATTCGTCGTTTTTATAAACCGCCTTATCTTTTTGCTTAAGGACAAGCAACAGTTCAAGTGTAGGGGAGTTTGATAACACGAAAACATATCGCTCTTTAGGTCTAATTTACACGAGTTATTTGTACGTTTTTTATCGAATAATATGCATCACGAAGGTATTTTTATTTGTTTAAGGTAAACTATATTTTCCAAGGCATAAGATGGCAAATTAGCTAAAAGGAACAAAACAAGCTAGGAAATGGCAAAAAGGAAGAAGAAAAACAGAAGGGTGTTACGAGCGCAACGCCTAGTGTTGCGGACGCAACACCTAGCGAACGCCATTATGAACGTAACATAACGCGTTACGGACGTAACAAAATCCTATACTGTTACGAACGTAATGAGTGCCATTACAAACGTAACACTCTTAATACTCAGTCTACGCAGTAACACACGAAGCGGCCACACGAAGTCCACGCGAAGTTTTTGGCACCTCGTTCCACCAGCCAAGAATATAGGCACGTAAGAAATTAATGGAAGAAGACAGTTACAACAAAAGGCCTATATATATCTTGAAGAATTCACTTTGAAGGGGTCGGAGATTTTGCTACTGAACCATACTTTTTACTTTCTGCATTATTTTGTTTTATTTGCTTTTGAACCATTATAGCCACTGTAACATTCAGTTTCCAAAAGTAGTTTCCAAAGGTGTTAATTCTTCATCGAAGGATTAACACGGTTAGTTCTATATTTCAATTAATTGCAAGGCTACTGTACGAACTCAAGATTACCACAGCAACATAATTACAGGTTTTTTATGCAAATGGTTTTTATTATTCTTATGCTATGTTAATTATTTTTATGAATTGTATTTTACGTTGCATGGTTACTAAATACATTATGTCTGGCTAATTTCGTTTGTACCGGTATGTGACTCCTAAGCACCGAAGGAATTTGGTGATAACTTGGCTAAAAACTTTTATAAATAATTTCTGGTTTCCAATTCCCATATTTAATTTAACTACCCTTGTCACGAGAGTGAAAGGATATTTAACACGATTTTGCCACGAGAGTGGGAAATTAATTAAGGCAAGAACCTGCATGCGAGAGCTGGGGTTCGAATCAGATAGTGGTAACGAAACATTAATTTTTAAATACACGAGAGTGTTTTAACAAATTAATTAAACTCAAGTCATTTTCAAAAAGTGTTATTAAATTTAAAGTGCATCCACTAGGTTTAGTAGCATAACTTATTTCATGAACACGAGAGTGTATGTCTCAGGTTTTTAAACAATTCGTTTTTACCGAAATACTTTATATGCCAAGTGATTCACCAAGTTCCCGAAGTCTGACTATCACATACCGGTATAACTATTACTATTGTTTTTAATTAAAATCTTTTTCCCCTAAAACCAAACATTCATCGCTTAGTTAAACAATTGTAACATTAAATCGTATGCGATTGATCCTCAGTCTCTGTGGATTCGATAATCATTTAAAACTAGAACGACTAAACTATATACTTGCAGTTAGTAACCCAATAGACTCATAAAGTCCTGATCCATGACAGCTTTGTGTCATGGGAAGTTATATCAAAAAAGAATGAAGAAAGCATTTGATAAAAGGGTCAAACCTCGTGAATTCAGAGAAGGCGACCTCGTGCTCAGGAAGATCATGTCTTTTAACACTGATTCTAGGGGAAAATGGACTCCCAATTTTGAAGGCCCATATGTTGTCAAGAAAGCCTTCTCTGGTGTTGCATTAATTCTTGAAACTATGGATGGCGAGGAGTTCCCACGTCCTATGAATGCTGACGTAATCAAGAAATACTTCGCCTAAAGAAATAAAAGAACAGCTCGCTAAGTTGAAAACCTGAAAGGGCGGCTTAGGAAAAAAGGAGCGTCTCGGTAGGCTGAAAACTCAAAAGGGAGGTCTAGGCAAAAATTAGAGACATAAACAGAATAAATTTCCCGCTAAGTTGAAAACCCGCAAGGGCAGCTTAGGAAAAAGTTAGGGATTTTTCTTGGCAAGTAACTACGTCAGATAAAACTTGATCGTTGAAGCAACAATCTTCTCGGATCCTCACCATACTTCAACAAAAGCTGCTGCTCAGGATTTCAAAAGTTGTTAGGGGGAATAGTGGTCATTTTATCTCAATGTATCTTTTCCATTATATATTACCATTTCCCAAACTTTGTAATCATCCATGGAGTCTCGCCATTCACAGACTACCATTCTATTAATGAAATTTGAGCTTTTGCCCAATTCTTTGTGTTCTTATTTTTATTTAGCTTGCAAAGACTTCATTTATTACTGATAATAATTTTTAAAACAAAAAGATTAAAAAGCAAAATTGAATTTTCAAAAAAAGAGACATCTTTACAATTCAATTTACTTTGGGATTTGTGATGAAACAATGACAACAAAAATGGCGATCCCAGGAATGAACAAACTCCGATTGTTTTAAGAAGATTTGCTTCCTTCATAAAGGTTTTTCTCAGATCATCTTGTTAGTATGTGCGCAATCTTTGTGTTTCTCAGATGGTTAAAGACGATACCAGTGGGTGCAAGGTACAATATTAGGTTTGTGATCCCATTATCCCTGGCCAAGTCTTGATTCGCTTTTGATTTTGGGTTTGCATGGTCAGAAGCCTCCGTCCCAGATTCCCCAGCAAAGTTTTCCCTCATTTGATGAAAGGTTTTATTCCCTTTGTGTGCTAAGATATCGCTCTTTTTGCAGTATTGGCATTAGTGTTGACTTCTTAATTTCCCAGGAAGACTATACCAGGGCATCTTTTGTTGGAATAGGTTTGTATGATATGAAGACTCAATCCAATATTCTCCGGTGAAGGCCTCATTTATTTGATAGAAGTCCTTTCTCCCCAAAGAAGTTGGTGCAATAATTACTCTCGAAGAACGTATCTCCGGTTTCCCCAGTGAAGAACGTATCTTGGTTTCCCTTCAATGAGGTGGTTTTGACCTCCCCATTGAAGTCAACATGGAGTCCCCAGTAGATGTCTCGATTATGAAGCATTGTCTCCCTTAGTGAAGTCTGTATGTTTTCCTCCTACAAAGTGGGTCTGAATTCCCCAGTGAGGTTTGATTGTCTCGGCATCAATCTGCTTTATTTGAGGCTGGTCTTGCAATCTCCAGTAGGTATGTTGCTTTTGAGAAAACTGGTTTCTCCGATGAAACCGGAAGAAAGATGTTCTATCCCGGTATCTGTTTGATTTAGCTACATCCGGATTATGTTTCTCCTTAGTGAAGTTAGGACATGCAATAGGTTTGATTTTCGCAGTTTCCTTTACCTTTCTTGGATTGATCTTTCTGGTTGAAAGTTTAGCCCAATGTTGTTGGTACCTGAGGCAGTTTTGTTTGTTTGTGCTGATTATGTATCCTTTTACCAGCATATGCACGATATCATTCATACATTCATACATGCATCATGCATTGGTACAAATCATTTTTTATTGACATTGTGTTCTAACCTTCCTGCAGCGCTCCTTGCTTAGATGGATTTGGTTTTCCCTCTTGAGTTTATTTCTCAAAGGATGTATCTTCGTTGGCCGTCTTGCTCTAGTTTGTTTCCGAATTGGATTTGTGGTTGCATGATAATATTGTTTACTTTGGATTTCTGAGAACTTTGAGTTTTGGTTTGTGCATTTATTTTGCACGAGAAGACTTTATCTCCTCAGCAGGAATACCGTGGCATTTCCCCAGGAAGTCATATCTCTTTCCCTAGGAAGCCATATCTCTTTCTCCAGGAAGCCATATTTCTATCCCCAGAAAGTCATTCCTCTTTGCAATTCCCTTTGGCAATGAGTGGAAGTATCTTTATTTGAGATAAGCTTACATATTACCCTTTCCAGACAGAGTGCCTTGGTTAAAGAAGAAGTTGAGACCCGTCTAGGTGAAGCACCCGAATTTTGGGGAAAACTTGATATTCAAATCTACCTTCAGTGAACGTTGGTAGTACATCGGCAGTGAACGTTGGTGTCTCTTATCTTTTTTCTATCATCAATGAACGTTGATAGTTCATCGTCAGTGAATGGCGGTGGTATGATATTTTTCAAATCTACCTTCAGTGAATGTTGGTAGTACATCGGCAGTGAACGTCGGTGTTTCGTATCTTTTTGCTATCATCAGTGAACGTTGATAGTTCATCGTCAGTGAATGACGGTGGTATGATATTTTCAAATCTACCTTCAGTGAACATTGGTAGTACATCGACAGTGAACATCGGTGTTTCTTATCTTTTAGCTATCATCAATGAACGTTGATAGTTCATCGTCAGTGAATGGTGGTGGTATGATATTTTCAAATCTACCTTAAGTGAACGTTGGTAGTACATCGGTAGTGAACGTCGGTGTTTGTTATCTTTTTGCTATCATCAGTGAACGTTGATAGTTCATTGTCAGTGAACGGCGGTGGTATGATATATTTCAATTCTACCTTCAGTGAATGTTAGTAGTACATCGGCAGTGAACGTCGGTGTTTCTTATCTTTTTTCTATCATCAGTGAACGTTGATAGTTCATCGACATTGAACGGCGGTGGTATGATATATTTCAAATCTACCTTCAGTGCATGTTGGTAGTACATCGGCAGTGAACGTCGGTGTTTCTTATCTTTTTGCTATCATCAGTGAACGTTGATAGTTCATCGTCAGTGAACGGAGGTGATATGATATTTTGTCTCTACCTTCAACTATTGAGTTGGTAGTTTATCGTCACCTGTGAGCTGGTATCTTATTACTTTTCTACCTCCATCCATTGAATTGGTAGTTCACAGTTATTCGTTGATGCTTGTTATCCTCCTCTCTGATTCATTCTTTTGGTCCACTAGTGATTTATTTTCCTGGTGAGGTTGCTCCTTTGTTTCTTCATTTTTGTGGCATCCCCAGTGATACTTTGCGTCTCTTTTGTTCTGTTCATATGCATTCATAATCATAAGCATTGCATGGCATCTTAGAGACAAAAATAGGGCTTGTTTTATATTTAAGCATCTTCAATCGCGTCGACACAAAGATTTTTAACCTTCGTATCTCCGGATAGAAGACACTTAAATAAGGGCAGCTGTTGTACCCCAATTTTTGCCCCTAAGATTCCCCTATCATATCATGTCAACTTGATCATAACAAGATCACATTAGGTTTGGTTCTTCCTCTTTTTTCTATCTCCTATCTTTAAATTTGCTCTTGAGGAATCTCCAAGCACCTTGGTTGTGTATTTTGTATATGTGTTGATTGATTGACTTCTAACCAAAATACAAAAAAAATATATTTGTCTTTGTGTTTGTCAAATTGTGTTTTGTAGGTACCAAGTCGAAGCATCCAACAAATAAGGTTTTGCAAAGTTGATGGATTATGTATTGTGTCGAAAGGAGGCTTACATTGATCCATGAAGGCTTGTGTCGAACTCATGAAAATTGGTTGATTCTGTATTATGGAGAAAGACAGCATGCATCGATCCATAAAGGTATGTATCGACTCATCCTGTTGAGCATAACTAGCATGTGTCGACACATGCATGTTATGTATCGACTCATCCTGTTTGAATAAGTTGCATGTGTCGACACATGCATGTATGTATCCACTCATGCAGTTTTTTCAATTCTGTAATGTGTTGAAGAAGCAGTATGTATCGACATATAGAGACATGTATCGACACATGCTGTGTTATACTGCTAGGATGTATCGACACATACCACCCATGTATCGACTCATGCAGTTTGTTTGGTTCTGTAATATGTTGAAGAAGCAGTATGTATCGACACATAGAGGCATGTATCGACACATGCTGTGTTATACAGCTAGGATGTATCGACGCATACCACATATGTATCGACTCATAACAGCAAATTGCACGTGTTTTTTTGAAAAAAAGCCAACAATTTCAAACTGTTATCTTTTTGGCTCCAATTTTTCTGCATAATTTGAAATTATATCACTAATTCAAATTTTGGCTCCAAGAATCAATTACCAAATTACCACTAATCCCAATCCTAAAACTCTATAAATAGAGACCTCATTTCATTCAAATCATAAGCTTTTTATAGCCAAACTCATCTTGCTAAAAAATCTCTCAATTCTCTCCATCTACCAAATTCACTCAAAGCTCCATTTTCAAAAAGTTAGTAAGCTTTGCATTGAAGCTTACTAATCTTTGAGCTAAACCTT
Organism: Vicia faba; assembly: GCA_948472305.1. Lineage (NCBI taxonomy): Eukaryota > Viridiplantae > Streptophyta > Magnoliopsida > Fabales > Fabaceae > Vicia > Vicia faba. Next base: position 102,422,075 of record OX451738.1, read on the forward strand.
CATCCAAACACTTTTTCTCCATCAATTATCTACATCCAAGCTTTGGTAATTGATTCTTGTGGTTGAATTGAAGCAAATTCTGGAAGTTGTTTGATAATTCTCTAATTCTACCTTTGGTAAGTTGGATCATCATCTTTCATAATGTGATCTCTTGTGGTTTTCTGGTTTTGATTCATTGAGAACTATTTTATAATTCCATTAGTGCTATTTTCTCATAATTGGATGGAATTTTCATGCTCATTTGGATCCATGATCATAAGGTGTTTGATGAAAAGTTGGAACACAAATTTTATCTTTGAAATGCTGTTTTTCTACTGATTTTAATAGGTTGCAATCAATTGTTGTAACATTGTAATTGATTGTCACAGAAAATTGATTTGATAAAAATCTGCACTGATGCAATAGGTTGCTGTCTAAGCACAATTGATTGTAACAGTGCCAAAAATACTTTTTCTGCCTTATTTTGGGGCTGTTTTGACTCAAATATTTTTCTGCTCATTCTCTTTGATGGATAATTTGGATTACAATTTTAAATGTCCAATTTGTCATTAAACTCAATGGACTTTGTAATGTAGATGAAGTTGGATAAATTTTCATCAATTCAAATCTAACTAAGAGTGAATTATTTAATTCATTTTTGGTGCTTGGATTAATGATATGTTTAGTGCTTTAATCCATCTAGAGGAGTGGTTGAATTTAAAGATGAAAGAATTTTGAAATGATGATCCAAATTAGCTTATCATTCCCCTCCCTCTTCATCTTATCCCCTTCTTTTTTTTAATTGTGCTACATGTTAAGGGATGGTGATCTCTATATCATTTATCCAAACATGAAGTACATAGATTTCTATTGACCGACCTCAAAATAGGTGCGACTTCTACATAAGTCCACTTACGATTGCTTAACATAGCACTAAATTTTGTCCCGATTCGAATAAATGATCATTCGTGGCCCAAACTTATGATTGCAAGCTCAAGTATGTTAATTTGATCTCTTTGATCCAATAACCTTGAGATTCATTGTGTGGAGGCTTTGGTTCTACCAATCCTCTAATGGATCTACAACACCTTTGGTCAATGCGGATCACTTAAACATTGTTGATCATTAAATGTTACTTTTGAGAATTCCAAAATGGATGATATACTTGACAAAAAGCAAATGCAACTTGTTGTGTGGAGGCTTTGGTTCTACCAATCCTCTAATGAGTTCCAAATGCAAGTTTCAAGATGGTCATCCAACTAACCACTAATCTCTAACAATTGACTTTACTTTATGCTTTTATTTTTTATGCTTTATGTACCATTTAATTTGAGCATTTACATGTCATGCCATTTTTATTTTTGCTCACTTGAGCATTTAATTTTATGTCATTTTTATTTTGCTCATTTGAGCTTTTCTTTTCCTTTTAAAGACACCTAATAATCAACATGAACCATAAAAATCTTTAATGATACTTGGACTATTTGGTTACTAACCTTGGCATTATGGAGCAATGGACTTCTTGGACTTAGGATTAGAGACCTTGGCCTATCTTGGAGACTTTGTGCCTTTATTTGATATTTTGTCTGGAGTTCTTGAGGTTTACCTCAAGACATTGGGTTGTTTGTTTATTTTGTGTGTAGGTTATTGTGATTACATACTTTGTTTGTAATATGGAATTCGCCCGTATACAGCCGTTACTCTGCCCAATATTTGTGAAGACTTAATACACTTGAAGTTTGATTCTCTCAAGAGGTCTAGTATCTTGCTTGCTTGGTTTCAATCTAAAGAATGGGAATTCTATATTGCCTCCTAATGTCAAGTATTGGCTTCTTGTTGGTTAGATGGTTCTTATCCCTAGCTTTTACCTTATGCTTTAGAATAGCCTCTTCTTCTCCTCCTATTTTCATTAATTTTAAAAAATCTTCTCCCTCCTTTTAAAAATTCTTCTTGTTTTGAAACTTGAACCATTTTTATAATAAACTTGGATTCATGTCCATGCATTTTCAAAACATTTTCATAAATAACTTTCAATCAATTTAATAATACCTTGACATTTTTGTGAGAAGACTAAAAGTCAAATCAATCTCATTTCAAACCATTTTGCCACTTTGGCTTTTTATTTTAAAACTTTTCTTAAATGATTAGACTCTTGTCAATCCTTGTAGTGATGCAAACAACTATACTTCTACAATATGTAGTGAAGAGAGATATTTTCCACTTGGGTGTTGAGTGAGGCATTGTTGATTTTAAAATCCAAGCCATATCCTCCACTTTGAGATGACGCAAATTCTCCTTTCTCATGATTGTGGGTAGTAAGTATGTTTTCCACACGGACAATGACGATGATATCTTATCTTATAAAATTAACCAACACACTTGTGTTTCAAATTTTTAAAAGAGGAACTACGTGTACCCTGATCCCCTATTGCACGAAAGGTGGTATGTAGGCACTAAAGGTTCGCAACCGCGGCTGGTGCAAAAATCATAAAAAAATATTTCTTTTCTCACCTCCACCATCTATTTTTATAACACATTTTTTATAGCCAAAATATACAGATTTTTCAAAGAAGTTCCTGTGGAGTACCGTAGATGTTTAGGGTGCTAATACCTTCTCTTTGCATAACCAACCCCCTTACCTTGAATCTTTCCCCCTTTTTTTGGGTTATTCCCTCTTTTCCCATTCCTTTGGAAACAATAAAGCGCGGTGGCAATTTTTATTTTGATTTGTATAAAGTCTAGTCAATCCAATGGCTTAGTCTTGAACATTTCTATCGCTACAGAAAAATGGCGACTCTGCTGGGGAAAGATTGACCTCTTGCTGGTCCATCCCTAAGTGGGTTGAGCCTATCTTTGTTTATATCTGTATATGTGCTATTGTTGTTTATGTGTTATATTTTGTATATCACAGCAGATTAATTCTCAACTCAAAATAATAATATTTATGATTGAAATCACATACTAACAATCATATCATAAATCATTAGGCACCAAAGACCAACCATCACATAATCTCAATACAACATAAATATCTAGAGAGTATAACAATATCTCCCAAATAAACATGAATAAAATAAAAATAACATGAATAAAATAAAAATAACATGAATTCAAATGTTCTCCGTGTTACACGGACCAGAGCACGACTCTGTACATAGTAAAAACGAATAAATACCCACTAGTTCCTCCAACTACTCCTTGCTAGAAGCACCACCGTTATATCTGAGCGATGTCATATAAAACATTATTCCAACAGAAGGGTGAGAATTCATATCATTATGGAAATATATAACAATAAGTAATGTAAATCGTACATATATCAATTGAATTCATCACACTTCACATAATCATGTATTCAACATACTTCAATATAATTCACATGATTACATATACAACATTGCTCAACGGTTCAAGATTCAAAGATAAGTAATCACAATTATCACATATGTAACATTCACATTAATATCACATAATGCACACCAATTAAACATTTCACATCGATACATGTGACTCTAATGCAACTTAATACAATATGTATGTGGTATCAAACATGAACAACTAGGTTCACCTCATTCTAGATCTCCACCATAGGACCAGAACCACCAATTATGAACGATATCGTTCACACCACTCCAGATCCCCACCATAGGACCATAGTCACCATACGAACATCAGCCTCCCCTGAATGCATGTGTAAATATCAACATATATATGCAAATTAAGACCATCTACATATCTTAATCACAAGCATATAACACATAATTCATCATATATGAATTATCTTCATCTTTTGCACAAACATACACACATCATGTCATCATTCACATATAAATCACATTCATAACATTCATCAATTCAACACATCACATTAACACATAGCAACAATACCAAATCATGTTATTCACATTCATCATTAATTCTCAACAATTACATACACCAAAATTAAGTATCATATTTCTCATCAAAAGTCATCCAAACCAATCTAAAACACATCGAATAAATTATTAAAATTCATATAAATAAATGATAAATCATAAGCATACAGGAACCCCTTCAATTACACAAAATATGAAACATTTGATCCCAGACCGTTTTAAGCGCGACCCACGGTGCTAAGTGCCCTCTACAGAACACAAAAAAATTATGCGAAGACAGCTTCTGCCTCCTACGAATTTTACCATTAAAACCCACATATTCAGCCATGTTTCATGAATTAAATACATATTAACATATATCTAACATGTACCAAAGGCAAGTAACTATCCCAAGCACCTCCTTGTTCCAACACACAAGCTCTCAAAAGATCCTCAAGTGACTGAATCATCCTCCCAGTCTGACCACTTGTCTGCGGATGATAAGCAGAACTCAAATGTAACTTCGTACCCAAAGCATTCTTCAAACCTTCCCAAAATCTCGAAGTAAATCTCGTATTCCTATCTAACACAATGCTAGACGGAATAACATGCTAACTGATAATTATCTCAATGTATACATATGCAAGCTTCTCCATTGGATAATCCATTCTCATCAGAATAAAGTGAGCATATTTCGTCAACCTGTCCACAATAACCCAAGTAGCTTCACAATTACTCAGCGTTCTAGGTAAACCAGAAACAAAATCCATAGAAATACTATCCCATTTCCATTCAGGAATAGATAATGGTTGTAACAAACCAGACAACTTCTGACGTTAAATCTTTGAATTTTGACAAATCAAACAAGAATACACAAATTCTACAATCTCTTTCTTCATACATGGCCACCAAAATAATTTCCTCAAATCTTGATACATCTTAGTAGCTCCAGGATGAATACTCAATCCACTATGATACTCTTCCTCAAGAATAATTTTCCTTAAATCGGCTATATCTGGAAGACAAACTCTATCACGACATCTCATGATACCTTTCTCATCAATCTGGAAATCTCCACCTCGACCTTGATCTAAAGACAAAGTTTCTATTGAAGTCCAGATGTTGAAGACTTGTATTTCTAATAACAAGGTTCTTAAAAGGATTCTTAAAGAACCAAGTGCTAAAGATTCTAAAGACGCATTTATTAAGACTCTGAAGACTTGAAGCTATTCTGATCTAAGGTTCTCTACAACAGGTTCTTACGACCAAGTGCTGAAGACTCTGAAGACGCAATTCTGAAGACTCTGAAGACTTGAAGTTCTGAAGACCTTATGTTATGTTCCCGCTTATAAACTTCAAGGAGAAATCACCTTGGCAGGGTGGACGGGACTAGCTTAGGGGTTTCTCAAGTGAACCAGGATATATCACGTGTTCTTTACTATTTCTTGTGCCTAATAGTTTATGTTTTCATAACTTAATTAGAAGCATTTCTTAGAATCAATATTCAGAAGCGCTGTTTATTAAACAATGCTTAGAAGCGAAAGTTTGTCAAGAAAGGAAAACCCAATTCAAACCCCTATTTCTTGTGTTTTCTTCACACCTTCAATTGGTATCAGAGCCCGATTCTATTATTGATGGATATCAAACACCTAACAGTGCCAGATAAAGATCCAAATGCTTTATGAAGAAATACTTTGGGTGATAGTTACTCTATCCTCAATTACAGTCTCATGTCAGAAGATGATGGTTAAGTACTGAATCCTAACCAAACGGATTACCTTGAGCAAGTCTCTGATTCTTCTAAATACAGAAAATGTCAACAAAAAATCTTTTCTCTTGAAGATAACCTGTTCAGAACTAAAGAAGAAGATACCAGAAGTTGTAGCATCAGAAGCTCCAAATTCAGATGCAATTATTATTCTTTCTGATCCGACAGGACGATAAGCAAAATCACAATATCTCCTTCTGAAGAACTGATTCTGGGAAATAAAGAAGCTTTTATCAGAATAAGATAAGATTCCAAACCCTCTGAAGAAGTGCTTATGGGTGTTAGTGTTCTTGATTGAGCTAACCTCTTCTGTTGATGAACAATATATTTGCTCAAAAATAAAATAATCAGAAAACAAGAAATTTTGCTTGTTGAAGATTAATTCTTTGTGAGTTTGATATGTTTTCAAGAAACGGATTAGTCCACCCTTGACTTTCTCATAAAAATCTCATTAGAAATTTCTTCAAGTAAAGAAGAAAGATTGTTGTCTTCTGATTTTGGTACATAGGAAAGAAAGCTTATTGATTCATCAGGAATCATAGGAATTCTTTATATATGAATTCTTGAATGGAAAATGTGTTAAAAGATGCAAAGGCAAAAGTTATTCACTCTGAAGCTAATATACCTACAAGCCTTGATAGACTAACTCTGAGCAAGTTAGCTCAGCATTGGAAGAACAAGATTTTAAGTCAAAATCGTCAAAGTTTGATGATATTAGAATATATTTTGCAATTTGTTCAAGGAATCAAAAATTCAGAAGACACTAGGAAATGAAAGTTAACTTTCTCTCAAGCACATAGCTTCTCAGAAGTTCATAAAATGTTGACCTTCTAGAAGTTGAGCTTCTTCTCAAAGGAAGTTTGATGAACAAATATATGTTTTGACAATAAAAGATCAGAATATATGGACTCTGAGGATTACTATCAAGAAATCAGACGAGTGATTCTAAACAAAAGAATTAAGAGATTATCTGAAGAGAAGACTGATCCTAGCTCTTAGATTAGAGATTAGAGTTCAGAAGAAGGTTATTCTTCTCAAATCATAAAACTACGAATACTCAAATATATAAGAGGAATCAATATGAAGATAATTCAGAACCTCTGAAAGACATCTCTGAAGAAAGCATAAGAAGAAAGAAGTTAATCAGAAGCTGTATCTAAGAGAAAGCTAAAGTTAAAGACAAATGGAAGATCTTCAAGGACATGACAAGCCCGATCAGAAGATCTATTTGGGACAAGCTAAAGTAAAAATAAAAAAATGTAGAGCACTCAGATAAAATAATCACGATGAAGTGTTTATAATATCAAAGATCTAATTCTAGGAAACAAGATGCTCCAGTCAGAACAAGATCAACGTTCCAACCTTCTGAAGAATACTAGACTCTGAGTTTAACAAAGGTATTATATTTCTTTCAGAACCTCAATAATCTGAAGATGTTTCAGTCAGAAATGTCTCGAATAGATGGAAACCTTTTTGGTTTTCCAGACTCTGAGGATATCAAACATGTCAGTAGTGAGATGTATTGATTAATGCGTCTAACCCTTGGTTATGCTTAATCATCACACATTACCTAATCTAGATCATGAACAATGTGCAATTTCTTGAATTGATTTGTCATGATTACTTTTATTAATTACCCCCATTATTTCTTTTATTCTTTTCAACACACAATCTCACGTCACTTTCCACACTAGTTAGAAACCCTAAAAACCCCTTTTCTCTCAACTCTTCTTCATCTCTCTCGGAGTTCTCCATCTTCTTCAAAACACCGTCTTTATCATTTCCATCCGCTTTCAACAATGATGACTCTTGATTAAGAAGAAGTTGTTAATTTTACTGGTGAATTGGAACAAGCCATGAATCTATCTAACACAACATCGTCAACTATTGCTTTTCGTCTTCAACAATGGTCCGTCATCCTCAACTGTTCCGCCTACAACTGCAATCGCTTCAGCCTCATTTTCCAATCCAGTGATTGACACAAACCATATCACTTAGAAATCGTTTCAAGTTCACTGCATCGTTCCTCCATCGGAGTTAGTAGTTCTTCGTGAATACATGGTCAATTTTGATAATCTTGCTAAAAATGGGTGTGACATTAGAGAGGAGTTAAAAGATCAAGGGTGGGAAAACTAATTTCAAAGTATACATGGTCCCATCTATGGAGCCTTAATAAAGGACTTTTGGAAGAATGCTGACTGTGATGATCTTCACATTGTCTCAGATGTGATTGGTCAAAGAATAATCATCACAGAAAAGTCCATTGCGGATCTTCTAGGTCTAGAATTTTTGAAAGGGAAATGTGCTTTTGGAATGGATTTTAGGTCTAATGCTTAAAAGAACTCTCTTTGTCAATTATTGTTTAAGAATTACACCGATGAGAAGAAAGAATACAAGAGTGAAGACCTGTATGACAATTTGAGAATTTGGCACAAGATCATTTTGGGTTGCATAAATCCTAGACCTCCAACAAGTTCTTTGGATTATTTCAACATCAGCCAGTAGTTCATGCTGTACTATGTGCTTACTAAAAAGAAGATGAATCTTCCCTTTGTTTTGCTTAGTCATTTGAAGGAGGCTATCAGAAAATCAAGAACCACTGCAAATCAAGAGAAAAAGGTCTCTTCTAATATTCCATGTGGACGTCTTCTGACAGACATATTCGTAGAAAGTGGCTTGGTAAACTTTCTGACAAAAGAGGCCAAGTTCACTGAATACTTGATTCCTAGTGTTGGATAACCATTTAATGGACATACCTTGAGAAACATGAAGATAATCCCAAAACTGAAAAAGAAACACTTGGGTGAGCCAACTGAAGTCACCAAGAATAGAAGAATCTTGTTGACAATTTTCCTTTATTTTCCAAGACTGGTAACTTAACTGACGTGGCTACATATGTTGTAAGAATGGCTAGAGCAGGACATGATATGTCTAATTTTGACATCACCAAATTTTATGTTGATGAAGTTGATTGTTTTAAAGGAAAAAAAGAAAGAAAGATCAGATGGTTCTAATCCTGAAAGAAAGAAGAAGAAAAAGTCTAAATTTCTTAAAGATGCCATTCTGGGAGCTGAAACTTCTGTAACATCTAGTAAGTTTGATACTTCTGTACCAGTTTCATTGTCTGTTTCTAATATTATTGATGCAATCTCATCCCATATAACTGCCATCACACAAACGCTTGGTCCAAATCATATTCCATCTCTCAATACCATCATTCCATCAGAATCAATCCGCACTTCTACATCCTCTTTAATCTCATCTCAATCACTTCCACAAACTTCTCATTTTTCAACCTTTGATACCAATCTTAACTTTTCCTTCTTTAACAAAGAGATCACTCTCCATGACTCACCCATCATTCATCTTGATCTGATTTCTCCCTCTGTTCTCAAAATGTATAAAAGGATAATATCTGATAATCAGGGAGCTATTGAAATTTCCTCAACTGAACCTTTCACTTGTTCTAAACTTTTCAATATGACTGAACAACCTTTACCACAAAATCCTCATGAACAAACTTCTGAACCAAACCATTCTGAATCCAACCTAGCCTTGGTTGTTTATGAAAAATCTTCTCCTAAAACCTTGGATGAATGCATTAACATTTTTAGAACTAAGGCTATGAAAAAAGTTTCGAAATTAAGGGCAGAGGCAAGTACAAGTACCGAGTCTCAGGGCATGGATGGTTCTTGGAAGAAGTTTTAGAAATGGATGTATTCTAAAGTTGAAATAATGGATTCTTTTGCTGAAGCATCCATAGTTTGGGATGTTCAGATGGTAACTGAAAGAAAAGAAACAAGAGAAAAAATCATACTTTTTGAACTACTTGATGCAAAACAAAGAGAAGTAGAAGCTAAAGCGCTAAAAGAAGAAGAGAAATTCAGGCTTAAGGATTAAGAGGCAGAAGAAGCCAGAAAAGATGAAGAAGCCAGATTGATAGAAGAAGCTACTAAGGATAAAGAAGATGCCATGGTTGCTTCATCTTCTGATCGTGCCATTGTGCGTCTGGAAAACACAACTGGTGAGATTAGAGGAGAACAATATATGTTCAGAGAAAGCATTATTGAGCAAAATGCTGTCAATGAAAAGGTTCAGAACATGCTACAATTGATTCTGCAAAATATTTTTGCTCCTGCTCCTGAACCATAGGCTCTAGGATTTTCTCTTTCCTTTTGCTTATAAACTATAAAAATATGCTTGTGTTCTTCTAATTATATGACTATTTTAAAACTTATTTCTGCTGGCTTTTTATGTTTTCACGAATAGTTATCTTTTTGATGATGTCAAAAATGGGGAGAAGTATAATAATTTTGATGAATCATAAAAGAAATTACATAAAATATGAATTTACTACTAACGCTTGTTTGATTGTTAATGATTAACCGAGGAACTCTGAACAAGTTCACTAGGCATTCTAAGACAGGTCTAAATGAAAGAAATCTGTTAAATGTCTTAAAGACTGATTGTTCATATAATTAAAGATGTATACTCTGTATACATATATTCAAATATCAGATAGACCCAATACTGTTCAAAATTTGAGAACCTTTTTAAAGTTAAAGTCATCTTGATCTTTGTATCCCAGAAGATGTAAACTATCTAAGAAAATGAAATTCAGAACATAAGAATAAAAAACAGAAGCAGATGCCACCCAGAAGAACTGAGCAAATCAGAAGTTGAAGACTGTCTGAAATATCAATATCTCAATTATTGGCATCTAGAGTCAAGACTTTAAAGATCTAAATAGCTGATCTATGGGAACCAGGGGAAGTTCTACTCAAATGGTCCAGAGTTAGGATATTCGATCTTCATCAAGTCATTGACTCAGGGTAAATATTATAAAAAGGATAAGTATTCTTTACCTTTCTATTTTCACCTTTTTTGATTATAAGAACAAAATTGTGTCATTAAAATACATAGTTTTGTCATCATCAAAAAGGGGGAGATTGTAAAAAACAAGATTTGGTTCTGCAATATTATCTCTGTGTTTTGATGATAACAAATGAGTATGTTTGTATAAACAATTTTGAGACTCTAATGTTTGTTATTATAGAGTACTTAACAAATAGGTTATGCTTCTGATGATTGGCGTTACTAAGACATTAGAAGATAATTAGTTCTATTTCTATGCTACACAATTTCTGTTGAACACTAGCAAAACATTCAGAAGGCTCTGAAGTGTTATCTCTGATATGAAGACACATATTCTCAAGAAATCAGTTAGAAGATCTGAAGACTCAAAGCTCAACTTAAAGTCCAGATGCTAAAAACTCAAGTTTCTAAAGACAGTGTGTTCCAAAGAAACAAAGTTATAAGATATGAAGACAAAGTTTCTACTGAACTCCAGATGCTAAAAACTTAGTTTCTAAAAAGACAACATGTTTCAAGAAGACAAAGTTAAAATATCTGAAGACAAAGTTTCTAATGAAGTCCAGATGCTAAAAACTCGTGTTTCTAATAACAAGGTTATTAAAAGTATTCTTAAAGAAACAAGTGCTAAAGATTTTAAAGACTCAGTTCTTAAGACTCTGAAGACTTGAAGCTCTTCTGAACCAAGGTTCTCTACAACAGGTTCTCACGACTAAATGTTGAAGACTCTGAAGACACAGTTCTAAAGACTCTTAAGACTTGAAGTTCTAAAGACATTATGTTATGTTCCCGCTTCTAAACTCATGCTCGTAGAAGCCTCTGAAGTGCAGAAGGAAATAATATAACATTAACATGGTACAATAGTAAACAGTATGAAAAAGCCTTATTCCACTACCTCTCTACTAGCTTGAATTGTGGAAGAGAAAAGGACGTAGCAGTACTATTTGTAACGACTCTTTTTCAAATAGCCAACGAATCTATTTTTCTTGGATATATAAGAAAATAATCCTATGTTTAAAATGTTGTTGGTGTTCAATGTTAAAATGAAAGCTGTAATTATTAGAACACAACCAAAAAGATATCAACCACTATAACAATAACAAGAACAACTATTATCAAAATGATTCTTCAATCATGTTGATAATGATTATAATGAAATCATTGGTTCACAATGTGCTTAATTTCATATGTTGTACAAAGCTTGATAAGCCGGAGAAGATAATGAAGATGATCATGAAAGCTCCAGTTACAAATCCACAACACAAATAATGTGCTCTAAAGTGATCATAAAAGAAAATAGAACAAGGGCCACTATCCAGAATGTTCTAAGGTGAATCAAGATGAAGAAGTTATTCTCTTTACTACATCAAGATCAACAAAGCTTCCAGAAGCTTATGAAGAAGAAGACTTCAGTAATTTAAGTGCTTTGGGCTGTTCTCCAAGAAGAAGCTACTTGAAGAAAATAAGACCACACATCAAGATACAATACAATGTAATATTTTTAGTGTGTATTAGATTCTTCTGATATATGCTTAAATTCTATTTACATCCATCTTGTGTAAAAGCATTTTATTGTAAACAAATGTAAATCAAACAACTATTTAATGATATCTTGAGAGGCTGAGTGAACGTCCGTGCTCAAGAAGATACTGAATGAAGGTCATTATGAAATCCAGGTAGTGGATTTTATTGGCTCAATGGTAGTCATATCTCAAAGGAGACTAAGTGAAGGTCAACCTTGTGAGATCACTGATGGATATCATTGGAAGGAAATCCTGGTAGGAGATTCAGAGGGATCAGATTCTATTGGGTCAATAAATGTTATATCCAATTTGGATCCCTGAACACACCATTGGATATTGGTCACCCGTGGTTTCCCGTGCGATTGTAATCAAATTGGTTATAGTGGATTAATCCTTGAGTTCAAGGCGAAATCACTTTGGTAGGATGGACTGGACTAGCTTCGGAGTTTCTCAAGTGAACCAGGATATAAATATGTTCTTTACTTTTTCTTATGCCAAATAGTTTATGTTTTCATAACTTAATTAGAAGCATTGCTTAGAAGCAATATCCAGAAGCGTTGTTTAACAAACAATGCTTAGAAGCGAAAGTTTGTCAAGAAATAAAAGCCAATTCAAACCCTTCTTTCTTGTGTTTTCTTCACACCTTTAGAGAGGATAATAAGTTCAAATCATTCCCTTTTCATACAAATTAATTATGAAATTTGTGAGGTGAATCAAGTCATAAGTCTTTAATTGAAGACAAGTATTCGAAAAATAAGTTTAGTACGATAGCATTCAAATACTCGACGAAAAGAGAGGATAATACGTCCAAAATATTCCTTTTTCATCAAATAAAGACCAAACTAAATTCGATTAATTAACGTGTTTTGAATGGAAGACAAGTATTCATACGATAAGAAAAGTACGACTATCGTTAGAATACTCGAGTAAAAGAGAGGATAATACGTCCAATCCATTTTTTTCAACCGATTTATGAAAAGATTTTTAATTTTTTTTGTATTACGCGGGTAAAGAACCTGATTTTTATCAAGTGTTTGATTCACACTTGTATGGAAAATTATAAAAGATTAAATTTGATGGTGAAGGGGTTTTTTGTTGAAAATGCACTTGATGTTGATCAAGTGTTTGATTGATTTTATTTTAGAAAGGGTTGATTGTAATGGTCATTTTTTTGTTATTAACAATTATATATTACGCATCAACTAAAAGAAAAAAACTAAAAAATAAAGAAAACACAAAATAAAAGAAATAATAAAAGGGAGGAAATACACTATCAATATAAGTGGTGAAAGAATAAAAAAACTAAATGAGTTTAAGGGATGAATTTGGATTGGATATTTTTAAGGAAGTTTTAGTGGATTATAAATGGACTAATGGATTATTTTGATCCATCAATTGACAATCCATATGCATCCAATCCATCCATTTCGCCACCCCTAATATTTAGTCCATGCTGTCTCCCAAGATGGGTTAAAAGTGTAATTCTTAAAATCCACATGTTCGTATCATACAACAATACTTCCCAACCAAATAAATTCCCTTCAAGATTCTATACAGCACTTCCATGTTTTCGGTTAAAGTTGATATGTCCATATGGCAATGGGAGCATTTTACTATGAAAGAAAATGAAACATTTCTCAAGTGCGATGCATATCTACTCGACGAAGCCCTTACAAAATACACGATAGACTGACACATGGTAACTACAAATTGGAACAATTGGACGGTAACCCCGTCACTAAGTCTTGGAACTTATTTAATCCAAGGTATTACTATAAATAGACTTTATTTTTTTCAAGCGCTTAATGCAACGAATCAGACTACCATAATTTTAATCGTGAGTTGACATAACAATAAAAAAAAGGTAATAACCTTTTCCCCTGCAAGAGAATAGATTATTAATGAAGTATCCTATTTACTAAGATTACACTTTGGCAAGTAGATGAAAATATCATTTCATCCTCTACCACGGCGTGAAAAATACTCGAGCTTATCGAATGCTCGAAATACAACAGAGTCACCATCGAAGTTTATTTATTCCAAAAGAAAAGGGAAAATATCGATAAAACCATAAAAGAACAAAAATATGGTCGTCGCAAAAAAATTCACTTTCAAGATTTGGTTATGCAACGAGAAAGTATTAGCACCCCTTACATTTGTTATACACAACAGGAACTGTTTAGTTAGTTTCACGAAAGAGTGTTAGCGTAATATTTGTGATTTCTTCTAATTATTATTCGTTATTTACAAAAGAAAGAAATGAAATATTTTTTAGGTTTTTTTAATAGGGGGCCTGGCGAGACGTTGAATATCACTACTATGTATTCCCAGTTGCTATGGGAAAAGGCTTCATAATTTTGAGTAGAAAATGTTTGTGTGTTGGTCGATTTTAGCATTAGATGCTCATATTGCATTCGAGCATAAAACATTTCTCGCTACCCAATCATAGGAGTAAAGATTATTGTGTGTCTATTGCATTAGAATGGATAAAGCATAATCCAAACTTTCACGAATAATCTTGTAATCACATTAGAGTGGACAACGTGGCTTGCTACTCGATCATAGGAGGAATGAAGCGTTAATTCAAGTTTCACGTTGAAATTTATAAATCATCATTCGTTTATGAAATGGTTTCTAGTCGCACTAGGACAAAAAGTAGTTTGATTAATTGGACGGTTTGTAGTTGGATTACGAGTATTCGAACGACAAGCTAAGTGCGACTAGCATTCAAATACTCGGGGAGAAGAGAGGATAGTAAGTTCAAATCATTCCTTTTTCATACAAATTGATATTGAAATTTGTAAGGTGAATCAAGTCATAAGTCTTTAATAGAAGACAAGTATTCGAAAAACAAGTTAAATACGGTAGCATTCAAATACTCGAGGAAAAGAGAGGATAATACGTCCAAAATATTCCTTTTTCATCAAATAAAGACCAAACTAAATTCGATTAATTAACGTGTTTTAAACGGAAGACAAGTATTCAGACGGTAAGAAAAGTACGACAATCGTTCGAATACTCGAGGAAAAGAGAGAATAATATGTCCAATCCATATTTTTCAAACGATTTATGAAAAGATTTTGAAATTGTTTTTGTATTACGCGGGTAAAGCACCTACTATTGATCAATTGTTTGATTCACACTTGTATGGAAAATGATAAAAGAATAAATTCGACTGTTAATGGGTTTTGTTGAAAATGCATTTGATGTTGATCAAGTGTTTGATTGATTTTATTTTAGAAAAGGTTGATTTTAATGGTCATTTTTTTGTTATTAAAAATTATATATTAAGCATCAACTAAATTGAAAAAACTAAAAAATAAAGAAAACAAAAAATAAAAGAAATAATAAAAGGGAGGAAAAAAACTATCAATACAAGTGGTGAAAGAATAAAAAAAACTAAATGAGCTTAAAGGATGGATTTGGATTGGATATTTTAAAGGAAATTTTAGTGGATTGTTAATGGACTAATGGATTATCTTGTTCCATCCATTAACAATCCATATGCATCCAATCCATCCATTTCTCCACCCCTAATATTTAGTCCATGTTGTCTCTCAAGAGGGGTTAAAAGTGTATTTCTCAAAATCCACATGTTCGTATTATACGAAAATACTTCCCAACCAAATAAATTTCCTTCATGATTCTATACAGCATTTCCATGTTTTCAGTTAAACTTGACATGCCTATGTATGAATGAGAGCATTTTACTATGAAATAAAATAAAACATGTCTCAAGTGCGATGCATATCTACTCGATGAAGCCCTTACAAAATACACGATAGACTGACACATGGTACCTACAAATTGGAACAATTGGATGGTAACCCCGTCCCTGAGTCTTGGAACTTATTTAATCCAAGGAATTACTATAAATAGACTTTATTTTTTTCAAGCGCTTAATGCAACGAATCAGACCACCGTAATTTTAATCGTGAGTTAAAAAACAATAAAACACATGAGGTGACACTCTTCTCCCCTGCAAGAGAATAGATTTTTAATGAAGTATCCTATTTACCGAGATTACACTTTGGCAAGTAGATGAAAATATCATTTCATCCTCTACCACGGCGTGAAAAATACTCGAGCTTATCGAATGCTCGAAATACAACAGAGTCACCATCGAAGTTTATTTATTCCAAAAGAAAAGGGAAAATATCGATAAAACCCTAAATGAACAAAAATATGGTCGTCGCAAAAAAATTCACTTTCAAGATTTGGTTATGCAACGAGAAAGTATTAGCACCCCTTACATTTGTTATACACAATAGGAACTGTTTAGTTAGTTTCACGAAAGAGTGTTAGCGTAATATTTGTGATTTCTTCTAATTATTATTCGTTATTTACAAAAGAAAGAAATGAAATATTTTTTAGGTTTTTTTAATAGGGGGCCTGGCGAGACGTTGAATCTCACTCCTATGTATTCCCAGTTGCTATGGGAAAAGGCTTCATAATTTTGAGTAGAAAATGTTTGTGTGTTGGTCGATTTTAGCATTAGATGCTCATATTGCATTCGAGCATAAAACATTTCTCGCTACCCAATCATAGGAGTAAAGATTATTGTGTGACTATTGCATTAGAATGGATAAAGCATAATCCAAACTTTCACGAATAATCTTGTAATCACATTAGAGTGGACAACGTGGCTTGCTACTCGATCATAGGAGAAATGAAGCCTTAATTCAAGTTTCACGTTGAAATTTATAAAGCATCATTCGTTTATGAAATGGATTTTAGTCGCATTAGGACAAAAAGTAGTTTGACTAATTGGACGGTTTGTAGTTGGATTACGAGTATTTGAACGACAAGCTAAGTGCGACTAGCATTCAAATACTCGGGGAGAAGAGTGGATAGTAAGTTCAAATCATTCCTTTTTCATACAAATTGATATTGAAATTTGTAAGGTGAATCAAGTAATAAGTCTTTAATAGAAGACAAGTATTCGAAAAACAAGTTAAATACGGTAGCATTCAAATACTCGAGGAAAAGAGAGGATAATACGTCCAAAATATTCCTTTTTCATCAAATAAAGACCAAACTAAATTCGATTAATTAACGTGTTTTAAACGGAAGACAAGTATTCAGACGGTAAGAAAAGTACGACAATCGTTCGAATACTCGAGGAAAAGAGAGAATAATATGTCCAATCCATATTTTTCAAACGATTTATGAAAAGATTTTGAAATTGTTTTTGTATTACGCGGGTAAAGCACCTACTTTTGATCAATTTTTTGATTCACACTTGTATGGAAAATGATAAAAGAATAAATTCGACTGTTAATGGGTTTTGTTGAAAATGCATTTGATGTTGATCAAGTGTTTGATTGATTTTATTTTAGAAAAGGTTGATTTTAATGGTCATTTTTTTGTTATTAAAAATTATATATTAAGCATCAACTAAATGGAAAAAACTAAAAAATAAAGAAAACAAAAAATAAAAGAAATAATAAAAGGGAGGAAACAAACTATCAATACAAGTGGTGAAAGAATATAAAAAACTAAATGAGCTTAAAGGATGGATTTGGATTGGATATTTTTAAGGAAATTTTAGTGGATAGTTAATGGACTAATGGATTATTTTGTTCCATCCATTAACAATCCATATGCATCCAATCCATCCATTTCTCCACCCCTAATATTTAGTCCATGTTGTCTCTCAAGAGGGGTTAAAAGTGTATTTCTCAAAATCCACATGTTCGTATTATACGAAAATACTTCCCAACCAAATAAATTTCCTTCATGATTCTATACAGCATTTCCATGTTTTCAGTTAAACTTGACATGCCCATGTATGAATGAGAGCATTTTACTATGAAATAAAATAAAACATGTCTCAAGTGCGATGCATATCTACTCGATGAAGCCCTTACAAAATACACGATAGACTGACACATGGTACCTACAAATTGGAACAATTGGATGGTAACCCCGTCCCTGAGTCTTGGAACTTATTTAATCCAAGGAATTACTATAAATAGACTTTATTTTTTTCAAGCGCTTAATGCAACGAATCAGACCACCGTAATTTTAATCGTGAGTTAAAAAAACAATAAAACAAATGAGGTGACACTCTTCTCCCCTGCAAGAGAATAAATTATTAATGAAGTATCCTATTTACTAAGATTACACTTTGGCAAGTAGATGAAAATATCATTTCATCCTCTACCACGGCGTGAAAAATACTCGAGCTTATCGAATGCTCGAAATACAACAGAGTCACCATCGAAGTTTATTTATTCCAAAAGAAAAGGGAAAATATCGATAAAACCCTAAAAGAACAAAAATATGGTCGTCGCAAAAAAATTCACTTTCAAGATTTGGTTATGCAATGAGAAAGTATTAGCACCCCTTACATTTGTTATACACAACAGGAACTGTTTAGTTAGTTTCACGAAAGAGTGTTAGCGTAATATTTGTGATTTCTTCTAATTATTATTCATTATTTACAAAAGAAAGAAATGAAATATTTTTTAGGTTTTTTTAATAGGGGGCCTGGCGAGACGTTGAATCTCACTCCTATGTATTCCCAGTTGCTATGGGAAAAGGCTTCATAATTTTGAGTAGAAAATGTTTGTGTGTTGGTCGATTTTAGCATTAGATGCTCATATTGCATTCGAGCATAAAACATTTCTCGCTACCCAATCATAGGAGTAAAGATTATTGTGTGTCTATTGCATTAGAATGGATAAAGCATAATCCAAACTTTCACGAATAATCTTGTAATCACATTAGAGTGGACAACGTGGCTTGCTACTCGATCATAGGAGGAATGAAGCGTTAATTCAAGTTTCACGTTGAAATTTATAAAGCATCATTTGTTTATGAAATGGTTTCTAGTCGCATTAGGACAAAAAGTAGTTTGATTAATTGGACGGTTTGTAGTTGGATTACGAGTATTTGAACGACAAGCTAAGTTCGATTAGCATTCAAATACTCGGGGAGAAGAGAGGATAGTAAGTTCAAATCATTCCTTTTTCATACAAATTGATATTGAAATTTGTAAGGTGAATCAAGTCATAAGTCTTTAATAGAAGACAAGTATTCGAAAAACAAGTTAAATACGGTAGCATTCAAATACTCGAGGAAAAAAGAGGATAATACGTCCAAAATATTCCTTTTTCATCAAATAAAGACCAAACTAAATTCGATTAATTAACGTGTGTTGTACCCCAAAATTTGCCCTCCCATATTCTTCAAAATTTGCCAAGGCAAAGCTTCAAATTTCCCCAAGGGTTGCACAGTTCAAGAGCCTCCTAACAGTCAAAGATTAGGGTTTTGGTTCTGACAAAGAAATTGAAGTTTTCAAGGATCCAATCAAGTCCCACATGCCTACAAATATAGTCAAGCATCCTCATATTAAGTTTCAAGACTTACAGTACAAAATTGCACAATCAAAACCCTAATTGCACTACAGTCAACTGTAGGGGCAAAATGGTCATTTGACAGTCAAAAGTCCAAATTTTTGGTCAACATCTCATTTTGAAGCCACAAACATCATTTGATCAATGCTTGATCCTGATTCTCAAAGCTTGGCTAAAAAAGTCTCAAGATGCAAAAGTTTCCATATTTGGACAGTTGAAAAAGTCAACTGTAACTTGACCAAGGCATAACTTTCACAGGGGTTATCAGAAAAATCCCATCTAAAGCTCATTTTGAAGAGATAGACATTTCCTACAACTCCTCTTCACACTTCAAGTCCAAGAAATGCTCTCACAAAAAGTTATCAATTTCAACATTATAGGTCATTTTCAAAAGTCAACAAAAAGGGACTTTAAGTCAAAGGCCATAACTTGAGATTGGTAATTCAAAATGACACGGGTCCAAAGGCATTGGTTAGAGGACTCAAAGAAATTTCCAAAATGTCCAAGAACATGAGCAAAGCTTTAAAATTGAGCAAGTTATGCCTTGTGGAAGTTGGGAAATTTTTGGATATTTTGAAAAGTCAACTTTGCTTCAAAAGTCTTAAAATTGCTAATGGGCGTCTTTTTCTTCCAAAATCCATCATCCAAAACATGTGCACGACCATTTGGCCAAAGGGAAGTTTTTATCATTTTTATTTTATTTATTTGAATTTTTAAATGCTAGAAATTCATTTAATTAATTAAAATATATGAAAAATACTAAACCTAGGTTTTTAAATCTTTTTATGCATGATATACACTCAATATTTCGTGCATGATTAGATTTGGAAAGAATCAATATGATTTGTCATGATTTGGTAGCAAATATGCATGAAAAGATTTGAAACTTATGGCATGAAAATCAAAATATTTTCTCATCAATTCAAGGATTCTTTGGATCAATTTCTCAACCCTAATCCTTCACGCATATATATTGATACAAACCCTACTCCTAATGACGTCCCAACTGCGCCATAGACCAAGAACAAAACTTGAGTTTTTTGCAAAAAACTTGAAAACTGAAAACTAGGTTTTAGGGCGATTCAAGCCAAAATAATCATTCCATTAGCTTGCCAAGGTGACCAGGAGACTATTCCAATCAAGAACATCAACTCTAACGCCCAGAATCGGTATAGGGGATTCAAACTTTTTCACATTTTTTTCATAATCGTGTTTTAATATTCAAGCATATTCATTGCATTTTTTTCATGGATTCTTGCTAATTGGATGATTCTGAAACTAACCATATGCTTTGATTGAGTTTTCACGCGTTATATAAGGATTCACCATTAAAGATATCTAGGGTTTTTCAAGTTCTAATTTGGGCGTTTCCAAATACTGTAAAATTAGAGAATCTCAGTGCCATGTTTGGATTCAAGAAGCTTGGACGATCTGAATAGAACCCTCGCGCCTAATTTATGAGGCCACATGGCCTATTCGCTATTTTGAAAACAAGCATGTTTTGGGGGGGTTCAAAACCCCCGCTAACCTTCTTTTAATTTCAGGGAAAAACGAAACGAAGAAGAAGATGATGAAGTGTCTAGCAATAATTGGTTGATTTAAATTCTCGCGCGAAAAAGAGCACTAACTCGTGTTTTATCTTATATTTATTGTTGGTTATATAATTAACAAAACGCGCTCACAGCTCCACTGGCAAGGCACTTGGTTGGTAATCCATGGGACCTGGGTTCGAATCCCAGGTCCCCACCCCCTTTCCATATTATTTTTCTATTAACGTTTTTGTGCAGTTTCAGTACTAGGGAACACCATACATCCACAACATCAAGCCATCCACGTGCCTACTGAGATGAATCAAAGGGCCATGGTTGGAAGAACATGGTGGGCTGAGTCAACACCTCCACACGCTGGCAAGGAAAGTCAAAAAGGGCCTTAAAACCTTGGGCCAGCAATGCTAACAAAACCTCCAAATGGGGACAGACCCCCCATGGTTTGAATTTTCATTCTTTTCTTTATTTTATTTATTTCAATTATTGTTTTTTTAATTAATTCCTTTAATTTAATATTTTCATAAAAAACATAAAAACAATATAAAATCAGAAAAAAAGACAAAAATAAGTATTTTTATTTAATGTTATTTTTTGTAAATAAATACCATTAATTGATTTTAGTTTTTAATTTAGGTTTAAATCTTAATATTTTCTTAATTAACTTAAAATTTGTAGAATTAGGGTTTGTATTAATTTTTTATCCCTTTTCTTTTCTTTTCACTAATAGTTAAATATTATTTATTTTTTATAAATCAAATTACCATGTAAATAATTAGATTAATCTTAGGTTTAATTTTAACATGTTTTCTTAATAAAAAATAAAAAATTAAAATTAGGGTTAGTGTTTTAATTTCATTTAATCTTTCTCATAAAAATTCATAAATGCAAAAAATACCAAAATAATTTCTTTTTCATTTTAATTAATTTAATAATTTAATTTAATTTCATTAAAAAGGGTCCAACGCCCTCACTCCCAATTTTAATTTGTTTCGCGCATTTTATTTTATTTCTTTTAAATATTAATGTAATTCTCCCAAAGCCGTGTAATTTTATAATTTCTCGTACTTTACTTTATTTCTTTATTTTTCTGTCAAATCGGGTCCTGGATTAAATTTTGGCGATGTGGACCCGCGCCTTTGTAATAGTTTAGGAATTTTA
The DNA here is from genome assembly GCA_948472305.1 of Vicia faba. Taxonomy (NCBI): domain Eukaryota; kingdom Viridiplantae; phylum Streptophyta; class Magnoliopsida; order Fabales; family Fabaceae; genus Vicia; species Vicia faba. The sequence continues at coordinate 102,444,137 of OX451738.1, forward strand.
TCTTTCCGCACTCTTTTTTAACTGTTAGTAATGGCATGCAAGAATGAATGACAAAAAAATAAAAACAAACGCATAGATCACTTTGACATGTACAAGACAAAATAACTGAACATGACACACAAATCACACACCACCCCTAGGGTACGCCCCGCTGTTGCCTTGCCTCGAAAGGTGATCGTCGAGTAGAGGATGTCTTAGTAAGTCCTCATGATCCGCGAACCTGGCATGAGGGTAGCTTCTAAGGTGTCTTCCCATTGCTCTGGTGATCACCATGTCCCGAACCTCGAATTGACCCGAACACCTCCAATGGTGGTGCTACCTATCTCTCAATGGTGGGATGGCACTACTTTAAAGGACATTTACACAGACGAATTCCTTAGGGTAGGTAGACAACTCTAGATACTTGCTCTAAATTTCAAAACAAATCAAAAATACTTTTCACACCGACACCTTTTCAAAAAGCTTTCGAAAGCAATTTTTTCAAACACTCTTAAGGACCGATACAAGAGTCGAACTGGAATTTTCAAAGAAACTTTTTAAAACCCACAGTTGAAAAGCAAACAAACCATTTTTGAAAACACAAATGAGCAAGTATCTAAGAGCCCATGGATAACCATGGATAGAAAGGGTGCTAACACCTTCCCTTTCTATAATCTACCTCCCAAACCGAGAGCAATCTCTATAAGGAATTTTTCTGTGCTTTTGTCCTTTCCATTTGGAGAAAATAAAAGACGATGGCGACTCTTGCTTCTGCGACATTTTGCGAACCAGCGTTAAACAGTCAGTTCCAGATCCACCGATCACAACGTGTTTTAAACGGAAGACAAGTACTCGGACGGTAAGAAAAGTACGACAATCGTTCGAATACTCGAGGAAAAGAGAGAATAATATGTCCAATCCATATTTTTCAAACGATTTATGAAAAGATTTTGAAATTGTTTTTGTATTACGCGGGTAAAGCACCTACTTTTGATCAATTGTTTGATTCACACTTGTATGGAAAATGATAAAAGAATAAATTCGACTGTTAATGGGTTTTGTTGAAAATGCATTTGATGTTGATCAAGTGTTTGATTGATTTTATTTTAGAAAAGGTTGATTTTAATGGTCATTTTTTTGTTATTAAAAATTATATATTAAGCATCAACTAAATGGAAAAAACTAAAAAATATAGAAAACAAAAAATAAAAGAAATAATAAAAGGGAGGAAACAAACTATCAATACAAGTGGTGAAAGAATAAAAAAAACTAAATGAGCTTAAAGGATGGATTTGGATTGGATATTTTTAAGGAAATTTTAGTGGATTGTTAATGGACTAATGGATTATTTTGTTCCATCCATTAACAATCCATATGCATCCAATCCATCCATTTCTCCACCCCTAATATTTAGTCCATGTTGTCTCTCAAGAGGGGTTAAAAGTGTATTTCTCAAAATCCACATGTTCGTATTATACGACAATACTTCCCAACCAAATAAATTTCCTTCATGATTCTATACAGCATTTCCATGTTTTCAGTTAAACTTGACATGCCCATGTATGAATGAGAGCATTTTACTATGAAATAAAATAAAACATGTCTCAAGTGCGATGCATATCTACTCGATGAAGCCCTTACAAAATACACGATAGACTGACACATGGTACCTACAAATTGGAACAATTGGATGGTAACCCCGTCCCTGAGTCTTGGAACTTATTTAATCCAAGGAATTACTATAAATAGACTTTATTTTTTTCAAGCGCTTAATGCAACGAATCAGACCACCGTAATTTTAATCGTGAGTTAAAAAAACAATAAAACAAATGAGGTGACACTCTTCTCCCCTGCAAGAGAATAGATTTTTAATGAAGTATCCTATTTACCGAGATTACACTTTGGCAAGTAGATGAAAATATCATTTCATCCTCTACCACGGCGTGAAAAATACTCGAGCTTATCGAATGCTCGAAATACAACAGAGTCACCATCGAAGTTTATTTATTCCAAAAGAAAAGGGAAAATATCGATAAAACCCTAAAAGAACAAAAATATGGTCGTCGCAAAAAAATTCACTTTCAAGATTTGGTTATGCAACGAGAAAGTATTAGCACCCCTTACATTTGTTATACACAATAGGAACTGTTTAGTTAGTTTCACGAAAGAGTGTTAGCTTAATATTTGTGATTTCTTCTAATTATTATTCGTTATTTACAAAAGAAAGAAATGAAATATTTTTTAGGTTTTTTTAATAGGGGGCCTGGCGAGACGTTGAATCTCACTCCTATGTATTCCCAGTTGCTATGGGAAAAGGCTTCATAATTTTGAGTAGAAAATGTTTGTGTGTTGGTCGATTTTAGCATTAGATGCTCATATTGCATTCGAGCATAAAACATTTCTCGCTCCCCAATCATAGGAGTAAAGATTATTGTGTGTCTATTGCATTAGAATGGATAAAGCATAATCCAAACTTTCACGAATAATCTTGTAATCACATTAGAGTGGACAACGTGGCTTGCTACTCGATCATAGGAGGAATGAAGCGTTAATTCAAGTTTCACGTTGAAATTTATAAAGCATCATTCATTTATGAAATGGTTTCTAGTCGCACTAGGACAAAAAGTAGTTTGATTAATTGGACGGTTTGTAGTTGGATTACGAGTATTTGAACGACAAGCTAAGTGCGACTAGCATTCAAATACTCGGGGAGAAGAGAGGATAGTAAGTTCAAATCATTCCTTTTTCATACAAATTGATATTGAAATTTGTAAGGTGAATCAAGTCATAAGTCTTTAATAGAAGACAAGTATTCGAAAAACAAGTTAAATACGGTAGCATTCAAATACTCGAGGAAAAGAGAGGATAATACGTCCAAAATATTCCTTTTTCATCAAATAAAGACCAAATTAAATTCGATTAATTAACGTGTTTTAAACGGAAGACAAGTATTCGGACGGTAAGAAAAGTACGACAATCGTTCGAATACTCGAGGAAAAGAGAGAATAATATGTCCAATCCATATTTTTCAAATGATTAATGAAAAGATTTTGAAATTGTTTTTGTATTACGCTGGTAAAGCACCTACTTTTGATCAATTGTTTGATTCACACTTGTATGGAAAATGATAAAAGAATAAATTTGACTGTTAATGGGTTTTGTTGAAAATGCATTTGATGTTGATCAAGTGTTTGATTGATTTTATTTTAGAAAAGGTTGATTTTAATGGTCATTTTTTTGTTATTAAAAATTATATATTAAGCATCAACTAAATGGAAAAAACTAAAAAATAAAGAAAACAAAAAATAAAAGAAATAATAAAAGGGAGGAAACAAACTATCAATACAAGTGGTGAAAGAATAAAAAAAACTAAATGAGCTTAAAGGATGGATTTGGATTGGATATTTTTAAGGAAATTTTAGTGGATTGTTAATGGACTAATGGATTATTTTGTTCCATCCATTAACAATCCATATGCATCCAATCCATCAATTTCTCCACCCCTAATATTTAGTCCATGTTGTCTCTCAAGAGGGGTTAAAAGTGTATTTCTCAAAATCCACATGTTCGTATTATACGACAATACTTCCCAACCAAATAAATTTCCTTCATGATTCTATACATCATTTCCATGTTTTCAGTTAAACTTGACATGCCCATGTATGAATGAGAGCATTTTACTATGAAATAAAATAAAACATGTCTCAAGTGCGATGCATATCTACTCGATGAAGCCCTTACAAAATACAGGATAGACTAACACATGGTACCTACAAATTGGAACAATTGGATGGTAACCCCGTCCCTGAGTCTTGGAACTTATTTAATCCAAGGAATTACTATAAATAGACTTTATTTTTTTCAAGCGCTTAATGCAATGAATCAGACCACCGTAATTTTAATCTTGAGTTAAAAAAACAATAAAACAAATTAGGTGACACTCTTCTCCCCTGCAAGAGAATAGATTTTTAATGAAGTATCCTATTTACCGAGATTACACTTTGGCAAGTAGATGAAAACATCAATGCATCCTCTATCATGACGTGAAAAATACTCGAGCTTATCGAACGCTCGAAATACAACAGAGTCGCCATCGAAGTTTATTTATTCCAAAAGAAAAGGGAAAATATCGATAAAACCCTAAAAGAACAAAAATATGGTCGTCGCAAAAAAATTCACTTTCAAGATTTGGTTATGCAACGAGAAAGTATTAGCACCCCTTACATTTGTTATACACAACAGGAACTGTTTAGTTAGTTTCACGAAAGAGTGTTAGCGTAATATTTGTAATTTCTTCTAATTATTATTCGTTATTTACAAAAGAAAGAAATGAAATATTTTTTAGGTTTTTTTAATAGGGGGCCTGGCGAGACGTTGAATCTCACTCCTATGTATTCCCAGTTGCTATGATAAACTCAAGGCTACGTAGTTTTGAGTAGAAAATGTTTGTGTGTTGGTCGATTTTAGCAATAGATGCTCATATTTCATTCGAGCATAAAACTTTGATCGCTACCCAATCATAGGAGTAAGGAATGTTGTGTGTCTATTGCATTAGAATGGATAAAGCATAATCCAAACTTTCACGGATCATCTTGTAATCACATTAGAGTGGACAACGTGGCTTGCTACTCGATCATAGGAGGAATGAAGCGTTAATTCAAGTTTCACGTTTAAATTAATAAATCATCATTCATTTATTAAATGGTTTCTAGTCGCACTAGGACGAAAAGTAGTTTGATTGATTGGATGGTTTGTAGGTGGATTACAAGTATTTGAACAACAAGCTAAGTACGACTTGCATTAAAATACTCAGGGAGAAGAGAGGATAATAAATTCAAATCATTCCTTTTTCATACAAATTGATATTGAAATTTTTAAGGTGAATCAAGTCATAAGTCTTTAATAGAAGACAAGTATTCGAAAAACAAGTTAAGTAGGGTAGCATTCAAATACTCGAGGAAAAGAGAGGATAATACATCCAAAATCTTCCTTTTTCATCAAATAAAGACCAAACTAAATTCGATTAATTCACGTGTTTTGAACAGAAGACAAGTATTCAAACGGTAAGAAAAGTAAGACAATCATTTGAATACTTGAGGAAAAGAGAGGATAATACGTCCAATCCATTTTTCAACCGATTTATGAAAAGATTTTGAAATTTTTTTGTATTACACGGGTAAAGAACCTGATTTTGATCAAGTGTTTGATTCACACTTTTATGGAAAATGAAAAAAGATTAAATTCGATAGTGAAGGGGTTTTGTTGAAAATGTACTTGATGTTGATGAAGTGTTTGATTGATTTTATTTTAGAAAGGGTTGGTTTTAATGGTCTTTTTTTTGTTATTAACAATTATATATTAAACATCAACTAAAATAAAAAAAAATAAAAAAAAAAGAAATAAAAAAATTAAAAGAAATAATAAAAGGGAGGAAACACACTATTAATATAAGTGGTGAAAGAATAAAAAAATTAAATGAGCTTAAGGGATGGATTTGGATTGGATATTTTTAAGGAAGTTTTAGTGGATTGATAATGGACTAATGGATTATTTTGATCCATCCAATAACAATCCATATGCATCCAATCCATCCATTTCGCCACCCCTAATATTTAGTCCATGTTGTCTCCCAAGAGGGGTTAAAAGTGTAATTCTTAAAATCCAGACATTCGTATCATACGACAATACTTCCCAACCAAATAAATTCCCTTCAACATTCTATACAACACTTCCATGTTTTCGGCTAAAGTTGATATGCCCATATGGCAATGAGAGCATTTTACTATGAAAGAAAATGAAACATGTCTCAAGTGCGACGCCTATCTGCTCGACGAAGCCCTTACAGAATACAAGATAGACTGACACATGGTACCTACAAATTGGAACAATTGGATGGTAACCCCGTCCCCGAGTCTTGAAACTTAGTTAATCCAAGGCATTACTATTAATAGATTTTGTTTTTTTCAAGCGCATAATTCAACGAATCAGACCACTATAATTTTAATCGTGAGTTGACATAACAATAAAACAAATGAGGTGATACTCTTTTCCCGTGCAAGTGAATAAATTTTTAATATAGTATCATATTTATTGAGATTACACTTTGGACAGTAGATGAAAATATCATTGCATCCTCTATCGCAGCGTGAAAAATACTCGAGCGTATCGAACGCCCGAAATACAACAGAATCGCCATTGAAGTTTTTTATTCTAAAAGAAAAGGGTAAATATCCATAAAACCCTAAAAGAACAAAAATATGGTCGGCGCAACAAAACTCAATTTTAGGATTCAGTTATACAACAAGGAAGTATTAGCACCCCTTACATTTGTTGTACACAATAGGAATAATTTAGTTAGTTTCACGAAAGAGTGTTAGTGTAATATTTGTGATTTCTCCTAATTATTATACGGTTTTTACAAAAGAAAGAAATGTAAGATTATTTGGGTTTTTAAATAGGGTGCCTGACGAGACGTTGAATCTCACTCCTATATATTCCCAGCTGCAATGGGAAACTCAAGGCTACGTAGTTCTGAGTAGAAAATGTTTGTGTGTTGGTCAATTTTAGTATTAGATGCTCATATTGCATTCGAGCAAAAAACATTGCTCGCTACCCAATCATAGGAGTAAAGAACATTGTGTGTCTATTGCATTAGAATGAATAAAGCATAATCCAAACTTTCACGGGTCATCTTGTAATCACATTAGAGTGGAAAACGTGGCTTGCTACTCGAACATAGGAGGAATGAAGCGTTAGTTCAAGTTTCACGTTGAAATTTATAAAGCAACATTCGTTTATAAAATGGTATCTAGTCGCACTAGGACAAAAATTAGTTTGATTGATTGGACGGTTTGTAGGTGGATTACGAGTATTTTAACGACAAGCTAAGTGCGACTAGCATTCAAATACTCGGGGAGAAGAGAGGATAATAAGTTCAAATCATTCCTTTTTCATACAAATTAATATTGAAATTTGTAAGGTGAATCAAGTCACAAGTCTTTAATAGAAGACAAGTATTCGAAAAACAAGTTAAATACGATAACATTTAAATACTCGGGGAAAAGAGAGGATAATACGTTCAAAATATTCCTTTTTCATCAACTAAAGACCAAACTACATTCGATTAATTAACGTGTTTTGAACAGAAGACAAGTATTCAGACAGTAAGAAAAGTACGACAATCGTTCGAATACTCGAGGAAAAGAGAGGGTAATATGTCCAATCCATTTTTTTCAAACGATTTATGAAAATATTTTGAATTTTTTTTGTATTACGCTGGTAAAGAACCTAATTTTGATCAAGGATTTGATTCACACTTGTATGGAAAATTATAAAAGAATAAATTCGATTGTTAAGGGGTTTTGTTGAAAATGCATTTGATGTTGATCAAGAGTTTGATTGATTTTATTTTAGAAAGGGTTGATTTTAATGGTCATTTTTTGTTATTAACAATTATATATTAAGCATCAACTAAAAGGAAAAAAACTAAAAAATAAAGAAAACACCAAATAAAATAATTAATAAAAGGGAGGAAACGCACTATCAATACAAGTGGTGAAAGAATAAAAAAACTAAATGAGCTTAAGGGATGGATTTGGATTGGATATTTTTAAAGAAGTTTTAGTGGATTGTTAATGGACTAATAGATTATTTTGTTCCATCCATTAACAATCCATATGCATCCAATCCATCCATTTCTCCACCCCTAATATTTAGTCCATGTTGTCTCTCAAGAGGGGTTAAAAGTGTATTTCTCAAAATCCACATATTTGTATCATTCAACAATACTTCCCAACCAAATAAATTTCCTTCACAATTCTATACAGCACATCCATGTTTTCAATTAAAGTTGATATGCCCATGTATCAATGAGAGCATTTTACTATGAAAGAAAATGAAACATGTCTCAAGTGCGATGCATATCTACTCGATGAAGCCCTTACAAAATACCCGATAGAATGACACATGGTACCTACAAATTAGAACAATTGGATGGTAACCTCGTCCCTGAGTCTTGGACCTTATTTAATCCAAGGAATTACTATAAATAGACTTTATTTTTTTCAAGCGCTTAATGCAACGAATCAGACCACCATAATTTTAATCGTGAGTAGACATAACAATAAAACAAATGAGGTGATGCTCTTTTCCCCTGGAAGAGAATAGATTTTTAATGAAGTATCCTATTTACCGAGATTACACTTTGGCAAGTAGATGAAAATATCATTGCATCCTCTATCATGACGTGAAAATTACTCGAGCTTATCGAACGCTCGAAATACAACATAGTCGCCATCGAAGTTTTTTTATTCAAAAAGAAAAGGGAAAATATCTATAAAACCCTAAAAGAACAAAAAAATGATCGTCGCAACAAAATTCAATTTCAGGATTTGGTTATGCAACGAGAAAGTATTAACACCCCTTACATTTGTTGTACACAACAGGAACTGTTTAGTTAGTTTCACGAAAGAGTGTTAGCGTGATATTTTTGATTTCTTCTAATTATTATTTTTATTTACAAAAGAAAGAAATGAAATATTTTTTAGGTTTTTTTAATAGGGTGCCTGACGAGACGTTGAATCTCATTCCTATGTATTCCCAGTTGCTATGGGAAACTCAAGGCTACGTAGTTTTGAGTAGAAAATGTTTGTGTGTTGGTCGATTTTAGCAATAGATGCTCATATTTCATTCGAGCATAAAACATTGCTCGCTACCCAATCATAGGAGTAAAGAACGTTGTGTGTCTACTGCATTAGAATAGATAAAGCATAATCCAAACTTTCACGGATAATCTTGTAATCACATTAGAGTGGACAACGTGGCTTGCTACTCGATCATAGGAGGAATGAAGCGTTAATTCAAGTTTCACGTTTAAATTAATAAAGCATCATTCATTTATGAAATGGTTTCTAGTCGCACTAGAACGAAAAGTAGTTTGATTGATTGGATGGTTTGTAGGTTGATTACGAGTATTTGAACGACAAGCTAAGTACGACTAGCATTCAAATACTCAGAGAGAAGAGAGGATAATAAATTCAAATCATTCCTTTTTCATACAAATTGATATTGAAATTTGTAATGTGAATCAAGTCATAAGTCTTTAATAGAAGTCAAGTATTAGAAAAACAAGTTAAGTACGGTAGCATTCAAATACTCGGGGAAAAGAGAGGATAATACGTCCAAAATATTCCTTTTTCATCAAATAAAGACCAAACTAAATTCAACTAATTAACGTGTTTTGAATGGAAGACAAGTATTCAAATGGTAAGAAAAGTACGACAATCATTCGAATACTCGAGGAAAAGAGAGGATAATACGTCCAATCCATTTTTTTCAACCGATTTTTGAAAAGATTTTGAATTTTTTTTTTGTATTACGCGGGTAAAGAACCTAATTTTGATCAAGTGTTTGATTCACACTTCTATGGAAAATGATAAAAGATTAAATTCGATAGTGAAGGGGTTTTGTTGAAAATGCACTTGATGTTGATCAAGTGTTTGATTGATTTTATTTTAGAAAGTGTTTATTTTAATGGTTTTTTTTGTTGTTATTAACAATTATATATTAAGCATCAACTAAAATAAAAAAAATATAAAGAAATAAAAAAATAAAAGAAATAATAAAAGGGAGGAAACGCACTATCAATATAAGTGGTGAAAGAATAAAAAAACTAAATGAGCTTAAGGGATGGATCTGGATTGGATATTTTTAAGGAAGTTTTAGTGGATTGTTAATGGACTAATGAATTATTTTAATACATCCATTAACAATCCATATGAATCAAATCCATCCATTCCGCCACCCCTAATATTTAGTCCATGTTGTCTCCCAAGAGGGGTTAAAAGTGTAATTCTAAAAATCCACATGTTCATATCATACGACAATACTTCCCAACCAAATAAATTCCCTTCAACATTCTATACAACACTCCCATGTATTCGGCTAAAGTTGATATGCCCATGTGGCAATGAGATCATTTTACTATGAAAGAAAACGAAACATGTCTCAATTGCGATGCCTATCTGCTCGACGAAGCCCTTACAGAATATAAGATAGACTGACACATGGTACCTACAAATTGGAACAATTGGATGGTAACTCCGTCCCTGAGTCTTGAAACTTAGTTAATCCAACACATTACTATTAATAGATTTCATTTTTTTCAAGCGCATAGTTCAACGAATCAGACCAACATAATTTTAATCGTGAGTTGACATAACAATAAAACAAATGAGGTGATACTCTTTTCCCCTGCAAGTGAATAGATTTTTAATATAGTAACATATTTACTGAGATTACACTTTGGACAGTAGATGAAAATATCATTGCATCCTCTATCGCAACATGAAAAATACTCGAGCGTATCGAACGCTCGAAATACAACAGAATCGCCATTGAAGTTTTTTATTCCAAAAGAAAAGGGTAAATATCCATAAAACCCTAAAAGAAAAAAAATATGGTCGTCACAACAAAACTCAATTTCAGGATTCGGTTACGCAACGAGGAAGTATTAGCACCCCTTACATTTGTTGTACACAATAGGAACTGTTTAGTTAGTTTCACGAAAGAGTGTTAGTGTAATATTTTTGATTTCTCCTAATTATTATGCATTTTTTACAAAAGAAAGAAGTGAAATATTATTTGGGTTTTAAATAGGGTGCCTGACAAAACGTTGAATCTCACTCCTATATATTTCCAGCTGCAATGGGAAACTCAAGGCTACGTAGTTCTGAGTAGAAAATGTTTGTGTGTTGGTGGATTTTAGCATTAAATGCTCATATTGCATTCGAGCATAAAATATTGCTTGCTACTCACATTAGAATGAATAAAGCATAATCTAAACTTTCACGGATCATCTTGTAATAACATTAGAGTGGACAACGTGGCTTGATACTCGATCATAGAAGGAATGAAGTGTTTGTTCAAGTTTCACGTTGAAATTAATAAAACATCACTCATTTATGGAATGGTTTCTAGTCGCACTAGGACGAAAAGTAGTTTGATTGATTGAACGATTTGTAGGTGGACTACGAGTATTTTAACGATAAGCTAAGTGCGACTAGCATTCAAATACTCAGGGAAAAGAGAGGATAATGAGTTCAAATCATTCCTTTTTCATACAAATTGATATTGAAATTTGTAAGGTGAATCAAGTCACAAGTCTTTAATAGAAGACAAGTATTCGAAAAACAAGTTAAATACGATAGAGTTTAAATACTCAGGGAAAAGAGAGGATAATACGTCCAAAATATTCATTTTTCATCAACTAAAGACCAAACTACATTCGATTAATTAACGTGTTTTGAATGGAAGACAAGTATTCAGACGATAAGAAAAGTACGACAATCGTTCGAATACTCGAGGAAAAGAGAGGGTAATATGTCCAATCCATTTTTTTCAAACGATTTATGAAAAGATTTTGAAATTTTTTTGTTTTACGCGGGTAAATAACCTAATTTTGATCAAGTGTTTGATTCACACTTGTATGGAAAATGATAAAAGAATAAATTTGATTGTTAACGGGTTTTGTTGAAAATGCATTTGATGTTGATCAAGTGTTTGATTGATTTTATTTTAGAAAGGGTTGATTTTAATGGTCATTTTTTTTGTTATTAACAATTATATATTAAGCATCAACTAAAAGGAAAAAAACTAAAAAATAAAGAAATAAAAAAAGTAAAAGAAATAATAAAAGGGAGGAAACGCACTATCAATTGAATTGGTGAAAGAATAAAAAAACTAAATGAGCTTAAGATTTGGATTGGATATTTTTAAGGAAGTTTTAGTGGATTGTTAATGGACTAATGGCTTATTTTGATCCATCCATTAACAATCCATATGCATTCAATTCATCCATTTTGCCACCCCTAATATTTAATCCATGTTGTCTCCCAAAAAGGGTTAAAAGTGTCATTCCTAAAATCCACATGTTCGTATCATACGACAACACTTCTCGACCAAATAAATTCCTTTCAAGATTCTATACAGCACTTCCATGTTTTTGGTTAAAGTTGATATGACCATGTGGCAATGAGAGCATTTTACTAAGAAATGAAATGAAACATGTCGCAAGAGTGGTGAATATTTTCTTGACGAAGACCTTACAGTATATAAGATAGACTGACACGTGTTACCTAATAAATGGATGGTAACCCCGTCCCCGAGTATTGGAACTTAGTTTATCCAAGGCATTACTATAAATAGTTTTTATTTTTTAAAGCGCATAATGCAACGAATAAGACCACCATAATTTTTATTCGTGAGTTGACATAATAATAAAACAAATAAGGTGATACTCTTTTCCCCAACAATAGAATACATTTTTAATGAATTATCCTATTTACTGAGATTACACTTTGGCAGTTAGATGAAAATATCATTGCATCCTCTATCGCGACATGAAAAATACTCGAGCGTATCGAACACTCGTAATACAACAGAGTCGCTATCGAAGTTTATTTATTCCAAAAGAAAAGGGAAAATATCGATAAAACCTTAAAAGAACAAAAATATGGTCATCACAAAAAAATTCAACTTCAGGATTCGGTTATGCAACGAGAAAGTATTAACACCACTTACATTTGTGGTACACAACAGGAACTGTTTAATTAGTTTCACGAAAGAGTTTTAGCGTAATATTCGTGATTTCTTCTAATTATTATTCGTTATTTACAAAAGAAATAAATGAAATATTTTTTAGGTTTTTTTAATAGGGTACCTGACGAGACGTTGAATCTCACTCCTATGTATTCCCAGTTGCTATGGGAAACTCAAGGCTACATAGTTTTGAGTAGAAAATGTTTGTGCGTTGGTAGATTTTAGCAATAGACGCTCATATTGCATTCGAGCATAAAACATTGCTCGCTACCCAATCATAGGAGTAAAGAGCGTTGTGTGACTATTGCATTAGAATGGACAAAACATAATCCAAACTTTCACGGATCATCTTTTAATCATATTAGAGTGGAATACATGGCTTGCTACTCGATCATAGGAGGAATGAAACTTTCATTCAAGTTTCGTGTTGAAATTAATAAAGCATCATTCATTTATGAAATGGTTTCTAGTTGCACTAGGTTGAAAAGTAGTTTTATTGATTGGATGGTTTGTAGGTGGATTACGAGTATTTGAATGACAAGCTAAGTACGACTAGCATTCAAATACTCGGGGAGAAGAGAGGTTAGAAAGTTCAAATCATTCCTTTTTCATACAAATTGATAATCAAATTTGTAAGGTGAATCAAGTCATAAGTCTTTAATAGAATACAAGTATTCGAAAAACAATTTAAGTACGGTAGCATTCAAATACTCGAGGAAAAGAGAGGATAATACATTCAAGATATTCCTTTTTCATCAAATATAAACCGAACTAAATTCGACTAATTAACGTGTTTTGAACGGAAGACAAGTGTTCAGACGATAAGAAAAGTACGACTATCATTCGAATACTCGATGAAAAGAGAGGATAATACGTCCAATCCATTCCTTTTTCAACCGATTTATGAAAAGATTTTGAAACATTTTTTTATTACGTGGGTAGAGAACCTTGTTTTGATTAAGTGTTTGATTCACACTTGTACGGAAAATGATAAAAGATTAAATTCGATGGTGAAGGGGTTATGTTGAAAATGCACTTAATGTTGATCTAGTGTTTGATTGATTTTATTTTAGAAAGGGTAGATTTTAATGGTCATTTTTTTGTTATTAACAATTATATATTAAGCATCAACTGAAACAAAAAAACTAAAAAAACTAAAAAATAAAGAAATAAAAAAATAAAGGAAATGATAAAAGGGAGGAAATGCACTATCCATACAATTGGTGAAAGAATAAAAAAACTAAATGAGCTTAAGATTTGGATTGGATATTTTTAGGAAGTTTTAGTGGATATTTAATGGACTAATGGATTATTTTGATCCATCCATTAATAATCCATATGCATCCAATCCATCGATTTTGCCACCCATAATATTTATTCCATGTTGTCTCCCAAGAGGGGTTAAAAGTTGCATTCCTAAAATCCACATGTTCGTATTATACGACAACACTTCCTGACCAAATAAATTCCTTTCAAGATTCTATATAGCACTTCCATGTTTTCGGTTAAAGTTGATATGTCCATGTGGCAATGAGAGCATTTTACTAAGAAAGAAAATGAAACATGTCTCAAGTGCGGTGCATATTTGCTCGACGAAGCCCTTACAAAATCCAAGATAGACTGACATATGGTACCTAAAATTGGAATAATTGGATGGTAACCCCGTCCTTGAGTCTTGGAACTTAGTTAATCCAAGGCATTTGTATAAATAGTTTTTAGTTTTTTCAAGCGCATAATTCAATGAATCACACCACCATAATTTTTATTCGTGAGTTGACATAACAATAAAACAAATGAGGTGATACTCTTTTCCCCAGCAAGAGAATACATTTCTAATGAAGTATCCTATTTAATGAGATTACACTTTGGAAATTAGATGAAAATATCATTGCATCCTCTATCGCGGCGTGAAAAACACTCGAGCGTATCTTACACTCGAAATACAACAGAGTCGCCATCAAAGTTTATTTATTCCAAAAGAAAAGGGAATATATCGATAAAACCCTAAAAGAAAAAAAATATGGTTGTCACAACAAAATTCAATTTCAGGATCCGGTTATGCGACGAGAAAGTATTAGCACCCCTTACATTTGTTGTACACAACAAGAACTGTTTAGTTAGTTTTACGAAAGAGTGTTAGCATATCATTTGTGATTTCTTCTAATTATTATTCATTATTTACAAAAGAAAGAAATGAAATATTTTTTTAGGTTTTTTTAATAGAGTGCCTGACGAGACGTTGAATCTCACTCTTATGTATTTCCAGTTGCTATGGAAAATCAAGGCTACATAATTCTGAGTAGAAAATGTTTGTGTGTTGGCAGATTTTAGCAAAAGATGCTCATATTGTATTCGAGCATAAAACATTGCTCGCTACCCAATCATAGGAGTAAAGAACAATGTGTGTCTATTGCATTAGAATGGATAAAGAATAATACAAACTTTCGCGGATCATCTTGTAATTACATTAGATTGGACAACATGGCTTACTACTCAATCTTAGGAGGAATGAAGCATTAATTCAAGTTTCGTGTTGAAATTAATAAAGCATCATTCGTTTATGAAATGGTTTCTAGTCGCACTAGGGCGAAAAATAGTTTGATTGATTGGATAGTTTGTAGGTGGATTACGAGTATTTGAACGACAAGCTAAGTATGACTAGCATTCAAATATTTGGGGAGAAGAGAGGATAATAAGTTCAAATCATTCCTTTTTCATACAAATTGATAATGAAATTTTTAAGGTGAATCAAGTCATAAGTCTTTAATAGAAGACAAGTATTCTAAAAACAAGATAAGTACGGTAGCATTAAAATACTCGGGGAAAAGAGAAGATAATACGTCCAAGATATTCCTTTTTTATCAAATAAAGACCGAACTAAATTCGATTAATAAACACGTTTTGAACGGAAGACAAGTATTCAGATGATAAGAAAAGTACGACCATCATTCGAATACTCGATGAAAAAAGAGGATAATACGTCCAATCCATTCCTTTTTCAACCGGTTTATGAAAATATTTTGAAACATTTTTTTATTACGCGGGTAAAGAACCTTATTTTGATCAAGTGTTTGATTTACACTTGTATGGAAAATGATAAAATATTAAATTCGATGGTGAAGGGGTTTTGTCGAAAATACACTTGATGTTGATCAAGTGTTTGATTGATTTTATTTTAAAAAGATTAGATTTTAATTGTCATTTTTTATATTAAAAATTATATATTAAGCATCAAATAAAAGAAAAAAAAACTAAAAAAACTAAAAAATAAAGAAATAAAAAAATAACAAAAATAATAAAAGGGAGGAAACACACTATCAATACAATTGGTGAAAGAATAAAAAAACTAAATGAGCTTAAGATTTGAATTGGATATTTTTAAGGAAGTTTTAATGGATTGTTAATGGACTAATAGATTATTTTGATCCATCCATTAACAATCGATATGCATACAATCCATCCATTTTTCCACCCCTAATATTTAATCCATCTTGTCTCTCAAGAGGGGTTAAAAGTGTCATTCCAAAAAACCACATGTTTGTATCATACAACAACACTTCCCGACCAAATAAATTCCTTTCAATATTCTACACAACACTTTCATGTTTTCGGTTAAACTTAATATGCCCATGTGGCAATGAGAGCATATTACTAAGAAAGAAAACGAAACGCGTCTCAAATGTGGTGTATATCTGCTCGATGGAGCCCTTACAGAATACAAGATAGACTGACACATGGTACCTAAAAGTTGGAACAATTGGATGGTAACCCCATCCCTGAGTCTTGGAACTTAGTTAATCCAAGGCATTACTATAAATAGTTTTTATTTTTTTCAAGCGCATAATGCAATGAATCAGACCACCATAATTTTTATTCGTGAGTTTGACATAACAATAAAAAAATGAGGTGATACTCTTTTCCCTTGCAAGAGAATACAATTCTACAGAAGTATCCTATTTACTGAGATTACACTTTGGCAATTAGATGAAAATATCATTGCATCCTCTATCGCGGCGCGAAAAATACTCGAGCGTATCGAACGCTCGAAATACAACAGAGTCTCCATTGAAGTTTATTTATTCCAAAAGAAAAGGGAAATATCGATAAAACCCTAAAAAAACAAAAATATGGTCGTCACAACAAAATTCAATTTCAGGATTCGGTTATGCAACGAGAAAGTATTGGCACCCCTTAAATTTGTTGTACACAACATGAACTATTTAGTTAGTTTCACGAACGAGTGTTAGCATAATATTTGTGATTTCTTATAATTACTATTCATTATTTACAAAAGAAATAAATGAATTTTTTTTTAACAGGGTGCCTGACGAGACATTGAATCTCACTCCTATGTATTTCCATTTGCTATAGGAAACTCAAGGATACGTTGTACTGAGTAGAAAATGTTTGTGTGTTGGTAGATTTTAACAAAAGATGCTCATATTGAATTCGAGCATAAAACATTGCTCGCTACCCAATCATAGGAGTAAAGAACGGTGTGTGTCTATTGCATTAAAATGGATAAAGCATAATCTAAACTTTCGCAGATCATCTTGTAATCACATTAGAGTGGACAACCTGGATTTCTACTCGATCATATGAGGAATGAAGCGTTAATTCAAGTTTTGCGTTGAAATTAATAAAGCATCATTCATTTATGAAATGGTTTCTTGTTGCACTAGGGCGAAAAGTAGTTTGATTGATTGGATGGTTTGTAGGTGGATTACGAGTATTTGAACGACCAGCTAAGTATGACTAGCATTCAAATACTAGGGAAGAAGAGAGGATAATAAGTTCAAACCATTCCTTTTTTATACAAATTGATAATAAAATTCGTAAGGTGAATCAAGTAATAAGTCTTTAATAGAAAACAAGTATTCGATAAACAAGTTAAGTACGGTAGCATTGAAATACTCTGGGAAAAGAGAGGATATACGTCCAAAATATTCCTTTTTCATCAAATAAAGACCGAAATAAATTTGATTAATTAACGTGTTTTGAATGGAATACAAGTATTCAGATAGTAAGAAAAGTACGACTATTGTTCGAATAAAAGATGAAAAGAGAGGATAATACGTCCAATCCATTCCTTTTTCAACCGATTTATGAAAATATTTTGAATCATTTTTTTTATTACGCAGGTAAAGAACCTTGTTTTGATCAAGTGTTTGATTCACACTTGTATGGAAAATGATAAAAGATTAAATTCGATGGTGAAGGGGTTTTGTTGAAAATGCACTTGATGTTGATCAAGTGTTTGATTGATTTTATTTTAGAAAGGGTAGGTTTTAATGGTCATTTTTTTGTTATTGACAATTATATATTAAGCATAACTAAAAGAAAAAACTAAAAAAACCAAAAAAATAAAGAAATAAAAAAATAAAAGAATTAATAAAAGGAAGGAAACGCACTATCAATACAATTGGTGAAAGAATAAAAAACTAATTGAACTTAAGATTTGGATTGAATATTTTTAAGGAAGTTTTAGTGGATTGTTAATGGACTAATGGATTATTTTGATCCATCCATTAACAATCCATATGCATCCAACCCATCCATTTTTCCACCCCTAATATTTAACCATGTTGTCTCCCTAGAGGGGTTTAAAGTGTCATTCCCAAAATCTACATTTTCGTATCATACGACAACACTTCCGGAGCAAATAAATTCTTTTCAAGATTCTATACAACACATTCATGTTTTTGGTTAAAGTTTTTATGCCCATGTGGAAATGAGAACATTTTTATAAGAAAGAAAATGAAACATGTCTCAAGTGTGGTGCTTATCTGCTCCACGAAGCTCTTACAAAATACAAGATAGACTGACACATGGTACCTAAAAATCAGAACAATTTGATGGTAACCCCGTCCCTAAGTCTTGTAACTTAGTTAATCAAAGGCATTACTATAAATAGTTTTTATTTTTTTCAAGCGCATAATGCAACGAATCACACCACCATAATTTTTATTTGTGAGTTGACATAACAATAAAACAAATGAGGTGATACTCTTTCCCCTTCAAGATAATACATTTCTAATGAAGTATCCTATTTACTGAGACTACAATTTGGAAATTAGATGAAAATATCATTGCATCCTCTATCGCGGCGCAAAAAATACTCGAGCGTATCGAACGCTCAAAATACAACAGAGTCGCCATCGAAGTTTATTTATTCCAAAAGAAAAGGGAAAATATCGATAAAACCCTAAAAGAACAAAAATATGGTCGTCACAACAAAATTCAATTTGAGGATTCGGTTATGGAACGAGAAATTATTAGCAACCCTTATATTTGTTGTACATAACTTTAACTGTTTGGTTAGTTTCAAGAAAGAGTGTTAGCGTAATATTTGTGATTTATTCTAATTATTATTAGTTATTTACAAAAGAAAGAAATGAACAATTTTTTTAGGTTTTTTTAATAGGGCGCTTGACGATACGTTGAATCTCACTCATATGTAGTTCCAATTGCTATGGGAAACTCAAGGCTACATAGTTCTGAGTAGAAAATGTTTGTGTGTTGGTCGATTTTAGCAAAAGATGCTCAAATTGCATTCGAGCATAAAACATTGCTCGCTACCCAATCATAGGAGTAAAGAACGTTCCGTGTCTATTGAATTAGAATGGATAAAGCATAATCCAAACTTTCGCGGATCATCTTGTAATCAAATTAGAGTGGACAACATGGCTTGCTACTTGATCATAGGAGGAATGAAGCGTTAATTCAAGTTTCACGCTGAAATTAATAAATCATCATTCGTTTATGAAATGGTTTCTAGTCGCACTAGGGCGAAAAGTAGTTTGATTGATTGGATGGTTTATAGGTGGATTACGAGTATTTGAACGAAAAGCTAAGTACGGCTAACATTGAAATACTCAGGGAGAAGAGAGGATAATAAGTTCAAATCATTCCTTTTTCATACAAATTAATAATGAAATTTGTAAGGTGAACCAAGTCATAAGTCTTTAATAGAAGACAAGTATTTGAAAAACAAGTTAAGTACGGTAGCATTCAAATGCTCAGGGAAAAGATAGGATAATATGTCCAAAATATTCCTTTTTCATCAAATAAAGACCGAACTAAATTCGATTAATTAACTTGTTTTGAATGAAAGACAAGTATTCAGACGGTAAGAAAAGTATGACTGTCGTTCGAATACTCATTGAAAAGAGAGGATAATATGTCCAATCCATTCCTTTTTCAACCGATTTATGAAAAGATTTTGAAACATTTTTTTACTACGCGGGTAAAGAATCTTGTTTTGATCAAGTGTTTGATTTACACTTGTATGGAAAATGATAAGAGATTAAATTCGATGGTGAAGGGGTTTTGTTGAAAATGCACTTGATGTTGATCAAGTGTTTGATTGATTTTATTTTAGAAAGGGTATATTTTAATGGTCATTTTTTTGTTATTAATAATTATATATTAAGCATCAAATAAAAGAAGAAAAAAAAATAAAGAAATAAAAAAAACAAATAATAAAAGGGAGGAAATGCACTATCAATACAATTGGTGAAAGAATAAAAAAGCTAAGTGAGCTTAAGATTTGGATTGGATATTTTTAAGGATGTTTTAGTGAATTGTTAATGGACTAATAGATTATTTTGATCTATACATTAACAATCCATATACATCCAATCCATCCATTTTGTCACCCCTAATGTTTAATCCATGTTGTCTCCCAAGAGGGATTAAAAGTGTCATTCCCAAAATCCTCATGTTCGTATAATACGACAACACTTCCCGACCAAATAAATTCCTTTCAAGATTCTATACAACACTTCCATGTTTTTGGTTAAAGTTGATATGCCCATGTCTAAATGAGAGCATTTTACTAAGAAAGAAAATGAAACATGTCTTAAGTGTGGTGCATATCTGCTCGACGAAGCCCTTATAGAATACAAGATAGACTGACACATGGTACCTAAAAATTGGAACAATTGGATGGTAACCACTTTCTTGAGTCTTGGAACTTAGTTAATCCAAGGAATTACTATAAATAGTTTTTATTTTTTTGAAGCGCATAATGCAACGAATCAGACCACCGTTATTTTTAGTCGTGAGTTGACATAACAATAAAATGAATGAGGTGATACTCTTTTCCCATGCAAGAGAATACATTTCTAATGAAGTATACTATTTACTGATATTACACTTCGGCAAGTAGATGAAAATATCATTGCATCCTCGATCGCAGCATAAAAAATACTCGAGCGTTTCGAGCGCCCGAAATACAACAGATTTGCCATTGAAGTTTATTTATTCCAAAAAGAAAAGGGAAAACATCGATAAAAACCTAAAAGAACAAAAATAATGTCATCGAAACAAAATTCAATTTTAGGATTCAGTTATGCAACGAGAAAGTATTAGAACGCTTTACATTTATTGTACACAACAATAACTGTTACTTTCACGAAAGAGTGTTAGCACGGGTAATGATTAAGTGATTAAATCGTAAACTGGTTGTTTACTGAGGGTCTATGAATTGATACTATTTAGTGGACTTGTCCCTGGCTTGGTAGCCCCCAGAGTAGGTGTTGTTGTACACTGAACTGGGTTAACAACCCCTTGTGTTTTTTTACTGCATTTATTATTGTTGCACTTTACTTTGTTCCTCAGATATTTGTATCGTGACATCTCATTCAACATCACATATCTGATACTATAATTTCAGAGTGTTAGCATAATATTTGTGATTTCTTCTAATTATATTTCGTTATTTACAAAAGAAAGAAATGAAAGATTTTTTAGGTTTTTTTAATAGGGTGCCTGACGAGACGTTGAATATCATTCTTATGTATTTCCAATTGCTATGGGAAACTCAAGGCTACATAGTTCTGAGTAGAAAATGTTTTTGTATTGGTCGATTTTAGCAAAAGATGCTCATATTGCATTCAAGCATAAAACATTGCTCGCTACCCAATCATAGAAGTAAAGAACGTTGTGTGTCTATTGCATTAGAATGGATAAAGCATAATCCAAACTTTCACGGATCATGTTGTAATCACATTAGAGTGGATAACATGGCTCGCTACTCGATCATAAGAGGAATGAAGCATTAATTCAAGTTTCACATTGAAATTAATAAAGTATCATTCGTTTATGAAATGGTTTCTAGTCGCACTTTGGCAAAAAGTAGTTTGATTGATTGGATGGTTTGTAGGTGGATGAAGAATAATTGAGTGACAACTAAGTAAGAGTAACATTAAAATACTTGGGGAGAAGAGAGGATAATAAGTTCAAATCATTCCTTTTTCATACAAATTGATAATATAATTTGTAAGGTGAATCAAGTCATAAGTCTTTAATAGAAGACAAGTATTTGAATAACAAGTTAAGTACGGTAGCATTCAAATACTCGGGAAAAGAGTGTATAGTACATACAAAATATTCATTTTTCATCAAATAAAGACCAAACTAAATTCGATTAATTAACGTGTTTTGAACGGAAGACAATTATTCAGATGGTAAGAAAAGTAGGATTATCGTCGAATATTTGATGAAAAGAGAGGATAATACATCCAATCCATTTCTTTTTCAACCGATTTATGAAAATATTTTGAAACATTTTTTTATTATGCGGGTAAAGAACTTGATTTTGATCAAGTATTTGATTCACACTTGTATGGGAAATGATAAAAGATTAAATTCGATGGTGAAGGGGTTTTGTTGAAAATGCACTTGATGTTGATCAAGTGTTTGATTGATTTTATTTTAGAAAGGGTTGATTTTAATGGTTTTTTTTTTGTTATTAATAATTATATATTAAGCATAAACTTAAAGAAAAAAACTAAAAAAACTAAAAAATAAAGAAAATAAAAAATAAAAGAAATAAAAAAAGGGAGGAAACACACTATCAATACAAGTGCTGAAAGAATAAAAAAACTAAATGAGCTTAAGGGATGAATTTGGATTGGATATTTTTAAGGAAGTTTTAGTGGATTGTTAATGGACTAATGGATTATTTTGATCCATCCAATAACAATCCATATGCATCCAATCCATCTATTTTGCCACCTCTAATCTTTAGTCCATGTTGTCTCCCAAGAGGGGTTAAAAGTGTCATTCCCAAAATCCTCATGTTCGTATCATACGACAACACTTCCCGACCAAATACATTCCTTTCAAGTGCGGTGCATATCTGCTCGACGAAGCCCTTACATAATACAAGATAGGTTGACACATGGTACCTACAAATTGGAACAATTGGATGGTAACCCCATCCCTGAGTCTTGGAACTTAGTTAATCCAAGGCATTATTATATATAGTTTTTATTTTTTTCAAGCGCATAATGCAACGAATCAGACCACTATAATTTTTATTCGTGAGTTGACATAGCAATAAAATGAATGAAGTGATACTCTTTTCCTGTGCAAGAGAATACATTTCTAATAAAGTATCCTACTTACTGAGATTACACTTTGGCAAGTAGATGAAAATATCATTACATCCTCTATCGCGGCGCGAAAAATACTTGAGCGTGTCAAACGCTCGAAATACAACAGAGTCGCCATTGAAGTTTAATTATTCCAAAAGAAAAGGGAAAATATCGATAAAACCCTAAAAGAATAAAAATATGGTCGTCACAACAAAATTCAATTTCAGGATTCAGTTATGCAACGAGAAAGTATTAGCACCCCTTACATTTGTTGTACACAACAGGAGCTGTTAGTTTCACGAAAGAGTGTTAGCGTAATATTTGTGATTTCTTCTAATTATTATACGTTTTTTACAAAATAAAGAAATGAAATATTTTTTGGGTTTTTTTAATAGGGTACCTGACGAGATGTTGAATCTCACTTTTATGTATTCCTAGTTGCGATGGGAAACTCAAGGCTACTAGTTCTGAGTAAAAAATGTTTGTGTGTTTGTCAATTTTAGAAAAAGATGTTCATATTGCATTCTAGCATAAAACATTGCCCGCTTCCCAATCATAGGAGTAAAGAACGTTGTGTGTCTATTACATTAGAATGGATAAAACATAATCCAAATTTTTGCGGATCATCTTGTAATCACATTAGAATGGAAAATGTTGCTTGCTAATCAATCATTAGAGGAATGATGCGTTAATTCAAGTTTCACTTCAAAATTAATAAAGCATCATTTATTTATGAAATGGTTTCTAGTTGCGCTAAGGAGAAAAGTAGTTTGATTGATTGGATGGTTTGTAGGTGGATGACGAGTATTTGAACGAAAACTAACTACTAGTAACATTCAAATACTCGGGGAGAAGACAGCATAATAAGTTCAAATCATTCCTTTTTCATACAAATCAATAATAAAATTTTTAAGGTGAATCAAGTCATAAGTCTTTAATAGAAGACAAGTATTTGAAAAACAAGTTAAGTACGGTAGCATTCAAATACTCGCGGAAAAGAGTGGATAATACATCAAAATATTCATTTTTTATCAAATAAAGTCCGAAATAAATTCGATTAATTAACGTGTTTTGAATGGAATATAAGTATTCATACGGTAAGAAAAGTACGACTATCGTTTGAATACTAGAGGAAAAGAGAGGATAATACGTCCAATGCATTCCTTTTTCAATTGTTTTATGAAAATATTTTAAAATGTTTTTTTATTACGTGGGTAAAGAACCTGATTTTAATTAAGTGTTTGATTCACACTTGTATGGAAAATGATAAAATATTAAATTCGATGGTGAATGGGTTTTGTTGAAAATGCACTTGACATTGATCAAGTGTTTGATTGATTTTATTTTAGAAAGGGTTGATTTTAATGGTCATTTTTTTTGTTATTAACAATTATATATTAAGCATATCTGTTGTACCCCAAAATTTGCCCCCCCTTTTCTCATTGATTTCTCATCACAAAGCCTTTGGAGATCAAGATCAAGTTATGGTTAGCTCTGCTCAAGACTTCTCCTTGCACTGTTGATCCAAATTAGGGTTTGTGGTTGCACAGAGATGTTTTGACCTAAGTTGCCTAAGATGACTTTCTAGCTTCATATTGGACTCCCAAGTTTATCCACATCAAGTTTCAAGTCTTGATTCCAAGTTTTGCCCAGTCAATTGGACAGTTGACCTATAAATCAGCTGTATTGGGGAAAAAAGTCAACTGTGGCCAATTGACAGTCAAATCTCATGAAAATTGACCCACATCAACATCATGAACTCACATGGACCATTTGATCAAGTTTGGATCACAATTCCACAAGAAATTTGATCAGATCACCAAAAGGGCAAAATGGTCATTTTTAGGGTTTTGACTGCACAAAGGCAATTTTTGAATGTTTGGCCTAGCCAATGGAAAACCAAGCTCACATATGGATTCAAGGACCCCATGGAATTATCTGGACATGCTCAACAAGTTCAAAAGATCCCAAATGCACAAGATTGACAGTTGAATTTCCCAGTCAATTGATCAATTTTGACTGTATACTGAAAAGTCAAACTTTAACTTTTTGGTCAAAATCAAGAGTCAAGGTTCATTTTTCATCAAAACATGCCAAATCATGAAACTTGTTCATCAAGAAATCCAAAATTGCAAATTAGGGTTTGAAATAAGAATTTTTCATAACTTAGAATTTTTCTAAGTTATGAAAAACCCTAATTTTTTCCCAACTTTGCCCCACTTTCTCACCAAGATTCATTTGGATTCAAGCAAAAGTCAAAACATGAAAGTTGTAGCTTGTTGCATAATCTACAACTTTGATTCACAAAGTTTTCCCAAACGAGGCTTGTATCTCAAGTTATAATTTTTGGAATAAGGGTACTAAACCATTCTTAACTTAGTGAAATTTTAACCTATTTTGGCAAGGTTTTCTACCTAACTTCAAGACCATTTTCCTTACACTTCCACTTGGAATTTAAATTTGCATTTCAAAGATGGATTGTATTACACATTCCAAGCTTTCCAAAATGTCCAAGAACTCATCAAACAACCTCATAACTTGAGAGAATCGAATTTTGCAATATGGCAAAAACTCACTTTTGAATTGGTCATGTACATGTTCATAACTTATGCCATTTTCAAGTCAGCTTGGTTTGTGCTACATTACAAGCCTCTAAACCATCCAACACTCAATAATTTAATGCATGTTCATTGTGCTAAGGCCTTGTTTCTTGAGTTTAAGCATTACATGTTGGATTAGGCCATAAATGGAAAAAGTGAAATAGCCATTTTTGCAAAAGCAAGCTTTATGTCAAAGTTGCAAATCTACAAGTACAGATCAAATCACTTTGGCACAAGATTATGAGCAAAGCACACTGATCAAGACAAGGTTAGCAGCATGTTTAGGGGGCCTCTACCTGCCTAGAAACTCAAGTGGCCTTTGTTTGCTTAAGTGTTAAGAAACTTAGCATAACACAACATAACTTTGATCTCAGCAAAAAAAGAAGCCTAAGCAAACATTGTATACACCTTCTAATCATCAAACCCAAGCTAGTACACGAGCAAACAAGGTCTCAAACACTCCCATTCCCAGAATCACTCTCAAACTGCAGAAACAGGGCAGGGCCTGCAGATTGGATCCTATCTCTCATTCCTTTCATGATTTCTTGCCCAAAGCTCATCAAACACATTCCCTAGCATCACTTGAAGCTAACCAAAACACAAAAAACGACCTGTAATTCCTCTAACCAGTTCCACCATTTTCACTTTCTTGTTTTACAGTTGGAGGTCCATAGCTCGATTCAAGGTGTTTCAAAGCAAAGTAAGCATTGGAATAGCATCACCACACTTCAGGCAAGCTGTACATATCATCATCTTGCTCTGAAAGCTCCCCCATTGCCAGATAGAACTTCAATTGAACATGTATCTTCTTGAACTTCTAACTCTTAGTCTAGGCATCATTAGCTCTAAGTTTGTGAATAAGAAGTGTTCTACTCATGCCCCTGAATCTGTACATGCTTTTACTTTTCATTTATTTTGCTTGAGCTGTGAGAATTTAAGGTTTGAATATGGAAGAAAAGTTAGGTCAGGATTTGGGAATGTCAAAATTCTCTCTCATTTCTGAGAGTTAGGATGAGTTCTTTATATATTTAGAATCGTGATTCAATGCTTAACATTTCTTATGTTGTGAGTTTGTGCAAAAGATCAAAGAATCCAGATGTTTGAACTTGGAAAACAGGCGCACGTTTTGGAACATTTTTTGTCTGAAGGTTGAAGAAGAAGCTTCATGGGCTGGGCCTGTTGTGTTATTTCTTTTCACACCTTGTTTTTGGTTTCATACCCCCTGAGCCCATTATGTTTATTTTCATGATTTTTGACTTTTCTTTTTTTCATTTTGGCTTATTTATTTTTTCCCATAATATTAAAAACATGAAAAATTATTTTTACACCATTTTTATATTTTTAAGCATTTATTTAGTTATATTGCTATTTGTATGTAAATAAGTACAAAGAATATATTATTTAGAATAAATAGAAAAAAATAATGTAAACACCATTTTATTTTCATTTTTATTTTGTTTTATCCTCTTAAAATATTTTATATAAAATATACCTTTTTATAAATATTAATTATTTTTATTTTTGTATATATAATATTTATTTAGTAAATAATAAAGATATTTATATATATTAGTACATTTAGGTAAAAAATACCAAAATACATACATTTTTTTTATTTTATTAATATTTGACATGAAAAATACTTTTATGAATATACTCCATTTTATTCTATTTTTTTGTATATAATTATTAAATATTATACATATTAAATGGTTAATATACTTATTTAATGAAATTAGGGTTTTTACCCTTAAAACACAAAAATTCCAAAATATTACTTTTTTTTATTTTTATTCATTTGACATAAAAAATATCCTTTTTCCATACATATGAAAACCCCTTTTTCATTTTGCATCTTTATTTTATTGTTCATTTAATTTATGCAATCAATTATTTTGTAAATATTCCAAAATTGATGTAATAGCTAGGTTTAAATTCCTTGTCTAAATACCCCCCCATTTGAACATTTGTACCCCCCTTCCCATATTGTGTTGTAATAGTGTAGGAATTTTACTTTTCGCACTTTAAACGCTTTCTAAATATACCATGCTAGAATTAGGGTTTGTATGCAAATAAAAAGAACAAATTTAGTTTGACCTAATTTCAAGATAATCAAGCATGAAAATGGACAACACATATCACACTTGCACCCCTAGGGTATTCCACTTGTTGCCTTCCATAAATGGGCCATATTGCATGTTAGGTTTCTTTGGATAAAACAAACAATCAAATGATCATAGTCCCTCGATGACGCTTTCAAAAAGTTGCCTAAAATGATCAAGTCCCTTTCAAAGAGAAATTGCCCAAAGATACTTAGCACTATTGCAATTATGGTCTAAACGATGACCCGCGCCCGTCCCTTTCACCTCCTAATATAAGATTGTCCACCAAATGCAATGGTGGAACAAAATTGTCAAAAGGGTTAAAACGTAACAAAAATCTTTGAGAACTTTAGGGTAGATAGCTCTTAAGTACTTGTCCACTTGCCAAAGAAAACTCTTGCCTATTTTCAAACCCCACTTCACAAACACTTTCAAAACAAACTTTCAAAAACCTTGGAACATCTTTTCAAAAAAGACAAACACCTTTTGTAAAACATTCGAGTAAAGAATTGTTACAAGGGTAGCCTATACAAGGCATCTTTTTTTTTCAAAACATTTTCAAAACCACACACCAAGCACCATTTCAAACAATTGAAAACCAAGGCAAGTTGATCTAAGCAAGTACCTAAGAGCCCATGGATAACCATGGATAGAAAGGGTGCTAATACCTTCCCTTTCTATAATCTACTCCCCGAACCCAAGAAAAATCTCAAAGGTTTTTGCTGTGCTTTTTAACCTTTCCTTTAGGATAAAATAAAAAGTCGGTGGTGACTCTTGCTCAACCGAAACATTTGCGAAAACAAACGCAAAACCATAGTCAGTTCTCCCACTGTATCACAGAACTGGCGACTCTGCTGAGGATAAATTTAAAAGTGGAGTAACCTTAGGGCTTAGATCACCCTCTTGCATGACTAATTGTTTGAATTGATTGCTTTATATATTGGCTCTATTGTTTGGGTTTGCAATCCTACACCCGGATTTTGGGAAACATTTCATAGATAGCAATACGTTGTGGAAATTGTGCGGGGTATACTGACACGGTCAAAGCAATAGCTATATTAGTGCAACATATTTGTGAGTACCGGTAACCCTTGAGTTCAATCAAGGAGAGTACGGGGCCGCTGAGTGATGTCACTAAGCACTAATGACCTAGAACCTTACTTGACCATCTTGGCCTTTTATTAGGAGTAGTGAGATGACCGGCTTTGGTGCAGTCCGAAGTTGGTAGATACTCGATACTACACTCATTGAGGGTTGTTTTCTTGGAATATTTTGGTCGCTAGTTAAGTGGCTAAACCAAAACAATGAACAATGAAAACAATCCCGTGATATTGAGCTCCTTAGAACCCGGTTACTATTTATAGGACAGGTTTTTAAGCCAACTACACTCAAGAGGGTACTTACCTATGAAACCCCATGCAAGCTTGAAACTAGGGTTTGGTGTGATTTGCTTGTACATATGTTTTGTGCATACATCATAAACATCATAAAACATCATATGCATTCACTAACCATTTCAAGGGTTTGGATCTTCATCTTTGTTCCTGTTTTGTAGGTCATGGAAATTCCTCGCAGAAACACCATCCAAGTCAACCTTGTGAGAATTTCTCCTCAACTCAAGGAGCTCACCTCAAGAATTCCGGAAAGCTCATCCTTCAGTGAAAGACATGGTAGACTGCTCAGCCTAGTCAACACCAACGTTGAAGAAGACATGATGAAAGTGCTATTCCAGTTCTTTGACCCTCTTCACCACTGTTTCACTTTCCCTGATTATCAGTTGGTGCCCACTTTGGAGGAGTTTTCTCAACTCCTGAGAATTCCTATCCTTAATCAACTACCCTTCAACGGTACAGAAAAGGAACCAAAGCCGGAAGATGTTGCTCGAGCATTACATCTACAACCATCCGACATCAAGGGGCATTGGGAAACCAGAAGCGGCGTCAAGGGATTCTTAGCAAAATTCTTGTTTGAGAAGGCACAAGAATGTTGGAACTCATTGGACCTACAAGCCTTTGAAGAAATTGTGGAACTCCTTATCTATGGGTTGGTCTTGTTCCCAAATCCTGACCAATTGGTAGATGTCAACGCCGTCAAAATCTTCTTGTCCAGAAATCTAATACCAACATTGCTTGGGGACATTCTTCACTCATTTTACACACGAACAATGAGAAAGAGGGGTGTTCTCATGTGCTGTACTCCTCTCCTTGCAAGGTGGTTTATTTCGCACCTTCCACAATCTGTCTTGAAGAATGACCAAGGCTCAAGGTGGTCCCAACGGTTGATGACTTTTACTCACTCTGATGTACATTAGTGTTCTTGGTCAAGAGAAAATGTCATCATCGTCGATCGTTGTGGAGAGTTTCCTAATGTTCCTTTACTTGGAATCAGAGGAGGTATCACCTACAACCCTTGCCTAGCTTTGAGGCAATTTGGATATGCACGGAGGGATGGCCCTCATGACATGTTGATTCCTGACCTAGTTTTTGACTTCGACAACGATGCGCAAGGACTTCGCCAAAGATTCATCAGAGCTTGGGGAAGACTCAACAAGGTTGATAGCAAGACTCTGGGACACAAGAACTCCATTCCTCTTGAGACTTATCTCAAGTGGGTACGAGCCCGAGCCCAAAGTCTGATGATGCCTTATCCTCATGTTCTCCCTGTGATTAAAGAGCCCGTCAAGGAAGGAGAGGTTCCCTACACCATCCTACATCCAGATATGACTACATCGTGGGAGGAAATGCAGAAAAGTTGGATTCAGCTCAAGGAGGAACGAAATACTTTTGAAGCCATCTTCTACGCTAGTGAGAAGAAGGTTTTAGAGCTTACCCGCCGACTCCATGAGCAAGAGGCCCTCAACACCTACATCGCGCCAAAGAGGATGCGCAATGTCTTTTTGCCTTAAGAAGTTATTTTGTAATATTTGGCCCATGAGGCATTTATGTACTAACAAATTTCTTCTTATTAATATGACGTGCGTTCTTCTTTGTCTGCAACAATTTTGAATGTTCTAAATCCTTGAATGCATTGCATACATAAGCATATCATTCATCATGTGCATAAGCAGGTCTCACGCCAGGTTTCCTTATCTGTCTGCTGTTTATTTCAGTAGGATGGATCTCGAGCAAACAGTCAAAGACCTACAAGCTCAAAATGCACAGTTCCAGCAACTCCTGATGACCTTGGCCAAGGGTCAGGAGGATATCAAGACCCAATTGGGGAATAAAGACCCAGTGAAGAAGAAGAAAAAGAGACTCGGGGTGGCTACTTTAGGGAGAAGATTTGACGGAGAAGCTCGGAGGGTGCTTGAATTTCCTCCTATTTCTGATGAAGGAACCAGTAAAGGAGGTGGGGCTGCGGTACCTTCCGAGTCCGATGTGTAAGAAGAGGAGGTCGAAGAGGATGAAGACTACTCTGATCAGCAATACCCTCCAACTGATGATAAATACAAAGGGCTAGAAGACAGGTTGGCCGCCATGGAGCTACAAAGAGTACCGGGTTTGGACTTTGAAGACTTGGGTTTGGTTGCCGGGATTGTGATTCCCCCAAAGTTCAAGGTGCCAGTGTTTGTGAGGTATGATGGGATGTCCTGTCCAAAAATGCATCTCAGGTCCTACGTGAGAAAGATCCAACCCTATACAGCAGATAAAAACCTTTGGATTCATTTCTTTCAAGACAGCCTTTCTGGAGCTCAATTGGAGTGGTTTTATCAGCTAGAGGGAACCAGCGTCCGAAATTGGGAAGATTTGGCCACCGCTTTCTACAAACAATACCAGTATAATTCTGACCTTGCTCCTACTCGTACCCAACTTCAGGGTATGTCGTTAGGAACAGGCGAAGGATTCAAAGAATACGCACAAAAATGGAGGGATTTGGCTGGCAGGGTGCAGCCTCCTTTAACCGACCGTGAACTCGTTGATATGTTTCTAGGGACCCTATCTGGGCCATTTTTCAATCATCTGATTGGTAACTCTTCCGCGGGGTTTACCGATTTGATCTTAACAGGCGAAAGAATAGAAGCTGGCATCAAGTCAGGAAAGATTCAGAAGGGTGTTGCTGCAAGTGTTGAGAAAAAACCTTTTAAGAAGGAAACAGCTGTGGTATATTCTCAGAGAAGAGCAGGGAAGACTGAACACCGGCCAACTGTGGGGGCCGTAATGATTCAAAACACTTCAAGTGAGCAGCCTCGCTATAACCAGTCCAGACCAAATCAACAACGGGTGGAACGGCCACAACGGCAGTTCACCCGCATTAATATGACTCCAGCGCAAGTGCTTCCCCATCTGTTAAAGTTGAATCTCGCCACCATCAAGGAGGCACCAAAGAATGTGAATACATCCTCTCCGCATTATCATCCTAATGCCAAATGCGCCTACCATTATGACAGTGTCGGGAACGACACCAATGATTGTTGGGCACTCAAGCCTAAAATCCAAGACCTGATAGAGGCGAAGGAGGTGGAGTTTGACGCTCCGGAGAAGCCTAATGTGATCTCTGCACCCATGCTGAAGCACGGCCGAAATGTCAATGCCATTGAAGAAGATTTGTATGTTGCTGATGTCAATGATCTGACTACTCCATTGTTAACCATCAAGTTGAATTTGTTAAGGGCCGGGATCTTCCCGGGATGTAAAGAAGACTGCTATTGTTGTTACTCTCTGCCGTTTGATTGTCCGTTACTGAAGAAAGGCATCCAAGGCCTTATGGATAGTCGACAAATTTTGTTTGAAAAAGTTTCTGCTGTTCCAACCCATACTGAAGATGTCTCAATCATAACCATTCACGCCAATCTTTCCAAGGCCGTCAAAAAGGCTGTTAAAATTACACCAACTACGAAATCTGTTCCTTTGAAGATAACAATGCCAGGGCCTGTTCCCTATGTCTCTGAGAAGTCGATACCATGGAACTATGGCGGTGACGTCTATTACCATGGTATTAAGCAAATCGAAATAACTGAAGAAAGTTCGGATGATGAAGAAGCCAGCATTGGTAACATTGCAGGCACGAGTAAAATCACCAGGAGCGGGAGAATATTTTCTCCAGAGATTTCCCCTCCAAGAGCAATCTTTGGACCCTCATCAGCTGATAAGGTCATCCCTGCACCAATAAAACTCTCTGCTAGAGCCCCTTTGATTGAAGATGTTGTTGTTCCTAGTACTGTCTCTCCTACCACTGCTGACAAAGGTAAGGGAATCCAAGACGAGCTCGTCAGTACGAGGGCTCAACCCTTAGTCATCCCAGAGACATCCAAGAAGGAAATGGATGAGATCTTGAGGATAATCAAAAGGAGTGATTACGATGTGGTAGAACAGCTGGGGCAAACCCCCTCAAAGATCTCCATGCTGGCACTGCTACTTTGCTCGGAAGCGCACGCTAAAGCTCTGATAAACTTCCTGAAGGCAGCCCATGTGCCCCAGGAAACCTCTGCAGATCAGTTTCAGAATTGCGTGGCTAGCCTTACTGCGGACAATGGATTAGGGTTCTCCGATGCCGACTTAACTCCTAAAGGTAGAAACCACAATGATGCTTTGCACATTTTAGTCGAGTGTCGAGGAACCACTCTCGCACATGTCTTGGTTGACACTGGTTCGTCGCTGAATGTTTTGCCTAAGAAGGCCTTGGACCGACTAGATTGTGAAGGGTTGGAATTGAAGCCGAGTGATATTGTTGTCAGAGATTTCGATGGTTCGAAGAGAATGGTCCATGGGGAGGTTGAAATTCCCATCAAGATAGGCACTAAGGTGTTTAAATCCACTTTCTATGTGATGGACATCCGTCCGTCATACTCTTGCTTGCTGGGTAGGCCTTGGATACACCATGCTGGGGCAGTCACCTCCTCCTTACATCAGATGTTGAAGTATCCTGTCAAGGGAAAGATCATTATTGTCCATGGAAAAGAGGAGTACATGATTAGCCACTTGAATTCTTTCTGGTACGTGGAGGTAGAAGGAGAGTTCATTGAAACGCCTTTTCAGCATTTCGAAGAAGTCCTTCCTGAAATAACAGTAGCAAAGTTGGCAGCTGAGACACCAAGGCAGATGGCCAGGATGGCATCTCTGGAAGACGCAAGAGCCGCAATAAAGGAGGGGAAGAATTCAGCATGGGGGCAGTTTCCTGATATTCCACATAAGACCGACAAATTTGGATTAGGGTTCACTACCGCGGGCCAGAAAGCTATGCGCCGTGCGAAGATTGAAAGAGCGCCAGTCAAAATTTCTCCCTACGGAATCAATGCCTTGGAGGACGAGGACAAAGAGAGCAACATCGAAGAATGGATTTACCCAACTGTCAAAGGAGGATTGAGCAACTGGGAGGCAAAAGACTTTGTCCCCATCACTTTTATTCATCATTAATTTATCTGTTAAACATTTCCTATTTGGTCTGTAATATTTACTTTCAAACAATCCGTACACTATCTTTTCACCTCATGCTTTGCCCATGGCATGTAGGTCCACTTGTAAGGGTTTTGATTATTTTTCATATCCATATGCCATGTTTAATGATTCATTGGACGTTTTTCATTTGATAAACTGCTTGTGTTCATTTTCTTTCCTTTTGCATTTTTTGTTTAAGGATGGCTATCCCTTACACACACCCACACTCACCAATGCAGGTACCCATCCACTCCGGATTCCATGGGTGAAAATTCTGCTATATCCTTCAATAACTCTGAAGATCTGGTCAATCAAGCCGAGTATGAAGATGACGAAGGTTGTGAAGTACCAGGGGAACTAGCCAGACTTCTACAACAAGAGGAAAGGGCCATCTTACCTCATGAAGAGTTGTTGGAGACTATCAACTTGGGAACCGAGGAAGACCGGAAGGAGGTGCAAGTGGGTGCCAATCTGGAACCAAGATTCAAGGAGCGCCTGATACAGTTGTTGAATAAGTATGTTGAAATCTTCGCTTGGTCTTATGAAGATATGCCGGGTTTAGACACAGACATCGTGGTTCATCGTCTCCCCACAAGAGAGGACTGTCCACCAATCAAGCAAAAATTCCGCCAAATGAGGCCTGATATGTCTGAAAGGATCAAATCAGAAGTGATGAAGCAATTCGACGCTGGCTTTCTGGCTGTTAGGTCCTATCCTCAATGGGTCGCTAACATCGTGCCAGTACCTAAGAAAGATGGTAAAGTCAGGATGTGTGTGGACTACCGGGATTTGAATAGGGCCAGCCCCAAAGATGATTTTCCGCTACCTCACATTGACATTTTGATCGACAATACAGCTCAGCACAAAGTGTTTTCCTTCATGGATGGATTATCGGGTTACAATCAAATCAAAATGGCCCCCGAGGACATGGAGAAAACTACTTTTGTCACACAATGGGGCACTTTCTGTTACAAGGTGATGCCGTTCGGGATGAAGAACGCAGGGGCAACTTATCAACGCGCCATGGTAGCTTTATTTCATGATATGATACATCATGAGATCGAAGTTTACATAGACGATATGATAGCTCGGTCACAAACAGAGGAAGAGCACCTTGAACATCTAGAAAACCTGTTTGCCAGGTTGAAAGAATACAAACTCAGGCTGAATCCAAGTAAGTGTACTTTTGGAGTTAGGTCTG
The DNA here is from genome assembly GCA_948472305.1 of Vicia faba. NCBI lineage: Eukaryota > Viridiplantae > Streptophyta > Magnoliopsida > Fabales > Fabaceae > Vicia > Vicia faba. The sequence continues at coordinate 102,479,372 of OX451738.1, forward strand.
GTAAACTTCTAGGATTTATTGTGAGCAACAAAGGCATTGAAGTCGATCCCGCAAAAGTAAAAGCAATACAAGAGATGCCTGCTCCTCGTACTGAAAAGGAGGTTAGAGGATTCTTGGGGCGCTTGAACTATATTGCCAGATTCATCTCACATCTGACTTCTACCTGTGAGCCAACTTTCAAACTCTTGAAGAAAGATCAGGTAGTCGAATGGAACGACGATTGCCAAGCTGCTTTTGATAAGATCAAGGAGTATTTTCTAGAACCTCCTATTCTGATGCCGCCCGTCGAAGGAAGACCACTGATCATGTATCTGACCGTCTTGGACAACTCAATGGGGTGTGTTTTGGGCCAGCATGACGAGTCTGGTCGAAAAGAGCATGCCATTTATTACCTTAGCAAAAAGTTTACCGACTGTGAGACTCGCTACTCACTGCTCGAGAAAACTTGCTGCGCTTTGGTATGGGCTGCTCGCCGACTAAGACAGCATATGTTGACTCATACCACCTTGTTGATTTCCAAAATGGATCCTATCAAGTATATCTTCGAAAAGCCCACTTTATCTGGAAGAATAGCTAGATGGCAAATGATCCTAACTGAATATGACATCCAGTACACCACCCAAAAAGCTATAAAAGGGAGTGTACTAGCTGACCATCTGGCTCATCAAGCTATCGAAGATTATCAACCCATGAGATTTGACTTCCCAGACGAGGACATCATGAATTTGGACAACATTGAAGGTAACGGACCATATGACGGACCTGAAAAGGGATCCCGATGGACCCTGTACTTTGATGGAGCTTCAAATGCACTTGGAAATGGTATCGGCGCAGTACTCATTTCTCCGGAAGGTTGTCACACACCTTTCACAGCCCGACTTTGCTTCAGCTGCACAAACAACATGGTTGAGTACGAAGCTTGCATCTTTGGTCTCAAGGCTGCCATAGACTTGGGGATCAAATCTTTGGTCGTATTTGGGGATTCGGCTTTGGTTATCAGTCAAATCAAAGGAGAGTGGGATACCAAGCATCCTAATCTTATCCCATACAAAGAACATGTCCTGACATTGTTGCCTCATTTCGAGCAAATTACCTTCGAGCATTTCCCGCGAGAAGAGAATCAGCTAGCAGATGCTCTAGCCACAATGTCCTCCATGTTTAAACTCAACTGGGATAACGAGGCTCCCCAAATCACCATCGAGCGAATGGATGAACCGACACATTGTCATGAGATTAATACCGAAGAAGTAGTGGAACAACCCTGATTCCATGAAATCAAAAGGTATCTCGAGACTAGAGATTATCCTGAAGGAGCTTCCGTAAATGACAAGAAGTTCTTAAGGAAATTTGCTGCTAAGTTCTTCCTGAGCAACGACATCCTTTACAAACGAAGCCATGATTGTGTATTACTCCGATGCGTAGACAAAGCTGAAGCAGAGTTGATTATGACCGATATACACAGCGGCACATTTGGCACTCACTTGAGCGGGCATACAATGGCTAAGAAGATCCTAAGGGCAGGCTATTATTGGTCTACCATGGAAGCTGACTGCCATCAACATTCCCGTACTTGCCACAAATGCCAAGTCTACGCTGATAAAGTTCATATCCCTCCGGTTCCTCTCAACGTTCTGACTGCTCCTTGGCCATTTGCAATGTGGGGCGTTGACATGATTGGAGAGATCAAGCCCACGGCTTCCAACGGACATCGCTTCATCCTGGTTGCCATTGACTACTTCACCAAGTGGGTCGAAGCAGCTTCCTTCGCCTTTGTTACTAAAAATGTGGTTGCCCGCTTCATTAAGCAAAATCTCATATGTCGGTATGGTGTTCCAGACAGGATCATCACAGACAACGGTACAAATCTGAATAACACGATGATCACCGCATTGTGCGAACAGTTCAAGATTTATCATCACAATTCATCTCCCTATCGGCCGAAGATGAACGGTGTTGTTGAAGCTGCGAACAAAAACATTAAGAAGATCATTCAGAAAATGACATTCACTTACAAAGACTGGCATGAGATGTTACCGTTTGCTCTGCATGGATACCGTACGACGGCGCGTACTTCAACCGGGGCAACCCCATTTTCTTTGGTATATGGCATGGAAGCTGTCCTGCCTATGGAAGTTCAGATTCCTTCTCTAAGGATTATGAAGGATGCAGGTTTGAATGAAGATGATTGGATGCAGATCCGACTTGATCAACTCAACCTGATCGACGAGAAGCGACTCGCTGCTATCTGCCATGGTCAGACGTATCAAAAACGGATGATCAAGGCCTTCAATAAGAAAGTCAGACGTCAAGTGTATCAAGTCGGAGATCTCGTAATCAAGCGGATTATCTTGCCGCAAAGTGATCCCAGGGGCAAATGGACTCCTACATATGAAGGACCATTTATGATCAAGAGCATATTTTCCGGTGGTGCAATGATTCTAACCACCATGGACGGCGACGATTTGCCGCACCCTGCGAACGCGGACATAGTCAAAAGATACTACGCATAAAATAACCCGACAAGTCGAAAACCCGAAAGGGCGGCTTGGGCAAAAATGGGCATCCCGGTGGACCGAAAACCCGAAAGGGCGGTTCAGGCAAAAGTTAGGGATAAAAAATAAAAAAATCTGTACACCCGGCAAGTCGAAAACCCGAAAGGGCGGCTTGGGCAAAAAGGGGTTTCCCGGTGGATCGAAAACCCGAAAGGGAGATTCAGGCAAAAGTTAGGGAATTAAAGCGTATGACTATGTCTCGTCGGATCACTTCAAAGACAATCTCTTCATCAACCAGTTCCAGGCTTCTGATCAATCCAGTCATCGGCAAACGAAGCATTGAATGGACAGATATTCAGAGTTGTGAAGGCTATAGCGGAATGGAATCCCATGGAATTTTTTCACATAGCCATCTTTATTTTGTATAAATCTTTCAATATTTACGACAAACTCCTCTTACTAGGATGATTGTCTCCTTTGTACAAATATACTCATAAAAAGTCAATACAAATACTTTTCCCAGAAATTTGTGTTGTTCCCTTTTCTTTTCTCTTGCACTATTTGTTTTATTTTGAGAAACGTCCAATGTTTTGTTAAATAGGCATATGCATTTGAATATAATCATTTCCTTACGAATCAAGAAAGAGGATTACTGATAAGTTGAAGATACAGTTGGATATCTTGATACCCTTTCAAAGGAAACCCCCCGGAGATTTGGAACCCATATCCCCAGCAAGCCCTGAAACTTATCCCCAGCAGATTTTGGAAGCTTATCCCCTGCAGAGTACGGACGTCTCTCCCGAGTTTTATTCAAAGTTATTCCTCACCAGGACTTATAACTGGGTTATCCTCAGCTAACTGCCACGGAAGATCGCACTCGCCAAAATTTTCACCTACCTCCAACGGAGTTCATCAGAGTTCCCCAGCATAACTTATCAATACAATCCCCAGCCAGAGAATCCTCCGGAATTCAATTCCCCTTAGAGTTTAAGTTTCACTATCCCCAGCCGAGCTAAGGTTTCAAATTATCACTCCCCAGCGAAGCCAGACTAATGAACCTTCTCCCCACAGAATTTTGGAAGGACAAATCTTGAGTTCCCCCAGTAGAAGTCATCAGGAATTCCCCAGAAGATTGGTATACAACCCAAGCTCCTTTTTCTCCAGCAACAACCAGGATTTATTCTTCCCGGCAGCAGTCAAGATACTGTCATCTTCAGCCATCCCGGATTCATCTATCCTTTGCAAGACAACTCTCCAGCTTACATGCGCATTCATTTACATTCATATTACATAACATACATTGTATCATACATCATAACATTGCATGTAAAAACTCTTTACCTTTCAGGTAAGATCAGTCGAAGGACTAAAATCATTATCTTCCGAGATTCTTTCCAGGAATAGTTCAGATGTGACCCAGACACGGCAACATTCTAATACTTATTCCAGATTTATCCAGGTGCAGTTTTACACGAGCTCATCATCAGGGAACCCTACACCGGTTCTTCCTCCAAATTCAAGATTGCTGAAAACAGTTCACGAGTTCTCCAAGTAACGGATGTTAACCTATCGCTTGTTCAGATTCTTCTCAAGACTTCTGAAAACAGTTTATAGATTCTTCCCAACAACGGATGTTAATCTATCACTTGTTCAGATGCAACTTTTGAAAACAGTTTACGGACGCTTCCCAACAACGGATGCTTCTCTATTGCTTATTCAATCTCAACTCCTGAAAACAGTTTACGGATGCCTCCAGATACGGATGTCAATCTATTGCTTGTTCAGACCCCCAGTTCAGATGTGGTTCAAAACATGGACACCTTTCTGATACTCATTCTAGATGGCATCTTTAAGCCCATCCCCGACAAGTTTCTGTCACTCTCCCAGATGGCATCGTTAAGCCCATCTCCAAATGGCATCTCTAAGCCCATTCCCGCATCCATTGCTTTGACGAGTGCAAATTTAAGGGCACTCTAGTGTCCAATCTCCTTTTACCCTCGAGTCGCGAAAGGCAAGCTTGCCAATCTCACTCTTCGGATTCAAGAAGATTGAACAGGGGCAACTGTTGTACCCCAAAATTTGCCCTCCCTTTTCTCATTGATTTCTCATCACAAAGCCCTTGGAGATCAAGATCAAGTTAGGGTTAGCTCTGCTCAAGACTTCTCCTTGCACTGTTGATCCAAATTAGGGTTTGTGGTTGCACAGAGATGTTTTGACCTAAGTTGTCTAAGATGACTTTCTTGCTTCATATTGGACTCCCAAGTTTATCCACATCAAGTTTCAAGTCTTGATTCCATGTTTTGCCCAGTCAATTGGACAGTTGACCTAGAAATCAACTGTATTGGGGAAAAAAGTCAACTGTGGCCAATTGACAGTCAAATCTCATGAAAATTGACCCACATCAACATCATGAACTCACATGGACCATTTGATCAAGTTTGGATCACAATTCCACAAGAAATTTGATCAGATCACCAAAAGGGCAAAATGGTCATTTTTAGGGTTTTGATTGCACAAAGGAAATTTTTGACTGTTTGGCCTAGCCAATGGCAAACCAAGCTCACATATGGATTCAAGGACCCCATGGAATTATCTGGACATGCTCAACAAGTTCAAAAGATCCCAAATGCACAAGATTGACAGTTGAATTTCCCAGTCAATTGATCAATTTTGACTGTATACTGAAAAGTCAAACTTTGACTTTTTGGTCAAAATCAAGAGTCAAGATTCATTTTTCATCAAAACATACCAAATCATGAAACTTGTTCATCAAGAAATCCAAAATTGCAAATTAGGGTTTGAAATAAGAATTTTTCATAACTTAGAATTTTTCTAAGTTATGAAAAACCCTAATTTTTTCCCAACTTTGCCCCACTTTCTCACAAAGATTCATTTGGATTCAAGCAAAAGTCAAAACATGAAAGTTGTATCTTGTTGCATAATCTACAACTTTGATTCACAAAGTTTTCCCAAAAGAGGCTTGTATCTCAAGTTATAATTTTTGGAATAAGGGTACTAAACCATTCTTAACTTAGTGAAATTTTAACCTATTTTGGCAAGGTTTTCTACCTAACTTCAAGACCATTTTCCTTACACTTCCACTTGGAATTTCAATTTTCATTTCAAAGATGGATTGTAGTACACATTCCAAGATTTCCAAAATGTCCAAGAACTCATCAAACAACCTCATAACTTGAGAGAATCGAATTTTGCAATATGGCAAAAACTCACTTTTGAATTGGTCATGTACATGTTCATAACTTATGCCATTTTCAAGTCAGCTTGGTTTGTGCTACATTACAGGCCTCTAAACCATCCAACACTCAATAATTTAATGCATGTTCATTGTGCTAAGGCCTTGTTTCTTGAGTTTAAGCATTACATGTTGGATTAGGCCATAAATGGAAAAAGTGAAATAGCCATTTTTGCAAAAGCAAGCTTTATGTCAAAGTTGCAAATCTACAAGTACAGATCAAATCACTTTGGCACAAGATTATGAGCAAAGCACACAGATCAAGACAAGGTTAGCAGCATGTTTAGGGGGCCTCTACCTGCCTAGAAACTCAAGTGGCCTTTGTTTGCTTAAGTGTTAAGAAACTTAGCATAACACAACATAACTTTGATCTCAGCAAAAAAAAGAAGCCTAAGAAAACATTGTATACACCTTCTAATCATCAAACCCAAGCTAGTACACGAGCAAACAAGGTCTCAAACACTCCCATTCCCAGAATCACTCTCAAACTGCAGAAACAGGGCAGGGCCTGCAGATTGGATCCTATCTCTCATTCCTTTCATGATTTCTTGCCCAAAGCTCATCAAACACATTCCCTAGCATCACTTGAAGCTAACCAAAACACAAAAAACGACCTGTAATTCCTCTAACCAGTTCCACCATTTTCACTTTCTTGTTTTACAGTTGGAGGTCCATAGCTCGATTCAAGGTGTTTCAAAGTAAAGTAAGCATTGGAATAACATCACCACACTTCAGGCAAGCTGTACAGATCATCATCTTGCTCTGAAAGCTCCCTCATTGCCAGATAGAACTTCAACTGAACAGGTATCTTCTTGAACTTCTAACTCTTAGTCTAGGCACCATTAGCTCTAAGTTTGTGAATAAGAAGTGTTCTACTCATGCCCCTGAATCTGTACATGCTTTTACTTTTCATTTATTTTGCTTGAGCTGTGAGAATTTAAGGTTTGAATATGGAAGAAAAGTTAGGTCAGGATTTGGGAATGTCAAAATTCTCTCTCATTTCTGAGAGTTAGGATGAGTTCTTTATATATTTAGAATCGTGATTCAATGCTTAACATTTCTTATGTTGTGAGTTTGTGCAAAAGATCAAAGAATCCAGATGTTTGAACTTGGAAAACAGGCGCGCGTTTTGGAACATTTTTTGTCTGAAGGTTGAAGAAGAAGCTTCATGGGCTGGGCCTGTTGTGTTATTTCTTTTCACACCTTGTTTTTGGTTTCATACCCCCTGAGCCCATTATGTTTATTTTCATGATTTTTGACTTTTCTTTTTTTCATTTTGGCTTATTTATTTTTTCCCATAATATTAAAAACATGAAAAATTATTTTTACACCATTTTTATATTTTTAAGCATTTATTTAGTTATATTGCTATTTGTATGTAAATAAGTACAAAGAATATATTATTTAGAATAAATAGAAAAAAATAATGTAAACACCATTTTATTTTTATTTTTATTTTGTTTTATCCTCTTAAAATATTTTATATAAAATATACCTTTTTATAAATATTAATTATTTTTATTTTTGTATATATAATATTTATTTAGTAAATAATAAAGATATTTATATATATTAGTACATTTAGGTAAAAAATACCAAAATACATACATTTTTTTATTTTATTAATATTTGACATGAAAAATACTTTTATGAATATACTCCATTTTATTCTATTTTTTGTATATAATTATTAAATATTATACATATTAAATGGTTAATATACTTATTTAATGAAATTAGGGTTTTTACCCTTAAAACACAAAAATTCCAAAATATTACTTTTTTTTTATTTTTATTAATTTGACATAAAAAATATCCTTTTTCCATACATATGAAAACCCCTTTTTCATTTTGCATCTTTATTTTATTGTTCATTTAATTTATGCAATCAATTATTTTGTAAATATTCCAAAATTGATGTAATAGCTAGGTTTAAATTCCTTGTCTAAATACCCCCCATTTGAACATTTGTACCCCCTTCCCATATTGTGTTGTAATAGTGTAGGAATTTTACTTTTCGCACTTTAAACGCTTTCTAAATATACCATGCTAGAATTAGGGTTTGTATGCAAATAAAAAGAACAAATTTAGTTTGACCTAATTTCAAGATAATCAAGCATGAAAATGGACAACACATATCACACTTGCACCCCTAGGGTATTCCACTTGTTGCCTTCCATAAATGGGCCATATTGCATGTTAGGTTTCTTTGGGTAAAACAAACAATCAAATGATCATAGTCCCTCGATGACGCTTTCGAAAAGTTGCCTAAAATGATCAAGTCCCTTTCAAAGAGAAATTGCCCAAAGATACTTAGCACTATTGCAATTATGGTCTAAACGATGACCCGCGTCCGTCCCTTTCACCTCCTAATATAAGATTGTCCACCAAATGCAATGGTGGAACAAAATTGTCAAAAGGGTTAAAACGTAACAAAAATCTTTGAGAACTTTAGGGACTCATAACAAAGTATACTGAATTTCTTGCAGGGTTTGTTTATAGTCCTTAATTGGGACTCATAACAAAGTATACTGAATTTCTTGCAGGGTTTGTTTATAGTCCTTAATTGGGACTCATAACGGGGTTTACCTACATCACCCCATGCATACCATAACATCATACCATTGCATACATCCTAACCCATTTCAAGGATCTCCAGGGCTTGTGATGCAGGTCATGATAAATCAAACATCTAGCAAGGGGCAAAGAGGATTTATTTTCCTCTAGCTAAGGTTGTCAGGGGCTATGACCCACTGGATATGGTGAGCCTTTGACCCTTGACGAGGGACTCTCAACAATATGCAGTTCCTTCAATCAAGCAACCGAATTCAAATTCTAACGATTTTCTTGTTTACCCTGCGAGATCTTTGAAAATATTGCATGCATATCATACATATCATTGCATTGCAGGTACCCTTTTGACAGGTTGCTTACCCTCTTCGCTGTGTATTTCAGCCGATCGTCATGAATCCTGAATCATCAACTGAGCAGTCCATCAAGGCCCTCCAGGCTCAGAATGCCCAGTTCCAAGAGCTGATCATGAATTTGGCCCAGGGGCAACAAGACCTGAAGACTATGCTCTTGAAAAAGAAGAAGAAGAGGACTGTGTGGTTCAACCCTAGACGCAAACCTGGGAAGGGCACACAAAATGAAGCTGAGAGGACTACTCCATCTGTTGGGGAAGACAGTCATCAGGAGGAAAGGGTTCCTAGTCCAGTGGTCTCTGACAACGAGACAGATTTCAACGACGAACAATACCCCCTTGCTGAGGACAAGTATAAACAGTTGGAAGACCGCCTGAATGCAATGGAAATTCAACAAGTGCCTGGTTTGGATTTCGGAGACTTGGGTCTAACTTCTGGTATGGTGATCCCCCACAAATTCAAAGCACCCTCTTTTGCTAAGTACGATGGGGCATCCTGCCCCAGGCTTCATCTCAGGTCTTATGTGCGGAAGATTCAACCGTATACTGTGGATAAGAACTTATGGATCCACTTCTTCCAGGAAAGTCTTTCAGGGACTCATCTCGAATGGTTCTATCAGCTGGATGGAACCAAGGTTTGTAACTGGGAGGAGTTGGCTACTGCTTTTTACAAGCAGTATCAGTACAATGCCGACCTCGCTCCTACGCGTACCCAACTCCAGGGTATGTCGCTAGGATCGGGAGAAGGTTTTAAAGAATATGTGCAGAAATGGAGAGACCTGGCCGGTAGGGTACAACCACCGCTGACTGACCGTGAACTTGTGGACATGTTCTTGGGGACCCTGTCTGGTCCATTCTACAACCACCTGATTGGGAATTCGTCTGCTGGATTCACATATCTTATCTTGACTGGAGAGCGAGTAGAAGCTGGCATCAGGTCTGGGATGATTCAAGAGGTTGCACCTTCTGATAAAAAGCCTAATCATGGAAAGAAAGAGTCCAATGCTGTGCACGGCAAAAAGAGTCGTCATGAGGTAGGGGCAACCCAGATCTCCAATCCTAGACCTGCTCAACAAGGACAGGGGCAGCAACGCAAGGAGGTCGCACCCAAAAGACAGTACACCAAGATCAACATGTCGCTGGATCAAGCACTACAACAAATGTTGAAGGCAGGGCTGATCCCCTTAAGGGCTCCTCTTCGGAATCCGAACACTTCTTCTCCGAACTACCATCCCAACGATAGGTGCGCATACCATTCTGATAGCCCGGGGCATACTACGGACAACTGCTGGCGTCTCAAAAACAAGATTCAAGACATGATCGACGCTGGAGAGATTCAGTTTGAAGTACCTGAGACTCCGAACATAATCACTGCTCCGTTACCCAATCATTGAAGACTTTTGTTTATTTGGATTTCCGAGTTGTATTTTTCTTTGCTCATACAAACAATTAATGTCATAGCAAACTCTTTTATTCTATTAAAGCATCGCATATGTCTGTTTTTGGAATTAGTACAATTGTTTTCATTATATTCAAAATTGCTTTCATTTTTCTTTGATGATCAACTCTCGGTTAATAATTTCTAAGCCTCTTGGAGGAGGATGACGAAAACGATACCATAATCTACAGTATGCTTTTGAACAGACCCCACTGATGAGGTACAGGCATTGTTTCAATCCCTAAACACTGGAGTTATAAGGATGATAATCCCTCGTCAACCCCTCTGAGCCAAAGAAGTAGGAGTTTTTCTTTTCGAAATTTAAAACCCTTAATCATAACTTGGGGCAGGGTAGTCTCTCAATTGATCCAAGTGCATAACGAATGGCACCAAAGAGGTCCTTACAAAACAAAGAAAGACAGTGATGGTTCCGAATAATCAACAAAAAAGTGCAGTCATTATCTCAAAAAATGAAAAGCCCAAAAAGTCAAAACCCATAAAGGAGACTTACAAAACTGGGGCCTCCCGCTGACTGTAATTCCAAAAAGGAAACAGCTCAGGCAAAAAACAGGGATAACAAAATCAAGGAAAAAAGAGGTCATACAAACCCTCAACAAAAACAAAAAATGACTCCCTATTCAGAATAAATCATCAATATTTGAACCATCATTGGAACATCAGAGCAAAAACTCAACTAAGGTCTAACGCACGATCAACTGAGTTTAGGATTGAAGAACATCACGAAGAACGGGTGGGTACAAATAAAATTTGAGCCTTTATCCTTTGTTTCTTAAACCGTGAACCAGGCCACGTTATAACCCTTAAAAGTCCTAGCCGAAGCATGGGTTAGTTAGAGAGCATACTGTTACGAAAGGTATCCTGACTCCTTAAGGCTTGCGATAAAATACGGAGTTGACATCATGTTTTACAAACATTTACTTGTTTTATGAAAAAAGAATGCATTTCTAAAACTTCGAAACAGACATAAGCTTTGCATTTTTAACATAACTTTGTTTGCATATGAATATTTTTTTGAACAGCAGGGAAATCCGCACGATGAATACCTAGTGAACAAAAGCACTTCCAATCAAGGGGCATGACATGATCTTGGTCTATCATCCGGGGCAGTCCAATCAAGATTCGGAGAATCTCTCAAAGGCCAAATAGCCTGGGGCAAATCTCCGCCTGAGTCACTTGGGGCATCCCAACAACGAATCTTGTCTGATCAAACACCTTCTGATGGCAAAACACTTCTAACAGGGGCACCTCCCTACATTCTGAGAGCACGGACATAGTCGAAAAGAATACTACGCAAAATCAAAGACCCGCTAGGCTGACATGCCTAGGCAAAAATTAGGGCTTCCCGGCGAACCAAAAGGGTTCGGGAAAAATGAAGGGATGAAATGAAAAAATCTGTACACCCGGCAAGTCGAAAACCTGAAAAGGCGGCTTGGGAAAAAATGGGTATCCCGGTGGACTGAAAACCCGAAAGGGCGGTCCAGGCAAAAGTTAGGGATCAAAAGCGTACGACTATGTCCCGGCATCTTGTCACTGGCCTATCAGAAGAAGAGTTTGTCCATCAACAACTATCAGCACCTCACAGGTCTTCCTCTCCCACCTCAGAAACAGGGGCAATAATGAGTTGCCCAAGCAATCTAATTGTTCTATCCTCCAAGGTACCAAGGTAGGTTCAGCTGGAGAACATAACCAGATATCTCAATTCCCCAGAGAGTGAGCCAGCAAGTCAGCAATACTCTCTCCAAATAAAGCTATACAATCAAACCTTAAGGAAGTTGGGTATCCTCCAGCAGATCTCAACATTCCCCAGCAGCATATATGCACTCTTAACAGGCATCCCCGGCAGTCTTGGTCTAAAGATTGTTCCTCGGCGGTATACCAAACATTCAGTGGAGTTACTTCCAATACATCTCAAAACTTCCCCCCGGAGAGTCCAATCTAGTTCCCCAGGAAAGTGGGAATCCATCTCCCCAAGCAGTAAGCTTATCCCCAGTAGATTCTGGAAGCTTATCCCTCGCAGAGCACGAACGCGTCTCCCGGCTTTATTCAAAGAGTTATTTCCCTATTGGGATATAACTGGGTTATCCTCAGCCAAAAGCCACGGAAAGAGCGTCCTCGACGAAGTCTTCGTATCCCCAGCGAAGTCTATTAACACTTCCAACATAACAATGGTATCCTCAGTGAAGTTACCATCAACATTTCAGCAAAGTACCCCTCCTCCCCACAGAGTATTGCCTCCCGACAACATCGTTAGAGTACTTTTCTCCCCGCAGAATATTCCATTCTCCAAGTATAATCCCCAATGGAGTTATCTTCTCCTACCGGTATTCTTGCAACTATCATCCCCAGCGGAGGAAAAAATCTATTCTTCAACAGCAACCCAGGAGTTAACTTCCTGGCACCCGTCAAGGATTTATTTTCCTAAGACGAAAACATATGTTCATAAATATCATATCTTCATACATTATAGCATGCATATGCATCATACTACACAAATCTCATTAATTTTGAGGACATGTTGAAATCATGCAGTTCATGTATCATGATCTTGCATACAACTGATGCTTTACCTTTTCAGGAAAGGTCAATACAAAAATGATTACTATCAACTATCGCAACTCTTTCTAGATATAGTTCAGATGTGAACCAGATATGGCGACGTTCTGATACTGCTTCCAGATTTCCTTCTAGATATAGTTCAGATGTGAACCAGATATGGCGACGTTCTGATACTGCTTCCAGATTTCCTTCTAGATATAGTTCAGATGTGAACCAGATATGGCGACGTTCTGATACTGCTTCCAGATTTCCTTCTAGATATAGTTCAGATGTGACCCAGATATGGCAACGTTCTGATACTTCTTCCAGATTTCCTTCCAGATATGGTTCGGATGTGACCCAGGCATGGCGACGTTCTGACACTTATTCCAGTTGAAGATTTCAAGACCTAGACCGGTTCAGATTTTTCTGTTTCTTGTCCAGTCCAAGGCCTTCTCTAGTCCAGCTAAATCGACCCCTAACAGATTTTCCTGATAAAGACTCAGTAGAAGTTACCCAAGATTCTCTCAATGATTGCTGTTGAGGTTGTAGTCGCCTGTGGTTCTCTCCCCGATACTGCGGAGGTAGTAATCATCCCAAGTTTCTCTCAACGATTGCTGTTGAGATTGAAGTTATCCAAGATTCTATCAATGATTGCTATTGAGGTTGTAGTCGCCTTTGGTTCTCTCCCCGATACTGCGGAGGTAGTAATCATCCCAAGATTCTCTCAATGATTACTGTTGAAGTTGAAGTCGCCCAAGATTCTCTCAATGATTGCTGTTGAGGTTGAAGTCGTCCAAGGTTCTCTCAGTGTTCCTGTTGAGGTAGTAATTGCCCAAGGTTCTCTCACCGTTCCTGTTGAGGTAGTAACCACCCCTGGTTCATTCATCACCATTTGAAGCTCCAGATTCATCTCCTGTAACCAGTCAGGACACATCTATACAAAGCACCTGAAGACCAGCTCCTGCAACCGGTCAGGTAATCATTTTTCTTTTGCAGGTACGCAAGTTCTCGCTAAGGAATCTCCTACGCGATCAACAACCAGATGGCATCTATAAGCCCATCCACCATCCATCACCTCCTAACATGGCATCTATAAGCCCATCATCCTATTCATCAATCTCCAAATGGCATCTATAAGCCCATTCCCATCATCACACTGCTACTATGTGAGCGCAAATTTCTGGGCACTCTAGTGTTCAATCATCTTCCACCTTCGGATTACGAAAGGCACGTCAGCCAATCTGCATCCTCAGGTCTAAGAAGATTGAACAGGGGCAACTGTTGTACCCCAAAATTTGCCCTCCCATATTCTTCAAGACTTGCCAAGTCAAAGGTTCAAAAAGTTCCCCAAGGGTTGCACAGTTCAAGGGCCTCATAACAGTAAAAAACTAGGGTTTTGGTTCTGACAAAGAAAATGAAGTTTCCAAGGGTCCAATCAAGTCCCACATGCTTATAAACATGGTCAAGCATCCTCATACCAAGTTTCAAGACTTATAGCACAAAATTACACAGTCAAAAACCCTAATTGCACTGCAGTCAACTGTAGGGGCAAAATGGTCATTTGACAGTCAAAAGTCCAAATTTTTGGTCAACATCTCATTTTGAAGCCACAAACATCATTTGATCAATGCTTGATCATGATTCTCAAAGCTTGGCTCAAAAATCATCAAGATGCAAAAGTTTCCATATTTGGACAGTTGGAAAAGTCAACTGTAACTTGACCAAAGCATAACTTTCACATGGATTATCAGAAAAATTCCCTCCAAAGCTCATTTTGAAGAGAATGACATTTCCTACAACTCCTCTTCACACTTCAAGTCCAAGAAATGCTCTCACAAAAAGTTATCAATTTCAACATTATAGGTCATTTTCAAAATTCAACAAAAAGGGACTTTAAGTCAAAGGCCATAACTTGAGATTGGTAAATCAAAATGACATGGGACCAAAGGCATTGGTTAGAGGACTCAAAGAACTTTCCAAAATGTCCAAGAACATGAGCAAAGCTTAAAAATTGAGCAAGTTATGCCTTGTGGAAGTTGGGAAATTTTGGATATTTTGAAAAGTCAACATTACTTCAAATGACCTAAAATTGCTAATGGGCCTCTTTTTCTCCCACAATTCATTACCCAAGGCATGTGCACGACTATTTGGCCCAAAGGGAAGTTTTTCTTCATTTTTATTTATTTATTTGGATTTTTTATTATTAATAATTCATTTAATTAATTAAAATACATGAAAAATACCAAACCAATGCAATCAAATCTTTTTGTGCATGGAATAGGTTTAAAATTTCGTGCATGATCAGATATGGAAGGAATTGAAGTGATTGGCCATGATTTGTACCAAATAGGCATGAAAAAATATTTGAAAA
Organism: Vicia faba; assembly: GCA_948472305.1. Classification (NCBI taxonomy): domain Eukaryota; kingdom Viridiplantae; phylum Streptophyta; class Magnoliopsida; order Fabales; family Fabaceae; genus Vicia; species Vicia faba. The sequence goes on from OX451738.1 coordinate 102,494,408, forward strand.
GATCTTTGAAAATCAAATCTTGAAAGTCATGAATGCCAAGGTTTTTGGTTGTTTTCTTTGACCTAAATCATTCATACATATATACATATGCTAACCCTACTCCAAAGAAGGTCCAAGCTGCGCAGAAAGACAAAAGAGAACTTTGCAATTTTGATCAAAAAATTCAAAACTGAAATCGTGATTCCAAAGCATTTCAAGGCAAAGTAATCAGTCCATTGCCTTCCTGAGACATCAGGGAAACTTCCTGGATCAAAAGCACGACCTCTAACGCCCAGAATTGGTATACAAAACTCAAACTTTTTCATGTAATGTGCATATTCGTATTTCAAATTCCTAGCATTCTCATTGCATTTTATTCATGGATTTGTACTAATGAGACCTTTCTGGAGCTAACAATGTGGTTTGATTGAAGTTTTGTGCATCATACGCGAAATTGCCATTGTTGCTTTTTAGGGTTATAGAGGTCATGAATTAGGGTTTCTTTATTCTGGAACAATTGAGATTCGAGACATATACCATTGAAACAAGCGTGCTTGGACGAAAAGAACCCAACCCTCGCGCTTAATTTATGAGGCCATATGGCCTATTCACTATTTTTTAGAAAGGTGCTTTTGGGGACGGTTCAAAACCGTTGCCCATTCTTTTTTTGTTTCAGGAAAACACAAAGCGAGGAAGACGAAGGCTAGGTGTAAGGCAGCCGTTGGTTGGTTTGAATTTCGCGCGAAAAAGGAGCACCAACATTTGTTTTGTTTTATTATATTTATTAGTTATATGATATACAGATAAACAAAGCAGCTCCAGTGGTAAAGCGTCTTAGTGGTAATCTCCAGGACCTGGGTTCGAACCCCATGTCCCTCACCCTTTCCATATTATTTTTCAATTAATGCTTATGTGTAGTTTCAATGCTAGCGTCCATCATGCATCCACATTATCAAGCCGTCCACGCGTACAATCATACCAATCCAAGGGACCAGATCTGAAGACCATGGTGAACCTCAGTCAACACACATGCGCGCTAGCTGAAAAGTCAAAGAGGCCAAAGGTTAATGGGCCTAAAATACTGGATCATACCTCTCATTTGGGGACAGACCCCCCCTAGGTTTGCAAGCTTTTTTTACATTTTTTTCATTCTTTTATTTATTTCAATTATTGTTTTTTTTAAATTAATTTAATATTTTCATAAAAAATATAAAAAACAATATAAAATCAAAAAAGACAAAAATAAGTATTTTTATTTAATATTTTAATATTTTGTAAATAAACATCATTAATTGATTTTAGTGTTAAATTAGGTTTAAATCTTAATGTTTTTTTTCAATAAAACCTAAAATTGGTAGAATTAGGGTTTCAAGCATTTTTCATCTTTTTTTATTTTACTATATTAATTATTAATTCTTAATTAGTTATTTTTATAAATCAAGTTGCAATTAATTAATTAGGCTTAATTTTAGATAATTGTCATATTCTCTTAATAAATAAAAAAATTGTAGAATTAGGTTTTTAATTTCATTAAATTCTCATAAATACAAAAAACCAAAAAAATAATTTCTTTTTTCTTTAATTTAATTAATTTGCTAATAATTTAATTTCATTAAAAAGGGTCCAACGCCCTCGTTTCTAATTTTAATTCAATTCGCGTATTTATTTCTTTTTCTTTTAATTATTCATGTACCTCTCCCAAAGCCATGTAAATATTTATCTTTCGCACTTTACTTTATTTCTTTATTTTATGTCAAATCGGGTCCTGGATTTAAATTTGGCGATGTGGACCCGCGCCTTTGTAATAGTTTAGGAACTTTATATTTCTCGCTCTTTTAAACTGTTAATAATGGCATGCAAGAATGAATGACAAAATAAAAACGAACGCGTAGACCACCTGACATGAACAAGATAAATGTAAATGAACATGACACACAAATCACACACCACCCCTAGGGTACGCCTCACTGTTGCCTTGCCTCGAAAGGTGATCGTCGAGTAGAGGATGTCTTAGTAAGTCCTCATGATCCGGGAACCTGGCATGAGGGTAGCTTCTAAGGTGTCTTCCCATTGCTCTGGTGATCACCATGTCCCGAACCTCGAATTGACCCGAACACCTCCAACGGTGGTGCTACCTACCTCTCAATGGTGGGATGGCACTACTTTAAAGGACATTTACACAGACGAATTCCTTAGGGTAGGTAGACGACTCGTGGATACTTGCTCTAATTCAAAACAAAACAAATCAAAAATACTTTTCACACCAACACATTTTCAAAAAAGCTTTCGAAAGCATTTTTCAAACACTCTTGAGGACCGATACAAGAGTCGAACTGAAATTTTCAAAGAAACTTTTTAAACCCCACAGTTGAAAAGCAAACAAACCATTTTTGAAAACACAAGTGAGCAAGTATCTAAGAGCCCATGGATAACCATGGATAGAAAGGATGCTAACACCTTCCCTTTCTATAATCTACCTCCCGAACCGAGAGCAATCTCTATAAGGAATTTTTCTGTGCTTTTGTCCTTTCCATTTGGAGAAAATAAAAGACGGTGGCGACTCTTGCTTCCGCGACATTTCGCGAACCAGCGTTAAACAGTCAGTTCCAGATCCACCGATCACAGAACTGACGACTCTGCTGGGGATACTTAAAGTGAGGTGTACCTTAGGGATAGTTCATAACTGTGTTTTCAATTGTCTTCTTTGCTGGCTTTAAATTTTGGTACTGTCTTGGGAGTTCTATAGATCCTAAACCCGGATCTAGGGGATACCTTCTTAGAAAGTAGCAACAAGGCTGTGAGGGAACTGTGCGGGGTATACCGACATGGTTGAAACAGTCTGCTACGTTGATGTGGCACTTTGGTGTGTACCGGTAACCCTTGAGTTCAGTCAAGGAGAGTACGGGGCCTCCGCGTGGTGTCGTGAAGCATCAACAGACCTTAGGAACCTTAATTGAACTATCTTGGCCTCTTTAGGGTAGTGAGATAACTGACTTTGGTGCAGTCCGAGGTTGGTTGATACTCGATGCTACACTCAATTGAGGGTTGCTTTCCTGGAATATTTCGGTCGCCAGTTCAGTGGCTAAATCGAAACGATGAACAATGAAAGCAATCCCGTGATATTGGGACCCTTAGAACCCGGTTACTTCTAATAGGACAGGTTGAGCCCACCAACTTCAAGAGGGTAATACCCAGACCCCATGCTGGTCTGAACTCTAAGGGTTTCTCTTGTGTGACTTGTGTGCCTTCCAACTTGACTAATTCCATGCGTGTTATCTGACACATAAGCTACTTGCAGGTTTTGTTTATAGTCCTTAACTGGGACTCATAACAGGGTTTACTAGGTCTCTTACATGTTTTGTTTATAGTCCTTAATTGGGACTCATAACAAAGTATACTGAATTTCTTGCAGGGTTTGTTTATAGTCCTTAATTGGGACTCATAACGGGGTTTACCTACATAACCCCATGCATACCATAACATCATACCATTGCATACATCCTAACCCATTTCAAGGATCTCCAGGGCTTGTGATGCAGGTCATGATAAATCAAACATCTAGCAAGGGGCAAAGAGGATTTATTTTCCTCTAGCTAAGGTTGTCAGGGGCTATGACCCACTGGATATGGTGAGCCTTTGACCCTTGACGAGGGACTCTCAACAATATGCAGTTCCTTCAATCAAGCCACCGAATTCAAATTCTAACGGTTTTCTTGTTTACCCTGCGAGATCTTTGAAAACATTGCATGCATATCATACATATCATTGCATTGCAGGTACCCTTTTGACAGGTTGCTTACCCTCTTCGCTGTGTATTTCAGCCGATCGTCATGAATCCTGAATCATCAACTGAGCAGTCCATCAAGGCCCTCCAGGCTCAGAATGCCCAGTTCCAAGAGCTGATCATGAATTTGGCCCAGGGGCAACAAGACCTGAAGACTCTTCTCTTGAAAAAGAAGAAGAAGAGGACTGTGTGGTTCAACCCTAGACGCAAACCTGGGAAGGGCACACAAAATGAAGCTGCGAGGACTACTCCATCTGTTAGGGAAGACAGTCATCAGGAGGAAAGGGTTCCCAGTCCAGTGGTCTCTGACAACGAGACAGATTTCAACGACGAACAATACCCCCTTGCTGAGGACAAGTATAAACAATTGGAAGACCGCCTGAATGCAATGGAAATTCAACAAGTGCCTGGTTTGGATTTCGGAGACTTGGGTCTAACTTCTAGTGTGGTGATCCCCCAAAAATTCAAAGCACCCTCTTTTGCTAAGTACGATGGGGCATCCTGTCCCAGGCTATGTAACACCCTCTAAAACCCCACATATAATTTTCGCAAATATTAAAAATTATGACTCAGAGTACATGTAATAATTCGAGGAATGCTACAATTCTCTTTTAATAAAATAATTCCTGTCATGCATAATCTTAGTGGTAACTCATACATGTTTACACAGCGGAATACTTTAATTAATAAAATCAAATGTTATAATAATTTCCAAAGTCATCAGGGATTAACACCTGGAAAAGTCAACATCATATTATAACAAATAAAGGAATAAATGAGTCTGACTAAAGCAGCTCGACAACCAAACGTTCCCGGAGTTACAACTATCAGAGCATGACCCGGACATACTAGAACAAAACTAAACTAGACACGATAAGCCTTCGCCAAGCACCTGAGCGAAGTTCCTCAATCTGAAATATTCAACAGTAAGGGTGAGCTTCTCAAATATACATTTGGTTATACATTCATAACAATCAATTCACGAAATCATAACCATCACCCAATAATTAACATATTTCATAGTTTACAAAACCTTTACAAATCATATATCCATGACATATTGCTTTTCATAATTGCAAATATCCATCAAACATCATCAACCATATATCAATCACATGTGCATACAAACAATCAATATAACATTGGAAAAATCATCCATTCATGTTATATTCGAGTAATGCAACACACCCATGCATGTGGTACCACTACACCGCCCCATTAAATCGCGGGTCACGGATAACTCACCGTTCCATTATATCGCGGACACGGCTACCACCTCAACGTTCCATTAAATCGCGGACACGTATATTGGCCACCATGTTAATTCCACACAATGGGAATTAACAAATGCAACATGATATGTAAGTATGTAACACTCAGCATACTATGAACATCATTCAACATATCATGCACATCAACAATATCAAACATCACATGATATGAATAGTATGTAACCACTCAGCATACTATCAAACATCAATCATATCAAGATACAGATAGCATGTAAACACTCAGCATACTATTTAAACATCAACCAATCACATCAAATCATATCATACTTCATGCTTGATAACATATCTAAAAGCATGGCAATAAAATCCACAATAAAACACAGAAAACAAAATTCAGAAATTCAACACAGCAGCATCAACACGGGTGCCCGTGTTAAACAACACGGCCGTGTTGAAATATGCCCAGAAAACGCATTTTTTTTGACAAAACAGGGGATCAACACGGGTGCCCGTGTTAAACAACACGGCCCGTGTTGAATTGTGTCTGGAAAACACAATTTTTGGCAACACAGTGCATCAACACGGGTGCCCGTGTTAAACAACACGGCCGTGTTGATGAGCGCGGGTCAGATTTTTCTGAACCTGCAGTGGCTCACAACAGCCGTCCAAACGCGGAAAAATGTCGGCCAAAACGCGTATTTCAGTACCTAACGCATCGAGTTTGTACAATCCACAACAATACCACAATATCCAATTTACTAATAATCATTATAATAACTTTAACCGGGGATTAACCGTAACTTTGGGGAATTCTACCGACACTGAGGTCTTCCCTACAATTTCCAAGGTAAATTCACGATCATTAGACATACGCCCAATTCACCATTTGGGACCTAAATTCTTAATCGATTCATGAGAATTGGGAATCCTAATCCTTTTCTAACCAAGTTCAGCCCTACGGTTATCGATCCCTAGAAACATCTAACAATTGGGATTTTCCTACAATTACCCGAATCAACCGTACATAAACCCATAAACAAAGGTAAATCGAGTATAAACCCCCCTTACCTTATCAATTAGCAGCTTTGAATTCTTGAGCGAAGTTCTCCGTTCTTCGTTCCTCGTACCTTCAGAGCTCTATTTCCCCAATTCTAACTTCTGTTTATCGTGAAAACCAAAATGAGGAATAACTTGAGTTCCAACACATAACTTTACCTCTTTTTCACCCCCACTCTTTACTAACAGCATCTAAGCCCAAAACATAAAAATCCCTATATTTCTTATTTCTTCAAATATTCCAAATAAATAATTCCTTTTTATTTTATTAATTCTAATAAAATAATTTCCCAAATTCAAATAAATCAAAATTAAAAACTGGGGTGTTACAACTCTCCCCCACTAAAAGAGTTTTCGTCCTCGAAAGCATACCTTAGACGAACAGCTCCGGATAAGCCTCTTTCATCTGGCTCTCCAGCTCCCAAGTGATATTTCCATCTGCTGGACCTCCCCAAGCAACCTTCACTAATGCTATCTCTTTACCTCTTAACTGTTTCACTTCCCGATCTTCTATCCTCATAGGCAATGTTTCTACTGTCAGGTTATCTCTTACCTGTACATCATCTATTTGGATTACATGAGATGGGTCTGGAATGTATCTCCTCAACTGAGAAACATGAAAAACATCGTGCAAATTCGCAAGTCTCGGAGGTAAAGCAATACGATAAGCAACTTCTCCAACTTTTTCCGTAATCTGAAACGGACCAATAAAACGCGGAGTCAACTTCTTAGACTTCAACGCCCGACCAATACCCGTCATCGGAGTAACTCTCATAAACACATGATCTCCAGCACTGAATTCTAAATTCTTTCTCCTCTTATCATGATAACTTTTCTGACGACTCTGAGAAGCTCTCATCTTCCCTTGAATCAATTTGATCTTTTCGGTAGTCTGCTGAACAATCTCTGGCCCAATTACCGAACTCTCTCCAGATTCATACCAACACAAAGGCGTCCTACACCGTCTACCATACAATGCCTCAAACGGAGCCATACCAATACTCGAATGGTAACTATTGTTATAAGTAAACTCAATCAATGGCAAATAGCTATCCCAAGCTCCACCTTTCTCTAAAACACAAGCACGCAATAAATCTTCCAACGATTGAATCGTCCTCTCCGTCTGTCCATCAGTCTGAGGATGGTAAGCTGAACTCAATCTCAACTTAGTACCCAGAGCCTTCTGCAATCCTTCCCAAAATTTCGAAGTGAACCTCGGATCTCTATCTGACACAATACTATAAGGAACTCCATGCAAACTCACTATTTTCTCAATATACAACTGTGCCAATCTCTCCATTGAGTAATCCATTCGCACCGGTATAAAATGAGCAGACTTAGTCAACCTATCCACAACGACCCATATCGCTTCACAATTCATAGGAGTCCTCGGTAACCCAGATACGAAATCCATAGAAATACTATCCCACTTCCATTCTGGAATAAACATCGGTTGCATAAACCCAGACGGCTTTTGATGCTCAATCTTCGATTTCTGACAGATTAAACATGCATACACAAATTCAGCTATTTCCTTTTTCATTCCCGGCCACCAAAACAATTTCTTCAAATCATGATACATTTTCGTGGCACCCGGATGAATGCTCATCCCACTGCGATGTCCTTCCTCTAATATACTTTTCTTGATTTCTGCGACATCAGGAACACAAACTCTATCGCCAAATCTCATAACATCATTTTCATCAATCCTAAACTCACCACCTTGACCTTGGTTGATCAATGTCAATTTATCAACTAAATTAACATCGGATTTCTGCCCGATCCTGATCTCTTCTAGAATACCACTAGTGAGTTTCAACATACCCAAACGAACACACTTCGGCGTACTTTCACAAACCAAACTCAAATCTCGGAATTGCTCAATTAAATCCAATTCACGAACCATCATCATAGACATATGCAAGGACTTCCTGCTCAAAGCATCTGCAACCACATTTGCCTTACCAGGATGGTAATTCAAACCAAAATCATAATCTTTGAGGAATTCTAACCACCTTCTTTGCCTCATATTGAGCTCTTTCTGATCGAAAAGATACTTCAAACTCTTATGATCACTATACACTTCAAACCTCGAACCATACAGATAATGTCTCCACAATTTCAAGACAAACACAACTGCTGCCAACTCTAAGTCATGAGTAGGATAGTTCCTTTCATGAACCTTCAACTGTCTCGAAGCATACGCAACTACCTGCTGATTCTGCATTAAAACACCACCTAAACCCAACAGAGATGCATCACAATAGACCACAAAAGATTCCACCGGATTCGGCAAAATCAGGATAGGAGCACTTGTCAATCTCCGCTTCAATTCTTGGAAACCTTTCTCACAATCAGAATCCCAAATAAACGCTTGTCCTTTACGAGTCAACTTCGTCAACGGCAATGCTAACTTTGAGAATCCTTCGATAAACTTTCTGTAATAACCTGCAAGACCAAGAAAACTTCTGATTTCAGAAACAGTCTTCGGCGCTTCCCACTGAGATACCGCTTCTACTTTCGTAGGATCCACTGCAATACCATTCTTAGAAATCACATGTCCAAGAAAACTAACTTCATTCAGCCAGAACTCACATTTGGACAACTTTGCATACAACTTCTTATCTTTCAACAACTCTAATACAATTCTGAGATGTTCCGCATGTTCTTCGTCATTCTTGGAATAAATCAGAATGTCATCAATAAAAACCACAACAAACTTATCCAGATATGGGTGAAAAATCCTATTCATATATTCCATGAAAACACCAGGTGCATTAGTAACTCCGAACGGCATAACAGAATATTCATAATGCCCATACCTCGTTCGAAAAGCAGTCTTTTGAATATCTTCCGCTTTCACACGAATCTGATGATATCCAGATCTCAAATCAATCTTACTGAATACACTGGCTCCAATTAACTGATCCATTAAATCATCAATCCTCGGTAACGGGTACCGATTCTTAATGGTTACCTTGTTCAATTGCCTGTAATCAACACACAGTCTCATAGAACCTTCTTTCTTCTTAACCAACAATACCGGAGCACCCCAAGGCGAAACACTTGGACGAATAAACTTCTTCTCCAGTAAATCTTCCAACTGACTCTTCAATTCAGCCAATTCAGACGCAGACATACGATATGGCGCCATCGACACCGGTCTCGTACCAGGAATTAAATCTATAGAAAATTCCACTTCTCTCTCAGGAGGTAACTCGCCAACATCATCAGGAAAGACTTCTGGAAAATCACACACCACTGGCAATTCACTACTCCTGACCTTTCCTGATGCATCTAACGAAGCAAGTAACATAAACACATTAGCACCATCTTCCATTGCTTCTTGCACCTGCCTAGCAGTCATAGTCAAATTCTCGACACCAACTGCTTCTGGGAAAATCACCGTCTTAGCAAAGCAGTTCAGATGAACCCGGTTAAATTCCAACCAGTTCATCCCAAGGATAATATCAATTTGTTCAAGCGGTAGGCACACTAAATCCATACCGAAACTTCTACCAAAAATCTCAATAGGACAATTCCTACATACAAGTGAAGTTGTCACTGAACCCGATGCAGGAGTATCAACAACCATGCTACCTCGCATACCAGATATGTCCAGTTTCAACCTCTCAGCACAATCCAAAGAAATGAAAGAATGAGTTGCACCAGTATCAATAATTGCAACTAAAGGTGTGCCATGAATAAAACACGTACCTTTAATCAATCGATCCTCTGGGGTAGTCTCAGATCCAGACAAAGCAAACACTTTTCCACCTGACTGATCCTTCCTAGGCTTAGGACACTGCGGACGAATGTGACCCTCTTCGCCACAATTGTAACAAGTAACAGACTTCCCTTTGCAATCAATAGACAAATGACCAGCCTTTCCACATTTATAACACTTCTTCTCATCACTCTTGCAATCTCGAATGTGATGACCAGACTCGCCACACCTGTAGCATCTGATAGGAGCCTTAGAATCTCCCCCACTAGGCCTTTTCCAACCGCCTGATCTCTGGTTATCTCTACCATATGGTTTGCCACGGTCCATATGTTGCTTTCCTCTTTTATCAACAGCCCCACGAGAGTGAGACGACCGATTCTTGGTAATATCTTCTTCCAAGATTCTGCTACAATCCACCAGATCGGAAAATCTACGAATACGCTGGTACCTGATTCCCTGCTTAATCTCATCTCGGAGACCATTCTCAAATTTGATACATTTAGAGAATTCTCCAGCCTCATCATTGTTGTAGTGAGCATAATACTTTGCCAGCTCAGTGAACTTAGTAGCATACTCACTAACAGTCAGATTGCCCTGCTTAAGCTCCAAAAATTCAATTTCCTTTCTTCCCCGAACATCTTCAGGAAAGTACCTCCTCAGAAAAGCCCTTCTGAAGTTAGCCCAAGTCAGTGCCTCTCCATCCTGAACCATTTCAGTCCTTGTGGCAACCCACCAGTCGTCGGCCTCTTCTGCCAACATATGCGTACCATATCTGACTTTCAGATCTTCAGCACAATCGATCACACGGAAAATCCTTTCGATTTCCTTCAGCCACTTCTGAGCACCTTCGGGGTCATGTGTACCTTTGAACAACGGAGGATTGTTCCTTTGGAAATTTCCCAATTGCCTATCAGCACCAATCACGCCTCCAGTTGGGTTTCCAGCAAGTACACCAGCTAACATCCCCAAAGCCTCAGCTAGTGCAGCATCATTTCGTCCATTACCTCTTCCAGCCATATTCCTGAGAATTAAAACATACTCCACATCAGAATACAGTATCGACAGTGTTACCTTGCACTAGTCGCATACGAAAAGGAATGACTGACTCAAGACTCTGGTCACAACGACCGACTATGCTCTGATACCACTATTGTAACACCCTCTAAAACCCCACATATAATTTTCGCAAATATTAAAAATTATGACTCAGAGTACATGTAATAATTCGAGGAATGCTACAATTCTCTTTTAATAAAATAATTCCTGTCATGCATAATCTTAGTGGTAACTCATACATGTTTACACAGCGGAATACTTTAATTAATAAAATCAAATGTTATAATAATTTCCAAAGTCATCAGGGATTAACACCTGGAAAAGTCAACATCATATTATAACAAATAAAGGAATAAATGAGTCTGACTAAAGCAGCTCGACAACCAAACGTTCCCGGAGTTACAACTATCAGAGCATGACCCGGACATACTAGAACAAAACTAAACTAGACACGATAAGCCTTCGCCAAGCACCTGAGCGAAGTTCCTCAATCTGAAATATTCAACAGTAAGGGTGAGCTTCTCAAATATACATTTGGTTATACATTCATAACAATCAATTCACGAAATCATAACCATCACCCAATAATTAACATATTTCATAGTTTACAAAACCTTTACAAATCATATATCCATGACATATTGCTTTTCATAATTGCAAATATCCATCAAACATCATCAACCATATATCAATCACATGTGCATACAAACAATCAATATAACATTGGAAAAATCATCCATTCATGTTATATTCGAGTAATGCAACACACCCATGCATGTGGTACCACTACACCGCCCCATTAAATCGCGGGTCACGGATAACTCACCGTTCCATTATATCGCGGACACGGCTACCACCTCAACGTTCCATTAAATCGCGGACACGTATATTGGCCACCATGTTAATTCCACACAATGGGAATTAACAAATGCAACATGATATGTAAGTATGTAACACTCAGCATACTATGAACATCATTCAACATATCATGCACATCAACAATATCAAACATCACATGATATGAATAGTATGTAACCACTCAGCATACTATCAAACATCAATCATATCAAGATACAGATAGCATGTAAACACTCAGCATACTATTTAAACATCAACCAATCACATCAAATCATATCATACTTCATGCTTGATAACATATCTAAAAGCATGGCAATAAAATCCACAATAAAACACAGAAAACAAAATTCAGAAATTCAACACAGCAGCATCAACACGGGTGCCCGTGTTAAACAACACGGCCGTGTTGAAATATGCCCAGAAAACGCATTTTTTTTGACAAAACAGGGGATCAACACGGGTGCCCGTGTTAAACAACACGGCCCGTGTTGAATTGTGTCTGGAAAACACAATTTTTGGCAACACAGTGCATCAACACGGGTGCCCGTGTTAAACAACACGGCCGTGTTGATGAGCGCGGGTCAGATTTTTCTGAACCTGCAGTGGCTCACAACAGCCGTCCAAACGCGGAAAAATGTCGGCCAAAACGCGTATTTCAGTACCTAACGCATCGAGTTTGTACAATCCACAACAATACCACAATATCCAATTTACTAATAATCATTATAATAACTTTAACCGGGGATTAACCGTAACTTTGGGGAATTCTACCGACACTGAGGTCTTCCCTACAATTTCCAAGGTAAATTCACGATCATTAGACATACGCCCAATTCACCATTTGGGACCTAAATTCTTAATCGATTCATGAGAATTGGGAATCCTAATCCTTTTCTAACCAAGTTCAGCCCTACGGTTATCGATCCCTAGAAACATCTAACAATTGGGATTTTCCTACAATTACCCGAATCAACCGTACATAAACCCATAAACAAAGGTAAATCGAGTATAAACCCCCCTTACCTTATCAATTAGCAGCTTTGAATTCTTGAGCGAAGTTCTCCGTTCTTCGTTCCTCGTACCTTCAGAGCTCTATTTCCCCAATTCTAACTTCTGTTTATCGTGAAAACCAAAATGAGGAATAACTTGAGTTCCAACACATAACTTTACCTCTTTTTCACCCCCACTCTTTACTAACAGCATCTAAGCCCAAAACATAAAAATCCCTATATTTCTTATTTCTTCAAATATTCCAAATAAATAATTCCTTTTTATTTTATTAATTCTAATAAAATAATTTCCCAAATTCAAATAAATCAAAATTAAAAACTGGGGTGTTACAGGCTACATCTCAGGTCTTATGTGCGGAAGATTCAACCGTATACTGTGGATAAGAACTTGTGGATCCACTTCTTCCAGGAAAGTCTTTCAGGGACTCATCTCGAATGGTTATATCAGCTGGATGGAACCAAGGTTCGTAACTGGGAGGAGTTGGCTACTGCTTTTTACAAGCAGTATCAGTACAATGCCGACCTCGCTCCTACGCGTACCCAACTCCAGTTATGTCTCTAGGATCGGGAGAAGGTTTTAAAGAATATGCGCAGAAATGGAGAGACCTGGCCGGTAGGGTACAACCACCGCTGACTGACCGTGAACTTGTGGACATGTACTTGGGGACCCTGTCTGGTCCATTCTACAACCACCTGATTGGGAATTCGTCTGCTGGATTCACAGATCTTATCTTGACTGGAGAGCGAGTAGAAGCTGGCATCAGGTCTGGGATGATTCAAGAGGTTGCACCTTCTGATAAAAAGCCTAATCATGGAAAGAAAGATTCCAATGCTGTGCACGGCAAAAAGAGTCGTCATGAGGTAGGGGCAACCCAGATCTCCAATCCTAGACCTGCTCAACAAGGACAGGGGCAGCAACGCAAGGAGGTCGCACCCAAAAGACAGTACACCAAGATCAACATGTCGCTGGATCAAGCACTACAACAAATGTTGAAGGCAGGGCTGATCCCCTTAAGGGCTCCTCTTCGGAATCCGAACACTTCTTCTCCGAACTACCATCCCAACGATAGGTGCGCATACCATTCTGATAGCCCGGGGCATACTACGGACAACTGCTGGCGTCTCAAAAACAAGATTCAAGACATGATCGACGCTGGAGAGATTCAGTTTGAAGTACCTGAGACTCCGAACATAATCACTGCTCTGTTACCCAATCATTGAAGACTTTTGTTTATTTGGATTTCCGAGTTGTATTTTTCTTTGCTCATACAAACAATTAATGTCATAGCAAACTCTTTTATTCTATTAAAGCATCGCATATGTCTGTTTTTGGAATTAGTGCAATTGTTTTCATTATATTCAAAATTGCTTTCATTTTTCTGTGATGATCAACTCTCGGTTAATAATTTCTAAGCCTCTTGGAGGAGGATGACGAAAACGATACCATAATCTACAGTATGCTTTTGAACAGACCCCACTGATGAGGTACAGGCATTGTTTCAATCCCTAAACACTGGAGTTATAAGGATGATAATCCCTCGTCAACCCCTCTGAGCCAAAGAAGTAGGAGTTTTTCTTTTCGAAATTTAAAACCCTTAATCATAACCTGGGGCAGGGTAGTCTCTCAGTTGATCCAAGTGCATAACGAATGGCACCAAAGAGGTCCTTACAAAAAAAAGAAAGACAGTGATGGTTCCGAATAATCAACAAAAAAGTGCAGTCATTATCTCAAAAAATGAAAAGCCCAAAAAGTCAAAACCCATAAAGGAGACTTACAAAACTGGGGCCTCCCGCTGACTGTAATTCCAAAAAGGAAACAGCTCAGGCAAAAAACAGGGATAACAAAATCAAGGAAAAAAGAGGTCATACAAACCCTCAACAAAAACAAAAAATGACTGCCTATTCAGAATAAATCATCAATATCTGAACCATCATTGGAACATCAGAGCAAAAACTCAACTAAGGTCTAACGCACGATCAACTGAGTTTAGGATTGAAGAACATCACGAAGAACGGGTGGGTACAAATAAAATTTGAGCCTTTATCCTTTGTTTCTTAAACCGTGAACCAGGCCACGTTATAACCCTTAAAAGTCCTAGCCGAAGCATGGGTTAGTTCGAGAGCATACTGTTACGAAAGGTATCCCGACTCCTTAAGGCTTGCGATAAAATACGGAGTTGACATCATGTTTTACAAACATTTACTTGTTTTATGAAAAAAGAATGCATTTCTAAAACTTCGAAACAGACATAAGCTTTGCATTTTTAACATAACTTTGTTTGCATATGAATATTTGTTTGAACAGCAGGGAAATCCGCACGATGAATACCTAGTGAACAAAAGCACTTCCAATCAAGGGGCATGACATGATCTTGGTCTATCATCCGGGGCAGTCCAATCAAGATTCGGAGAATCTCTCAAAGGCCAAATAGCCTGGGGCAAATCTCCACCTGAGTCACTTGGGGCATCCCAACAACGAATCTTGTCTGATCAAACACCTTCTGATGGCAAAACACTTCTAACAGGGGCACCTCCCTACATTCTGAGAGCACGGACATAGTCGAAAAGAATACTACGCAAAATCAAAGACCCGCTAGGCTGACATGCCTAGGCAAAAATTAGGGCTTCCCGGCGAACCAAAAGGGTTCGGGAAAAATGAAGGGATGAAATGAAAAAATCTGTACACCCGGCAAGTCGAAAACCTGAAAAGGCGGCTTGGGCAAAAATGGGTATCCCGGTGGACTAAAAACCCGAAAGGGCGGTCCAGGCAAAAGTTAGGGATCAAAAGCGTACGACTATGTCCCGGCATCTTGTCACTGGCCTATCAGAAGAAGAGTTTGTCCATCAACAACTATCAGCACCTCACAGGTCTTCCTCTCCCACCTCAGAAACAGGGGCAATAATGAGTTGCCCAAGCAATCTAATTGTTCTATCCTCCAAGGTACCAAGGTAGGTTCAGCTGGAGAACATAACCAGATATCTCAATTCCCCAGAGAGTGAGCCAGCAAGTCAGCAATACTCTCTCCAAATAAAGCTATACAATCAAACCTTAAGGAAGTTGGGTATCCTCCAGCAGATCTCAACATTCCCCAGCAGCATATATGCACTCTTAACAGGCATCCCCGGCAGTCTTGGTCTAAAGATTGTTCCCCGGCGGTATACCAAACATTCAGTGGAGTTACTTCCAATACATCTCAAAACTTCCCCCCGGAGAGTCCAATCTAGTTCCCCAGGAAAGTGGGAATCCATCTCCCCAAGCAGTAAGCTTATCCCCAGTAGATTCTGGAAGCTTATCCCTCGCAGAGCACGAACGCGTCTCCCGGCTTTATTCAAAGAGTTATTTCCCTATTGGGATATAACTGGGTTATCCTCAGCCAAAAGCCACGGAAAGAGCGTCCTCGACGAAGTCTTCGTATCCCCAGCGAAGTCTATTAACACTTCCAACATAACAATGGTATCCTCAGTGAAGTTACCATCAACATTTCAGCAAAGTACCCCTCCTCCCCACAGAGTATTGCCTCCCGGCAACATCGTTAGAGTACTTTTCTCCCCGCAGAATATTCCATTCGCCAAGTATAATCCCCAACGGAGTTATCTTCTCCTACCGGTATTCTTGCAACTATCATCCCCAGCGGAGGCAAAAATCTATTCTTCAACAGCAGCCCAGGAGTTAACTTCCTGGCACCCGTCAAGGATTTATTTTCCTAAGACGAAAACATATGTTCATAAATATCATATCTTCATACATTATAGCATGCATATGCATCATACTACACAAATCTCATTAATTTTGAGGACATGTTGAAATCATGCAGTTCATGAATCATGATCTTGCATACAACTGATGCTTTACCTTTTCAGGAAAGGTCAATACAAAAATGATTACTATCAACTATCGCAACTCTTTCTAGATATAGTTCAGATGTGAACCAGATATGGCGACGTTCTGATACTGCTTCCAGATTTCCTTCTAGATATAGTTCAGATGTGAACCAGATATGGCGACGTTCTGATACTGCTTCCAGATTTCCTTCTAGATATAGTTCAGATGTGAACCAGATATGGCGACGTTCTGATACTGCTTCCAGATTTCCTTCTAGATATAGTTCAGATGTGACCCAGATATGGCAACGTTCTGATACTTCTTCCAGATTTCCTTCCAGATATGGTTCGTATGTGACCCAGGCATGGCGACATTCTGACACTTATTCCAATTGAAGATTTCAAGACCTAGACCGGTTCAGATTTTTCTGTTTCTTGTCCAGTCCAAGGCCTTCTCTAGTCCAGCTAAATCGACCCCTAACAGATTTTCCTGATAAAGACTCAGTAGAAGTTACCCAAGATTCTCTCAATGATTGCTGTTGAGGTTGTAGTCGCCTGTGGTTCTCTCCCCGATACTGCGGAGGTAGTAATCATCCCAAGTTTCTCTCAATGATTGCTGTTGAGATTGAAGTTATCCAAGATTCTCTCAATGATTGCTATTGAGGTTGTAGTCGCCTTTGGTTCTCTCCCCGATACTGCGGAGGTAGTAATCATCCCAAGATTCGCTCAATGATTATTGTTGAAGTTGAAGTCGCCCAAGATTCTCTCAATGATTGCTGTTGAGGTTGAAGTCGTCCAAGGTTCTCTCAGCGTTCCTGTTGAGGTAGTAATTGCCCAAGGTTCTCTCACCGTTCCTGTTGAGGTAGTAACCACCCCTGGTTCATTCATCACCATTTGAAGCTCCAGATTCAGCTCATGTAACCAGTCAGGACACATCTATACAAAGCACCTGAAGACCAGCTCCTGCAACCGGTCAGGTAATCATTTTTCTTTTGCAGGTACGCAAGTTCTCGCTAAGGAATCTCCTACGCGATCAACACCCAGATGGCATCTATAAGCCCATCCACCATCCATCACCTCCTAACATGGCATCTATAAGCCCATCATCCTATTCATCAATCTCCAAATGGCATCTATAAGCCCATTCCCATCATCACACTGCTACTATGTGAGCGCAAATTTCTGGGCACTCTAGTGTTCAATCATCTTCCACCTTCGGATTACGAAAGGCACGTCAGCCAATCTGCATCCTCAGGTCTAAGAAGATTGAACAGGGGCAACTGTTGTACCCCAAAATTTGCCCTCCCATATTCTTCAAGACTTGCCAAGTCAAAGGTTCAAAAAGTTCCCCAAGGGTTGCACAGTTCAAGGGCCTCATAACAGTCAAAAACTAGGGTTTTGGTTCTGACAAAGAAAATGAAGTTTCCAAGGGTCCAATCAAGTCCCACATGCTTATAAACATGGTCAAGCATCCTCGTACCAAGTTTCAAGACTTATAGCACAAAATTACACAGTCAAAAACCCTAATTGCACTGCAGTCAACTGTAGGGGCAAAATGGTCATTTGACAGTCAAAAGTCCAAATTTTTGGTCAACATCTCATTTTGAAGCCACAAACATCATTTGATCAATGCTTGATCATGATTCTCAAAGCTTGGCTCAAAAATCATCAAGATGCAAAAGTTTCCATATTTGGACAGTTGGAAAAGTCAACTGTAACTTGACCAAAGCATAACTTTCACATGGATTATCAAAAAAATTCCCTCCAAAGCTCATTTTGAAGAGAATGACATTTCCTACAACTCCTCTTCACACTTCAAGTCCAAGAAATGCTCTCACAAAAAGTTATCAATTTCAACATTATAGGTCATTTTCAAAATTCAACAAAAAGGGACTTTAAGTCAAAGGCCATAACTTGAGATTGGTAAATCAAAATGACATGGGACCAAAGGCATTGGTTATAGGACTCAAAGACCTTTCCAAAATGTCCAAGAACATGAGCAAAGCTTAAATATTGAGCAAGTTATGCCTTGTGGAAGTTGGGAAATTTTGGATATTTTGAAAAGTCAACATTACTTCAAATGACCTAAAATTGCTAATGGGCCTCTTTTTCTCCCACAATTCATTACCCAAGGCATGTGCACGACTATTTGGCCCAAAGGGAAGTTTTTCTTCATTTTTATTTATTTATTTGGATTTTTTATTATTAATAATTCATTTAATTAATTAAAATACATGAAAAATACCAAACCAATGCAATCAAATCTTTTTGTGCATGGAATAGGTTTAAAATTTCATGCATGATCAGATATGGAAGGAATTGAAGTGATTGGCCATGATTTGTACCAAATAGGCATGAAAAAATATTTGAAAAGATCTTTGAAAATCAAATCTTGAAAGTCATGAATGCCAAGGTTTTTGGTTGTTTTCTTTGACCTATATATACATATGCTAACCCTACTCCAAAGAAGGTCCAAGCTGCGCAGAAAGACAAAAGAGAACTTTGCAATTTTGATCAAAAAATTCAAAACTGAAATCGTGATTCCAAAGCATTTCAAGGCAAAGTAATCAGTCCATTGCCTTCCTGAGACATCAGGGAAACTTCCTGGATCAAAAGCACGACCTCTAACGCCCAGAATTGGTATACAAAACTCAAACTTTTTCATGTAATGTGCATATTCGTATTTCAAATTCCTAGCATTCTCATTGCATTTTATTCATGGATTTGTACTAATGAGACCTTTCTGGAGCTAACAATGTGGTTTGATTGAAGTTTTGTGCATCATACGCGAAATTGCCATTGTTGCTTTTTAGGGTTACAGAGGTCATGAATTAGGGTTTCTTTATTCTGGAACAATTGAGATTCGAGACATATACCATTGAAACAAGCGTGCTTGTACGAAAAGAACCCAACCCTCGCGCTTAATTTATGAGGCCATATGGCCTATTCGCTATTTTTTAGAAAGGTGCTTTTGGGGACGGTTCAAAACCGTTGCCCATTCTTTTTTTTGTTTCAGGAAAACACAAAGCGAGGAAGACGAAGGCTAGGTGTAAGGCAGCCGTTGGTTGGTTTGAATTTCGCGCGAAAAAGGAGCACCAACATTTGTTTTGTTTTATTATATTTATTAGTTATATGATATACAGATAAACAAAGCAGCTCCAGTGGTAAAGCGTCTTAGTGGTAATCTCCAGGACCTGGGTTCGAACCCCAGGTCCCTCACCCTTTCCATATTATTTTTCAATTAATGCTTATGTGTAGTTTCAATGCTAGCGTCCATCATGCATCCACATTATCAAGTCGTCCACGCGTACAATCATACCAATCCAAGGGACCAGATCTGAAGACCATGGTGAACCTCAGTCAACACACATGCGCGCTAGCTGAAAAGTCAAAGAGGCCAAAGGTTAATGGGCCTAAAATACTGGATCATACCTCTCATTTGGGGACAGACCCCCCCTAGGTTTGCAAGCTTTTTTTACATTTTTTTCATTCTTTTATTTATTTCAATTATTGTTTTTTTTTAAATTAATTTAATATTTTCATAAAAAATATAAAAAACAATATAAAATCAAAAAAGACAAAAATAAGTATTTTTATTTAATATTTTAATATTTTGTAAATAAACATCATTAATTGATTTTAGTGTTAAATTAGGTTTAAATCTTAATGTTTTTTTTCAATAAAACCTAAAATTGGTAGAATTAGGGTTTCAAGCATTTTTCATCTTTTTTTTATTTTACTATATTAATTATTAATTCTTAATTAGTTATTTTTATAAATCAAGTTGCAATTAATTAATTAGGCTTAATTTTAGATAATTGTCATATTCTCTTAATAAATAAAAAAATTGTAGAATTAGGTTTTTAATTTCATTAAATTCTCATAAATACAAAAAACCAAAAAAATAATTTCTTTTTTTCTTTAATTTAATTAATTTGCTAATAATTTAATTTCATTAAAAAGGGTCCAACGCCCTCGTTTCTAATTTTAATTCAATTCGCGTATTTATTTCTTTTTCTTTTAATTATTCATGTACCTCTCCCAAAGCCATGTAAATATTTATCTTTCGCACTTTACTTTATTTCTTTATTTTATGTCAAATCGGGTCCTGGATTTAAATTTGGCGATGTGGACCCGCGCCTTTGTAATAGTTTAGGAACTTTATATTTCTCGCTCTTTTAAACTGTTAATAATGGCATGCAAGAATGAATGACAAAATAAAAACGAACGCGTAGACCACCTGACATGAACAAGATAAATGTAAATGAACATGACACACAAATCACACACTGTGATCGGTGGATCTGGAACTGACTGTTTAACGCTGGTTCGCGAAAATGTCGCGGAAGCAAGAGTCGCCACCGTCTTTTATTTTCTCCAAATGGAAAGGACAAAAGCACAGAAAAATTCCTTATAGAGATTGCTCTCGGTTCGGGAGGTAGATTATAGAAAGGGAAGGTGTTAGCACCCTTTCTATCCATGGTTATCCATGGGCTCTTAGATACTTGCTCATTGTGTTTTCAAAAATGGCTTGTTTGCTTTTCAATGTGGGTTTTAAAAAGTTTCTTTGAAAATTTCAGTTCGACTCTTGTATCGGTCCTCAAGAGTGTTTGAAAAATTGCTTTCGAAAGCTTTTTGAAAAGGTGTCGGTGTGAAAAGTATTTTTTGATTTGTTTTTGAAATTAGAGCAAGTATCTAGAGTCGTCTACCTACCCTAAGGAATTCGTCTGTGTAGATGTCCTTTAAAGTAGTGCCATCCCACCATTGAGAGGTAGGTAGCACCACCGTTGGAGGTGTTCGGGTCAACTCGCGGTTCGGGACATGGTGATCACCAGAGCAATGGGAAGACACCTTAGAAGCTACCCTCATGCCAGGTTCCCGGATCATGAGGACTTACTAAGACATCCTCTACTCGACGATCACCTTTCGAGGCAAGGCAACAGTGAGGCGTACCCTAGGGGTGGTGTGTGATTTGTGTGTCGTTTTCAGATATTTTGTCTTTTGTCATGTCATTGGTGATCTACGCTTGTTTTTATTTTTATCCATTCATTCTTGCATGCCTTGATTAACAGTTAAAAATTGCGAAGAGTAAAAGTTCTAAGCTATTACAAAAGGCGCGGGTCCACATCGCCAAAATTTCTTGAACCCGATTTGACAGAAAAATAAAGAATTAAAGAAGAGTAAAGGTGCGAGAAATTAATTTACAAGGCCTTGGGAGAGGTACATAAATATTATACGAGAAAGAAATAATCACGCGAATTAAATAAGAATTAAGAACGAGGGCGTTGGACCCTTTTTGCAAAATTAAATTAAATGATGGAATTAATTAATTAAAATAAAGAAAAGAGATTATTTTTTGGTATTTTTTGGTATTTTATGATTTAAATGCAATTAAACCTAATTCTACAATTTTTATTTTTATTATGAAAATATTACAATTAAACCCTAAATTAAAACTAAATGAATTAATGAATTTATTTACCAAAAAAAATGCTAAAATAAAATATTTATTATTTTTTTCATCTTTTCTGATTTTTTTATGTTTTTTTATATTATTATGAAAACATTAAATTAATTAATAAAACAATAATTAAAAGAAAGTGAAAATAATGAAAAATAAAGAAAGTAAGAAAATTTGCAAACCTAGGGGGTCTGCCCCTAATTTGGAGGGTTTTCTTTTAGCAATCTGGGCCCATTTACTCTTTGGCCTGGTAGACTTTTTCCACTAGCGTGCACCAGCGTTGACCAGGGTTTATCATGTTCCTCAAATCTGTGCCTTTGAATTGATGAAACTGAACGCATGGACGGTTTGATTTTGAAGGTGTATGGTGCTCCACTACGTGGACGCTGCATATGAATGTTAAATGAAGAAAAATATGAAAGGGGTGAGGACTTGGGGCTCGAACCCAGGTCCTGAACATTACCAACCAACGCGCTTGCCACTCATGCTGCTTTGTTTATCTGTAAATAATATAACAAATAAATATAATAAAACAAAAACGCGTTAATGCTTTGTTTTCCGCGCGAAAGTTTAAACCAACCAATTGTCCCTTGCCACCTAGTCATCTTCTCCATTGTTTATTTTTTTTCTGAAACATCAAGAACATAGGCCACGGTTTTTACATCGTTCCCTTAGGCACCCTATTAAAAAATAGCGATTAGCCCAGGGATGCTCATAAATTGAGCGCGAGGGTGGCCTTGTGATCGTCTAAACGCACTGAGTTGAATGGCCTTGGTCTCAAGCTCCAATTTTTCCATATTCAAAAACCCCCAATTCGGAGCTTCATGAACCCTAATATGCTCACATGGTGGAATCGTGTACAATGCTCAAAAACACAATTAATTTACATGGTTAGCATTAGAATCTTATAATGAACACAAATCATATATTAAAAATTGCTAAATGCGCATGAATTGAGATGCAAGAGTTTCAAATATTTTCGGTACAGGGTGAGGTCGTGTTACCAATTTAGGGCGTTAGAGTGAATGATTTTGATTGGAAATCCTTCCTTGAAGCCTCAGGAAGCTAATGAGATAAAAATCTTGCCTTGAATCGCCCTAGAACTTGGTTTTCAGAATTCACTTTTTTCACAAAAAAACTCAAGTTTTGTTTCCTATGTATGGCACAGCTTGCAGTCAGTGAGCACGAGGGTTTTGATCAGGCTTATGTATGGAATGATTAGGTCAAATAAAATTGGTCCAAAATCCATGAATTGATGAATGCAATATTTGATTTTTAAGCCATGATATTTTCAAATCTTTTCATGCACATTTTCTCTCAATCATATCCAATCCTTCCCTAATTGATCATGCACGAATTTTGAGTGTCCAATGAGAGTATTTTCTGCACAAAAAGATTTTATTTCATTAGTTTAGCATTTTTCCATATTTTATTTAGTTTAAATGAATTAATTGTAATAAAAAATTCAAATAAATAAATAAAAATAATAAAAAACTTCCCTTTGGGCCAAATGGTCGTGTGCATGCTTTGGATAATGAATTGTGGAAGAAAAAGAAGCCCATTAGCAATTTTAGGTCATTTGAATCAATGTTGACATTTCAAAATATCCAAACATTTCCCAACTTCCACAAGGCATAACTTGCTCAATTTTTAAGCTTTGCTCATGTTCTTGGACATTTTGGAAAGGTCTTTGAGTCCTCTAACCTATGCCTTTGGTCCCATGTCATTTTGATTTACCAATCTCAAGTTATGGCCTTTGACTTAAAGTCCCTTTTTGTTGACTTTTGAGAATGACCTATAATGTTGAAATTGATAACTTTTTGTGAGAGCATTTCTTGGACTTGGAACATGAAGAGGAGTTGTAGGAAATGTCTTTCTCTTCAAAATGAGCTTTGGATGGAATTTTTCTGATAATCCATGTGAAAGTTATGCCCTGGTCAATTTACAGTTGACTTTTTCAGCTGTCCAAATAAGGAAACTTTTGCATTTTGATGATTTTTGAGCCAAGCTTTGAGAATCATGATCAAGCATTGATCAAATGATGTTTGTGGCTTCAAAATGAGATGTTGACCAAAAATTTGAACTTTTGACTGCCAAATGACCATTTTACCCCTGCAGTTGACTGTAGTGCAATTAGGGTTTTAACTGTGCAATCTTGTGCTGAAAGTCTTGAAACTTTGTATGAGGATGCTTGACCATATTTATAGGCATGTGGGACTTGATTGGACCCTTGGAAACTTCATTTTCTTGACCAGAATCAAAACCCTAGTTTTGACTGTTAGGAGACCCTTGAACTGTGCAACCCTTGGGGAATTTTGAAGCATGACTTGGCAATTTCTTGAAGAATATGAGAGGGCAAATTTTGGGGTACAACAGTTGCCCCTGTTCAATCTTCTTAGACCTGAGGATGAAGATTGGCTGACGTGCCTTTCGTAATCCGAAGGTGAAAGATGATTGAACATTAGAGTGCCCAGAAATTTGCGCTCACATAGTAGCGGTGTGATGATGGAATGGGCTTATAGATGCCATTTAGAGGTTGATGAATAGGATGATGGGCTTATAGATGCCATCTGGATGTTGATCGCGTAAGATATTCCTTAGCGAGAACGGGCATACCTGCAAAAAAGAAAATGATTACCTGACCTGTTACGGGGATGGTCTTCAAACTCTTTGTATAGATGTGTCCTGACTGGTTACAGGAGCTGGATCTGGAGCTTCAAACGGAGATGAATGAACCAGGGATGGTTACTACCTCAACAGGAACGGTGAGAGAACCTTGGATGATTTTAACTTCAACAGCAATCGTTGAGAAAATCTTGGATAACTTCACTTCAACAGCAATCATTGAGCGAAATCTTGGTGGGAATTACCATCTCCGCAGTATCGGGGAGAGAACCATAGGCGATTACAATCTCAACAGAAATCATTGAGAAAAACCTGGAGTGGAATTATCGTCTCCGCAGGATCGGGGAGAGAACCATAGGAAATTATAATCTCAAAAGTAAACATTGAGAAAAACCTGGAATGGAATTATCGTCTCCGCAGCCTTGGGGAGAGAACCATAGGAAATTATAATCTCAAAAGAAAACATTGAGAAAAACCTGGAATGGAATTATCGTCTCCGCAGCATTGGGGAGAGAACCATAGGAAATTATAATCTCAAAAGCAAACATTGAGAAAAACCTGGAATGGAATTATCGTCTCCGCAGCATTGGGGAGAGAACCATAGGAAATTATAATCTCAAAAGCAAACGTTGAGAAAAACCTGGAATGGAATTATCATCTCCGCAGGATTGGGGAGAGAACCATAGGAAATTATAATCTCAAAAGCAAACATTGAGAAAAACCTGGAATGGAATTATCGTCTCCGCAGGATCGGGGAGAGAACCATAGGAAATTATAATCTCAAAAGCAAACATTGAGAAAAACCTGGAATGGAATTATCATCTCCGCAGGATCGGGGAGAGAACCATAGGAAATTATAATCTCAAAAGCAAACGTTGAGAAAAACCTGGAATGGAATTATCATCTCCGCAGGATTGGGGAGAGAACCATAGGAAATTATAATCTCAAAAGCAAACATTGAGAAAAACTTGGAATGGAATTATCGTCTCCGCAGCATTGGGGAGAGAACCATAGGAAATTATAATCTCAAAAGCAAACATTGAGAAAAACCTGGAATGGAATTATCATCTCCGCAGGATCGGGGAGAGAACCATAGGAAATTATAATCTCAAAAGCAAACATTGAGAAAAACCTTTGATAACTTCTACTGAGTCTTCATCAGAAAAATCTGTTTGGGGTCGATTTAGCTGGACTAGAGAAGGCCTTAGACTGGATAAGAAATCTTTGGAGTCGATCAACTGAACCGGTCTAGGTCTTGAAATATGATTGAGAATTTAACTGAATCTTTCCTGAAAGGTAAAGGTTAGTCATATGCAATGCATGATATGGATCAAGCGATGATGTTCTCAACATAAATGAGATTTGTAAGATATGATGCGTATATGCATGCTATAATGATGTATGTGATGTTTAGGAATGTATGTTTTCGTCTAGGAAAGTAAATCCTTGACGGGTGCCGGGAAGTCACTCCTGGGCTGATGTTGGCAAGTAGATCTTTGCTTCCGCTGGGGATGTTGTTTGCAAGAATACCGGTGGGAGAAGATAACTCCGTTGGGGAATAAACTTGGCGAATGGAATAACTCTGCGGGGAGGAAAGTACTCTAACGATCTTGTTGGGAAGCAATACTCTGTGGGGAGAGAGATACTTTGTTGAGTGTCGACAATAACTTGCTGGGGATATCTTTGTTGTGTTGGAAGTGATGATAGACTTTGCTGGGGATAAGAAAGAACTGCGTTGACGGCGACCTTTCCGTGGCTTTTGGCTGAGGATAACCCAGTTATATCCTGGTAGGGAAATAACTCTTTGAATAAAGCCGGACGACGCGTTCGTGCTCTGCGAGGGGGATAAGCTTACTGCCTGGGGAGATAGATTCCAACTTTCCTGGGGAACTAGATTGGACTCTCCTGGGGAAGTTTGAACTGCGGGGGAAGTGATTCCTTTGAATGTTGGTATGCCGCCGGGGAACAATCTTTAGACCAAGACTGCCGGGGATGCTTGTTAAGAATACATATGCTGCTGGGGAGATGTTGAGATTCACTGGAGGATACCCAACTTCCTTAAGATTTGATAACTTTGCTTGGAGAAGAGTGCACTGACTTGCTGGCTCACTCTCTGGGGAATTAAGATGTACTGGTTATGTTTTTTAGCTGAACCTACCTTGGTACCTTGGAGGATAGAACAATTAGATTGCTCAGACAACTCTTTTATTGCCCCTGTTCTTAATGTTACCTGTAATTAATCCTTTGTTTCGTATGCAAATATTTATGAGCTAGCAAATTATTGTCAATGCATATATCACAAATTGAACCTTGGACGTTCTTCGCAAAACAAAACAGAAAAAGAAAAACAACTGGCGCTTTTAACTGAAAAGTATATTTGTATTGATTTTTGAGTGGCCCGCAAATAGGCGTTTTGTGTACAAGAGGCTGACGTCCTAGTAAGAGAACGCCGCCGAACAAAAGAGTTTATACAAATTTTTTACAAAAGAAAATAAAACAGCTGTGTGAAATGAATGATCCCACTGGGTTTCAACTCTGCTATTGCCTTTATAACTCCGAGCGTCTCATCACTTGATGACCTTGGTTGAAGGTGAAGCTGACTGATCGATGCCGTCTGAACTTGGTGTAGATACCGGATTCTGGATGCAAAGTGATCCAATGAGACATAATATTACGCTTTTATCCCTAATTTTTGCCTGGACCGCCCTTTCGGGTTTTCGGTCCACCGGGATACCCATTTTTTCCCAAGCCGCCTTTTCAGGTTTTCGACTTGCCGGGTGTACAAATTTTTTCATTTTCATCCCTTCATTTTTCCCGAACCCTTTTGGTTCGACGGGAAGCCCTAATTTTTGCCTAGGCATGTCAGCCTAGCGGGTCTTTTTTCATGCGTAGTATCTTTTTACTATGTCTGCATTGGCGGGGTGAGGAAGGTCGTCACCATCCATGTTGGTTAGAATCATGGCTCCTCCTGAGAACACATGCTTAACCACAAATGGCCCTTCGTACGTAGGGGTCCATTTGCCCCTTGGATCACTCTGAGGAAGGATGATTCGCTTGATCACCAGATCTCCAACTTGATATTCCTGTGGTCTGACCTTTTTGTTAAATGCCCTGATCATCCGTTTCTGATACGTCTGACCATGGCAGATAGCAGCAAGTCTTTTTTCATCGATAAGGTTGAGCTGATCAAGTCGTGTCTGGATCCAATCATCCTCGTTCAGATTTGCATCCTTCATTATCCAGAGAGAGGGTATTTGCACTTCGATCGGTAAGACTGCCTCCATACCATAAACCAAGGAGAAAGGAGTTACCCCGGTTGACGTCCTAGCTGAGGTACGGTACCCATGTAGAGCGAACGGTAACATCTCGTGCCAATCTTTATAAGTCACTGTCATCTTCTGCACGATTTTCTTGATATTTTTATTTGCGGCTTCTACAGCCCCATTCATCTTCAGTCTGTAAGGAGAAGAATTGTGGTGCTGTATTTTGAACTGCTCGCAGAGCTCAGCGATCATCTTGTTATTCAGATTGGTACCGTTATCTGTAATAATTCTTTCTGGGACGCCGTACCGACATATCAGGTTATGCCGAATGAACCGCGCTACAACAACCTTGGTTACCGTAGCATAGGATGCTGCTTCGACCCACTTCGTAAAATAATCGATCGCCACTAGGATGAAGCGATGCCCATTAGATGCCGTAGGTTTAATCTCACCGATCATGTCTATGCCCCACATTGCAAACGGCCAAGGCGCAGTCAGAACATTCAGGGGAACTGGAGGAACATGCACCTTGTCTGCATAAATCTGGCACTTATGGCATGTCCTGGAATGTTGATAGCAGTCAGCTTCCATTGTGGACCAGTAATACCCTGCCCGGAGGATCTTCTTGGCCATAGTGTGTCCGCTAGAATGTGTACCGAAGGTTCCTTCATGTAGCTCTTCCATGATTCTTTCTGCTTCAGTCTTATCCACACAACGCAGTAAGGTTGAATCATGGTTTCGCTTGTACAAGATGCCGTTGCTCAGGAAGAACTTTGCCGCGAACCTTCTCAGGAACTTCTTATCATTGACTGAGGCACCTTCAGGGTATTCCTGAGCTTCCAAATATCTTTTCACCTCATGGTACCAAGGCTTCTCAATCACCAATTCAGTCTCGAGATCGCAACAGTATGCCGGTTCGTCCAGTTTCCAGATGATGATCCGGGGAGCCTCATTATCCCATTTGACCTTGAACATAGAAGACATTGTAGCTAACGCGTCCGCCAACTGATTCTCTTCTCTCGGGAAGTGTTCAAAGGTTATCTTCGTGAAGTGGGGGATCAAGGTCAACACACATTCTCTGTAAGGAATAAGATTCGGATGTTTCGTATCCCACTCTCCTTTGATCTGATTGATCACAAGAGCGGAATCTCCGAAGACACTCAGAAACTTGATCCTTAAGTCAATCGCAGCTTGAAGACCCATGATGCACGCCTCATACTCTGCCATGTTGTTGGTACAATTGAAACATAGCCGGGCAGTGAGCGGAGTATGAGTGCCTTGCGGTGATATGATTATAGCGCCGATACCGTTACCCAAAGCATTGGAGGCTCCGTCAAAGTGCATAGACCATCGGGATCCTTCCTCAGGTCCTTCATCCGGTCCAGGTACTTCACAATCAGTTACTATCATGATGCTTTCATCCGGAAACTCGAAGTTCATTGATTGATAGTCATCTACGGCCTGATGTGCCAAGTGGTCTGCCAATACACTTCCTTTGATGGCTTTCTGGGTTGTGTACTGAATGTCGTATTCCGTCAAGATCATTTGCCATCTTGCTATTCTCCCAGACAGAGCAGGTTTTTCAAATATGTACTTTATAGGATCCATCTTTGAGATCAACAAGGTAGTGTGAGTCAGCATATACTGTCTCAGCCGGCGAGCAGCCCATACCAAAGCGCAGCAAGTTTTCTCGAGCAGTGAGTATCGGGTCTCACAGTCGGTAAAATTTTTGCTAAGGTAATAAATGGCATGCTCTTTTCGGCCAGACTCGTCATGCTGCCCCAGCACACACCCCATTGAGTTGTCAAGCACTGTTAGGTATAATATCAGAGGTCTCCCTTCAACCAGTGGCATAAGGATGGGTGGTTCTTGGAGATACTCTTTGATTCTGTCAAAAGTGGCCTGACATTCATCATTCCAACGTACTACCTGATCTTTCTTCAGCAGCTTGAAGATTGGCTCACAGGTAGCAGTCAGGTGTGAGATGAAGCGAGCAATGTAATTCAGACGTCCTAAAAAGCCTCTGACTTCCTTCTCTGTCCTAGGAACTGGCATCTCTTGAATAGCTTTAACCTTGGCAGGGTCCACTTGAATACCCTTATCACTTACCACAAAGCCTAGCAACTTTCCAGATCTTACCCCGAAGGTGCACTTGTTTGGGTTCAACCTCAGCTTGTACAGTTTCAACCGGTCAAACAACTTCTGCAGATGATCTAGGTGCTCTTCCTCAGTCTGGGACCTTGCGATCATGTCGTCCACATACACTTCTATCTCATGATGGATCATGTCATGAAATAGAGCAACCATGGCACGTTGGTAGGTTGCCCCATCGTTCTTCAACCCGAATGGCATGACCTTGTAACAGAAGGTGCCCCACTGAGTAACAAATGTAGTCTTTTCCATGTCTTCAGGTGCCATCTTGATCTGATTATAACCTGAAAAACCATCCATGAAAGAGAATACCTTGTGCTGAGCTGTATTGTCAACAAGGACATCAATGTGAGGTAAGGGGAAGTCATCCTTGGGGCTGGCCCTGTTCAGATCCCTGTAGTCGACACACATTCTGACCTTACCGTCCTTCTTAGGTACCGGCACCACATTAGCAACCCACTGAGGGTAAGAAGTCACTGCAAGGAACCCAGCGTCAAACTGTTTCATAACCTCGGCTTTAATCTTCTCAGACATCTCTGGACGCATACGGCGGACCTTTTGCTTAACCGGAGGGCAATCTTCCTTAGTAGGCAAGTGATGGACCACAATATCGGTATCCAACCCGGGCATGTCTTCGTAGGACCAGGCAAAGATCTCCATATAATCATGCAGCATCTGAGTCAACCGTTGCTTCACGCTGAGCTCTAGGTTGGCACCAATCTTTACCTCTTTCCTGTCTTCTTCAGTACCCAAGTTTATTGTTTCCACTGACTCTTCATGGGGTTGAATTGCCCTCTCTTCCTAAAGTAACAGTCTTGCAAGCTCGCCAGGCACTTCGCAATCATCTTCACCTTCGTCTTCGGCTAAGTTGATCGGATTTTCGAAGTCATAATTGGCAGTAGCAGAGTCGTTACCAGTGAGATCCAGAGTGGGTTGAAACCTGTATGAGTGAGTGTGTGTGTAAATACAGCTGTTTTGAAATATATGTAAAGGAAAGAAAGACAGAAAAGGAGCATAAGATTTGCAATGCGAGAAAACGTCCAAGATTTTCATTTATGATATATGAAATGACAATTTATATGCCCTCACAAATGAAACCACGGTGCCTCGGGTAAGACACCGGGCCACAGAGTTTATTTATTGTTTATTACAAATAACGAAACAAAGAAGTTTATTACTGCGTAACAAAAGTAACAGGAGTATGGTCCTTAGCAATCCAATTGGTCAATCCGCCTTCGGTCGTCGGGTAGATCCAGCTATTGAATTCATCTTCGTCCACTTCATTGTCTTCACCAACAGCATTCACTCCTGGATTTGTAATGAACACAGGAGGTCTTCTGGTCTTCGCCTTCTGCATAGCTTTCTGACCCTCTGCAGTAAAACCCAGCCCAAACTTATCAGTTTTCTGTGTAAAGTCGGGAAGCCTGCCCCAGTTAGCACATTCACCTTTTTGAACCACAGCCCGGGCATCCTTCAGGGAAGCCATCTTCAAAGGAACATTCTCTTCTACTGCTGTTTCTGCTGCCGCTGAAATTGGAAGCACCTCCTCGAAATGCTGAAAGGGGGTTTCAATAAACTCCCCGTCCATCTCAATGTATCTGAAAGAATTCAGATGGCTTACCATATACTCCTCCTCCCCCTGCACAGTGACGATCTTCCCTCTGACAGGGTACTTCAGCTTCTGGTGCAAGGTAGAGGTCACTGCCCCAGCTTTATGGATCCAAGGTCGACCCAGTAGGCAAGAGTATGATGGACGGATATCCATCAAATAAAATGTAGAGTCAAACACCTGAGAGCCCACACGAATAGGAATGTCAACCTCTCCATGAACCATCCTTTTCAAACCGTCAAAGGCCCTGACGATGATATTGCTGGATTTTAATTCCAGGCCTTCACAATCCAAACGGTCTAAAGCCTTCTTTGGTAACACATTTAAGGAAGAACTAGTATCCACCAATACATGCGCCAGAGTAGTGCCCCTGCATTCGATAGAGACATGCAGAGCATCATTGTGGTCTCTTCCCTTCGCAGTCAGGTCAACATCTGAGAAACCCAAGCCATTGTCTGCTGTCAGATTTGCTATGCAATCAGTGAACTGGACTGCAGATGTCTCTTGTGGCACATGGGTCGTCTTGAGGAATGAGATTAGGGCCTTAGCATGGGCCTCGGAGCACAGCAATAAAGAGAGCATGGAGATTTTGGAGGGCGTATGCCTCAGCTGTTCCACAACGTTGAAGTCGCTTTTCTTTATTATTTTTAAAATCTCCTCCATTTCTTGTTGGGAGGCCTCAGCATTTATCGGTATCGGTGCCTCCATCCGGGCAGGCTCAACTTCAATCCCTTTGCCCCGAGCATTGAATGACTCGGCAGCAGGGGAAACAACTTGATCAGCAACAGGAACAGGTACACTTGTAGGTGTTATGAGGAGGGGTCTTCGAGTAGCGGGCGGTGCAATGTCAGGTGAGAAGAGCCTGCCACTGCTGGTAACCTTGGCTGGACCAGTGATATCGCAGATACTGGCGCCAGTGTTGAATTCTTGTTTAATTCCGTTCACATACACATCCGCCCCATAATGCCAGGGGACAGCTTTATCAGATACATAGGGAAGAGGTCCCGGAACAGTGATAACCACAGGTGCAACAGTCATGATTTGAACAGGCTTCTTCGGGAGAGCCTTGATTGGATTATTAAAGATGGTAACCACATAAACTTCTTCTACCGGAACCAACTGAACAACAGACTTCTTAAACAGAATCTCCTTGCTATCCATTAGGCTTTGGATGCCTATCTTCAACAAGGGACAACCAGATAGGGAAACAGCACAGAACAGGCAACCCTCACTGCAACCCGGAAATAAACCGGCCAGCAGTAGGTTCCTCTTGACGGTCTTCAAAGGAGTAGCTAGATCATCCACAGAAACAGCGTAAACATCTTCGGCAACAGCATTTACTCCATGCTGGGGCATAGGAGCAGTAACCACATTCGGCCTCTCAGGCGCTTCAAACTGTATCTCTTTCGCGTCGATAAGGTCTTGCACCTTATTCCTTAATGCCCAACAGTCATCAGTGGAATGCCCCGGGCTATCAGAATGATAAGCACAACGAGCATTTGGGTTGTACTTAGGAGATGTGGTATTTGGAAACTTCGGAGCCTCTCTGACGGTCACTAAGTTGGTTGAGAGCAACTGTGGTAAGATCTGCGACAAGGTCATGCTCAAACGGGTAAACTCTCTCTGGGGTCTTTCAGCCCTTTGAGGATTGGTTGGCCGAGGAGCGGCAGCAGGCTTAGCAATCATTACCGCACTGACAGATTGGCGGCGCTCAGATCTCTCTGGTCTCTTGGAACCGTATACAGCACTAGCCTCCTTCTTGAAGGGTTTCTTCTCAGAACTAGACGATGCACCCTTCGGAATCTTACCAGACTTTAACCCAGCCTCAATTCTCTCTCCAGTCAGAATCAGATCAGTGAACCCTGCAGACGAATTCCCAATAAGATGGTTGAAAAATGGCCCAGATAGGGTCCCCAAGAACATGTCTACCAACTCCCGATCAGTCAACGGAGGCTGCACCCTGCCAGCCAGATCCCTCCACTTCTGAGCGTACTCTTTAAAACCTTCACTTGAACCTAACGACATACCCTGGAGTTGGGTACGTGTAGGGGCAAGGTCGGCATTATATTGATACTGCTTGTAGAAAGCAGTAGCCAACTCCTCCCAGTTACGAACCTTGGTCCCATCCAGCTGATAGAACCATTCGAGATGAGTCCCTGAAAGACTCTCCTGGAAGAAGTGGATCCACAAATTCTTATCCACGGAGTACGGTTGAATTTTCCGAACATAGGACCTGAGATGTAGCTTGGGACAAGACGCCCCGTCGTATTTAGTGAAAGATGGTGCTTTGAACTTCCGAGGAATGATCACACCAGTAGACAAACCCAGATCTCCAAAATCCAGCCCAGGTACCTGTTGTATTTCCATAGCATTCAGCCTGTCTTCCAGCTGCTTGTAATGGTCTTCTGCCGGAGGATATTGCTCTTCATCAAAATCAGTCTCGTTGTCGGAGACTACCGGACTAGGACCTTTTTCTGCTTGAGGAGTACTCTTGCCAATGGAAGAACCAGCCTCTTCATTCTGCAGAGTGTTGCCAAACCTTCGGCCCGAGCTAAACAGAACAGTTCTTCTCTTCTTCTTCTGCTCCTTCTTCAAGAGCAGAGCCTTCAGCTCTTCTTGGCCTTGAGCCAAACCCTTGATTAATTCCTGAAATTGCGCATTCTGCGCCTGAAGAGCTTTGATGGATGTCTCAGTTGATGATGAGTCAGGATTCATGATGTTGAAATAAACAGCGAAGAACGGTAAGCAACCTGAAAAGAAAAAAACCTGCTATGCACATGATGAATGAGATGCGTATGAGTTATGTTTTCAAAGACAATCGGGAATCAACTTTGTAAACAAAAAGGAACACACTTCATTAGATTCAACTTTGAAAAATTAGATTGTTCAACAGGTTGCCTTTAGGCGTTACATGAAAGGGAATACTGAAAAGGGAAATAAAACTGTAAAAGGACATCCAGAACTCCTTATTGATCCCATGGTCTCCTCTTCTCAGTACGGATGTAGGCATTCAGAGCTCACTCATTTTCCAACTGCTTTGTCAGCTTCTGGATCTTTAATTCCTGCTCGTTGAACTTTTCTCGGTAAGAATCCCGCTCTTCTCGTAGTTGCGACCAAGATCTTTTCAATGTCTCATAATCAGTGGGTATCTGAGGAGGAAGTACAGTTGGAGGAATACCATCTTTGTCAGGACACTCAAGAATGATGGGTCTGACAGCTTCATACGGCATACCTAACTTCTGAGCACGGATGCGAACCCATTTGTAGTAGGCTTCCATAGGTAAAGAAGTCTTTGGCCCTGACTCATGTGGGTCAGCTTTATGAACTTTGTCCCAAGCCTTGATGAACCTACGACGCAGCTCGTCACTATCCACCTGAAACTCAAAACTGATGTGAGGCACCAACATCTCATGGGGGCCTGCTCTTCTTGCTCTTCCAAACTGACGGAGCGCTAGACATGGATTGTAAGAGATTCCTCCCTGGGTACCAATCAGAGGAACATTAGGGTATTCCCCGCATCGATCAATGACAGCTATCTCATCCAAACCTCTGCAAGTCCAAATGATGTCTTTGTCGGTGAGAGACATTAACCTATGAGCCCAACCTCTTCCTTCTTGATTCTTCAGCACGAACTTAGGGAGGTGCGAAATAAACCACCTCACCAACAAAGGGATACAACACCATAGGGTTCCTCGTCTTCGGGTAGTACGAGCATGAAGTTGTTGCAAGATGTCACCCAAGAGAGTGGGCACAGGATTCTGAGACATAAAGATCCTTATGGCAGTGACATTGATGAAGTTGTCAGGATTAGGAAACAAGACTAACCCATAGATTAGGAGAGCCAAGATGTCTTCATATGCCCTAAAGTCCAGGTCATTCCAGAAACTGTTAGCTTTACCAATCAGAAACTTGGCCAAGAAACCCTTAACTCCGCTTCTAGTTACCCAGTTGTCCATTACCTCTTGATGTGTCAGGGGAAGAGTTGCAGCAACATCCTCAAGCCTGAGGGTCTTTTCCCAACCAGTAAAGGGAGTCTGATCCAAGATAGGGACACCAAGCAAATCAGAGAACTCTTCCAGGGTAGGGACCAGCTGGAAGTCTTGAAAGGTGAAGCACTGGTATAGAGGGTCATAGAACTGGGTCAGAACACTCATCAACTGTTGATCCCGCTTTGCAGTGACTAAACTGAGAAGAGAACCATGCCTCTGAATGAAGGAAGTGGTATTTGGAATTCTGTTAACCAACTCATCAAGCAACTCAGGTGAACGAACAAAGTTGAACCGGATAGTATTCCTTCGCACAAGCATCATAATCTCCTACAAAACAGAGCAAAGGTGAAACCCTCTTGTCTTTGAAATGGTCAGTCCTTATGCAGGATGCATGCAATGCTCATGATGCTATGATGTTATGATAAAGCACACCACAAATAGATACAAAGGCAAACATGGTAAGGCACACAAGTCACACAAGGCAAGCCCCTAAAGTTTAGGCCAGCATGAGGTCTAGGTACTACCCCCTTTCAGTTTGTTGGTTCATACCTGTCCTATCAAAGTAACCGGGTTCTTAGAGGATCCCAATATCATTGACTACCCTCAATCGGTCATAACTCCAGCATCGCAATCTTTTCTTGCGGCCAGAACCATCACGAGAGTTTAGCCTCAATCGGCGTAGCATACTGCTACTGTTCTAATGGCCAAGTTGTGTCATTTAAGGTTCTAAGGTTGTTGGTGCTTAACGACTCCTTAGAAGACCCATATTCTCCTCGTTGCGACACAAGGGATATCGGTACAGACCAAGGTGCCACACCAACGTAGCCACTATTTCACCCGTGTCGGTCTACGCCGGACAGGTCCCTCACAGCTTATGCTACCTAAACAGGGTATCCCCAGATCCGGGTTAGGATCTATGTAACTCTGATGCAACCCACAATAGTAAAGCAAGCAAATCAATACAATCGAAAACACAGTTATGAACTAACCCTAAGGTACACCTCACTTTAAGATTATCCCCAGCACAGTCGTCAGTTCTGTGATCGGTGGATCTGGAACTGACTGTTTAACGCTGGTTCGCGAAAATGTCGCGGAAGCAAGAGTCGCCACCGTCTTTTATTTTCTCCAAATGGAAAGGACAAAAGCACAAAAAAATTCCTTATAGAGATTGCTCTCGGTTCGGGAGGTAGATTATAGAAAGGGAAGGTGTTAGCACCCTTTCTATCCATGGTTATCCATGGGCTCTTAGATACTTGCTCATTGTGTTTTCAAAAATGGTTTGTTTGCTTTTCAATGTGGGTTTTAAAAAGTTTCTTTGAAAATTTCAGTTCGACTCTTGTATCGGTCCTCAAGAGTGTTTGAAAAATTGCTTTCGAAAGCTTTTTGAAAAGGTGTCGGTGTGAAAAGTATTTTTTGATTTGTTTTTGAAATTAGAGCAAGTATCTAGAGTCGTCTACCTACCCTAAGGAATTCGTCTGTGTAGATGTCCTTTAAAGTAGTGCCATCCCACCATTGAGAGGTATGTAGCACCACCGTTGGAGGTGTTCGGGTCAATTCGCGGTTCGGGACATGGTGATCACCAGAGCAATGGGAAGACACCTTAGAAGCTACCCTCATACCAGGTTCCCGGATCATGAGGACTTACTAAGACATCCTCTACTCGACGATCACCTTTCGAGGCAAGGCAACAGTGAGGCGTACCCTAGGGGTGGTGTGTGATTTGTGTGTCGTTTTCAGATATTTTGTCTTTTGTCATGTCATTGGTGATCTACGCTTGTTTTTATTTTTATCCATTCATTCTTGCATGCCTTGATTAACAGTTAAAAATTGCGAAGAGTAAAAGTTCTAAGCTATTACAAAAGGCGCGGGTCCACATCGCCAAAATTTCTTAAACCCGATTTGACAGAAAAATAAAGAATTAAAGAAGAGTAAAGGTGCGAGAAATTAATTTACAAGGCCTTGGGAGAAGTACATAAATATTATACGAGAAAGAAATAAACACGCGAATTAAATAAGAATTAAGAACGAGGGCGTTGGACCCTTTTTGCAAAATTAAATTAAATGATGGAATTAATTAATTAAAATAAAGAAAAGAGATTATTTTTTGGTATTTTTTGGTATTTTATGATTTAAATGCAATTAAACCTAATTCTACAATTTTTATTTTTATTATGAAAATATTACAATTAAACCCTAAATTAAAACTAAATGAATTAATGAATTTATTTACCAAAAAAATGCTAAAATAAAATATTTATTATTTTTTTCATCTTTTCTGATTTTTTTTATGTTTTTTATATTATTATGAAAACATTAAATTAATTAATAAAACAATAATTAAAAGAAAGTGAAAATAATGAAAAATAAAGAAAGTAAGAAAATTTGTAAACCTAGGGGGTCTGCCCCTAATTTGGAGGGTTTTCTTTTAGCAATCTGGGCCCATTTACTCTTTGGCCTGGTAGACTTTTTCCACTAGCGTGCACCAGCGTTGACCAGGGTTTATCATGTTCCTCAAATCTGTGCCTTTGAATTGATGAAACTGAACGCATGGACGGTTTGATTTTGAAGGTGTATGGTGCTCCACTACGTGGACGCTGCATATGAATGTTAAATGAAGAAAAATATGAAAGGGGTGAGGACCTGGGGCTCGAACCCAGGTCCTGAACATTACCAACCAACGCGCTTGCCACTCATGCTGCTTTGTTTATCTGTAAATAATATAACAAATAAATATAATAAAACAAAAACGCGTTAATGCTTTGTTTTCCGCGCGAAAGTTTAAACCAACCAATTGTCCCTTGCCACCTAGTCATCTTCTCCATTGTTTATTTTTTTTCTGAAACATCAAGAACATAGGCCACGGTTTTTACATCGTTCCCTTAGGCACCCTATTAAAAAATAGCGATTAGCCCAGGGATGCTCATAAATTGAGCGCGAGGGTGGCCTTGTGATTGTCTAAACGCACTGAGTTGAATGGCCTTGGTCTCAAGCTCCAATTTTTCCATATTCAAAAACCCCCAATTCGGAGCTTCATGAACCCTAATATGCTCACATGGTGGAATCGTGTACAATGCTCAAAAACACAATTAATTTACATGGTTAGCATTATAATCTTATAATGAACACAAATCAT
Source organism: Vicia faba (assembly GCA_948472305.1). Classification (NCBI taxonomy): domain Eukaryota; kingdom Viridiplantae; phylum Streptophyta; class Magnoliopsida; order Fabales; family Fabaceae; genus Vicia; species Vicia faba. The sequence continues at coordinate 102,533,163 of OX451738.1, forward strand.
ATATTAAAAATTGCTAAATGCGCATGAATTGAGATGCAAGAGTTTCAAATATTTTCGGTACAGGGTGAGGTCGTGTTACCAATTTAGGGCGTTAGAGTGAATGATTTTGATTGGAAATCCTTCCTTGAAGCCTCAGGAAGCTAATGAGATAAAAATCTTGCCTTGAATCGCCCTAGAACTTGGTTTTCAGAATTCACTTTTTTCACAAAAAAACTCAAGTTTTGTTTCCTATGTATGGCACAACTTGCAGTCAGTGAGCACGAGGGTTTTGATCAGGCTTATGTATGGAATGATTAGGTCAAATAAAATTGGTCCAAAATCCATGAATTGATGAATGTAATATTTGATTTTTAAGCCATGATATTTTCAAATCTTTTCATGCACATTTGCTCTCAATCATATCCAATCCTTCCCTAATTGATCATGCACGAATTTTGAGTGTCCAATGAGAGTATTTTCTGCACAAAAAGATTTTATTTCATTAGTTTAGCATTTTTCCATATTTTATTTAGTTTAAATGAATTAATTGTAATAAAAAATTCAAATAAATAAATAAAAATAATAAAAAACTTCCCTTTGGGCCAAATGGTCGTGTGCATGCTTTGGATAATGAATTGTGGAAGAAAAAGAAGCCCATTAGCAATTTTAGGTCATTTGAATCAATGTTGACTTTTCAAAATATCCAAAAATTTCCCAACTTCCACAAGGCATAACTTGCTCAATTTTTAAGCTTTGCTCATGTTCTTGGACATTTTGGAAAGGTCTTTGAGTCCTCTAACCAATTCCTTTGGTCCCATGTCATTTTGATTTACCAATCTCAAGTTATGGCCTTTTACTTAAAGTCCCTTTTTGTTGACTTTTGAGAATGACCTATAATGTTGAAATTGATAACTTTTTGTGAGAGCATTTCTTGGACTTGGAACATGAAGAGGAGTTGTAGGAAATGTCATTCTCTTCAAAATGAGCTTTGGATGGAATTTTTCTGATAATCCATGTGAAAGTTATGCCCTGGTCAATTTACAGTTGACTTTTTCAGCTGTCCAAATAAGGAAACTTTTGCATTTTGATGATTTTTGAGCCAAACTTTGAGAATCATGATCAAGCATTGATCAAATGATGTTTGTGGCTTCAAAATGAGATGTTGACCAAAAATTTGAACTTTTGACTGCCAAATGACCATTTTGCCCCTGCAGTTGACTGTAGTGCAATTAGGGTTTTAACTGTGCAATCTTGTGCTGAAAGTCTTGAAACTTTGTATGAGGATGCTTGACCATATTTATAGGCATGTGGGACTTGATTGGACCCTTGGAAACTTCATTTTCTTGACCAGAATCAAAACCCTAGTTTTGACTGTTAGGAGACCCTTGAACTGTGCAACCCTTGGGGAATTTTGAAGCATGACTTGGCAATTTCTTGAAGAATATGAGAGGGCCAATTCTGGGGTACAACACATACCACCCCTAGGGTACGCCTCACTGTTGCCTTTCCTCGAAAGGTGATCGTCGAGTAGAGGATGTCTTAGTAAGTCCTCATGATCCGGGAACCTGGCATGAGGGTAGCTTCTAAGGTGTCTTCCCATTGCTCTGGTGATCACCATGTCCCGAACCTCGAATTGACCCGAACACCTCCAACGGTGGTGCTACCTACCTCTCAATGGTGGGATGGCACTACTTTAAAGGACATTTACACAGACGAATTCCTTAGGGTAGGTAGACGACTCGTGGATACTTGCTCTAATTCAAAACAAAACAAATCAAAAATACTTTTCACACCAACACATTTTCAAAAAAGCTTTCGAAAGCATTTTTCAAACACTCTTGAGGACCGATACAAGAGTCGAACTGAAATTTTCAAAGAAACTTTTTAAACCCCACAGTTGAAAAGCAAACAAACCATTTTTGAAAACACAAGTGAGCAAGTATCTAAGAGCCCATGGATAACCATGGATAGAAAGGGTGCTAACACCTTCCCTTTCTATAATCTACCTCCCGAACCGAGAGCAATCTCTATAAGGAATTTTTCTGTGCTTTTGTCCTTTCCATTTGGAGAAAATAAAAGACGGTGGCGACTCTTGCTTCCGCGACATTTTGCAAACCAGCGTTAAACAGTCAGTTCCAGATCCACCGATCACAATGTCAACGCCGTCAAAATCTTGTCCAGAAATCCAATACCAACATTGCTTGGGGACATTCTTCACTCATTTTACACACGAACAATGAGAAAGAGGGGTGTTCTCATGTGTTGTACTCCTCTCCTTGCAAGGTGGTTTATTTCGCACCTTCCACAATCTGTCTTGAAGAATGACCAAGGCTCAAGGTGGTCCCAACGGTTGATGACTCTTACTCACTCTGATGTACATTGGTGTTCTCGGTCCAGAGAAAATGTCATCATCGTCGATCGTTGTGGAGAGTTTCCTAATGTTCCTTTACTTGGAATCAGAGGAGGTATCACCTACAACCCTTGCCTAGCTTTGAGGCAATTTGGGTATGCACGGAGGGATGGCCCTCATGACATGTTGATTCCTGACCTAGTTTTTGACTTCGACAACGATGCGCAAGGACTTCGCCAAAGATTCATCAGAGCTTGGGGAAGACTCAATAAGGTTGATAGCAAGACTCTGGGACACAAGAACTCCATTCCTCTTGAGCCTTATCTCAAGTGGGTATGAGCCCGAGCCCAAAGTCTGATGATGCCTTATCCTCATGTTCTCCCTGTGATTAAAGAGCCCGTCAAGGAAGGAGAGGTTCCCTACACCATCCTACATCCAAACATGCCTACATCGTGGGAGGAAATGCAGAAAAGTTGGATTCAGCTCAAGGAGGAACGGAATACTTTTGAATCCAGCTTCTACGCTAGTGAGAAGAAGGTTTTAGAGCTTACCCGCCGACTCCATGAGCAAGATGCCCTCAACACCTACATCGCGCCAAAGAGGATGCGCAATGTCTTTTTGCCTTAAGAAGTTATTTTGTAATATTTGGCCCATGAGGCATTTATGTACTAACAAATTTCTTCTTATTAATATGACGTGCGTTCTTCTTTGTCTGCAACAATTTTGAATGTTCTAAATCCTTGAATGTATTGCATACATAAGCATATCATTCATCATGTGCATAAGCAGGTCTCACGCCAGGTTTCCTTATCTGTCTGTTGTTTATTTCAGTAGGATGGATCTCGAGCAAACAGTCAAAGACCTACAAGCTCAAAATGCACAGTTCCAGCAACTCCTGATGACCTTGGCCAAGGGTCAGGAGGATATCAAGACCCAATTGGGGAATAAAGACCCAATGAAGAAGAAGAAAAAGAGACTCGGGGTGGCTACTTTAGGGAGAAGATTTGACAGAGAAGCTCGGAGGGTGCTTGAATTTCCTCCTATTTCTGATGAAGGAACCAGTAAAGGAGGTGGGGCTGCGGTACCTTCCGAGTCCGATGTGGAAGAAGAGGAGGTCGAAGAGGATGAAGACTACTCTAATCAGCAATACCCTCCAACTGATGATAAATACAAAGGGCTAGAAGACAGGTTGGCCGCCATGGAGCTACAAAGAGTACCGGGTTTGGACTTTGAAGACTTGGGTTTGGTTGCCAGGATTGTGATTCCCCCAAAGTTCAAGGTGCCAGTGTTTGTGAGGTATGATGGGCTGTCCTGTCCAAAAATGCATCTCAGGTCCTACGTGAGAAAGATCCAACCCTATACGGCAGATAAAAACCTTTGGATTCATTTCTTTCAAGACAGCCTTTCTGGAGCTCAATTGGAGTGGTTTTATCAGCTAGAGGGAACCAGCGTCCGAAATTGGGAAGATTTGGCCACCGCTTTCTACAAACAATACCAGTATAATTCTGACCTTGCTCCTACTCGTACCCAACTTCAGGGTATGTCGTTAGGAACAGGTGAAGGATTCAAAGAATACGCACAAAAATGGAGGGATTTGGCTGGCAGGGTGCAGCCTCTTTAACCGACCGTGAACTCGTTGATATGTTTCTAGGGACCCTATCTGGGCCATTTTTCAATCATCTGATTGGTAACTCTTCTGCGGGGTTTACTGATTTGATCTTAACAGGCGAAAGAATAGAAGCTGGCATCAAGTCAGGAAAGATTCAGAAGGGTGTTGCTGCAAGTGTTGAGAAAAAACCTTTTAAGAAGGAAACCGTTGTGGTATATTCTCAGAGAAGAGCAGGGAAGACTGAACGCCGGCCAACTGTGGGGGCCGTAATGATTCAAAACACTTCAAGTGAGCAGCCTCGCTATAACCAGTCCAGACCAAATCAACAACGGGTGGAACAGCCACAACGGCAGTTCACCCGCATTAATATGACTCCAGCGCAAGTGCTTCCCCATCTGTTAAAGTTGAATCTCGCCACCATCAAGGAGGCACCAAAGAATGTGAATACGTCCTCTCCGCATTATCATCCTAATGCCAAATGCGCCTACCATTCTGACAGTGTCGGGCACGACACCAATGATTGTTGGGCACTCAAGCATAAAATCCAAGACCTGATAGAGGCGAAGGAGGTGGAGTTTGACGCTCCGGAGAAGCCTAATGTGATCTCTGCACCCATGCCGAAGCACGGCCGAAATGTCAATGCCATTGAAGAAGATTTGTATGTTGCTGATGTCAATGATCTGACTACTCCATTGTTAACCATCAAGTTGAATTTGTTAAGGGCCGGGATCTTCCCGGGATGTAAAGAAGACTGCTATTGTTGTTACTCTCTGCCGTTTGATTGTCCGTTACTGAAGAAAGGCATCCAAGGCCTTATGGATAGTCGACAAATTTTGTTTGAAAAAGTTTCTACTGTTCCAACCCATACTGAAGATGTCTCAATCATAACCATTCACGCCAATCTTTCCAAGGCCGTCAAAAAGCCTGTTAAGATTACACCAACTACGAAATCTGTTCCTTTGAAGATAACAATGTCAGGGCCTGTTCCCTATGTCTCCGAGAATTCGATACCATGGAACTATGGCGGTGACGTCTATTACCATGGTATTAAGCAAATTGAAATAACTGAAGAAAGTTCGGATGATGAAGAAGCCAGCATTGGTAACATTGCAGGCACGAGTAAAATCACCAGGAGCGGGAGAATATTTTCTCCAGAGATTGCCCCTCCAAGAGCAATCTTTGGACCCTCATCAGCTGATAAGGTCATCCCTGCACCAATAAAACTCTGTGCTAGAGCCCCTTTGATTGAAGATGTTGTTGTTCCTAGTACTGTCTCTCCTACCACTGCTGACAAAGGTAAGGGAATCCAAGACGAGCTCGTCAGGACGAGGGCTCAACCCTTAGTCATCCCAGAGACCTCCAAGAAGGAAATGGATGAGATCTTGAGGATAATCAAAAGGAGTGATTACGATGTGGTAGAACAGCTGGGGCAAACCCCCTCAAAGATCTCCATGCTGACACTACTACTTTGCTCGGAAGCGCACGCTAAAGCTCTGATAAAATTCCTGAAGGCAGCCCATGTGCCCCAGGAAACCTCTGCAGATCAGTTTCAGAATTGCGTGGCTATCCTTACTGCGGACAATGGATTAGGGTTCTCCGATGCCGACTTAACTCCTAAAGGTAGAAACCACAATGATGCTTTACACATTTCAGTCGAGTGTCGAGGAACCACTCTCGCACATGTCTTGGTTGACACTGGTTCGTCGCTGAATGTTTTGCCTAAGAAGGCCTTGGACCGACTAGATTGTGAAGGGTTGGAATTGAAGCCGAGTGATATTGTTGTCAGAGCTTTCGATGGTTCGAAGAGAATGGTCCATGGGGAAGTTGAAATTCCCATCAAGATAGGCACTGAGGTGTTTAAATCCACTTTCTATGTGATGGACATCCGTCCGTCATACTCTTGCTTGCTGGGTAGGCCTTGGATACACCATGCTGGGGCAGTCACCTCCTCCTTACATCAGATGTTGAAGTATCCTGTCAAGGGAAAGATCATTACTGTCCATGGCGAAGAGGAGTACATGATTAGCCACTTGAATTCTTTCCGGTACGTGGAGGTAGAAGGAGAGTTCATTGAAACGCCTTTTCAGCATTTCGAAGAAGTCCTTCCTGAAATAACAGTAGCAAAGTTGGCAGCTGAGACACCAAGGCAGATGGCCAGGATGGCATCTCTGGAAGACGCAAGAGCCGCAATAAAGGAGGGGAAGAATTCAGCATGGGGGCAGTTGCCTGATATTCCACATAAGACCGACAAATTTGGATTAGGGTTCACTACCGCGGGCCAGAAAGCTATGCGCCGTGCGAAGATTGAAAGAGCGCCAGTCAAAATTTCTCCCTACGGAATCAATGCCTTGGAGGACGAGGACAAAGAGAGCAACATCGAAGAATGGATTTACCCAACTGTCAAAGGAGGATTGAGCAACTGGGAGGCAAAAGACTTTGTCCCCATCACTTTTATTCATCAGTAATTTATCTGTTAAACATTTCCTATTTGGTCTGTAATATTTACTTTCAAACAATCCGTACACTATCTTTTCACCTCATGCCTTGCCCGGGGCATGTAGGTCCACTTGTAAGGGTTTTGATTATTTTTCATATCCATATGCCATGTTTAATGATTCATTGGACGTTTTTCATTTGATAAACTGCTTGTGTTCATTTTCTTTCCTTTTGCATTTTTTGTTTAAGGATGGCTATCCCTTACACACACCCACACTCACCAATGCAGGTACCCATCCACTCCGGATTCCATGGGTGACAATTCTGCTATATCCTTCAATAACTCTGAAGATCTGGTCAATCAAGCCGAGTATGAAGATGACGAAGGTTGTGAAGTACCATGGGAACTAGCCATACTTCTACAACAAGAGGAAAGGGCCATCTTACCTCATGAAGAGTTGTTGGAGACTATCAACTTGGGAACCGAGGAAGACCGGAAGGAGGTGCAAGTGGGTGCCAATCTGGAACCAAGAGTCAAGGAGCGCCTGATACAGTTGTTGAATAAGTATGTTGAAATCTTCGCTTGGTCTTATGAAGATATGTCGGGTTTAGACACAGACATCGTGGTTCATCGTCTCCCCACAAGAGAGGACTGTCCACCAATCAAGCAAAAAGTCCGCCGAATGAGGCCTGATATGTCTGAAAGGATCAAAGCAGAAGTGATGAAGCAATTCGACGCTGGCTTTCTGGCTGTTACGTCCTATCCTCAATGGGTCGCTAACATCGTGCCAGTACCTAAGAAAGATGGTAAAGTCAGGATGTGTGTGGACTACCGGGATTTGAATAGGGCCAGCCCCAAAGATGATTTTCCGCTACCTCACATTGACATTTTGATCGACAATACAGCTCAGCACAAAGTGTTTTCCTTCATGGATGGATTCTCGGGTTACAATCAAATCAAAATGGCCCCCGAGGACATGGAGAAAACTACTTTTGTCACACAATGGGGCACTTTCTGTTACAAGGTGATGCCGTTCGGGCTGAAGAACGCAGGGGCAACTTATCAACGCGCCATGGTAGCTTTATTTCATGATATGATACATCATGAGATCGAAGTTTACGTAGACGATATGATAGCTCGGTCACAAACAGAGGAAGAGCACCTTGAACATCTAGAAAAGCTGTTTGCCAGGTTGAAAGAATACAAACTCAGGCTGAATCCAAGTAAGTGTACTTTTGGAGTTAGGTCTGGTAAACTTCTAGGATTTATTGTGAGCAACAAAGGCATTGAAGTCGATCCTGCAAAAGTAAAAGTAATACAAGAGATGCCTGCTCCTCATACTGAAAAGGAGGTTAGAGGATTCTTGGGGCGCTTGAACTATATTGGCAGATTCATCTCACATCTGACTTCTACCTGTGAGCCAATTTTCAAACTCTTGAAGAAAGATCAGGTAGTCGAATGGAACGACGATTGCCAAGCTGCTTTTGATAAGATCAAGGAGTATTTTCTAGAACCTCCTATTCTGATGCCGCCCGTCGAAGGAAGACCACTGATCATGTATCTGACCGTCTTGGACAACTCAATGGGGTGTGTTTTGGGCCAGCATGACGAGTCTGGTCGAAAAGAGCATGCCATTTATTACCTTAGCAAAAAGTTTACCGACTGTGAGACTCGCTACTCACTGCTCGAGAAAACTTGCTGCGCTTTGGTATGGGCTGCTCGCCGACTAAGACAGTATATGTTGACTCATACCACCTTGTTGATTTCCAAAATGGATCCTATCAAGTATATCTTCGAAAAGCCCGCTTTATCTGGAAGAATAGCTAGATGGCAAATGATCCTAACTGAATATGACATCCAGTACACCACCCAAAAAGCTATAAAAGGGAGTGTACTAGTTGACCATCTGGCTCATCAAGCTATCGAAGATTATCAACCCATGAGATTTGACTTCCCAGACGAGGACATCATGAATTTGGACAACATTGAAGGTAACAGACCGTATGACGGACCTGAAAAGGGATCCCGATGGACCCTGTACTTTGATGGAGCTTCAAATGCACTTGGAAATGGTATCGGCGCAGTACTCATTTCTCCGGAAGGTTGTCACACACCTTTCACAACCCGACTTTGCTTCAGCTGCACAAACAACATGGCTGAGTACGAAGCTTGCATCTTTGGTCTCAAGGCTGCCATAGACTTGGGGATCAAATCTTTGGTCGTATTTGGGGATTCGGCTTTGGTTATCAGTCAAATCAAAGGAGAGTGGGATACCAAGCATCCTAATCTTATCCCATACAAAGAACATGTCCTGACATTGTTGCCTCATTTCGAGCAAATTACCTTCGAGCATTTCCCGCGAGAAGAGAATCAGCTAGCAGATGCTCTAGCCATAATGTCCTCCATGTTTAAACTCAACTGGGATAACTAGGCTCCCCAAATCACCATCGAGCGAATGGATGAACCGGCACATTTTCATGAGATTAATACCGAAGAAGTAGTGGAACAACCCTGGTTCCATGAAATCAAAAGGTATCTCGAGACTAGAGATTATCCCGAAGGAGCTTCCGTAAATGACAAGAAGTTCTTAAGGAAATTTGCTGCTAAGTTCTTCCTGAGCAACGACATCCTTTACAAACGAAGCCATGATTGTGTATTACTCCGATGCGTAGACAAAGCTGAAGCAGAGTTGATTATGACCGATATACACAGCGGCACATTTGGCACTCACTTGAGCGGGCATACAATGGCTAAGAAGATCCTAAGGGCAGGCTATTATTGGTCTACCATGGAAGCTGACTGCCATCAACATTCCCGTACTTGCCACAAATGCCAAGTCTACGCTGATAAAGTTCATATCCCTCCGGTTCCTCTCAACGTTCTGACTGCTCCTTGGCCATTTGCAATGTGGGGCGTTGACATGATTGGAGAGATCAAGCCCACGGCTTCCAACGGACATCGCTTCATCCTGGTTGCCATTGACTACTTCACCAAGTGGGTCGAAGCAGCTTCCTTCGCCTCTGTTACTAAAAATGTGGTTGCCCGCTTCATTAAGAAAAATCTCATATGTCGGTATGGTGTTCCAGACAGGATCATCACAGACAACGGTACAAATCTGAATAACACGATGATCACCGCATTGTGCGAACAGTTCAAGATTTATCATCACAATTCATCTCCCTATCGGCCGAAGATGAACGGTGTTGTTGAAGCTGCGAACAAAAACATTAAGAAGATCATTCAGAAAATGACAGTCACTTACAAAGACTGGCATGAGATGTTACCGTTTGCTCTGCATGGATACCGTACAACAGCGCGTACTTCAACCGGGGCAACCCCATTTTCTTTGGTATATGGCATGGAAGCTGTCCTGCCTATGGAAGTTCAGATTCCTTCTCAAAGGATTATGAAGGATGCAGGTTTGAATGAAGATGATTGGATGCAGACCCGACTTGATCAACTCAACCTGATCGACGAGAAGCGACTCGCTGCTATCTGCCATGGTCAGACGTATCAAAAACGGATGATCAAGGCCTTCAATAAGAAAGTCAAACGTCAAGTGTATCAAGTCGGAGATCTCGTAATCAAGCGGATTATCTTGCCGCAAAGTGATCCCAGGGGAAAATGGACTCCTACATATGAAGGACCATTTGTGATCAAAAGCATATTTTCCGGTGGTGCAATGATTCTAACCACCATGGACGGCGACGATTTGCCGCACCCTGCGAACGCGGACATAGTCAAAAGATACTACGCATAAAATAACCCGACAAGTCGAAAACCCGAAAGGGCGGCTTGGGTAAAAATGGGCATCCCGGTGGACCGAAAACCCGAAAGGGCGGTTCAGGCAAAAGTTAGGGATAAAAAATAAAAAAATCTGTACACCCGGCAAGTCGAAAACCCGAAAGGGCGGCTTGGGCAAAAAGGGGTTTCCCGGTGGATCGAAAACCCGAAAGGGCGATTCAGGCAAAAGTTAGGGAATTAAAGCGTATGACTATGTCTCGTCGGATCACTTCAAAGACAATCTCTTCATCAACCAGTTATAGGCTTCTGATCAATCCAGTCATCGGCAAACGAAGCATTGAATGGACAGATATTCAGAGTTGTGAAGGCTATAGCGGAATGGAATCCCATGGAATTTTTTCACATAGCCATCTTTATTTTGTATAAATCTTTCAATATTTACGACAAACTCCTCTTACTAGGATGATTGTCTCCTTTGTACAAATATACTCATAAAAAGTCAACACAAATACTTTTCCCAGAAATTTGTGTCGTTCCCTTTTCTTTTCTCTTGCACTATTTGTTTTATTTTGAGAAACGTCCAATGTTTTGTTAAATAGGCATATGCATTTGAATATAATCATTTCCTTACGAATCAAGAAAGAGGATTACTGATAAGTTGAAGATACAGTTGGATATCTTGATACCCTTTCAAAGGAAACCCCCCGGAGATTTGGAACCCATATCCCCAGCAAGCCCTGAAACTTATCCCCAGCAGATTTTGGAAGCTTATCCCCTGCAGAGTACGGACGTCTCTACCGAGTTTTATTCAAAGTTATTCCTCACCAGGACTTATAACTGGGTTATCCTTAGCTAACTGCCACAGAAGATCGCACTCGCCAAAATTCTTCCTACCTCCAACGGAGTTCATCAGAGTTCCCCAACATAACTTATCAATACAATCCCCAGCCAGAGAATCCTCCGGAATTCAATTCCCCTCAGAGTTTAAGTTTCAGTATCCCCAGCCGAGCTAAGGTTTCAAATTATCACTCCCCAGCAAAGCCAGACTAATGAACCTTCTCCCCACAGAATTTTGGAAGGACAAATCTTGAGTTCCCCCAGTAGAAGTCATCAGGAATTCCCCAGAAGATTGGTATACAACCCAAGCTCTTTTTTCTCCAGCAACAACCAGGATTTATTCTTCCCGGCAGCAGTCAAGATACTGTCATCTTCAGCCATCCCGGATTCATCTATCCTTTGCAAGACAGCTCTCCAGCTTACATGCGCATTCATTTACATTCATATTACATAACATACATTGTATCATACATCATAACATTGCATGTAACAACTCTTTACCTTTCAGGTAAGATCAGTCGAAGGACTAAAATCATTATCTTCCGAGATTCTTTCCAGGAATAGTTCAGATGTGACCCAGACACGGCAACATTCTAATACTTATTCCAGATTTATCCAGGTGCAGTTTTACACGAGCTCATCATCAAGGAACCCTACACCGGTTCTTCCTCCAAATTCAAGATTGCTGAAAACAGTTCACGGGTTCTCCAAGTAACGGATGTTAACCTATCGCTTGTTCAGATTCTTCTCAAGACTTCTGAAAACAGTTTATGGATTCTTCCCAACAACGGATGTTAATCTATCACTTGTTCAGATGCAACTTTTGAAAACAGTTTACGGACGCTTCCCAACAACGGATGCTGCTCTATTGCTTATTCAAACTTCAAGATTTCTGAAAATAGTTCACGGGTTCTCCAAGTAACAGATGTTAACCTATCACTTGTTCAGACTCTTCTCAAGACTTCTGAAAACAGTTTGTGGATTCTTCCTAACAACGGATGTTAATCTATCAGCTTGTTCAGATGCAACTTTTGAAAACAGTTTACGAACGCTTCCCAACAACGGATGCTGCTCTATTTCTTATTCAATCTCAACTCCTGAAAACAGTTTACGGATGCCTCCAGATACGGATGTCAATCTATTGCTTGTTCAGACCCCCAGTTCAGATGTTGTTCAAAACATGGACACCTTTCTGATACTCATTCCAGATGGCAACTTTAAGCCCATCCCCGACAAGTTTCTGTCACTCTCCCAGATGGCATCGTTAAGCCCATCTCCAAATGGCATCTCTAAGCCCATTCCCGCATCCATTGCTTTGACGAGTGCAAATTTAAGGGCACTCTAGTGTCCAATCTCCTTTTACCCTCGAGTCGCGAAAGGCAAGCTTGCCAATCTCACTCTTCGGATTCAAGAAGATTGAACAGGGGAAACTGTTGTACCCCAAAATTTTCCCTCCCTTTTCTCATTGATTTCTCATCACAAAGCCCTTGGAGATCAAGATCAAGTTAGGGTTAGCTCTGCTCAAGACTTCTCCTTGCACTGTTGATCCAAATTAGGGTTTGTGGTTGCACAGAGATGTTTTGACCTAAGTTGCCTAAGATGACTTTCTTGCTTCATATTGGACTCCCAAGTTTATCCACATCAAGTTTCAAGTCTTGATTCCAAGTTTTGCCCAGTCAATTGGACAGTTGACCTAGAAATCAGCTATATTAAGGAAAAAAATCAACTGTGGCCAATTGACAGTCAAATCTCATGAAAATTGACCCACATCAATATCATGAACTCACATGGACCATTTGATCAAGTTTGGATCACAATTCCACAAGAAATTTGATCAGATCACCAAAAGGGCAAAATGGTCATTTTTAGGGTTTTGACTGCACAAAGGCAATTTTTGACTGTTTGGCCTAGCCAATGGCAAACCAAGCTCACATATGGATTCAAGGACCCCATGGAATTATCTGGACATGCTCAACAAGTTCAAAAGATCCCAAATGCACAAGATTGACAGTTGAATTTCCCAGTCAATTGATCAATTTTGACTGTATACTGAAAAGTCAAACTTTGACTTTTTGGTCAAAATCAAGAGTCAAGATTCATTTTTCATCAAAACATGCCAAATCATGAAACTTGTTCATCAAGAAATCCAAAATTGCAAATTAGGGTTTGAAATAAGAATTTTTCATAACTTAGAATTTTTCTAAGTTATGAAAAACCCTAATTTTTTCCCAACTTTGCCCCACTTTCTCACCAAGATTCATTTGGATTCAAGCAAAAGTCAAAACATGAAAGTTGTAGCTTGTTGCATAATCTACAACTTTGATTCACAAAGTTTTCCCAAAAGAGGCTTGTATCTCAAGTTATAATTTTTGGAATAAGGGTACTAAACCATTCTTAACTTAGTGAAATTTTAACCTATTTTGGCAAGGTTTTCTACCTAACTTCAAGACCATTTTCCTTACACTTCCACTTGGAATTTCAATTTTCATTTCAAAGATGGATTGCAGTACACATTCCAAGTTTTCCAAAATGTCCAAGAACTCATCAAACAACCTCATAACTTGAGAGAATCGAATTTTGCAATATGGCAAAAACTCACTTTTGAATTGGTCATGTACATGTTCATAACTTATGCCATTTTCAAGTCAGCTTGGTTTGTGCTACATTACAGGCCTCTAAACCATCCAACACTCAATAATTTAATGCATGTTCATTGTGCTAAGGCCTTGTTTCTTGAGTTTAAGCATTACATGTTGGATTAGGCCATAAATGGAAAAAGTGAAATAGCCATTTTTGCAAAAGCAAGCTTTATGTCAAAGTTGAAAATCCACAAGTACAGATCAAATCACTTTGGCACAAGATTATGAGCAAAGCACACTGATCAAGACAAGGTTAGCAGCATGTTTAGGGGGCCTCTACCTGCCTAGAAACTCAAGTGGCCTTTGTTTGCTTAAGTGTTAAGAAACTTAGCATAACACAACATAACTTTGATCTCAGCAAAAAAAAGAAGCCTAAGCAAACATTGTATACACCTTCTAATCATCAAACCCAAGCTAGTACACGAGCAAACAAGGTCTCAAACACTCCCATTCCCAGAATCACTCTCAAACTGCAGAAACAGGGCAGGGTCTGCAGATTGGATCCTATCTCTCATTCCTTTCATGATTTCTTGCCCAAAGCTCATCAAACACATTCCCTAGTGTTGTACCCCAAAATTTTCCCTCCCATATTCTTCAAGAAATTGCCAAGTCATGCTTCAAATCTCCCTAAGGGTTGCACAGTGCAAGGGCCTCCTAAGCAGTCAAAATTAGGGTTTTGGTTCTGATCAAGAAAATGAAGTTTCCAAAGGTCCAATCAAGTCTCACATGCCTACAAATATGGTCAAGCATCCTCATATCAAGTTTCAAGACTTTCAGCACAAAATTGCACAGTCAAAAACCCTAATTGCACTACAGTCAACTGTAGGGGTAAAATGGTCATTTGACAGTCAAAAGTCCAAAATTTTGGTCAATATCTCATTTTGAAGCCACAAACATCATTTGATCAATGCTTGATCATAATTCTCAAAGCTTGGCTCAAAAATCATCAAGATGCAAAAGTTTCCTTATTTGGACAGCTGAAAAAGTCAACTGTAAATTGACCAGGGCATAACTTTCACATGGATTATCATAAAAATTCCATCCAAAGCTCATTTTGAATAGAAAGACATTTCCTACAAATCCTCTTCATACTTCAAGTCCAAGAAATGCTCTCACAAAAGGTTATCAATTTCAACATTATAGGTCATTTTCAAAAGTCAACAAAAAGGGACTTTAAGTCAAAGGCCATAACTTGAGATTGGTAAATCAAAATGACATGGGACCAAAACAATTGGTTAGGGGACTCAAAGACCTTTCCAAAATGTCCAAGAACATGAGCAAAGCTTAAACATTGAGCAAGCTATGCCTTGTGGAAGTTGGGAAATTTTTGGATATTTTGAAAAGTCAACATTGATTCAAATGACCTAAAATTGCTAATGGGCTTCTTTTTCTTCCACAATTCATCATCCAAGGCATGTGCACGACCACTTGGCCCAAAGGGAAGTTTTTCTTCATTTTTTATTTATTTATTTGAATTTTTATTAATAATAATTCATTTAAATCAATTAAATACATGAAAAATACTTAACCTAAGTTTTCAATCTTTTTGTGCATATTATATCCTCAAGATTTCTTGCCTAGCCAAATATGGAAAGAACTAATGGAATTGGATGTGATTTGTATCAAAAAGCATGTGAAAAAGATTTGAAAATCATGGTTAAAAATCAAATATCATATTCATTAATTCATGGATTTTGATCAAGTTTTTTTCAACCCTAATCATTCACAGATACATATATATGCTAAACCTAATCCTAGAAACCAAAAAAGCTGCACAGAAAACACCATTGGCAAACTTGAAAATTAAAAAAAAAATCTTAAAACTGAAAACAGGGTTAGAGGTCGTTTCAAGCCACAAAACTCTTTCCATTGCATTCCTAGGACATCAAGCAACCTTCCTGGATCAAAATCATCAATCCTAACCCTTTGAATCATTGTACAGAAGTCCAACTTCTCTCACTTTTTTTCATAATCGTGTTTTGAGATTCAGGCATTTTCATTGCATAATTTTAATGGATTCTTACTAAATGATGCATTCTGAAACTAACCATCTACTTTAATTGCGTTTTTATACATTGTGTGCAAATTCACCATTGTTTCTTTTTAGGGTTCTTAGGTTTTCAAATTAGGGGTTTTCGTTTGAGGAACAATTGGCGTGTAAGACCTAGACCATTCAATTCAGGGCGTTTGGACGAAGAGAAATAAGCCATCGCGCTCAATTTATGGAGCCCCAGGGGATATTCACTATTTTCCCTAATGATGCTTTTTAGAACTGTGTAAAAACCGTTGCCTATGTTTGTTATATTTTCAGGAAAATAAACCAAGGAAGAAGAAGGATGCGTGGCCATCAATGATTGGCTAGTTCAAATTTTCGCGCTAAAACATCATTAATGTTTGGCTTTATTTTATATTGATTGTTTGATATCCAATGTACAAAAGCGTTGAGTGGAGCAGTTGGTAGAGTGCATCGCTGGTAACGTTCAGGACCTGGGTTCGAGCCCCAGGTCCTCACCCCCTTTCATATTTTTCTTCATTTAGTGTTCATGTGTAGATTCAATGTTGTGGTCCACAATACACCCTCAAAATCAGGTTGGCCACGCGTTCAATATCATCAATCCAAGGGCACAAATTTGAGGAACATGATGCACTCTAGTCAACGCGTATACACGCTAGTGTCAGAGTCAACGAGGCCATGCTGATTTGGGCTCAAATTGCTGGGCTTCACCCTCCACTTTGGGGACAACCACCCCCATAGGTTTGCAAATGTTTTTTATGATTTTTTATTTTTCATTATTCTTTTTACCTTCTTTTAATTATTGTTTTTAATTAATCTAATATTTTTCATAATATATAAAAAACACATAAAAAAATCAGAAAAAGGAAAAAATAATAAATATTTTATTTTTAGTATTTTCATAAATAAATGGCATTAATTCATTTAGTTATTAAATTAGGGTTAATTATAATATTTTCATAATAAAAATCTAAAAAATGGTAGAATTAGGGTTTAATTAATTTTTTATTTTCTTTCATAATAATTAAATATTTACTATTATTTATTTTTGTAATTAAATTGCATGTAAATAATTAGGTTAATTTTAGGCTAAAATTTAATCTTTTCTTAATAAATTAAAAACAATTAGAATTAGGTTTAATTGCATTTAATTCTTTTTCCCATTAAAATCGTAAAATACTAAAAAATACCAAAAACAATTTCTTTTCTTTTTTTATTAATTAATTCCATCATTTAATTTAATTTTGCAAAAAGGGTCCAACGCCCTCATTTTAATTCTTATTTAATTCGCATATTTATTTTATTTCTTTTAATATTTATGTATCTCTCCCAAAGCCGTGTAATTAATTTCTCGCACTTTAGTTTCTTTACTTTCTTTATTTTCTGTCAAATCGGGTTCAAGAATTTTGGCGATGTGGACCCGCGCCTTTTGTAATAGCTTAGAATTTTTACCTTCTCGCAATCTTTAACTGTTTAATCAAGGCATGAAAGAATGTATGGACAAAAATAAAAACAAACGCTAGATCACCTTTAACATGACAAAAGACAAAAATAACTGAATCAGACACACAAATCACACACCACCCCTAGGGTACGCCTCCCTGTTGCCTTGCCTCGAAAGGTGATCGTCGAGTAGAGGATGTCTTAGTAAGTCCTCATGATCCGGGAACCTGGCATGAGGGTAGCTTCTAAGGTGTCTTCCCATTGCTCTGGTGATCACCATGTCCCGAACCTCGAATTGACCCGAACACCTCCAACGGTGGTGCTACCTACCTCTCAATGGTGGGATGGCACTACTTTAAAGGACATTTACACAGACGAATTCCTTAGGGTAGGTAGACGACTCTAGATACTTGCTCTAATTTCAAAACAAATCAAAAATACTTTTCACACCGACACATTTTCAAAAAGCTTTCGAAAGCAATTTTTCAAACACTCTTGAGGACCGATACAAGAGTCGAACTGGAATTTTCAAAGAAACTTTTTAAAACCCACAGTTGAAAAGCAAACAAACCATTTTGAAAACACAAATGAGCAAGTATCTAAGAGCCCATGGATAACCATGGATAGAAAGGGTGCTAACACCTTCCCTTTCTATAATCTACCTCCCGAACCGAGAGCAATCTCTATAAGGAATTTTTCTGTGCTTTTGTCCTTTCCAATTGGAGAAAATAAAAGATGGTGGCGACTCTTGCTTCCGCGACATTTCGCGAACCAGCGTTAAACAGTCAGTTCCAGATCCACCGATCACAGAACTGGCGACTCTGCTGGGGAATTAACTTAAAGTGAGGTGTACCTTAGGTTTAGTTCATAACTGTGTTTTCAATTGTATTGACTTGTCTGCTTTAAATTTGTGGGTTGCATGGGAGTTACATAGATCCTAACCCGGATCTGGGGATACCCTGTTTAGGTAGCATAAGCTGTGAGGGACCTGTCCGGCGTATACCGACATGGGTGAAGCAGTGGCTACGTTGGTGTGGCGCCTTGGTCTGTACCGATATCCCTCGTGTTGAAACGGGGAGAATATGGGTCTTCCAAGGAGTCATTAAGCACCAACAGACCTTAGAACCTTAAATGACACAACTTGGTCATTAGAACAGTAGCAGTATGCTACGCCCATTGAGGCTAAACTCTCGTGATGGCTCTGGCCGCAAGAAAAGATTGCGATGCTGGAGTTATAACCGATTGAGGGTAGTCAATGATATTGGGATCCTCTAAGAACCCGATTACTTTGATAGGACAGGTATGAACCAACAAACTGAAAGAGGGTAGTACCTAGACCTCATGCTGGCCTAAACTTTAGGGGCTTGTCTTGTGTGACTTGTGTGCCTTCCAACTTGACTATTTGCATGCTTGTTATCTGACACTTGAGTTTCCCTTGCAGGTTTTGTTTATAGTCCTTAATAGGGACTCATAATAGGGTGCCTAAGTTTCTTACAGGTTTTGGTTTGCAGTCCTTAATTAGGACTCCTAACAGGGTCTACCGAGCTTCTTGTAGGTTGTGTTTTTAGTCCTTAAATGGGACTCATGACAGGTTTTACTTGAGTTTCTTGCAGGTTTTGGTTCGCAGTCCTTGATGGGGACTCATAATAGGGTTTATCCATATTACCCCATGCATAGCATACCATCATACCATTGCATACATCCTAACCCATTTCAAGGATCTCAAGGGCTTGTGATGCAGGTCATGGTGAATCACCTATCCCAACAAGGGGCAAAGAGGATTTATTTTCCTCTAGAAAAAGTTGTCAGAGGCTATGACCCACTGGATATGGTGAGCCTTTGACCCTTGAAAAAGGACTCTCAACAAATATGAAGTTCCTTCAATCAAGCTACCGGATCCCAGCTCTAACAAATTTCTTGTTTACCCCGCGAGATCCTTGAAAACATTGCATGCATATCATACATATCATTGCATAACAGGTACCCTTGTTGCAGGTCACTTACCCTCCCTGCTGTTTATTTCAGCCATGGCTTCCCAACAAGATAACCAGGACCTTCACACTCAAGAGACTCAGTTCAAAGAGATCTTCCTAAGCCTATCCAAGGGGCAGGAAGAGTTGAGGACACTCCTCATGGGGAATCTGATCAGAAAGAGTCCCGAAGATGACAAGGACGAACAGCTGAAACGTCTACAAGCTGAGGTAGACACACTGAAAACCCAGATGCTGGGGAAAAGGGCAATCATTCAAGGTTTAGCTCAGGAGCAAGGAGAGCTGAGGGCCATGATCAGTCAGCTTCATCAAGACATGAAGCAACCAGCCCAAGTCAGGGACCCAGTCATTAATCAACTTCCAAGAAGTCAAAGGTTTGGGCCTCTCCAAACTGCTACTACTTCACAGGTCCAACAACGACCTCGCCAAGAACAACAGGCTGATCAGAGCAAGCCAGACAAGCCTAAAAGGCAGTTCACCAAACTCAACGTGTCACCGTCTCAAGCTTTACAACAATTGTTGAGGTTGAATCTGGTGACGTTAAGGGACCCTCCTAAGCGTCTCAACACAACCTCCCTAAAGTACAATCCTGAGGAAAGATGTGCATACCACTCTGACAGTCCAGGACATGACACCGACGACTGCTGGGCTTTGAAGAATAAGATTCAAGATCTGATTAATGAAAGAGCTGTGGATTTCACCCAGATGGGCCATGCTGAATGCTCCTGCCATCCCTACAAGATGCACCAGTCGAAGTAATAAGCCCTGAGACTGGAAGACTTGTGTTTATTAGAATTTTCAAGTTGTAACTTTCTTTTAACTGTTCAAACATTTATTCATGATTAAACGTTGTTAGTTCATTAATGCATCGCATATGTCTGTTTTGAAGCAATATATTCGCATTCACTATATGCAAACTGTTTTCATATTTTTTCTGATGTCAACTCTTGATCTAAAATTCTAAAGCCTCTTGAGGGAGGATGACGAAAACGATACCACAATGTACAGTATGCTTCTGAACAGACCCCGCTGATGAGGTACAAGCATTATTTCAATTCCTAAACACTGGAGTTATAAGGATGATAATCCCTCGTCAACCCCTCTGAGCCAAAGAAGTAGGAGTTTTTCTTTTCAAAATTTAAAACCCTTAATCATAACCTGGGGCAGGGTAGTCTCTCAGTTGATCCAAGTGCATAACGAATGGCACCAAAGAGGTCCTTACAAAATGAAGAAAGACAGTGATGGTTCCGAATAATCAATAAAGAAAGGCAGTCATTGCCAAAATCAAAAAGCCCATTAAGTCAAAACCCATGACGGAGACTTACAAAACTGGGGCATCCCGCTGACTGTAATTCCAAAAAGGAAACAGCTCAGGCAAAAAATAGGGATAACGAAATCAAAAAGAAAGAGGTCCTACAAACCCTCAACAAAAAAGGAAATGACTGCCCATTCAAAATATACTGTCAATATCCGAACCATCACTGGTATATCAAAGCAAAGACTCAACCAAGGTCTAATGCACGATTAGCTGAGTTTAGGATCGAAGAACATCACGAAGAGCGGGTGGGTACAAATAATTTGAGCCTTTATCCTTTGTTTCTTAAAGCGTGAACCAGGCCACGTTATAACCCTTAAAAGTCCTAGCTGAAGCATGGGTTAGTTCGAAAGCATACTGTTACGAAAGGTATCCTGACTCCTTAAGGCTCACGGTAAAATACAGAGTTGACATCACGTTTTACAAACATTCACTTGTTTTATGAAAAAAAGAATGCATTTTCAAAATCTTCAAGACAGACATAGGCTTTGCATTTTTAACATAACTTTGTTCGCATATGACTTTTGTTTGAACAGCATAGAAATTCGCACGACGAATGCCTAATGAACAGAAGTACTTTCAATCAAGGGGCATGGCATGAGCATGGTCCGTTATCTGGGGCAGTCCAATCAAGATTCGGAGAATCTCTCAAAAGCCAAATAGCCTGGGGCAAATCTCCACCTGAGTCACTTGGGGGCATTCCAGCAACAAATCTTGCCTGATCAAACACCTTCTGATGGCATGACAAAACACTTCTGACAGGGGCAATTCCCTACATCCTGAGGACACAGACATAGTCGAAAAAATACTGCGCATAATCAAAGACCCGCTAGGTTGACACACCTAGGCAAAAATAAGGGCTTCCCGGCGAACCAAAAGGGTTCGGGCAAAATGAAGGGATGAAATGGAAAAAATCTGTACACCCGGCAAGTCGAAAACCTGAAAAGGCGGCTTGGGCAAAAATGGGTATCCCGATGGACTGAAAACCCAAAAGGGCGGTCCAGGCAAAAGTAAGGGATCAAAGCGTACGACTATGTCCTGTCATTTTGTCACCTGCCTACCAGAGGAGGGTTTGTCCATCAACAACTATTAGCACCTCACAGGTCTTCCTCTCCCATCTCAGAAACAGGGGCAATAAAGAATTGTCTAAAAAGCAATCTAATTGTTCTGTCCTCCAAGGTACCAAGATGGGTTCAGCGGAAGAACGTAACCAGATATCTTAATCCCCCAGAGAGTGTGCCAGCAAGTCAATGCACTCTCCCCGAGTAAAGTTACAATCAAACCTTAAGGAAGTTGGGTATCCTCCGGCAGATCTCAACATTCCCCGGCAGCATATATATTCTTAACAAGCATCCCCGGCAGTCTTGGCCTAAAGATTGCTCCCCGGCAGTATATCAAACATTCAAAGGAATCATTTCCCCCGCAGTTCAAAACTTCCCCAAGAGAGTCCAATCCAGTTCCCCAGGAAAGTTGGAAGTCATCTCCCCAAGTAGTAAGCTTATCCCCAGTAGATTCTGGAAGCTTATCCTCGCAGAGCACGAACGCGTCGCCCGGCTTTATTCAAAGAGTTATTTCCCTACCAGGATATAACTGGGTTATCCTCAGCCAAAAGCCACGGAAAGGTCGTCGTCGACACAGTTCTTTCTTATCCCCAGCGAAGTCTATCAACACTTCCAACACAACAAGGGTATCCCCAGCAAGTTATTATCAACACTCAACAAAGTACCTCTCTCCCCACAGAGTATTGCTCCCCAGCAAGATTACTAGAGTACTTTTCTCCTTGCAGAGTAATCCATTCGCCAAGTTTATTCCCCAACGGAGTTATCTTCTCCTATCGGTATTCTTGCAATTATCATCCCCAGCGGAAGCAAAATCTATTCTCCAACATCAGCCCAGGAGTGGCTTCCCGGCACCCGTCAAGGATTTACTTTCCTAGACAAAAACATACATTCCTAAACATCACATACATCATTATAGCATGCATATACGCATCATATCTTACAAATCTCATTTATGTTGAGAACATCATTGCTTGGTCCATATCATGCATTGCATATGACTGACCTTTACCTTTCAGGAAAGATTCAGTTAAATTCTCAATCGTACTCTAAGACCTTATCTGGTTCAGTTAATCGACTCCAAAGATTTCTTATCCAGTCTAAGGCCTTCTCTAGTCCAGCTAAATCGACCCCAAACAGATTTTTCTGATGAAGACTCAGTAGAAGTTATCAAAGGTTTTTCTCAAACGTCCGCTTTTGAGATTATAATTTCCTATGGTTCTCTCCCCAATGTTGCGGAGACGATAATTCCATCCCAGGTTTTTCTCAAACGTCCGCTTTTAAGATTATAATTTCCTATGGTTCTCTCCCCAATGTTGCGGAGACGATAATTCCATCCCAGGTTTTTCTCAAACGTCCGCTTTTGAGATTATAATTTCCTATGGTTCTCTCCCCAATGCTGCGGAGATGATAATTCCATTCCAGGTTTTTCTCAAACGTCCGCTTTTGAGATTATAATTTCCTATGGTTCTCTCCTCAGTGTTGCGGAGATGATAATTCCATCCCAGGTTTTTCTCAAACGTCCGCTTTTGAGATTATAATTTCCTATGGTTCTCTCCCCAGTGTTGCGGAGATGATAATTCCATCCCAGGTTTTTCTCAAACGTCCGCTTTTGAGATTATAATTTCCTATGGTTCTCTCCCCAGTGTTGCGGAGATGATAATTCCATTCCAGGTTTTTCTCAAACGTCCGCTTTTGAGATTATAATTTCCTATGGTCCTCTCCCCAATGTTGCTGAGATGATAATTCCATCCCAGGTTTTTCTCAAACGTCCGCTTTTGAGATTATAATTTCCTATGGTTCTCTCCCCAATGTTGCGGAGATGATAATTCCATCCCAGGTTTTTCTAAAACGTCCGCTTTTGAGATTATAATTTCCTATGGTTCTCTCCCCAATGTTGCGGAGATGATAATTCCATCCCAGGTTTTTCTCAAACGTCCGCTTTTGAGATTATAATTTCCTATGGTTCTCTCCCCAATGTTGCGGAGACGACAATTCCATTCCAGGTTTTTCTCAATGAATGTTTTTGAGATTATAATTTCCTATGGTTCTCTCCCCAATGTTGCGGAGGTGATAATTCCATCCCAGGTTTTTCTCAATGAATGTTATTGAGATTATAATTTCCTATGGTTCTCTCCCCAATGCGGCGGAGATGATAATTCCATTCCAGGTTTTTCTCAATGAATGTTATTAAGATTATAATTGCCTAAGGTTCTCTCACCGTTCCTGTTGAGGTAGCAACTATCCCCGGTTCATTCATCACCTTTTGAAACTCCAGATCCAGCTCCTGTAACCAGTCAGGACACATCTATACCAAGCATCTGAAGACCAGCTCCTGCAACATATCAGGTACTCATTTTTCTTTTGCAGGTACGTAAGTTCTCGCTAAGGAATCTCTTACGCGATCAACATCCAGATGGCATCTGTAAGCCCATCATCCTATTCATCAACCTCTAAATGGCATCTATAAGCCCATTCCATCATCACACTGCTACTATGTGAGCGCAAATTTCTGGGCACTCTAGTGTTCAATCATCTTCCACCCTCGGATTACGAAAGGCACGTCAGCCAATCTGCATCCTCAGGTCTAAGAAGATTGAACAGGGGCAACTGTTGTACCCCAAAATTTGCCCTCCCATATTCTTCAAGAAATTGCCAAGTCATGCTTCAAATCTCCCCAAGGGTTGCACAGTGCAAGGGCCTCCTAAGCAGTCAAAATTAGGGTTTTGGTTCTGATCAAGAAAATGAAGTTTCCAAAGGTCCAATCAAGTCTCACATGCCTACAAATATGGTCAAGCATCCTCATATCAAGTTTCAAGACTTTCAGCACAAAATTGCACAGTCAAAAACCCTAATTGCACTACAGTCAACTATAGGGGTAAAATGGTCATTTGATAGTCAAAAGTCCAAATTTTTGGTCAATATCTCATTTTGAAGCCACAAACATCATTTGATCAATGCTTGATCATGATTCTCAAAGCTTGGCTCAAAAATCATCAAGATGCAAAAGTTTCCTTATTTGGACAGCTGAAAAAGTCAACTGTAAATTGACCAGGGCATAACTTTCACATGGATTATCAGAAAAATTCCATCCAAAGATCATTTTGAAGAGAAAGACATTTCCTACAACTCCTCTTCATACTTCAAGTCCAAGAAATGCTCTCACAAAAAGTTATCAATTTCAACATTATAGGTCATTTTCAAAAGTCAACAAAAAGGGACTTTAAGTAAAAGGCCATAACTTGAGATTGGTAAATCAAAATGACATGGGACAAAAAACATTTGTTAGGGGACTCAAAGACCTTTCCAAAATGTCCAAGAACATGAGCAAAGCTTAAACATTGAGCAAGTTATGCCTTGTGGAAGTTGGGAAAGTTTTGGATATTTTGAAAAGTCAACATTGATTCAAATGACCTAAAATTGCTAATGGGCTTCTTTTTCTTCCACAATTCATCATCCAAGGCATGTGCACGACCACTTGGCCCAAAGGGAAGTTTTTCTTCATTTTTTATTTATTTATTTGAATTTTTATTAATAATAATTCATTTAAATCAATTAAATACATGAAAAATACTTAACCTAAGTTTTCAATCTTTTTGTGCATATTATATCCTCAAGATTTCGTGCCTAGCCAAATATGGAAAGAACCAATGGAATTAGATGTGATTTGTATCAAAAAGCATGTGAAAAATATTTGAAAATCATGGTTAAAAATCAAATATCATATTCATTAATTCATGGATTTTGATCAAGTTTTTTTCAACCCTAATCATTCACAGATACATATATATGCTAAACCTAATCCTAGAAACCAAAAAAGCTGCGCAGAAAACACCATTGGCAAACTTGAAAATTAAAAAAAAATCTTAAAACTGAAAACAGGGTTAGAGGTCGTTTCAAGCCACAAAACTCTTTCCATTGCATTCCTAGGACATCAAGCAACCTTCCTGGATCAAAATCATCAATCCTAACCCTTTGAATCATTGTACAGAAGTCCAACTTCTCTCACTTTTTTTCATAATCGTGTTTTGAGATTCAGGCATTTTCATTGCATAATTTTAATGGATTCTTACTAAATGATGCATTATGAAACTAACCATCTACTTTAATTGCGTTTTTATACATTGTGTGCAAATTCACCATTGTTGCTTTTTAGGGTTCTTAGGTTTTCAAATTAGGGGTTTTCGTTTGAGGAACAATTGGCGTGTAAGACCTAGACCATTCAATTCAGGGCGTTTGGACGAAGAGAAATAAGCCATCACGCTCAATTTATGGAGCCCCAGGGGCTATTCGCTATTTTCCCTAATGATGCTTTTTAGAACGATGTAAAAACCGTTGCCTATGTTTGTTATATTTTTAGGAAAATAAACCAAGGAAGAAGAAGGATGCGTGGCCATCAATGATTGGCTAGTTCAAATTTTTGCGCTAAAACATCATTAATGTTTGGCTTTATTTTATATTGATTGTTTGATATCCAATGTACAAAAGCGTTGAGTGGAGCAGTTGGTAGAGTGCATCGCTGGTAACGTTCAGGACCTGGGTTCGAGCCCCAGGTCCTCACCCCCTTTCATATTTTTCTTCATTTAGTGTTCATGTGTAGATTCAATGTTGTGGTCCACAATACACCCTCAAAATCAAGCTGGCCACGCGTTCAATATCATCAATCCAAGGGCACAAATTTGAGGAACATGATGCACTCTAGTCAACGCGTATACATGCTAGTGTCAGAGTCAACGAGGCCATGCTGATTTGGGCTCAAATTGCTGGGCTTCACCCTCCACTTTGGGGACAGCCACCCCCATAGGTTTGCAAATGTTTTTTATGATTTTTTATTTTTCATTATTCTTTTTACCTTCTTTTAATTATTGTTTTTAATTAATCTAATATTTTTCATAATATATAAAAAACACATAAAAAAAATCAGAAAAGGGAAAAAATAATAAATATTTTATTTTTAGTATTTTCATAAATAAATGGCATTAATTCATTTAGTTATTAAATTAGGGTTAATTATAATATTTTCATAATAAAAATCTAAAAAATGGTAGAATTAGGGTTTAATTAATTTTTTATATCTTTTTATTTTCTTTCATAATAATTAAATATTTACTATTATTTATTTTGGTAATTAAATTGCATGTAAATAATTAGGTTAATTTTAGGCTAAAATTCAATCTTTTCTTAATAAATTAAAAACAATTAGAATTAGGTTTAATTGCATTTAATTCTTTTTCCCATTAAAATCATAAAATACTAAAAAATACCAAAAACAATTTCTTTTCTTTTTTTATTAATTAATTCCATCATTTAATTTAATTTTGCAAAAAGGGTCCAACGCCCTCATTTTAATTCTTATTTAATTCGCATATTTATTTTATTTCTTTTAATATTTATGTATCTCTCCCAAAGCCGTGTAATTAATTTCTCGCACTTTAGTTTCTTTACTTTCTTTATTTTCTGTCAAATCGGGTTCAAGAAATTTTGGCGATGTGGACCCGCGCCTTTTGTAATAGCTTAGAATTTTTACCTTCTCGCAATCTTTAACTGTTTAATCAAGGCATGAAAGAATGTATGGACAAAAATAAAAACAAACGCTAGATCACCTTTAACATGACAAAAGACAAAAATAACTGAATCAGACACACAAATCACACACCACCCCTAGGGTACGCCTCCCTGTTGCCTTGCCTCAAAAGGTGATCGTCGAGTAGAGGATGTCTTAGTAAGTCCTCATGATCCGGGAACCTGGCATGAGGGTAGCTTCTAAGGTGTCTTCCCATTGCTCTGGTGATCACCATGTCCCGAACCTCGAATTGACCCGAACACCTCCAACGGTGGTGCTACCTACCTCTCAATGGTGGGATGGCACTACTTTAAAGGACATTTACACAGACGAATTCCTTAGGGTAGGTAGACGACTCTAGATACTTGCTCTAATTTCAAAACAAATCAAAAATACTTTTCACACCGACACATTTTCAAAAAGCTTTCGAAAGCAATTTTTCAAACACTCTTGAGGACCGATACAAGAGTCGAACTGGAATTTTCAAAGAAACTTTTTAAAACCCACAGTTGAAAAGCAAACAAACCATTTTGAAAACACAAATGAGCAAGTATCTAAGAGCCCATGGATAACCATGGATAGAAAGGGTGCTAACACCTTCCCTTTCTATAATCTACCTCCCGAACCGAGAGCAATCTCTATAAGGAATTTTTCTGTGCTTTTGTCCTTTCCAATTGGAGAAAATAAAAGACGGTGGCGACTCTTGCTTCCGCGACATTTCGCGAACCAGCGTTAAACAGTCAGTTCCAGATCCACCGATCACACCTAGCATCACTTGAAGCTAACCAAAACACAAAACACGACCTGTAATTCCTCTAACCAGTTCCACCATTTTCACTTTCTTGTTTTATAGTTGGAGGTCCATAGCTCGATTCATGGTGTTTCAAAGCAAAGTAAGCATTGGAATAGCATCACCATACTTCAGGCAAGCTGTACAGATCATCATCTTGCTCTGAAAGCTCCCCCATTGCCAGATAGAACTTCAACTGAACAAGTATCTTCTTGAACTTCTAACTCTTAGTCTAGGCATCATTAGCTCTAAGTTTGTGAATAAGAAGTGTTCTACTCATGCCCCTGAATCTGTACATGCTTTTACTTTTCATTTATTTTGCTTGAGCTGTGAGAATTTAAGGTTTGAATATGGAAGAAAAGTTAGGTCAAGATTTGGGAATGTCAAAATTCTCTCTCATTTCTGAGAGTTAGGATGAGTTCTTTATATATTTAGAATCGTGATTCAATGCTTAACATTTCTTATGTTGTAAGTTTGTGCAAAAGATCAAAGAATCCAGATGTTTGAACTTGGAAAACAGGCGCGCGTTTTGGAACATTTTTTGTCTGAAGGTTGAAGAAGAAGTTTCATGGGCTGGGCCTGTTGTGTTATTTCTTTTCACACCTTGTTTTTGGTTTCATACCCCCTGAGCCCATTATGTTTATTTTCATGATTTTTGACTTTTCTTTTTTTCATTTTGGCTTATTTATTTTTTCCCATAATATTAAAAACATGAAAAATTATTTTTACACCATTTTTATATTTTTAAGCATTTATTTAGTTATATTGCTATTTGTATGTAAATAAGTACAAAGAATATATTATTTAGAATAAATAGAAAAAAATAATGTAAACACCATTTTATTTTCATTTTTATTTTGTTTTATCCTCTTAAAATATTTTATATAAAATATACCTTTTTATAAATATTAATTATTTTTATTTTTGTATATATAATATTTATTTAGTAATAATAAAGATATTTATATATATTAGTACATTTAGGTAAAAAATACCAAAATACATACATTTTTTTATTTTATTAATATTTGACATGAAAAATACTTTTATGAATATACTCCATTTTATTCTATTTTTTGTATATAATTATTAAATATTATACATATTAAATGGTTAATATACTTATTTAATGAAATTAGGGTTTTTACCCTTAAAACACAAAAATTCCAAAATATTACTTTTTTTTATTTTTATTCATTTGACATAAAAAATATCCTTTTTCCATACATATGAAAACCCCTTTTTCATTTTGCATCTTTATTTTATTGTTCATTTAATTTATGCAATCAATTATTTTGTAAATATTCCAAAATTGATGTAATAGCTAGGTTTAAATTCCTTGTCTAAATACCCCCCCATTTGAACATTTGTACCCCCCTTCCCATATTGTGTTGTAATAGTGTAGGAATTTTACTTTTCGCACTTTAAACGCTTTCTAAATATACCATGCTAGAATTAGGGTTTGTATGCAAATAAAAAGAACAAATTTAGTTTGACCTAATTTCAAGATAATCAAGCATGAAAATGGACAACACATATCACACTTGCACCCCTAGGGTATTCCACTTGTTGCCTTCCATAAATGGGCCATATTGCATGTTAGGTTTCTTTGGGTAAAACAAACAATCAAATGATCATAGTCCCTCGATGACGCTTTCGAAAAGTTGCCTAAAATGATCAAGTCCCTTTCAAAGAGAAATTGCCCAAAGATACTTAGCACTATTGCAATTATGGTCTAAACGATGACCCGCGCCCGTCCCTTTCACCTCCTAATATAAGATTGTCCACCAAATGCAATGGTGGAACAAAATTGTCAAAAGGGTTAAAACGTAACAAAAATCTTTGAGAACTTTAGGGTAGATAGCTCTTAAGTACTTGTCCACTTGCCAAAGAAAACTCTTGCCTATTTTCAAACCCCACTTCACAAACACTTTCAAAACAAACTTTCAAAAACCTTGGAACATCTTTTCAAAAAAGACAAACACCTTTTGTAAAACATTCGAGTATAGAATTGTTACAAGGGTAGCCTATACAAGGCATCTTTTTTTTCTAAAACATTTTCAAAACCACACACTAAGCACCATTTCAAACAATTGAAAACCAAGGCAAGTTGATCTAAGCAAGTACCTAAGAGCCCATGGATAACCATGGATAGAAAGGGTGCTAATACCTTCCCTTTCTATAATCTACTCCCCGAACCCAAGAAAAATCTCAAAGGTTTTTGCTGTGCTTTTTAACCTTTCCTTTAGGATAAAATAAAAAGTCGGTGACGACTCTTGCTCAACCGAAACATTTGCGAAAACAAACGCAAAACCATAGTCAGTTCTCCCACCGTATCACAATATCCTTAAATAAAAAACTAAAAAAACTATAAAATAATAATAATAAAAGGGAGGAAACGCACTATAAATACAAGTGGTGAAAGAATTAAGAAACTAAATGAGCTTAAGGGATGGATTTGGATTGGATATGTTTAAGGAAGTTTTAGTGGATTTTTAATGGACTAAAGAATAATTTTGATCCATCCAGTAACAGTCCATATGCATCCAATCCATCCATTTTCACCCCTAATATTTAGTCCGTGTTGTCTCCCAAGAGGGGTTAAGAGTGTCATTCCCAAAATCCACATGTTCATATCATACGACAACACTTCTTGATGAAATAAATTCCTTTCAAGATTCTTTACATCACTTCCATGTTTTCAGTTAAAGTTGATATGCCCATGTGGCAATGAGAGCATTTTTCTAAGAAATAAAATGAAACAAGTCTCAAGTGCGGTGCATATCTGCTCGATGAAGCCCTTACAGAATACAAGATAGGTTGAAACATGGTACTTACAAATTGGAACAATTGGATGGTAACCCCGTCCCTGAGTCTTGGAACTTAGTTAATCCAAGGCATTACTATAAATAGTTTTTATTTTTTTCAAGCGCATAATGCAACGAATCAGACCACCATAATTTTTATTCGTGAGTTGACATAACAATAAAACGAATGAGGTGATACTCTTTCCTCTGCAAGAGAATAGATTTCTAATGAAGTATTCTATTTACTGAGATTACACTTTACCAAGTAGATGAAAATATCATTACATCATCTATCGCGGTGCGAAAATACCCGAGCGCATCGAACGCTTGAAATACAACAGAGTCTCCATCGAAGTTTATTTATTCCAAAAGAAAAGGAAAAGTATCGATAAAACCCTAAAAGAAAAAAAATATGGTCGTCGCAACAAAATTAAATTTCAGGATTCGGTTATGCAATGAGAAAGTATTTGCACCCCTTACATTTGTTGTACACAACATGAACTGTTTACTTAGTTTCACGAAAGAGTGTTAGCATAATATTTGTGATTGTTTCTAATTATTATTCGTTATTTACAAAAGAAAGAAATGAAATATTTTTTAGGTTTTTTTAATAGGGTGCCTGACGAGAGGTTGAATCTCACTTCTATGTATTCCCAGATGCTATGGGAAAATCAAGGCTACGTAGTTCTGAGTAGAAAATGTTTATGTGTTGGTCGATTTTAGCAAAATATGCTCATATTGCATTCGAGCATAAAACATTGCTCACTACCCAATCATAGGAGTAAAGAACGTTGTGTGTCTATTGCATTAGAATGGATAAAGCATAATCCAATTTTCGCGGATCATCTTGTAATCACATTAGAGTGGACAACGTGGCTTGCTACTCGATCATAGGAGGAATGAAGTGTTGTGGTACTTTATTATTGTTGTATAAACAATAGTTATTGCTCATATTTGTGTGTAAACATTTGTTCTTCATTGTATAGTTAAATCTTCTTTTTAGAAGCACTCTTGTAAACACTGTTTGATTTTAAATCTTTCTAGATTTGTTTCCTCAAGTGACTAAGTTGTAGTCTAAATTACTTGAGAGGGCTAAGGTGTTTTTATAAACTCTTAGACGTTGTTGTAATCTTTCTCGATTATTGGATTAAGTCCTTTTCTAAGGCGAAATTACCTTGGTGGATGGACAAGAGTAACCTTTTCTAAGGCGAACTTGTATAAACTTATCGTGTCAACTTTGTTTCTTGCTTAGATACCATTGTTCGTTTATGAAAAGCATTTCTAAAAGAAATATTTTTTAAAAACCCAACTCAAACCCCCTTTGTTTTGTCTTTCTCAACCTTCATTATGTATATTTGGGTCCCACTTCTCGGATAGTCTACTAAATCGCTTCACCGTTAACAGGCCTCACGCTTGAGGGACTTATGTACATCCGAGCTCCATGTCCCGAATAGTCTATGGAACATATCACCTTCTAAATAGGACTTGCCCTTACATAGAGGGCTTGCCAAGAGGAATGGGGTATCCCACCTTCAAAATAAGTCTCCTCTCACAAAGAGGGCTCGCCAAGATAAAAGGGCATCCCACCTTCTGATGAGGTCCCGCCAATCAAACCATGGGATGTCCCAATAGTTGCAATTAACGTTCATCAACACTCATCTTGGATTTCTCTCGACAGGGAGGCAAGGACAATAAAGTACCATGAAACACCATAAAGTCTATGATCCTCCCCGACCGAGCCCTGGACTATAAGAAAAGGGTGAGGGAAAAGAAGAAAGGTAAGCAATAACCAATACAATACTCCTCAAGATACAATGGCTTTCCCAACCAACTTCGGGGAAGTCATCAATATTGTTCTTCAAGAATAGTTGGGGCCCATCATAGGGCCTGGTAAAACTCTCACAGGCCACATAAAATTTCTAATAGATGGAACAGAAGCAGGGCGAAAAATAACGGTCAGGAAGCCCGTCATGGAACAACTGGCCGCAATTGTTGAGCTCTTACATCAACAAAATGTGAATTTACAAAACACAGTGAATGGCCTTCAACAGTAGAATCCTCCAACCCACTTAGACGAGGAGGACCCAGATGATCCAATTGATACTTAACCACTATTTGAGGAAATTTGGATCGATGCAGTCTCAGAGAACTTTAAGCCTCCTCGACTTTCCTCATTCAACGGAAAGCATGACCCCCAGGAACACATCTTAACAGTGAAAACCCAAATGGTAATCATCAGAGCCAGCAAGTCTATAAAATGAAAGCTAATGGCCAGGACCTTGAAAGAGGCCGCCCATCGGTAGTACATGGGGTTACCCAAGCTTTCAGTGACAAGTTACTAATACTTGGCCATATAACTGATACACCAGTTCTCGGCTAGCAAGCACCGCAAGGTCTCAACCACCAACATTTTCAATGTACGCCAGGGACAAGACGAGTCTCTAAGAGAGTACCTTGCTCGCTTCAGTGAGGAAACCATCAAGGGGTGTCACCCTAATCAAGAGATGTTTGTGGGAGCTTTTTTGAATGCTTTAAGGGCCGACCACTTCAATGTGTCCTTGCCCTAGAAGCCAGCTACATCGATGGAAGACATCACTACCAAAGCGGAATGTTATATTCGAGGAGAAGAGAGCAACATAGAAAAGCAATCAAGATATGTGAAACTGAAGGGTACAACTCCTCGATCCAAGGGGTAGGGATCTAAGAAATATAAGGAGCCACTGTTTGAAAGAAAGAAGCCTCCTCGAATGAGTCATTTCAACAGACGAACGTTGGAAAACTTAACACCACTTAACACTAGCATAAAAATGATCCTAAATGAAACTTACATCGTTCGAGTGATCCCTAAGGCCCTCCCCCCACCAGGGGAGACGTTAGGGGAACGAGTTCCAACAGTTACTACAAATATCACAAAATCTGAGGCCATCATACCGAGGATTGCAACCACCTCAAGCAGGAGATCAAAAAGATTTTTCAAAATGGTCATCTTCAAAAGTATGTACACAAAGAGAGTCGGTCCCCTCTGTACCTTTCTAGGGTTTAGCGAAGCCCTTCCAAAAAATCCCCGAAATTCATAGCGAGAGCACAATGTCCCACGAAACACATTAAACATTATTGCTGGTGGCTTCTCAGGAGGAGGAGAATCAAATAAAGGGTGAAAAACTATGTGAGGCATGTAATGCCTATATCTAGAGAACCTCGTTCGAGACATCATTCTTCACATGTCCAGATAGGATTCTCAAAAATGGATGCGGAAGGGATCACACCACACAAGGATGATCCCATGGTCATCAACGTCTAGATCGGGAAATGGGATGTGAAAAGAGTACTCATTGAACCAGGGAGCTCAACAGACATCATGTATTGGGAGAATTTCCAAGGCCTCTAGCTCGACATGGACCTCTTGCATCAGTTCAAGGGGTCACTAATAGGTTTCTTAGGCAAACAAGTTCAAGTGCTGGGTTACATAACTCTATGTACTATTTTCGGAAATGGGAAGAATTCAAAGGTGATGAAGGTCAAATACATGGTGGTCAATGCCCCGTCCCCTTACAACATCATAATAGGACGACCAGTGTTCAACGCCTTGGAGGCGGCCCTGTCCATGCTATACCTAACCATGAAATTCCCACTAGAGAATAGGAAGGTCATAATTATAAAAGGAAACCAAGAGCTGGCCAGACAATGTTACAGAGACAATCTGATGCTACACAAGTTTCAGAAGAAATGTCCCACCCACAAACCATATGATGTCTAGTTTGTGGACCTTGACCCTTAAGTCGAATCGCCATAAAGTAGTCTAACACCAGTGGAAGAATTAAAGAAGGTACATATCGGTCTGGAATCCCACAAAGTGGCACAAATTGGGAGAGCTCTCTCGACTGATGAAGAGATTGAAATTATATAATTACTATGAAAAAATATCGACCTTTTCGCCTGGGTCCCAACAGATATGCCCGGTATTGACATTTCAGTTGTATGCCATTAGCTGGCCATACGTCTCGGGGTAAAACTTGTGATCTAGATAAAAAGATAAGAGGGTGAGGAAAAAAGAAAAGCTATAAAGGAAGAGGTCGAAAAGCTCCAGGATGTCAGGTCCATCAAAGAGGTCAAGTATCCCATTTGGTTAGAAAACATAGTCACGGTAAAGAAAAACTCTAGAAAGTGGAGGATATGCGTGGACTTCACCGACCTGAATAAAGCGTGCCCTAAGGATCCCTACCCGCTTCCCAACATTTACAGGTTAATTGACGGGTCATCGGGATTTAAAATAATGAGTTTCATGGACACGTATTTCATGTATAACCAAATCAAGATAAGCCCACCAGACGCCCCTAGACTGTGTTCATTACGAACATAAAGAATTTTTACTATGGCGTTATGCTATTCGGACTTAAAAATGTAGGTTCCACATACCAATAGTTGATGGACGTAGTGTTTGTAAGCCAGATTGGAAGGAACCTCGAAGTCTACATTGACGACATGGTAATCAAGACTGCTAAAGGTGGTTTGCATAAGAATGATCTGGAAGAAAACTAGCCTCAGTCAGTAAATACAACATATGCCTGAATCCAAATAAGTGCTCTTTGGTAATCCAGGCAGGAAAATTCTTGGGTTCCATGTTAGTACAAAGAGGCATCGAGGTTAACCCCAACAAATGCCAATATATTATTGACATGCGGAGCCCTATCCAACTGAAGGAAGTTCAACAACTTACAGGGAGGATTATAGCCCTATCAATATCATTATCATTCTCTGGGGCTAAATCAATTCACTTTTTCAGCATTAAAAAATGCAGAGGAGTTTAAGTGGGTTGAGGACTAGGACAAGGCATTCTAGGATCTTAAGGCGTTCTTGGCGTCATCTCCAATCCTAACGTGACCACGCGAGGGATACCCCCCTTATCCTATACTTTGTAGTTTCGAAAAGATCAATCAGTTCAGTGTTGGTCCATGATGAAGGTAGTAGAAAAAATCCCATCTACTTTGTTAGCAAGGCACTCAAGGGAGCAGAACTGAGGTACCAGATTATTGAAAGGTTGGGTTTAGCGGTTGTAGTGACTACCAGGAAGTTGAGGAAATATTTACGGGGGCACATCGTGATCGTGAAAACAAAATACCCAATAAGATAAATACTAACAAAGTTCGACATGGTGGGACTGATGATGTCATAGGAAGTGGAGTTGTCTGAATTCAAAATTTATTTCATTCAGAGAAGTGCCATTAAATCACAGTTCTTGGCTGACTTCTTAACGGAATTCAGCACCCTAGTGGAGGAGGAATCCCCAAGCTTCTGGTTATTATTCGTGGATGGGTCGTCCAACCTGAAGGGAAGTGGGGCTGGCATTATCCTGGAAGGACCTGAGGACTTACTGTTGAGCAATCGTTATGCTTCAATTTTTAGGCGAGCAACAGTCAAGCATAATATGAAGCCTTACTTGCAGGTATCAAGCTAGCTCAGGAGGTAGGAGTGACCCATGTAAAGGTGAAGAGTGACTCACAGCTCGTCACAAACTAAGTGCAAATAAAGTACCAGGCTAGAGACAACAATTTATCATAATACTTAAAGATGGTTCTGAGTTCCCTTAAAATTTTCACAACTTTCGAGATTCAGCATATCCCACAGGAAGAGAACGTAAAGGCGAACCTGCTCGTAAAACTCACAAGCACTAGGGTCCCGACATGAACAAAACGATTATCCAAGAGACATTAGAGTACCTCAGTACGCAGTTCAACAAGGTAAAAGTAATTGATATAGGTAGAAGCTAGACGACACCCATTATGGATTACCTGACAGAAGACCGCCTACCAAACGACCCAGATGAAGCCGCCAATAAGGTAATCTTAATAGGTATGAAGAAAAATCTGGATGAAGCCAAAGGATTATGGGTAGAGCAGTTGCATGAAATCATTGGGTCATACTGTGATCGGTGGATCTGGAACTGACTGTTTAACGCTGGTTCGCGAAATGTCGCGGAAGCAAGAGTCGCCACCGTCTTTTATTTTCTCCAAATGGAAAGGACAAAAGCACAGAAAAATTCCTTAAAGAGATTGCTCTCGGTTCGGGAGGTAGGTTATAGAAAGGGAAGGTGTTAGCACCCTTTCTATCCGTGGTTATCCACGGGCTCTTAGATACTTGCTCAATGTGTTTTCAAAATTGTTTGTTTGCTTTTCAATGTGGGTTTTAAAAAAAGTTTCTTTGAAAATTTCAGTTCGACTCGTACGTCAGAGTGTTTGAAAATTTTGCTTTGAAAGCTTTTGAAAATGTGTTGGTGTGAAAAGATTTTAGTTTGTTTTGAAGAGAGCAAGTATCCTTGAGAACCTACCTACCCTAAGGAATTCATCTGTGTAAATGTCCTTTAAAGTAGTGCCATCCCACCATTGAGAGGTAGGTAGCACCACCGTTGGAGGTGTTCGGGTCAATTCGAGTTTTAGGGACATGGTGATCACCAGAGCAATGGGAAGACACCTTAGAAGCTACCCTCATGCCAGGTTCCCGGATCATGAGGACTTACTAAGACGTCCTCTACTCGACGACCACCTTTCGAAAGGCAACAGTGAGGCGTACCCTAGGGGTGGTGTGTGCGATTTGTGTGTCATGTTTCAGTTATTTGTCTTGTCATGTTTGTCGTGTTCTACGCTTGATTTTAATTTGCCATTCATTCTTGCATGCATATTTAATAGTTATAAAATTTGCGGAAAATAAATCTAAGGCTATTACAAAGGCGCGGGTCCACATCGCCAAAATTAAACCGGACCCGATTTAGCGAAAAACTAAATAAAGCGATAAAAGTACGATAAATAAATATACATGGCTTTGGGAGAGATACAGAATTATGATAATCAATAAAATAAATGCGCAAAAGAAAATAATTAAAACAAAACCAGGGCGTTGGACCCTTTTACAAACGATAGTTAAAGTTAATGAATTAATTAAATAAAGAGGAATTAAAATTAAAATTAAGAAGAAAAATGTTTTTAGGTATTTTTATGTTTTTTAGATTTAATAAGAAAAAGTTAATTGAAATTAAATTAAGAAGCAAACCCTAATTCTAATATTTTTTTATTTATTATGAAAGAATTAAAATATGACCTAAATTAAACCTAATTCATTTATGTACAATTTAAATAGGAAAATAAATAAATAAATAAATAATAACTATTATTGTGGAAAAAGGGAAATAAAAAGAATTAACAATTAAAACCTAAATTCTACATTTTTGGATTTTTTATAAAAAAGGGAATTAAAATTAAACCTAATTACACTACATGATTTACATTCTAATTTATTTATGAAAATGATTAAAATAAAAAAATTATATTTTTATTTGGACATTCTTTATTTTTATGATGTTTTTCTGTATTTTTTTGTAAAAAGGATATTTAATTTAAATCAGAAAATAAATAAACAATTAAACAATTAAAAATAATAAAAGATAAAAGAAAATTTAGAAAAAAGATAGAACCAGGGGGGGTTTGCTGTCCCATTATGGAGGTATGAATTTGAGAGGCCTGGCCCAATGGAGTTTGCCATATGCTGACTTTTTGGATTGGGTATGATGCATTGACTGGCGTATATGGTACATCCTTGATCTACACCTTTGATTTGCTCTCCAGGACGCGTGGCTAGCTGATCTCTGAGGATGCGTGGTGTACTGAGACATGAGCGCTGCATAGGATCAATTATAGAAAAATAACATTAAGCGTTTGCCAGACCTGGGACTTGAACCCAGGTCTTGAAGGTTACAAGCACAACACCTAGCCACTGAACCACGCGCGTTTCAATTAACATATAGTAAACAATGAATAATATAATAATAACGCGTTAGTGCTTTGGAATTTCGCGCGAAATTCAAACTGTCCAATGGTTGATGGACACGATGTCATCTCCTTCCCATACCCTGTAACACAAACACTATGGGAACGGTTCTTACAGCGTTGTCAAAAGGTGTCTACTGAAAAATAGCGATTAGAAACATGGGCATCATAAATTGTTCGCGAGTATGCATTCTTCTTCGTCTTGGTGCGCTGAACTCAACCATGGTATCCGGGAGTCCTAATTTTTCTTCTACACAAAATCCCTAATTCGAGCTCCTGAAAACCCTAACTTTTGGCAATGGCATAATCGTATATAGTCAATAAAAATACAATTAAACACCACAGTTAGCTTTAGAATTTCACAAAGAATAAGAATCAACAAACAAAATTCATGAAAGATGCTTAGAATATGATATGCGATTTGGAAATTTTTGCTTCACAGTTTGAGGTCCTGGTACCGTTTCAATGCGTTTGGCTTGTTGTTTTTGATTGAGAAACGTTTAGGGATATCTCAGGATGCTAATGGAATAAAAATTGGAGCTTGAATCGATCTAAAAGCTAGTTTTCAGTGTTTGAGTTTTTAGGAGAATTTTCAATAATGTAATGCTTGCTTTGGGCGCAGCTTCAGTCTAGTAGCATTAGGGTTCTCATCTAGTACTTGTATGGAATGGTTTAGGTTAAAAACTTTGCACAAAATCTCAAGCATTCATGGATTTCAATATTTGATTTTGGAAAATCTTTTTCATATCTTTTTTCATGTTGTTTTTGTTCAATCATGATCCAATCTCATCCAAATTTGCCTAATTGGGATATGCACGAAATATTAAGAATAATCATGCATGAAAAGATTTTTTTAGGTTAAGTTTGATATTTTTCATGTATTAAAATGATTTAAATGAATATAAATTAATATTAATTCAAATAAATAATTAAAAAATATGAAAATACTTCCCTTTGGGCCTAGTGGTCGTGCATAGGCTTGGCATGAAGAATCTTGGAAGAAAAATAGGCCCATTTGCATTTTTAGGCCTTTTGCATCAATGTTGACTTTCAAAAATTTCCAAAAATTTCCCAACTTCCACAAGGCATAACTTGGTCAATTTTTAAGCTTTTCACATGTTCTTGGACATTTTGGAAAGGTCTTTGAGTCCTTTAACCAATGCCTTTGGTCCCATGTCATTTTGATTTACCAATCTCAAGTTATGGCCTTTGACTTAAAGTCACTTTTTGTTGACTTTTGAAAATGACCTATAATGTTGAAATTGATAACTTTTTGTGAGAGCATTTCTTGGACTTGGAACATGAAGATGAATTGTAGGAAATGTCTTTCTCTTCAAAATGAGCTTTGGATGGAATTTTTCTGATAATCCATGTGAAAGTTATGCCCTGGTCAATTTCAGTTGACTTTTTCAGCTGTCCAGATATAGTAACTTTTGTATCTTTGATGATTTCTGAGCCAAATTTTGAGAATCATGATCAAGCATTGATCAAATGATGTTTGTGGCTTCAAAATGATGTGTTGACCAAAAATTTGAACTTTTGACTGTCAAATGACCATTTTGCCCCTACAGTTGACTGTAGTGCAATCTAGGGTTTTGACTGTGCAATTTTGAGCTGAATGCCTTGAAACTTGATATGAGGATACTTGACCATCTTTGTAGGCATGTGAGACTTGATTGGGCCTTTGAAAAGTTCATTTGCTTGACCAGAACTCAAACCCTAGTTTTGACTGTCTAGGAGACAGTTGAGCTGCACAACCCTTGGGGAATTTTGTGACCTTGACTTGGCAATTTCTTGATGAATATGGGAGGGCAAATTTTGGGGTACAACAGTTGCCCCTGTTCAATCTTCTTAGACCTGAGGATGCAGATTGGCTGACGTGCCTTTCGTAATCCGAGGGTAAAAGATGATTGAACACTAGAGTGCCCAGAAATTTGCGCTCACATAGTAGCAGTGATGATGAGGGAATGGGCTTATAGATGCCATTTGGATGTTGCTTGGATAGGATGATGGGCTTATAGATGCCATCTGGACGTTGATCGCGTAAGAGATTCCTTAGCGAGAACCTGCATACCTGCAAAACAGAAAAATGAGTACCTGACACGTTGCAGGAGCCGATTTTAGATGCTTGGTACAGATATGTCCTGACTGGTTACAGGAGCTGGGTCTGGAGCTTCAAACGTTGATGAATGAACCAGGGATGGTTACTGCCTTAGCAAGGATGGTAAGAGAATCCTGAATGATTTCAACCTCAATAACGCTCGTTGAGAAAATCTTGGTGAGAATTACCATCTTCGTAGTGTCAGGAAGAGAACCAAAGGACATTATAATCTCAAAGGGAGTCACCTCACTCACCGCTGGAGAGGGAACTATATTATAATCTGAAAGGAGATATCACCTCACGCTCATGCCGGAGAGGGAAACATCTGAAGAAGGAATTACCACCTCACACGCCGTTGGAGAGGGGACCATAGGAGAATATCACCTCACGCTCATGCCGGAGAGGGAAACATCTGAAGAAGGAATTACCACCTCACACGCCGTTGGAGAGGGGACCATAGGAGAATATCACCTCACGCTCATGCCGGAGAGGAGAACATCTGAAGAAGGAATTACCACCTCACACGCCGTTGGAGAGGGGACCATAAGAGAATATCAC
This sequence comes from Vicia faba, assembly GCA_948472305.1. NCBI lineage: Eukaryota > Viridiplantae > Streptophyta > Magnoliopsida > Fabales > Fabaceae > Vicia > Vicia faba. The sequence goes on from OX451738.1 coordinate 102,574,215, forward strand.
CTCACGCTCATGCCGGAGAGGAGAACATCTGAAGAAGGAATTACCACCTCACACGCCGTTGGAGAGGGGACCATAAGAGAATATCACCTCACGCTCATGCCGGAGAGGGGAACATCTGAAGAAGGAATTACCACCTCACACGCCGTTGGAGAGGGGACCATAAGAGAATATCACCTCACGCTCATGCCGGAGAGGGGAGCATCTGAAGAAGGAATTACCACCTCACACGCCGTTGGAGAGGGGACCATAAGAGAATATCACCTCACGCTCATGCCGGAGAGGGAAACCTCTGAAGAAGGAATTACCACCTCACACGCCGTTGGAGAGGGGACCATAAGAGAATATTACCTCACGCTCATGCCGGAGAGGGGAACATCTGAAGAAGGAATTACCACCTCACACGCCGCTGGAGAGGGGACCATAAGAGAACTTCTACTGAGTCTTTATCAGAAAAATCTGTTTGGAGTCGATTTAACTGGACTAGAGAAATCCTTGAAATATGTTTGAGAATTTCAACTGCATCTTTCCTGAAAGGTAAAGGTCAGTTATATGCAATGCATGATATGGATCAAGCAATGATGTTCTCAACATAAATGAGATTCGTATGATATGATGCAGTGCGTTATGCATGCTATTGATGATGTATGTAAAGTTTTATGTATGTTTTCGTCTAGGAAGATAAATCCTTGACGGGTGCCGGGAAGTCATATCCTGGGCTGATGTTGAGGAAGAGATTTTGTTTCCGCTGTGGATGATCGTTGCAAGAATGCCGGTAGGAGGGGATAACTCCGTTGAGGAATGAAATAATTCTGCGGGAGAAAAGATGCTCTAGCGATCATGCTGGGGAGCGCTACTCTGTGGGGATAGCGATGCTTTGCTGAGTTGATGAAGATAACTCCGCCGGGGATACCGTTGATGAGTTATGCTGAGGATATCCTTGTTGTGCTGGAAGTGTTGATAGACTTCGCTGGGGGTAGGAAGATCCTTTGCCGAGGACACTCTTTCCGTGGCTTTTGGCTGAGGATAACCCAGTTATATCCTGTTACGGAAATAACTCTTTAAATCAAGCCGGGACGACGCGTTCGTGCTCTGAGGATAAGCTTCCAGAATCTACTGGGGATAAGCTTACTGCTTGGGGATATATGAATTCCAACTTTCCTGGGGAAACTGGATTGGACTCTCCTGGGGAGGTTTTGAACTGTAATGCTGTAGGTTGAAAGAGGGAATCTATGTAGGGTTATTTTGATGATGAGTTCGTGTAAAACTGCATTCTTGGAAAGGGAAAACCTGTGTAGGGTGTCCGGGTGACGAGTCCATGTAAACTGCATCTGGAAGAGAGAGAACCGGTGTAGGGTTGCTTGGTGAGGTAAGTTCATGTAAAACTTCTTGATGAGCCGGGGTGAGGTTATCTTGAACTAAATCCATGTAAGACTTCTGGAGGGACCGGGGTTAAGTTGCCTTATGAGCTTGTGTAAAAACTTTTTGATGAACCGGGGTTAGGTTGCCTTATGAGCTTGTGTAAAACTTTTTGATGAACCGGGGTTAGGTCATCTTGGGCTAAATCCATGTAAGACTTCTGGAGGAACCGGGGTTAGGTTACCTGGATAAGTTTGTGTAAAAACTTTTTGATGAACCGGGGTTAGGTCATCTTAAGATAGGTCCATGTAAGACTTCAGGAGGAACCGGGGTTAGGTTACTTGGATAAGTTCGTGTAAAACTTTGATGAACCGGGGTTAGGTCATCTTAGGATAGGTCCATGTAAGACTTCAGGAGGAACCGGGGTTAGGTTACCTGGATAAGTTCGTGTAAAAACTTCTTGATGAACCGGGGTTAGGTCATCTTAAGATAGGTCCATGTAAGACTTCAGGAGGAACCGGGGTTAGGTTACTTGTGGATGATGAGTCTGTATACGACTTTGTTTGAAAATTGAGAAGGAACCGGTGTAGGGTTACATGATTTCGATTAAGTGGATGATTGTCCTGCTTGGTCTCGGACGCTAGCCCACGATTTGGAATTTGTAAAGGTAGATGGTAATCATTCTTATGTTGATCTGTCCTTTGTACTTTGGTTGACAAAGCAATTGGATCGCCTAGATAACTCATTATTGCCCCTGCTTCGGAGGTGAGGGAAGAGGATATCTGTGTGGGTGATTGACAAATCTTCGAGTAGACAAGTGATGAGATACCGGAACATAGTCGTACGCTTTGATCCCTAACTTTTGCCTGGACTGCCCTTTCGGGTTTTCAGTCCACCGGGATACCCATTTTTGCCCAAGCCGCCTTTTCAGGTTTTCGACTTGCCGGGTGTACATGTTTTTTTTCATTTCATCCCTTCATTTTGCCCGAACCCTTTTGGTTCGCCGGGAAGCCCTTATTTTTGCCTAGGTGTGTCAACCTAGCGGGTCTTTGATTATGCGCAGTATTTTTCCGACTATGTTCGTTCTCAAAATGTAGGGAGTTGCCCCTGTTGGAAGTATTTTGCCATGCCCCAGATAATGGGCAATGCTCCTACTGTGCCCCTTGATTGGAGGTACTTCCGTTCACAAGGTGTTCATCGTGCGAATTTCCCTGCTGTTCAAACAAATAGTCATATGCAAACAGGGTTATTTTAAGAATGCAAAAGCCTATGTCTGTCTTGAATTTTGAAAAAATGCATTTTTTTGTAATACAGTGCGGTGTCAACTCAAGATTTTACAGCAAACCTTCAGGAGTCAGGATACCTTCGTAACAGTATGCTTTCGAATTAACCCATGCTTCAGCTAGGACTTTTAAGGGTTATATCGTGGCCTGGTTCACGGTTTAAGAAACAAAGGATAAAGGCTCAAAGTATTTGTACCCACCCGCTCTTCGTGATATTCTCCAACCCTAAACTCAGTTGATCATACGCTAGACCTTGTTTGAGTCTTTGTTCTGATGTTCCAATGATGGTTCAGATGTTGATGACTTATTTTGAAATAGGCAGTCATTCCTTCTTTGCTGAGGGTTTGTAAGACCTCTTTCTTGATTTTTGTTATCCCTTTCTTTTTTGCCTGAACTGTTTCCTTTTTGGAATTACAGTCAGCGGGATGCCCCAGTTTCATAAGTCCCTTTTATAGGTTTTTGACTTTTTGGGCTTTTTGTTTATGATTTTTTTCTTGATAACAACTGCCTGTCCTTATGATTGTTCTGAACCATCACTGTCTTTCTTCATTTTGTAAGGATCCTTTTTTGGTGCCATTTATTATGCACTTGGATCAACTGAGAGACTACCCTGCCCCAGGTTATGATTAAGGGTTTTGATTTTCGAAAATAAAAAACTCCTACTTCTTTGGCTCAGGGGGGGTTAACGAGGGATTATCATCCTTATAACTCCAGTGTTTAGGGGTTGAAACAATGCCTGTACCTCATCAGCGGGGTCTGTTCAAAAGCATACTGTAAATTGTGGTATCGTTTTCGTCATCCTCCCTCAAGAGGTTTAGAATTTTCAATTAAGAGTTGATCATTGTAAAAATATGAAAGCAGTTTTAAGCCTGGTAAACATAATTAATCAAGACAGACATGTGTAATGCATTCATGAAATAAAAGAGTTTAACATAATAATTGTTTATCTGAACAAGAAAGGAAAAATACAACTTGAATTCAAATGAACAAAAAAATTTCTCAATCCTAGCCATGCTTTGGCAATGGAGCATTGATCACGTTGGGAGTCTCAGCAGGCTCGAACTCAATCTCTTTGGCATCGATCATGTTCTGAATTTTGTACTTTAGTGCCCAACAGTCTTCAGTATCGTGCCCCGGGCTATCGGAATGATAAGCGCATCTGGCTTCTGGATTGTAGCTGGGAGAGGAGGTCTTAGGATTGGCAGGAGGGTTGATCACTGCAATCAGGTTCATCTTCAGCATATGTTGCAGTGCTTGCGACCATGGCATGTTAATGTTGGTGAACTGCCTTTTAGGCCCGTCCAGCCTTTGCTGGTTTCCCCTCTGTGGTTGGCGGCGTGGTGCAGAACCAGCGATCATGACTGCCCCTGCATGTTGATCACGGCGACTCTTTTGACCGTATGCCGCATTAGATTCCTTCTTTCCCGTGTAAGGCTTTTTGTGAGGGTCAGAAGGTGTGGCCTCTTGAATTTTCCCACTCTTGATACCAGCTTCAATTCTTTCGCCGGTCAGGATGAGGTCGGTAAATCCAGCAGATGAGTTACCAATCAGGTGGTTGAAGAATGGCCCGGACAGGGTCCCCAAGAACATGTCGACGAGTTCCCGGTCAGTTAGAGGTGGTTGTACCCTTCCAGCGAGATCCCTCCATTTCTGCGCATATTCTTTGAAACCTTCACTTGATCCTAACGACATACCCTGGAGTTGGGTACGCGTAGGAGCAAGGTCGGCATTATACTGATACTGCTTGTAGAAAGCAGTAGCCAACTCCTCCCAGTTACGAACCTTGGTCCCATCCAGCTGATAGAACCATTCGAGATGAGTCCCTGAAAGACTCTCCTGGAAGAAGTGGATCCATAGATTCTTATCCGCAGAGTACGGCTGAATCTTCCGAACATAGGACCTTAAGTGCAGCTTGGGACAAGACGCCCCGTCATACTTCGAGAAAGTTGGTGCTTTGAATTTATGTGGGATAATCACACCAGTCGACAAACCCAGATCTCCGAAATCCAGCCCAGGTACCTGTTGAACCTCCATAGCTTTCATTCTGTCCTCCAGTTGCTTATATCTGTCATCAGCAGGAGGGTACTGCTCTTCATCAAAATCTGTCTCGTTGTCGGAGACCACTGGACTGGGAACCTCTCTCTCATGATGACTGCTTTTTCCCACAGATGGGGTTGTCCTCTCAGCTTCAACTTGTGGTGTATTCCCAAATCTGTGTCTAGGGCTGAACAGAACAGTCCTCTTCTTTTTCTTGTCCTTCTTTAAAAGGAGAGCCTTCAAGTCTTGTTGCCCCTGGGTCAAATTCAGGATCAGCTCTTGGAACTGGGCATTCTGAGCCTGGAGATCCTTGATGGACTGTTCAGCTGATGATCCAGGATTCATGACGATCGGCTGAAATAAACAGCGGAGAAGGGTAAGCAACCTGTCAAAGGGATACCTGCAATGCAATGAGATGTATGACATGCATGCAATGATTTCAAGGATCTCGCGGGATAAACAGAGAAACTTGTTAGAGTTGAAAACCGGTAACTTGATTGAAGAAACTTCCTGTTGTAGAAAATCCTTCCTCAAGGGTCAAAGGCTCACCATATCCAGTGGGTCATAGCCCCTGACAACCTTGCCTAGGGGAAAATAAATCCCCTTTGCCCCTTGCTGGACAGTTGGTTCATCATGACCTGCATCACAAGCCCTTGGGATCCTTGAAATGGGTTAAGATGTATGCAATGGTATGATGTTATGGTATGCATGGGATGATGTCAGTAACCCTGTTATGGGTCCTAATTAAGGACTGAAACAAAACCTGCAAGAAACAAATGTTAGGTCACAAGCATGCAGATAGTCAAGTACTAAGGCACACAAGTCACACAAGAGAGAGCCCTTAGGTTTAGGCCAGCATGGGGGCTAGGTAGTACCCTCTTGAAGTTGGTGGGTTCAACCTGTCCTAATCAAAGTAACCGGGTTCTAAAGTTCCCAATATCACGGGATTGCTTTCATTGTTCATCGTTTCGATTTAGCCACTGAACTGGCGACCGAAATATTCCAGGAAAGCAACCCTCAATTGAGTGTAGTATCGAGTATCAACCAACCTCGGACTGCACCAAAGTCAGTTATCTCACTACCCTAAAGAGGCCAAGATAGTTCAATTAAGGTTCCTAAGGTCTGTTGATGCTTCACGACACCACGCGGAGGCCCCGTACTCTCCTTGACTGAACTCAAGGGTTACCGGTACACACCAAAGTGCCACATCAACGTAGCAGACTGTTTCAACCATGTCGGTATACCCCGCACAGTTCCCTCACAGCCTTGTTGCTACTTTCTAAGAAAGGTATCCCCCAGATCCGGGTTAGGATCTATAGAAATCCCAAGCAACCCATAATTATAAAGCAAGCAAAGAAGACAATTGAAAACATAGTTATGACCTAGCCCTAAGGTACACCTCACTTTAAGTTTAAGTATCCCCAGCAGAGTCGCCAGTTCTGTGATCGGTGGATCTGGAACTGACTGTTTAACGCTGGTTCGCGAAATGTCGCGGAAGCAAGAGTCGCCACCGTCTTTTATTTTCTCCAAATGGAAAGGACAAAAGCACAGAAAAATTCCTTAAAGAGATTGCTCTCGGTTCGGGAGGTAGGTTATAGAAAGGGAAGGTGTTAGCACCCTTTCTATCCGTGGTTATCCACGGGCTCTTAGATACTTGCTCAATGTGTTTTCAAAATTGTTTGTTTGCTTTTCAATGTGGGTTTTAAAAAAAGTTTCTTTGAAAATTTCAGTTCGACTCGTACGTCAGAGTGTTTGAAAATTTTGCTTTGAAAGCTTTTGAAAATGTGTTGGTGTGAAAAGATTTTAGTTTGTTTTGAAGAGAGCAAGTATCCTTGAGAACCTACCTACCCTAAGGAATTCATCTGTGTAAATGTCCTTTAAAGTAGTGCCATCCCACCATTGAGAGGTAGGTAGCACCACCGTTGGAGGTGTTCGGGTCAATTCGAGTTTTAGGGACATGGTGATCACCAGAGCAATGGGAAGACACCTTAGAAGCTACCCTCATGCCAGGTTCCCGGATCATGAGGACTTACTAAGACGTCCTCTACTCGACGACCACCTTTCGAAAGGCAACAGTGAGGCGTACCCTAGGGGTGGTGTGTGCGATTTGTGTGTCATGTTTCAGTTATTTGTCTTGTCATGTTTGTCGTGTTCTACGCTTGATTTTAATTTGCCATTCATTCTTGCATGCATATTTAATAGTTATAAAATTTGCAGAAAATAAATCTAAGGCTATTACAAAGGCGCGGGTCCACATCGCCAAAATTAAACCGGACCCGATTTAGCGAAAAACTAAATAAAGCGATAAAAGTACGATAAATAAATATACATGGCTTTGGGAGAGATACAGAATTATGATAATCAATAAAATAAATGCGCAAAAGAAAATAATTAAAACAAAACCAGGGCGTTGGACCCTTTTACAAACGATAGTTAAAGTTAATGAATTAATTAAATAAAGAGGAATTAAAATTAAAATTAAGAAGAAAAATGTTTTTAGGTATTTTTATGTTTTTTAGATTTAATAAGAAAAAGTTAATTGAAATTAAATTAAGAAGCAAACCCTAATTCTAATATTTTTTTATTTATTATGAAAGAATTAAAATATGACCTAAATTAAACCTAATTCATTTATGTACAATTTAAATAGGAAAATAAATAAATAAATAAATAATAACTATTATTGTGGAAAAAGGGAAATAAAAAGAATTAACAATTAAAACCTAAATTCTACATTTTTGGATTTTTTATAAAAAAGGGAATTAAAATTAAACCTAATTACACTACATGATTTACATTCTAATTTATTTATGAAAATGATTAAAATAAAAAAATTATATTTTTATTTGGACATTCTTTATTTTTATGATGTTTTTCTGTATTTTTTTGTAAAAAGGATATTTAATTTAAATCAGAAAATAAATAAACAATTAAACAATTAAAAATAATAAAAGATAAAAGAAAATTTAGAAAAAAGATAGAACCAGGGGGGGTTTGCTGTCCCATTATGGAGGTATGAATTTGAGAGGCCTGGCCCAATGGAGTTTGCCATATGCTGACTTTTTGGATTGGGTATGATGCATTGACTGGCGTATATGGTACATCCTTGATCTACACCTTTGATTTGCTCTCCAGGACGCGTGGCTAGCTGATCTCTGAGGATGCGTGGTGTACTGAGACATGAGCGCTGCATAGGATCAATTATAGAAAAATAACATTAAGCGTTTGCCAGACCTGGGACTTGAACCCAGGTCTTGAAGGTTACAAGCACAACACCTAGCCACTGAACCACGCGCGTTTCAATTAACATATAGTAAACAATGAATAATATAATAATAACGCGTTAGTGCTTTGGAATTTCGCGCGAAATTCAAACTGTCCAATGGTTGATGGACACGATGTCATCTCCTTCCCATACCCTGTAACACAAACACTATGGGAACGGTTCTTACAGCGTTGTCAAAAGGTGTCTACTGAAAAATAGCGATTAGAAACATGGGCATCATAAATTGTTCGCGAGTATGCATTCTTCTTCGTCTTGGTGCGCTGAACTCAACCATGGTATCCGGGAGTCCTAATTTTTCTTCTACACAAAATCCCTAATTCGAGCTCCTGAAAACCCTAACTTTTGGCAATGGCATAATCGTATATAGTCAATAAAAATACAATTAAACACCACAGTTAGCTTTAGAATTTCACAAAGAATAAGAATCAACAAACAAAATTCATGAAAGATGCTTAGAATATGATATGCGATTTGGAAATTTTTGCTTCACAGTTTGAGGTCCTGGTACCGTTTCAATGCGTTTGGCTTGTTGTTTTTGATTGAGAAACGTTTAGGGATATCTCAGGATGCTAATGGAATAAAAATTGGAGCTTGAATCGATCTAAAAGCTAGTTTTCAGTGTTTGAGTTTTTAGGAGAATTTTCAATAATGTAATGCTTGCTTTGGGCGCAGCTTCAGTCTAGTAGCATTAGGGTTCTCATCTAGTACTTGTATGGAATGGTTTAGGTTAAAAACTTTGCACAAAATCTCAAGCATTCATGGATTTCAATATTTGATTTTGGAAAATCTTTTTCATATCTTTTTTCATGTTGTTTTTGTTCAATCATGATCCAATCTCATCCAAATTTGCCTAATTGGGATATGCACGAAATATTAAGAATAATCATGCATGAAAAGATTTTTTTAGGTTAAGTTTGATATTTTTCATGTATTAAAATGATTTAAATGAATATAAATTAATATTAATTCAAATAAATAATTAAAAAATATGAAAATACTTCCCTTTGGGCCTAGTGGTCGTGCATAGGCTTGGCATGAAGAATCTTGGAAGAAAAATAGGCCCATTTGCATTTTTAGGCCTTTTGCATCAATGTTGACTTTCAAAAATTTCCAAAAATTTCCCAACTTCCACAAGGCATAACTTGGTCAATTTTTAAGCTTTTCACATGTTCTTGGACATTTTGGAAAGGTCTTTGAGTCCTTTAACCAATGCCTTTGGTCCCATGTCATTTTGATTTACCAATCTCAAGTTATGGCCTTTGACTTAAAGTCACTTTTTGTTGACTTTTGAAAATGACCTATAATGTTGAAATTGATAACTTTTTGTGAGAGCATTTCTTGGACTTGGAACATGAAGATGAATTGTAGGAAATGTCTTTCTCTTCAAAATGAGCTTTGGATGGAATTTTTCTGATAATCCATGTGAAAGTTATGCCCTGGTCAATTTCAGTTGACTTTTTCAGCTGTCCAGATATAGTAACTTTTGTATCTTTGATGATTTCTGAGCCAAATTTTGAGAATCATGATCAAGCATTGATCAAATGATGTTTGTGGCTTCAAAATGATGTGTTGACCAAAAATTTGAACTTTTGACTGTCAAATGACCATTTTGCCCCTACAGTTGACTGTAGTGCAATCTAGGGTTTTGACTGTGCAATTTTGAGCTGAATGCCTTGAAACTTGATATGAGGATACTTGACCATCTTTGTAGGCATGTGAGACTTGATTGGGCCTTTGAAAAGTTCATTTGCTTGACCAGAACTCAAACCCTAGTTTTGACTGTCTAGGAGACAGTTGAGCTGCACAACCCTTGGGGAATTTTGTGACCTTGACTTGGCAATTTCTTGATGAATATGGGAGGGCAAATTTTGGGGTACAACACATACCATACTACTTCTCATTCAGACACAGTGCTACTGGTTGAAATCAATAATGCGACATGGAGAAGGACCCATTTGGATGAATAGGATAACCAGGCTGGCCTCTAAATTAATGTTTATCTCCACGAAGAAATCAAAGACATGGACCATATTCAGGAGTACACAGTGAAGGATATAGAGGAAGGAATTTCAATACCAAGGGCGGGCACATGATTATGCAAAAAGGCTATTTAGTTTTACGCAGGGTCATGAATCCAACGAAGAAAGGAAAACTACAACGTAACTGGGAGGGCCCCTTCAGGGTGAAAGAAGAACGATCTCATGGCACATACAAGCTGGAGCACCTGGATAGATCAGAAAGATCTCGGACTTAGAACTCGAAGAGCCTGAGATACTATTTCTATTGATAGCATTTTGAATTGTTGTCTATTTTTAATAGTTTTCTAATAAACACTTATGCTTTTTTTCGAATAAAGGGTTAGGAGATGCACTTTTTTTTATAACAAGGGTATGGTTTTTAATGAGGCACTCCTGATCTTTACAAATGTCTACTCCATAGGATATTGCTTCCACAGAATGTACTCTCTGATTGGTCACCCTCAAGCAGGCTTTAAACCAGGCCACCCCTAGGCAGGCTCTGAACCGAACTTTGTGCCAACCTCTTTGAGGCTCTAACGATGGTTACCCCTAGGCAGGCTCTGAACCAGGTCACCCCAGGCGGTCTCTAAACTGAACTTTGCGTCAACCTCTTTGAGGCTCTGATGATGGTCACCCCTAGATGGGCTCTGAACTAGGTCACCCTCAGGCAAGCTCTGAACCAAAATTTGTGTAAACCTCTTTGAGGCTTTGACGATGATCACCCCCAAGAGGGCTTTGAACCAAACTTTGCGTCAACCTATTTGAGGCTCTAATGATGGTCACCCCCAGGCGAGCTCTGAACCAGGTCACCCCCAGGCGGGCTTTGAACCGAGCTTTTTCCAACTACTTTGAGGCTCTGAAGATGGTCACCCCCAGGAGGGCTCTGAACCAGGTCACCCTTAGGCGGGCTCTGAACCGAACTATGTGTTGTACCCCAAAATTTACCCTCCCATTTTTTCAAGACATTCTCCTAGGGTTTTCAATTTCTCAAGGTTGCTCAAGAATTGATCAGACAAATTCTCCTCCTAAGCAATGGATCCACAACTAGGGCTTCACTTTTCTCAAAGAAGATTGGGTTTCTAAGGCCTCAAGTGGATACCATGGTTTCTTATATGTCTCTAAGTATCCTCATGACAAGTTTCAAGACTTGCATCACAAGTTTGCCCAGTCAATTGCTTAGATGACTGAAAATCAACTGTATTGGATAAAAAGTCAACTGTGGTCAACATACAGTCAAACCTCAAGATTTTTGGTCAACATCAATATTTCGAAGTCATATTCATCATTTGATCAAGGGTTGATCATGATTCATCAAAAAAAATCTCAAACTATCAAAAGTCAAAAGTTGCCAAATTAGGGTTTTCTTAAGGAGAAGTCAACTGAACCTTGACCAAGCACAAATTCCACATGCTTCACTAGATTTTTCTCAACCAAATCTCACTTTGAATGAAATTCAATTCTCTACAACTTTGTCTCTCTAAGTTCAAGTCCAAAAAATGTTTCATTTGAGATATATGGGCCATCACATTATAGGTCATTTCAAAAGTCAACAAAAAGACACTTTTTGTAAAGGAAAATTACATCAAGATAAATCTTAAAATGCAAAAATGATCAAAATATAGATTGTATAGGACATCTTGGGCTTTCCAAAAAGTCCAAGATCACTTTCATATGATAAAAATCAAGAGAGTTATGATTGGTGCAAGTTAGGAAATTTTGAGAAAATGCATGTAACCAAAAGTGACCAAGCTTGAATTTTTGGACTAATGGACTATTGTTTCAAGGTCCAAAAATGTTGTGCAACTTATAGTAAACCTATGAATTACTTCATGCACCCCCTGACCTTTTTATTCTATTTATTTTGATTTTTACTCATTTTAAATTCAAAATAAATAAGATAAGACCAAGGCTTCTTACAAAGGTCCAAGCCCATTCTTTGGTTGACCTAATTCTCTTTGATATATCTCATTCACTCACAGGAACCCTTGCAACAATAAATATCTTCCAAAACTCCAAATATATAAAAAACTAGGGCAACTTGTAAACCCTAGTTATAGCTTCTTTTCATGAAAGTGAGCTGTGCCATTCACTTCCAAAAGCTCTCTAGGGTAAGAATGGATCAAACTTGGTGATCCAAACCACACGAAAACCGTATTCCATGCATCTCCGGTTGCCCCATATTTTGTGAATTCATATCTTTTATTTCATTATGTTTTAATGTGTACTAACTTATTTAACATACTTTTGAGATCTCAAGGTGCAGGTTAGACCAATCGCATGGCCTAAATAATGACTGGATCATGAACTGCCATACTTACACCGATCCATGTTATTTTCTTCATATCTCACAAACCAACACATGTTAGCCAAAAATAACACTCCCATTGAACTCGCAAGGCTTGATTTAGGGGGGTAGGATAACCTTAGATCACTAAATACGTTTTTTTTGCAGGAATAAGAAAAAAAGAATCACCTGAGAAGACAATCGGAGCTAGGGCTCCGACGCCTCTCTGGTCTAGTTAATTGGTTTTATAATATAATTATTTTGTTTCGGTTATATAACCGGATGTATGGCCACCCCAGTGGCAAGCGAGCGCGTGTTAAGGTATAACATGTAGCGCGTTTAATTCCATTCTACTAACACAAACAAGCGCCTGGCGCAGTGGCAAGGCGTGTTGGGGGAAAGGCTAAGGGTGTGGGTTCAACACCCACCCCTGACATTTTCCTATTTTATAACTTTGTTTTTTCTTCTCCCTTAAAAACCCTAAATTCACCTAACCATATACCAAAACCCTTTTCTTACAAAATCTAAAAAATGTTTTTTTTACAAACCCTAAAAATAATTAGTTTTTTTAAGGTTTTTATCACTAACTTTTTTTAATTAATTAATCAATATTTTTTAATTAAAATTAATTAGAATTTTTAAGGTTAATAATCAAAAACCTTTTCTTCATAAAGAAACCTCCAAAAACATTTTCTTTTTCCGCCTTTCTTATTCTTATTTTATTTTTGCAATTGTAAATAGCATAATTTATTTTTGCCGCTTTTTCCACTATTATGTAACTGTTTTCCAGTATGTAATAGCTTAGGAATTTTCTTTTCCGCTCTACTATTATGTAACTGCCCCAAGGCCATGTAATAGCGTAAGGACTTTATTTTTCGCACTTTACCACTTTTTTTTTATTATTTTATGTTTACTGCTTAGTAATTAGGGTTTGCATGGAAAGATAAAAAAACCTGACGATAGAAAACCCTAATCTCAAAGATAAAATAACTGAAAATAACACACCTCACACACTCGCACCTCTAGGGTAACCTCCCTTCTTGCCTTTCGATAAATGGTCGTGTCCCTTGAACATATGGACGCATTAGCAAAGACTTTCGATCAAGACATCATACAAAAAGATCATAGTCCCTCGATGATCCTTTCGACGTTACCTTTCGGAAATGATCTAGTCCCTCGAGTTGCCTACGAATAAAACGATGACAGTCCCTTACAAAAATTTCTAAAGCATCCTTACAAGTTTCCTTCGATGACCGTACGATGACCCTCACTTATCCCTTCACATCCAACGATAGGGCTTCCTACTAACTAATGGTATGGATAACACTATCTAAAGGAGGATGAAAATTACAAGAATGACCTTGAGTAGGTAGAATGATGTTAATCGCTTGCTCACAAAAAACAAAAACATTCCACAATCACACCTTTCAAAATATTTTCCAAAAAACAAACGCTTTGTATACACTCTTACCGATACAAGAGTCATTACAAAATTCGCCTTACATTGGCATTTCTTCAAAATATTTTCAAACACATACACAAAGCAATTTTAAAAAAGTGAGCTAAGCGATTAAGAGCCCGTAGATAACTACGAATGAAAAGGGTGCTAACACCTTCCCTTTTAATAACCTACCCCCTGGGATAAAAATCTATCAAGGTTTTTCCTTTTCTTTTCACCCTTTCCTTATTGGATAAAAGAAAAGTCGGTGGAGACTCTTGCTATCCGCAACATTTGCAATCAAACGCAAAACAAGTCAGTTCTCCCACCGTATTACACTATGCATTAACCTCTTCGAGGATTTTACAATGGTCACCCCAGGCAGGCTCAGAATCAAACTTTGCGTCAATCTCTTGAGGCTCTGACAATGGTCACCCCCAGGAGGGCTCTGAACCAGGTCACCCCAGGCGGGCTCTGAACTAAACTTTGTGTCAACCTCTTTAAGGCTCTGACGATGTTCACCCCTAGGAGGGCTCTGAACCAGGTCATCCCCAAGAAGCTCAACAATAACTCGAAATACAAACTCTTTACGTGAAGATTGGAAATCACCTCACATGATTCATAAATATACAAAGCAACTTCTCCAAAATGAGAAGTAGAAAATAATGTCAAAAAGCTAGTAAGCAACTCTTCTGGGTTCACCCATAAAGCAAGACGACAAAGTCTATATAACAACCCTACAAGGTCTTCCCAAGGGACGAACCAGGATCTTAACAAAACAAAGACAAGGGTGTTAGCCAAAGGGGCCACCTAGGAGGCAGTTACTCCACTCACGCCAAAGCGCACGAAACTCAAAGAAAATGACATGATACAAAATGCATTCACAAGGAAGGAACATAAGGCAAAACCACCTAAAGTTAAAAGATTAAACATAGACAGAATTGTATGGGCATCGCCATTGCAACAAAAATGGTATCTAACAATCCCACATATAACAAAAGAAGCACTCCAGGCTCACAACAAAGTAACCAAAAAATAGAGAAATTCATTAATCATTTTTTGGAGGGGTCTGGTCCAAGGTCTCGTCTAGGCCATCGTGTTCACCAGCTGCGGTAATCAGAGTGGGAGGGACGTCTTCAGCACTCTCTAATTCGGGAGTGACTTCTAGCTACTCCTCTGTCACCAACTGACCATCGCAGATCACCTTAAAATTACCAATCGCAGACAGGTCGATCTCAAGATAGGGAAACAATGCATGTTGTTTGGCCTTATAAAATATGTGATCACTGGCCAAAAGGTTGTCCATCATATTAGACTCCAACTTATCATGCAACTCCTCTCTCTAATTTTCTTTCCCATCAAGCTAATCCTTTATATCCGACACCTCTCCATGGACAGCGCCCATCTCAGTCTCCACCAACTTTTTTGACACCAGAAGGTCATGCAATTTTTCCATAGCAATCATCCGTTCATTAGCAGATGCCACCATTACATCCTTCATATCATGTGACTCTCTCACCTTAGAGATTTTTTCTTCAGCTCCACTTTATTCTTTTAAGAGGAGTTAGAGACATCAAACAAAGCTCGACTGAGAACTATGACCTTTAACCAATGGGCGCCAATGGTCTGGGTCAGTTTTTTGAGCGCCCACGACTTTGGCCTTTTCCACATCACTGTCACCACCAATGAAGTCATATATAGAGAGGAAGATATCGAAAGAGGAATCCCAGAAGTTGAATGGAGAAGACCAGGATGGAAGACCCCCTACCGCCACACCCGCAGAGGATGCGCCTAAGAAACAATCATGTTTATCACCCACACCCAACTTGGAGGACTCCATGTTCGTTTTTCCATGGTCCACCTTCTTCTTCTTAGACAGAGGGGGACGAGATAAAGCTTTGGCTGAAATAGGCCCTCCTTAGCAAACACTTCTTCAACACCAGTCTTCTTCTTCTTCTGGGAGTGGATCGAGATCCCAGATAGATTAATCTTACTGACACCGCTTCTTTCGCCTCACCGTGCTTTGACCTTCGCCAACAAAGATATCCCTGCCTTCAGATAAAACTCAGCCATCTTGTCTACAAAAATGTAAAGAGAAACAATTTTAAAACAACAACAATAAACTATAAGTTAAGAAAAATGAAAACGAGACTCTATTTTCCAAAATAAACTCCACAAACTCACAAGGTCCTCCTTGTGACCTAAAAGGTCACAGACCCACAAGACCTCAAACGCATCAAAAGCATCCACCACCAGCTTCTCAAAGTTGTTCAGCTTACTAAGGTCATAACTGCCAATATAGACAGGCTCTTGGGTCCAAAGAATTAAAAACGATAAGACTCGTCATCATTATAGAGCATCAAAGGACATATTCCCCTCCACATATCAGCACAAACTTACCCTTGTAATTCTTAAAATTTGAGGGATATGCCATAACCATGAAGCCTCGCCAACAAAACCTATCTCCCACTCCCAACACCTTTGGACTTGTAACAAGATAAAAACACGCCAAAAGAAGGCAGCTGTGATACGGTGGGAAAGAACTGACTGTTTTGGAATGTTGGTTCGCGTTTTGCGTTTGTATTCGCAAAATGTCGCGGTAAGCAAGAGTCGCCACCGTCTTTTATTTTATCCAACAAGGAAAGGAAAAAAGCACAGAAAAACTCCTTTTTCAAGATGTTTCTCGGGTCCGGGGGGTAGATTATAGAAAGGGAAGGTGTTATCACCCTTTCTATCCGTGGTTATCCACGGGCTCTTAGGTACTTGCTCAAAGTGTTTTCAAAATTGCTTTTCTTTGTGTTTGTGGGTTTGAAAGAAGTTTTTTGTTTGAAAGGAGTGTAAGTGTGAAAAGTTTTATTTTGTTTTGAAAGGAGCAAGTACTTAAGAACCATCTACCTACTCGAAAAAGGAATCAATCTGTGCAAATGTCCTTTAGACAATGCTATCCCACTATTGATGAGTAGGTAGCATCGTCGTTGGAGTTTAAGGGTCAATTAAATTTTAGGGACGTGTGGTCACTAAAGCAATGTTAGGACACCTTAGCGGTAACCTTAATGTCTTAGATCATTTTTTTCCGAGGCAACCGTTTCGAGGCAACTTATGATCTTTGGACAAGAGGGCGACCTATAAAACTTCCTATACTCAATGACCGCGTACGAAGGCAACCAAGTGAGGTGTACCCTAAGAGTGCGCATGTGCGAGTGTGTTATTTCGGTTATCTTTATCTTTGTACATGTTAGTGGTTATCTATATTGATTTTAAGTTCATACATTCGATCTTATCATGCATTCCCTATTATCAAACATCTAACAGTTTATAAGTTGCGGAAATTAAATCTAACTATTACAAGGAGTCAGGTATTTACATCGCCAAAAGCAACCCTTTAATTTAAAATGCAGAAAATAAATAAAGCGATAAAATAATCAAAGTCCTATTTAAATTATTACATTCTGGGAAACAATTACATCAATATCATAAATGGATCGCATGCGGGAAAATTAAATCGGGCGCATTTTTTAGGGTTTTGACCCTTTTCGAAAGAAAAGATTTTTTTCGTTATATTTTGAATTAAAAGGAAATTAGATCTTAATTAATTATTATGAATAAATTAATTATTTAAGAAAAAGATATTTTTTGGATTTTTTTGGATATTAAAAGAAATAAAAAATAAATTGATTAAAGTTAATAAAACCTAATTGTCTAAATTGATTTTAATTATTACAAAAATATTAAAGGTTATACCTATTTAAAACTAAATTAATTAAGTTAGTATTTATTTACAAAAAAAAAATGCTGAATTTAATTATAATAAATAAAATATTTTTTTTTTTTTTTGGTTTTGATTTTATGAGGAAAAGATTTTAATTGGTTAGTTAGAAAATAAAAATAATAAACAATAAATAAATAAATAAATAAAAGAAAGAAATAACCAAGGGGTTCTGGGCCTGATCAGGAAGTGAGATCAGCAATTTTTTGGCCCATTTGCTACAAGCCTGGTTGACTATCCATGATTCCCTGTTCGCCTTTGACTTGGTCTTATGATGGTCATCACCTTTGGGCCATCAGATTTGGCCTGGAGGCCATCTGACGCTTGGAGATTTGGAGGAGCATGATGGACCACACTTGCTGAAGCGCGTTGGATTTCCTGGAGAAAAATAACAATATGCAAATATGGGGACCTGGGATTCGAACCCAGGTCCCATTGGATTTTGAACGTTCGCCTGGCCACTGCACCACTATGTTTCATTTGTTAGTGGAATACCAACTAATTATTATATTGGAAACAAGTCATATGCCAGAATTAAAAAAATAAAAGCGCGAAATATTTGAACCAACGAATGGGATGGGGACACGTCTTCGTCCCTGTCCTTGGAATTATACAGAGATTACCTGCGGATTTATATCCGCAGCTAAATCCCTAGGTCAAACCTAAAACCAATTCCAAGCCATGAAAATTCAATCTAAGACCATGGTCCTGTTCGTCTCTTCCTCCTGAGCATGTCTGTGTCCATTAATAGTGCTGATTTTACCTGTAGAGAAAACGCCCAAAAAAACAATCCAAGAACCCTAGATTCGGCTAGGGGGCTACAGGCCATGAAAATGCAATTCAATGGTGCAAAAAGCTTCTAAATGGAACGACAAGCATGATTGTGTAAAGATTTTGGATAAAAAGTGCAAGAATGGGAGGATACGATTTCAACTGAAAAGTGATTTTCAGAGAAACTTACAGCGCGATTGAGGGAGGGAGAGAGCTTGCTTCTGATTCCTTCTCACTCAGTGGATGTCCAGCAATTAAATAGCGTTGAGTTTTGTGTTGAAAGCACCTCTAAGACAGATTTCAGATTCAAGCTTTTTCAAGTTTTTCTCAAGTTTTGTTTTGATGTTTATGCAGCCTCTAGGTCTTGATGGTCGTGCCTTTGCCTTGTATAAGTAACATGGAGTGAATTAGGTCAAGTTTTGGGCTTTGAATCCTTATGCATTGATGATTTAGGATTTAATTTGATCCTCCATGAAAAAGCTTCCAAATTTGTCCAAAACCACCTTTTTGTTCATGATATGGCTTGATTCGAAATTGATCATGTTCATGATGACAATTAAGACCTGTATCAATCAAAAAGATCCTAAATTATTAATATTTGGATTTTATTTAGATTTAATTTGATTTAAAATGAATTAATTCAATAAAAATAAAATAAAATAGAAAAATTAATAAATGGACACAAGACTGAAGATATGACACGTGTGTAGTGTGAAAAGATCAAATCAAGTGGAAACAAGTGGGCCCATTTGACAAAATTTGAAGTTTTGGGGATAGTTGACTTTTGGCAATTTTAGAAAAATGCCCAACTTCAACAATGCATAACTTCTTCAATTTTGAACTTTTGGAGGTTTTATTTGACTTTTTAGAAACCTTGAGATGTTCTATAATCAACCCTTTTGGTCTCATATCATTTTGATATTATATGCTCAAGTTATAAGCTTTGGCAAAAAAGGTGTTTTTGTTGACTTTCAAAAATGACCTATAATGTCCAAATTTGTAACTTTTTGTGAGTGCATTTCTTGATCTTGGGGTATGAAGATGGATTGTATAAAATTGCATCCGCTTCAAAATGAGCTTTGGATGGGTCATTTCTCATAAAGTATGAGAAATTTATGCTTGGTCAAAGTTGAGTTGACTTTTCCTACAAAACCCTAATTTAGCAACTTTTGAGTCTTGATGAATTTTGAGCAATCCTTGATGAATCATGATCAACCTTTGATAAAATGATGAAATATCCTTCAAAATGAGAATGTTGACAAAAAATATTGAAGTTTGACTGTATATAGGTCACAATTGACTTTTGCCCTAGCATATTCAATTTTTGGGCCTCTTGAGCAATTGACTGACCAAACTTCCTCTGTAAGGCTTGAAATTTGACATGGATGAACTTGAGAACATATTAGGAAATTGGGGAGCACTTGAGGTCATTTGGATGTAAGGACCTTAATGCAACACAAAACCCTAGTTTGAGGTTGACTGCCTTAGGAGATGATTTGACTGTCCAACTCTTGAGCAATCTTGAGCAACTTGGAGATTATTCTTGCAATGTCTTGAGAAATATGGGAGGGAAAATTTTGGGGTACAACAGCTGCCACTGTTCAAATTTTTTAAACCTGAGGATATAGATTGGCTTTCGGGCCTTTCGTGATCCGAAGGTGGAAGATGATTGAACACTAGAGTGCCCAGAAATTTGCACTCGCATAAAGTGGTATCAGCCTGGTGATGTCAGGAATGGGCATACAGATGCCATTTGGAGACTGTTGGTAGGTGGTTTGAACTTCAATTGGAATGGCATCAAAAAAATCTTTAGGAATTGATTTAACTGGACCAGAGGAGGTCTTGGATCATCTTTGACTGGATCGGCATCGGAAAAATCTTTAGGAATCGATTTAACTGGACTAAACAAGGTCTTGGAATAACTTCAACTGGATCGGAATCAGAAAAATCTTTAGGAATCGATTTGACTAGACCATAGAAGGCCTTTGACTGGATCGACATCAGAAAAATCTTTAGGAATCGATTTAACTGGACCAGACAAGGTCTTGGAATAACTTCAACTGGATCGGCATCAGAAAAATCTTTAGGAATCGATTTGACTGGACCAGAGAAGGCCTTTGACTAGATCGACATCAGATAAATCTTTAGGAATCGATTTAACTGGACTAGACAAGGTCTTGGAATAAGTTCAACTGGATCGGCATCAGAAAAATCTTTAGGAATCGATTTGACTGGACCAGAGAAGGCCTTTGACTGGATCGGCATCAGAGAAATCTTTAGGAATCGATTTAACTGGACCAAACAAGGTCTTGGAATAACTTCAACTGGATCGGCATCAGAAAAATCTTTAGGAATCGATTTGACTGGACCAGAGAAGGCCATTGACTGGATCGGCATCAGAGAAATTTTTAGGAATCGATTTAACTAGACCAGGCAAGGTCTTGGGATAACTTCAACTGGATCGTCATCAGAAAAATCTTTTGGAATCGATTTAACTGGACCAGAGGAGGTCTTGGCGCCTTTGGCTGGATCGGCATCAGAAAAATCTTTAGGAATCGATTTAATTGGACCAGACAAGGTCTTGGGATAACTTCAGCTGGATCGGCATCAGAAAAATCTTTAGGAATCGATTTAACTGGACCAGAGAAGGCCTTTGACTGGATCGGCATCAGAGAAATATTTAGGAATCGATTTAACTGGACCAGACAAGGTCTTGGAATAACTTCAACTAGATCGGCATTAGAAAAATCTTTAGGAATCAATTTGACTGGACCAGAGAAGGCCTTTGACTGGATCGGCATCAGAAAAATCTTTAGGAATCAATTTAACTGGACCAAACAAGGTCTTGGAATAACTTCAACTGGATCGGCATCAGAAAAATCTTTAGGAATCGATTTGACTAGACCAGAGAAGGCCTTTGACTGGATCGGCATCAGAGAAATCTTTAGGAATCGATTTAACTGGACCAGACAAGGTCTTGGAATAACTTCAACTGGATCGGCATCAGAAAAATATTTAGGAATCGATTTGACTGGACCAGAGAAGGCCTTTGACTGGATCGACATCAGAAAAATCTTTAGGAATCGATTTAACTGGACCAGACAAGGTCTTGGAATAACTTCAACTGGATCGACACTAGAAAAATCTTTAGGAATCGATTTGACTGGACCAGAGAAGGCCTTTGACTGGATCGGCATCAGAAAAATCTTTAGGAATCGATTTGACTGGACCAGAGAAGGCCTTTGACTGGATCGACATCAGAGAAATCTTTAGGAATCGACTTAACTGGACCAGACAAGGTCTTGGAATAACTTTAACTGGATCGGCATCAGAAAAATCTTTAGGAATCGATTTGACTGGACCAGAGAAGGCCTTTGACTGAATCGGCATCAGAGAAATCTTTAGGAATCGAATTAACTGGACCAGGCAAGGTCTTGGGATAACTTCAACTGGATCGGCATCAGAAAAATCTTTTGCAATCGATTTAACTAGACCAGAGGAGGTCTTGGCGCCTATGGCTAGATCGGCATCAAAAAAATCTTTAGGAATCGATTTAACTGGACCAGACAAGGTCTTGGGATAACTTCAGCTGGATCGGCATCAAAAAAATCTTTAGAAATCGATTTAACTGGACCAGAGAAGGCCTTTGACTGGATCGGCATCAGAAAAATCTTTAGGAATCGATTTAACTGGACCAGACAAGGCCTTGGAACATCTTCAACTGGATCGGCGTCAGAAAAATCTTTAGGAATCGATTTAACTGGACCAGAGAAGGCCTTCCACATAATTGAGAATTTAACTGCATCTTTCCTGAAAGGCAAAGGTCAGTCATATGCTATGCATGATATAGATCAAGCAATGATGTTCTCAACATAAATGAGATTTGTATGGTATGATGCGTATATGCATGTATCATGATGTATGGAAATGTAATGTTTTAGCTGGGGAAAATAAATCCCGGATAGCTGCTGGAGACAGGAGTTGAATTCTTCGTTTCCGCTGGGGATGGTGAACGAAGGTGATTGCGAGAATAAACCTGCAGGAGAAGAGAACTCCGTTGGGGAATAAACTGACGAGGAGATTACTCTGTGGGGAAGAGATGCTCTATTGAGGATTCCATTGATAAATTCCGCTGGGGTGAATTACCATTGCTGGTGATACTGAATCTATTGAGGATTGAATTCCTGCTTGTGAAAGGAAAGAACTTCGCTGGGGACGATCTTTCAGTTGCAACTTGCTGGGGATAACCCTGTTAAACTTTTGTGGGGATAATCCTTTGAATTCTACTGGGAATGATCCTTTAAACTTGGCTGGGGGAGATTTATTTTGTACTCCGCTGGGGATAAACTTCCAGAGTCTACTGGGGATGGTGCTTCAACTCCATTGGGGAAGCTTTTTCAGACTGCGCTGGGGAAATATTAACTCCACTGGGGGTATCTTGTATTCTGCCGGGGAACATTCTTATACTCCGTTGGGGAATATTAAGATTGCCGGGGATATTAAGCCTTTTCAGTGTTGATGGTAGATAAACTCTGCTTGGGGAGTGTATTACCGATTCACTCATTCATAGTTGTAAGTCTCAGTTGGGGAGAGATATCATTACTGCTTTACTCTGCGGGGAGTGAAAGTACCTTAGCCATATTCTTCAGCTGCATCTACCTTTGTACCTGGTGGATAGAGCAACTGTACAGCTTGGACAATTCTTATTGCCCTTGTTTCTGCCGGAGAAGGTGCCTGCGGAGGCCCTGTGGATCGAGTATTATCCCCATCTATGAGGTGCTTGGTATCTTTCGGTCAAAATGACAAGTCTTCTTCTGGTAGGCCAGTGACGATATGATGAGACATAGTCGTACGCTTTGATCCCTAATTTTTTCCTGGACCGCCCTTTCGGGTTTTCAGTCCACCTGGATACCCTTTTTTGCCCAAGCCGCCTTTTCAGGTTTTCGACTTGTCGGGTGTACAGATTTGTTCATTTTCATCCCTTATTTTTGCCCGAATCCTTTTGGTTTGCCGGGAAGCCCTTATTTTTTCCTAGGCCAGTCAACCTAGTGGGTCTTTGATTATGCGTAGTACTTTTTGACTATGTCCACGCTCTCAGGATGTAGGGAGGTGTCACAGTAGGTAGTGTTGTGTTGCCATACTACCAGAAGATCTTTGTTTGATCATGCAAGATTCGTTGCTGGAATTCATATCCAATCCCCCAATTGATTCAGATGGAGATTTGCCCCTGGTTATTTGGCATTTTGAGAGATTCCTTGAATCTTGACTTAAATGCCCCAGATGATGGACAATGCTCATGCCGTGCCCCTTGGTTGGAGGTGTTTTTTTTCCACTTGAGGTGACCCTTTTTATTGAAAAGGTTTCTGTTCACTAGATATTCGTCGTGCGAATTTCTATGTTATTTGAACAAATAGTCATATGCAAACAATGTTATTTTAATAATGCAAAGATTATGTCTGTCTTGAAGTTTTTGAAATGCATTTTTTCAGTAAGATAGGAAAATTTTGTAAAATGTGACGTCAACTCAGGATATACAGCATGCCCTACAGGAGTCAGGATACCTTTTGTAACAGTATGCTTTCGGACTAACCCATGCTTCATCTAGGACTTTTAAGGTTTATAACGTGGCCTGGTTCACGGTTTAAGAAACAAAGGATAAAGGCTCAAATTTTATTGGTACCCACCCGTTCTTCGTGATGTTCTTCGATCCTAAACTCAGCTAATCGTGCATTAGATCTCGTTTGAGTCTTTGCTCTGATACTCCAGTGATGGTTCGGATACTGACAATTTATTTTGAACAGGCAGTCATTTTGTTGAGAGTTTGCAGGATCTCTTTCCTTTTGGTTTTTATTATCCCTGTTTTTTTTGCATGAACTGTTTCTTTTTGTGATTACAGTCAGCTGGATGCCCCAGTTTTTCTTAAGTCTCCTTCACAGGTTTTGACTTATTGGGCTTTTATTTTGAGAGATAATGACTGACTATCCTTACGATTATATGGAACCAACACCGTCTTTTGTTTCGGAAGGACTTCTTTGATGCCATTCATTGTGCACCTGGACCAACTGAGAAAACTACCCTGCCCCAGGTTATAATTAAGGGTTTTAATTTGTGAAAAGAAAAACTCCAACTTCTTTGGCTCAAAGGGGTTGACTAGGGATTATCTTCCTTATAACTCCATTGTTTAGGATTTGAAACAATGCCTGTACCTCGTCAGCGGGGTCTGTTCAAAAGCATACTGTAGATATTTTGATATCATTTTCGCCATCCTCCCTCAAAAGGCTTAGAATTTTTTAATCGAGAGTTGAACATCACAAAAATGAAAGCAATTTGAATATAGTGAATACGAATGGACTGATTCAAAACAGACATATGCAATGCATTGATAAAGTAACAAAGTTTGACATGAATAAATGTTCTAACAATCAAAATAAAATTACAACTTGAAAATTCTAATGAACAAAAAGTCTTCTCGTCTCAGTACTTGTCACTTCAAATGGAGAACCTTGGGGGGATGGCAAAAGAATTCAATCTGACCGTCTTGTGTGAGTTCTAATGCTCCTTCATCAATCAGGTCTTGAATTTTGTTGCTCAACACTCAACAGATGTTAGTATCATGCCCGGGCTGTTGGAGTGACATGCACACCTTGCATCAGGATTGTACCTTGGGGAGGCTATGTTGGGATTCTTATGAGGGTCCCTTAACGTCACCAGATTCAATCTCAATAGGTGTTGTAAAGCTTGAGACAGCGGAATGTTGAGTTTGGTAAACTGCCTCTTGGGTGTATCCAGCTTACTCTGATTAACCTGTTGTTTATGGCAAGGTTGTTGTTGGACCTGTGAGGTAGTAGCAACTTGGAGAGGTCTATTCTTCATCAAACCAAACCTTTGACTTCTCGGAAGCTGATCAATAACTTGGTCTCTGGCCCCGACTGTTTGCTTCATGCTGTTGTATCTGTCTTGATGAAGCTGGCTGATAATGGTTCTTAGCTCTTCTTGTTCCCAGGTTAGGCCTTGGATAAGGGCCATCTACCCCAACATATGGGTTCTCATTGCATCTACCTCAGCTTGCAGATGTTTCAGCCGTTCGTCTTTATTGTCTTCAGGACTTTTCTTGACCAAGTTTCCAACGAGGAGTGTTTTCAACTTTCCCTGCCCCTTGGATAGGTTTAGGAAGATTTCTCTGAACTGGGTTTCTCGAATTTTAAGATCTCTGTTATCTTGTTGGAAAGCCATTCCTGAAATAAACAGCGAGAACATGAGAGACCTGTACTGGAAGACCTGTTATGCAATGATATGTATGATATATGTATGCAATATTTTCAAGGATCTCGCGGGGTAAACAAGAAACTGTTAGAATTTGAATCTTGTAGCTTTGATTGAAGGAACTTCGTATCATTGAGAATCTTTCTTCAAGAGTCAAGCTCACCATATCGAGTGGGTCATAGCCCCTGACTTAAGTTACCGTGTTTTGATTTCTAGACAACCTTGGCTAGAGGAAAATAAATCCCCTTTGCCCCTTGCTAGACATTTGATTTACCATAACTTGCATCACAAACCCTTGAGATCCTTGAAATGGTTAAGGAAATGTTAAGGAATGATGTTATGATGTGTATGCTATGCGTTTAAGCAAAAGTGTGAGGTGCTGTAAGTAAACCCTGCGATAAATCCAAATTATTGGATAAGGACTGTAAACAAAACCTGTAAGGAACTCATGTTGTCATATAACAAGAATGTGCAAGTAGTTCAAGTTTGAAGGCACACAAGTCACACAAACAGCCTTAAGTTTAGGCTGGCATGTGTTTAGGTATTACCCTCTTTCAGTTTAGTTGGTTCAAACCTGTCCTAAAAATAGTAACCGGGTTCTAGAGGATCTCAATATCACTGACTACCCTCGATCGGTCATAATTCCAGTTTAGCAACCTTTTCTCGCGGCCAGAATCATCGCGAGAGTTTAGTCTCAATGAGTGTAGCATACTGCTACTATTCTATGGCCAAGTTAGTCATTTTAAAGGTTCTAAGGTCAGTTGGTGCTTAATGACCCCTTAGCAGACCCATATTCTCCTCGTTGTGCCACAAGGGATATCGGTACATACTAAAGTGCCACACCAATGTAGCTACTGATTCAACCGTATCGGTCTACACCGTATAGTTCCCTCACAGTTTATTGCTACTTACCTAAAGGGTATCCCCCAGATCCGGATTAGGATCTATAGTAACTCCGATAGAAGCCCACAAATATAAAGCATACAAGTCAAGAAATTGAAAACAATATGAACTATTCCTAAGGTACACCCCACTTATAAGCGTCCCTCCAATTCTGTGATACGGTGGGAAATAACTGACTATTTTGGAATGTTGGTTCGCATTTTGCGTTTGTATTCACAAAATGTCGCAGTAAGCAAGAGTCGCCACCGTCTTTTATTTTATCCAACAAGGAAAGGAAAAAAGCACAGAAAAATTCCTTTTTCGAGATGTTTCTCGGGTCCGGGGGGTAGATTATAGAAAGGGAAGGTGTTAGCACCCTTTCTATCCGTGGTTATCCACGGGCTCTTAGGTACTTGCTCAAAGTGTTTTCAAAATTTCTTTTCTTTGTGTTTGTGGGTTTGAAAGAAGTTTTTTGTTTGAAAGGAGTGTAAGTGTGAAAAGTTTTATTTTGTTTTGAAAGGAGCAAGTACTTAAGAACCATCTACCTACTCGAAAAAGGAATCAATCTGTGCTAATGTCCTTTAGACAATGCTATCCCACTATTGATGAGTAGGTAGCATCGTCGTTGGAGTTTAAGGGTTAATTCGATTTTAGGGACGTGCGGTCACTAAAGCAATGTTAGGACGCCTTAGCGGTAACTTTAATGTCTTAGATCATTTTTTCTGAGGCAACCGTTTCGAGGCAACTTATGATCTTTGGACAAGAGGGCGACATCTAAAACTTCCTATACTCAACGACCGCGTACAAAGGCAACCAAGTGAGGTGTACCCTAAGAGTGCGCATGTGCGAGTGTGTTATTTCAATTATCTTTATCTTTGTACATGTTAGTGGTTATCTATATTGATTTTAAGTTCATACATTCGATCTTATCATGCATTCCCTATTATCAAACATCTAACAGTTTATAAGTTGCGGAAATTAAATTTGCGGAAATTAAATCTAACTATTACAAGGCGTTGGGTATTTACATCGCCAAAAGCAACCCTTTAATTTAAAATGCAGAAAATAAATAAAGCGATAAAATAATCAAAGTCCTATTTAAACTATTACATTCCGGGAAACAATTACATCAATATCATAAATGGATCACATGCGGGAAAATTAAATCGGGCGCATTTTTTAGGGTTTTGACCCTTTTCGAAAGAAAAGATTTTTTTCGTTATATTTTGAATTAAAAGGAAATTAGATCTTAATTAATTATTATGAATAAATTAATTATTTAAGAAAAATAAATTTTTTTGGATTTTTTTGGATATTAAAAGAAATAAAAAATAAATTGATTAAAGTTAATAAAACCTAATTGTCTAAATTGATTTTAATTATTGCAAAAATATTAAAGGTTATACCTATTTAAAACTAAATTAATTAAGTTAGTATTTATATATAAAAAATAAAAAAGATGCTGAATTTAATTATAATAAATAAAATATTTTTTTTTTGGTTTTGATTTTATGAGGAAAAGATTTTAATAAAAATAAAAAACAATTAATAAATAAATAAAAGAATGAAATAACCAAGGGGTTCTAGGCCTGATCAGGGGGTGAGATCAGCAATTTTTTAGCCCATTTATTGCAAGCCTGGTTGACTATCCATGATTCCCTGTACGCCTTTGACTTGGTCTTATGATGGTCATCACCTTTGGGCCATCAGATTTGGCCTGGAGGCCATCTGGCGCTTGGAGATTTGGAGGAGCATGATGGACCACGCTTGCTGAAGCGCGCTGGATTTCCTGGAGAAAAATAACAATATGCAAATATGGGGACCTGGGATTCGAACCCAGGTCCCATTGGATTTTGAACGTTCGCCTGGCCACTGCACCACTATGTCTCATTTGTTAGTGGAGTACCAACTAATTATTATATTGGAAACAAGTCATATGCCAGAATTAAAAAAATAAAAGCGCGAAATATTTGAACCAACAAATGGGATGGGGACACGTCTTCGTCCCTGTCCTTGGAATTATACAAAGATTACATGCGGATTTATATCCGCAGCTAAATCCCTAGGTCAAACCTAAAACCAATTTCAAGCCATGAAAATTCAATCTAATACCATGGTCCTGTTCGTCTCTTCCTCCTGAGCATGTCCATGTCCATTAATAGTGCTGATTTTACCTGTAGAGAAAACGCCCAAAAAAACAATCCAAGAACCCTAGATTCGGCTAGGGGGCTACAGGCCATGAAAATGCAATTCAATAGTGCAAAAATCTTTTAAATGGAACGATAAGCATGATTGTGTAAA
Organism: Vicia faba; assembly: GCA_948472305.1. NCBI lineage: Eukaryota > Viridiplantae > Streptophyta > Magnoliopsida > Fabales > Fabaceae > Vicia > Vicia faba. The sequence continues at coordinate 102,602,900 of OX451738.1, forward strand.
GATTTTGGCAAAAAAGTGCAAGAATGGGAGGATACGATTTCAACTAAAAAGTGATTTTCAGAGAAACTTACAGCGCGATTGAGGGAGGGAGAGAGCTTGCTTTTGATTCCTTCTCACCCAGTGGATGTCCAACAATTGAATAGCGTTGAGTTTTATGTTGAAAGGACCTCTAAGACAGATTTCAGATTCAAGCTTTTTCAAGTTTTTCTCAAGTTTTGTTTTGATGTTTATGCAGCCTCTAGGTCCTGATGGTCGTGCCTTTGCCTTGTATAAGTAACATGGAGTGAATTAGGTCAAGTTTTGGGCTTTGAATCCTTATGCATTGATGATTTAGGATTTGATTTGATCCTCCATGAAAAAGCTTCCAAATTTGTCCAAAAACCACCTTTTTGTTCATGATATGGCTTGATTCGAAATTGATCATGTTCATGATGACAATTAAGACCTGTATCAATCAAAAAGATCCTAAATTATCAATATTTGGATTTTATTTGGATTTAAATTGATTTAAAATGAATTATTTCAATAAAAATCAAATAAAATAGAAAAATTAATAAATGGACACACGACTGAAGATAGGACACGTGTGTAGTGTGAAAAGATCAAATCAAGTGGAAAAAAGTGGGGCCATTTGACAAAATTTGAAGTTTTGGGGATAGTTGACTTTTGGCAATTTTGGAAAAATGCCCAACTTCAACAATGCATAACTTCTTCAATTTTGAAATTTTGGAGGTGTTCTTTGACTTTTTAGAAACCTTGAGATGTCCTCTAACCAACCCTTTTGGTATCATCTCATTTTGATATTCCATTCTCAAGTTATAAGCTTTGGCAAAAAAAGGTGTTTTTGTTGACTTTCAAAAATGACCTATAATGTCCAAATTTGTAACTTTTGTGAGTGCATTTATTGATCTTGGGGTATGAAGATGGATTGTATAAAATTGCATCCACTTCAAAATGAGCTTTGGATGGGTCATTTCTCATAAAGTATGAGAAAGTTATGCTTGGTCAAAGTTGAGTTGACTTTTCCTGCAAAACCCTAATTTAGCAACTTTTGAGTCTTGATGAATTTTGAGCAATCCTTGCTGAATCATGATCAACCTTTGATAAAATGATGAAATATCCTTAAAAATGAGAATGTTTACAAAAAATCTTGAAGTTTGACTGTATATAGGTCACAATTGACTTTTGCCCTAGCATAGTCGATTTTTGGGCCTCTTGAGCAATTGACTGACCAAACTTCCTCTGTAAGGCTTGAAATTTTACCTGGATGAACTTGAGAACATATTAGAACATTGGGGAGCACTTGAGGTCATTTGGATGTAAGGACCTTGATGCAACACAAAACCCTAGTTTGAGGTTGACTGCCTTAGGAGATGATTTGACTGTCCAACTCTTGAGCAATCTTGAGCAACTTGGAGATTATTCTTGCAATGTATTGAGAAATATGGGAGGGAAAATTTTGGGGTACAACAGCAGCACGCTAAGAGCGTCACACACAATTCCGAACGCCCGGACGAAGCCCCAACTATTGGGTTGAAGATGTGATGGAGCAACGTTCGGGAAGGATAAGACGTCCACTTCGAAATTCTTGAAAGGAAAACCAACTTGGAAGGTCTCCATCATTTAATCATAAAAATAGAAGTATTCATCAAGCGACCCCCACGATCAGTACATACAAATCTTTTCTCCCATAACACATGGCTCCACAACAATATCATTCTCATCATCGGTACATGAGATATAGGCCCTCTCCCTCAAAGAATCGACATAATCTCCACTCGAGCAAGAAGACATTGAGTCAGTGTCACTAGACAGTGTAAGGTCGATGAAGTCACCATACACTTCCCCATTTATAAAACCCAAATTATTTTTTATAAACTTAGACCTTAAAGTCTTAATATACTCATCCCGTAATCGACGATGCTTTAACTCAGTTGCAGGGTCCACTACTCTACCCGAAGCATCACACTCACATATAATGACCATAATAACAATCAAAGAGTAAAGAAATGTAAGCAAGGGAAAAAGTTGAAAAGAATAACTTGAGAAAGGAAACTGGAGGTTCAAACGTAGCAATGAGGTGGTAGTAAGAACTTAGAGGTACAACATAGAAAAACCCAAAACTTGGAAAGGGAATAGATTTAAAAGCGGTAAAAGCTACAATTACATTAAACAATCCCTAGTAAGTAGGGCTTAATGATAAAACATGCTTCCCATAAAAGTAATTATCATTAAAACCAAATTGGTACGCTTCCCACAGTAAAATAATAACGACGACATAAAAATGGTCAGAGTAGGGACATCTCCATACTAAGTCGCACACGTGGCGAAAAGTGAAAAAATACAACAAATGGTTGCAACACACGAGGGCACAGTTCACATTCGAAAACTTCATCGATTGTTTCTAAAAAACGCCATGTCCCGAATAGTCTACTAAACCACTTTGCCCTTAACAGGACTCACACTTGAGGGACTTATGTACATCTGAGGTTCGTGTCTCGGATCCAGCTTCTAAACTGCTTCACCCTTAATAAGCCTCAGGCTTAAGGGACTTATGTACGTATGAGGCCTATGTCTCAGATCCAACTACTAAATTGCTTTTGCCCTTAATAGGCCTCGCGCTTGAGGGACTTATGTACATCCAGGTCCCATGTCCCAGATAGTCTACTAAATTGCTTCATCCTTAATATGCCCCGCGCTTGAGGGGCTTATGTACATTCGGGCTCTATGTCCTGGATAGTCCATAGAACATCTCACATTCTAAATAGGTCACACCCTCATATAGAGGGCTCTCCAAGAGGAATTGGGTATTCCGCCTTCAGAATAGGTCTCACCCTCATAAAGAGGGCTTGCCAAGATAAAAAGGGTATCATGCATTCTTATGAGGTCCCGCCAATCAAACCATGGGATAACCCAACATATGCAATTAACGCTCATCAATACAAATCATGGCTTCCTATCAACAGGGAGGCAAGGACAATAAAGTACCATGAAAAACCATAAAGTCTATAATCCTCCCCGACCAAGCCCTGGACTATAAGAAAGGGGTGAGAGCAAAGGAGGAAGGCAAGCAATAACCAATATAATACACCTTAAGATACAATACGTATTTTCCCGACCAGCTTCAGGGAATTCATAAATATTATTCTTCAGGAAAACTAAGAGTTATAGAGGTTCGGTCAAAACAAAACATGCCTACTCTTCTCGCTAAGATTTGTTCTTGAGAGTTTCCAATAATACTGAAGCAATTAAGAAAAACAATGAAGTCGCCATCAAATATTTATTTATCCCATAGAAGAGAAAGGAAAACATCAAAGAAAACCTGAGAAGGGAGAAATCAAGGTATTGCAACCAAGAGAGCGGGTAAGGGAGTCAATTACGCAGGGAGAAGGTATTAGCACCCCTCACGTCCGTGGTACTCCACGGAATCCACTCTTGTTGTCTAATATAAAGGATGAGTTTGAATATAAAGCTAGGTTGTAAAGGGAATGCATGGATGCAAATGATTATATTCAAAAATAAAAGGTTTTATTAGTGCGCCTACCGCGGTTACGAACCTTTGTGCCTACGTACCACCTTTCATCCAATAGGGGATCAGGGCACTCGTAGTACACATAAAAAGGTATTTTGGTTTGTGTTGTACCCCAAAATTTGCCCTCTCATTTCTCAAGAAATCACCCTGGACCCTCAGGTTTTCTTTCGTCCAATTCCAAATTTTGAATTACAAATTTTTCAAGAAAGTCGCCTACAAGGGCAAAATGGTCATTGGCACATAGAAAAGTCAAAATTTGACTTTTAGATCAAAATCAAATCTCAAAAAATCATATTTCATCAAGACATGTTGGAATATGAAGTTTGTTTCGTCAAGAAATTCAAAAGTCAAAGTTACTTTGCAAAAGTAAAATTTCTAAATACTTAGAACTTTTCTAAGTATGATACTTTAGAACTTCTGAGCCAGCCTCCAGGCAAGTGCAGTCCGAAGTTGTAAACATGGTTCAGAATTTAGCCTTCAGTCAGAACATGGCTCTTCAGCATCTACGCAAGCTCAGTCAGAGTTTTCCAGGGTAATACAAAGAATGTTATAAAGCGTGATACAAAGTCTGAAAGCTCTTTCAGAATATGCTGGAGCCAGAAGATAAGAAGATAAGAAGATTGGATGCTATGCTGAAGCAGAACTTCTAATCCAGAGTTTTCAAAGGTAAATCAAAGAAGGTTACTGTAAAGTCTGGGGAATCCTTCAGAGTATGCTGAGGCAGCAGGATACAAAGATCAGAAGTTAGGTGTGTTATTCTAGACTACGCTGAAATGGAACTTCTGATCCAGATTTAAGCAATGATGCAAAATCTCACATTATAGGATTTCTGATTTTGACAAATCTCATCATCATTTAATGCTCATTAATGCTCACAACCAATTTTGAGTCTTTATCCAAAGGATCTCTCCACGTGTGGCATAGAAATACGTTTGTACAGAAAAACGTGAGGGTCCATGCGTTGCTTTTTGCTTGTGGGTTTACTTTTCCTTAATCCCTGCTTGCTAATCCAGTCTAGGATAAAAAACTATCAACTATCACTCCTTTTTGAACTTGCTTCAAGAACAAGTCAGCATCTAGCGTATGATGTTGGCGCTATTTCACCTCTCCAAAACTACAAAACCTTTGCCTATAAATAGAGCACCTTTAGCCACTAAAAAGAGGTTGAAAATTTGAGAAAGAAAAGCATTGAATCCCTGCCAAATTTCCAAGAGTTCCAAGAACTATAAACACAACACATAAAACCTGTTAATTTTTAATTCCTTGCATTCAAACTCCTTTTGTTCTAAAATATCTGTTGACTAAAAAAACATCCACACAATTTCTGATCCACACATTGGAAACTGCCTAAACTTCTGTGTCCATACTATAATACACTCTTCATCCACCTACTCAAAGAAATCAGAACATCACCTGCTTGTTGTTCCAGAAATTGGAAACTTTCAACCTACTGAGTACGTGGAGAAGTTGTTCAGAATATCGTCAAAGTTGGGGTTACCTCCAGTTCATATAACTTCTTCCAGCTGCAAGGTAAGCTTCTGCTGACTCTCATCACATTACTTAAGCATTACCAGATTTGCATGCTCAAAAACACAATGTAGATATCATGTTTCTGACGTTGTATATATGCTGAGTTTCCATGCATCTGCCTGCCTAAGTAGGGAGTAAATCAGTTCATAACTTCTTGAAGAAACTAGAACTCAGAATTAGGATTAGCAAATGCATACTTGCCTCTGATTTATAGTTTTGATATTTCTTATTTCTGAAACACTATGACACCTGCTATAACTGTTCTATGCACATCTTCTGTTTTGTGGAGAAATAATCAAGTTGCAGATGTTCTGGCTAGCATAGAGAGAGAAACTAATTTCTGCCAGTGGTACCAGAATTTATGGAGTATGCTTTGTTGCCAGTAATATCAGAACTTCTGAAAACTACTGTGTTCCCAGTGGGTTCAGAACTTCTGGCTTTATACATTTTCACTAACAGGATTTCTGTTTTGCAGCGTGCCAGGGTCAGAACCTCTGACCTCATTTAATCAGCATTACGCTGATTCGTTTTTTTTCCTTTTTCTCGTTATTTTTGCTATCATTTTCTATTCCATTAACCAGCAAACATAAAAAAAAACATTTCTTTCACACTTTATTTTATTTCTTAAAACAAAAGATCAAAAATATTTTCTTAAAACAAAACAAGTTCATTTCACATTTTCTTGTACATTCTTATGCATTTCAATATGGTTGTAATAGTAACTTAGGACTTATTTTCTTTGCAATCCCCATTCATAAACTTGTACACCCCATCCCCAAAACATTGTAATAGCTTAGGAATTTACATTTTTTTGCGCTTTTATTGCTTTCATGTATTGTTAGTAATTAGGATGTGTATGGTAAGACATGAAAACAACAAAATAGACAACCCTAATCAAGATAAATGCATGCAATCAAACACACTTTGGACACATGCACCCTTAGGGTAATTCCACTTGTTGCCTTACAAAGATGGCCATGTTATGCATGTGGGGTGTCTTAGCACAAACAAATCGAAAAAATACAAGATCATAGTCCCTCGACGACGCTATGAAAGTTGCCTTTCAAAATGATCTTAGTCCCTAAAGAAAAGTGTTAAGTCATCTCATAATATTGCTATCATGGTCATACGGACCCAAACGCCCGTCCCTTCACAATCCAACGATGGGGCTTCTTACCAAAATCAATGGCAAGATAGCAACATCTAAAGGAAAAGGAAAATCACATTTAAGACCTTTTGAGTAGGTAGGTTTGCTCTCAGTTACTCTCTTGCTCACAACAAAAACATTTCATACACCCACACTTTCACTTTGAAACATTTTTGAAACAAACACTTTGTACGCGTTCTTATAGAGACGAGAACGTTGCAAAGACATTTTCAAAATCACTTTTAAAACACTTTCCAATCATGAAATATTTTCAGAAGCTTAACACCTTTGTATACATTCTTACGAACGAGAATCATTACAAAAGTTAGCCTAAATGATGGCGCCTTTTCAAAATACTTTCAAAAACACACACCACAAGCACATTCAAACAAAAGCAAGTGATCTAGCAAGTAACTAAGAGCCCATGGAAAACCATGGATGAAAAGGGTGCTAATACCTTCCCTTTTATAATCTACCCCCCGAACTCAAGAAAACATCTCTAAAGGTCTTTCCTGTGCTTTTTCACCTTTCTTTTTTTGGATAAAAGAAAAGTCGGTGGCGAATCTTGCTAAACCACAACATTTGCAAACACAAACACAAAACGATCAAGTCAGTTCTCCCACCGTATCACAGAACTGTCGACTCTGCTGGGGAAAAATAAAAGTGGGGTTACCTTAGGGATATATCACATTTATTTGCTTACTTTGTTTGACTTGTGTGCTTTACGTTTTGGTTCTTTGTTTGGGTTTGAATCCTCTACCCGGATTTGGGATACATTATAGGTAAGTAGCAATAAGTTGTGAAAACTGTGCGGGGTATACCGACATGGGCTAAGCAATAGCTACGTTAGTGCGACATATTTGTGGGTACCGGTAGCCTTTGAGTTAATCAAAGAGAATACGGGGCCGCTGAGTGATGTCATGAAGCACTAATGAACTTCTAGAACCTTACTTGACCAACTTGGCCTTTAGGACGTAGTGAGATGACCGACTTTGGTGCAGTCTGAAGTTGGTAGATACTCGATACTACACTCATTGAGGTTTGGTTTCTTGGGATATTTCGGTCACGATTAAAGAGGCTTGAGCTGAAACAATGAACAAGGAAACAATCCAGTGATATTTAGCTCCTTAGAACCCGGTTACTATTAACTATGACAGGTTTAAGCCAACTAGCTTCAAAAGGGTACTTACCTATAAAACTCCATACAAGCCTAAACTAAGGACTTGTTTGCTTTGTTTTGTATATGCATACTTGTATATAACATCATGGGCATCATGAACATCACATAACATCCACTAACCATTTCAAGGATTTTGGGGATTCATCTTTGTTTTTGTTTTGTAGGACATGGATTCACTTCGCAGGAAAACTATTCAAGTCAACCTTGTGAGAATTCCTCCACAACTCAAGGAGCTAGCTTCAAGGATCCATGAGAACTCTCCATTCACCGAGAAACATGGTCGTCTACTCAACTTGGTCACCTCCAACACAAATGAGGACATGACAAAGGTGTTATTTCAGTTCTTTAATCCTTTGCATCATTGCTTCACATTTCCCGACAATTAACTTGTGCCTACTTTGGAAGAATTCTCCAAACTCTTGAGAATTCCCATTGTCGATCAACTACCTTTCAAAGGTAATGAAAGAGACCCAAATCCAGAAGATATTGCTCAAGTTCTACACTTGCACTCATCTGATGTCACAACTCATTGGGAAACTAGGAGTGGTGTCAAAGGCTTCTTAGCAAAGTTCCTGTTTGAGAAAGCCCAAAGCTATTGGAATTCCCTAGACTTGCAAGCCTTTGAGGAAATTGTGGCTCTACTCATCTATGGGATGGTTTTGTTTCCAAACCCTGACCAACTCATAGATGTGAACGCAGTCAAAATCTTCATGTCACACAACCCGGTGCCTACATTGCTAGGGGATATCCTACACTCTTTTCACACTCGCACAATGAGGAAAAGAGGTGTCCTTATGTGTTTCACTCCTCTTCTGGAAAGATGGTTTATTTCTCATCTTCCCTAATCAGTCTTAAAGAATGAGCAAGGTTCAAGGTGGTCACAAAGGGTAATGACGCTCAAACATTCAGACATCCATTGGTGCTCCCGATCCAAAGAGAATGTTATCATTATTGACCATTGTGGAGAATTTCCTAATGTCCCTCCACTTGGAATTAGGGGAGGCATCACCTACAACCCTTGCTTAGCCTTAATACATTTTGGTTATGCCCTAAGGGATGGCCCGTACGAAATGTTGATTCAAGGTTTGGTATTTGACTACGACAACAACGATCAAGTTCTTCGCCCGAGATTTATCCGAGCTTGGAGGATGCCAAACAAGGTGGATAGTAAGACTTTGGGGCATAAGAATTCCATCTCTCTTGAGCCTTACCTCAAATGGGTACGAACCCGTGCTCAAAGTCTTATGATGCCTTACCCCTCTATTCTCTCGGTAATCGTTGAGCCTGTCAAGGAGGGAGATGTTCCATACACTATCCTACATCCTAACATGCCCACATCTCTTGAATACCTACAAAGGGATTGGATACAACTCAAAGGAGAGCGAGATACTTTCGAATCCCAATTCTACGCAAGTGAGAAGAAGGTTTTGGAACTCACTAGGCTACTTTAGGAGGAGCGGGCTCTAAATGCCTACATTGCACCAAAGAGGATGCACACAACTTTTTTATCTTAGAGTTTTGTATTATTTTGTCCAAGGGGCATTGATGTACCAAAACTTTATATTATTAATATAACGTGTGTTTCTTTTTGTCTAAAACAAACTTGAATCTTCGAAATCCATGAAAACATTGCATATGCACATATCATTAAGATGGATCTTGAATAGACAGTGAAAGATCTCCAAACTCAGAACACGCAGTTTCAACAGTTGCTCGTGACCCTGGCCAAGGGGCAGGAAGAATTGAAGACTCTGCTAGCTGATGAGAGGAAAAAGAAAACAAAGAAAGGAAATGGAGTCTTGAAAATGGGGAGAAGATTTCATGAGAAAACAAGAAGAACCTTAAACTTTGCAACCACATCCGAAGAAAAAGACAATCGGGAAGGGAAAGGTAAGGAAACGGTGGTCCCGTCAGAATCAGAAGAAGAGGAGGGAGAAGAGGAAGACTACTCTGAGGAACAGTATCCTCCGCAGATGACAAATACAGACATCTTGAAGAGCGTTTGAGTGCGATGGAAGTACAAAAGGTGCCAGGCTTAGACTTTGAGGATTTGGGACTAGTATCGGGGATTGTGATTCCTCCGAAATTTAAAGCACCTACATTTGCGAAATATGATGGAGTGTCATGCCCTAAGATGCATCTCCGGTCATATGTAAGAAAAATCCAACCCCATACCTCCAATAAAGACTTATGGGTGCACTTTTCTAGGATAATCTGTCTGGAACACAACTCGACTGGTTTTACCAACTAGAAAGAGCCAACGTCCATAATTGGAAAGATCTTGCCGCAACTTTCTACAAGAAATATCAGTACAATTCTGATTTGGCGCATACCCGTACTCAAATCTAGAGTATGGCCATGGCTTCCAATGATGGTTTCAAGGATTACGCCCAAAAATGGAGAGATTTGGCCGAAAGAGTTCAACCCCCGCTGTCTGAAAGAGAGTTGGTGGACATGTTCTTAAGCACCTTGTCTGGTCCCTTTTTCAACCATCTGATCGAAAGTTCATCTGCAGGCTTTACTGAACTAATATTAACCGGAGAGAGGGTGGAAGCTGGTATAAAAAGTGGAAAGATTCAGAAGGATTCATCTTCTTCTACAGTTACAAGGAAGCCTTTTGTTGGGAAGAAAGAGGTAGCTGCTATATATCCGCAAAGAAACCGAGAGAGAGCCGGACGCCGACCAATGGTGGGGGCTGTTGTGATTCCAAAGCCTACGTTCGATCAACAAAGAAATAATCAACCAAGGATGGAAAGGCCAGTTAGGCAATTCACCAGAATTGACATGACTCTGTCTCAAGTAATACCACATCTTCTGAGATCCAACTTGGCAACCTTGAAAGAAGCTCCGAAAAACCCCAATACCACATCTCCTTATTATCACCCCAATGCCCGTTGCGCATATCACTCGGAAAGTCCTGGTCACGATACTAATAACTGTTGAGCCTTAAAGAACAAAATATAAGACCTCATTGAAGCAAAAGAAATTGAGTTTGATGGGCCTGAGAAGCCAAATTTCATTTCTGCTCCTATGCCCAGACACGATCACCATACCAATGCTATTGAAGATGATTTGTTTATTGCCACAGTTGATAAACTCATGACTCCACTTCCAACCATTAAAATAAACTTGTTGAAAGCCGGTGTGTTCCCGGGCTGTAATGAAGTTTGCCATCTCTGCTTATCCTCACCCATAATCATCTCTGCAAGTGCTCCTATTGACGAAGACGTTACAACCCCTGTTGTCATTCCTACCAAGACTCCTACTGCTGAAACTCGAGGAAAGAGTATTTTGGTCGAGCCTGTCCGGACGAAGGCCCAACCATTGACTGTCCCTGAGACATCTAAGAAAGAAATGGAGGAGATCCTGAAGATTATAAAGAAGAGCGACTACGATGTGGTCGAACAATTGGGGAAAACTCCCTCCAAGATCTCCATGCTGGCATTACTACTGTATTCTGAGGCTCACGCGAAAGCCTTGGTGAAATTCCTAAAAATGGCCCACGTGCCTCAAGAGACGTCTGCTGAACAATTTCAAGAATGTGTGGCCAGCTTGACAGTGGATAACGGCCTAGGCTTCTCGGATGCTGATCTAACACCGAGGGCAAGAAAACACAATGAGGCATTGCACGTCTCAGTGGAGTGTAGGGGCACAACTCTGGCCCATGTCTTGGTGGACACTGGCTCATCCTTGGAGAGGAAGAATACATGATCAGCTATCTCAATTCCTTCAGTGGAATTGAACAGCGAATTCATTGAAACTCCATTTCAACACTTCTAAGAGGTCCCCCAAGAGGTAGCAGTGACCAAGACCATGTCCCAAATTCCCAAGATTATGAGACCTCCGCTCCGGATGTCATCTCTGAAGGACGCCAAAGCAGTGGTAGAGGAAGGTGGATGCACCATCTGGGGGAAGCTTCCAGATATCCCGTTTAGGTCTGACAAGTTTGGCTTAGGTTTCACTTTAAGTGCTCAAAAGGTTGTACGTCGTGCCCGTGCTGGAGGGCCACCCTTGAAGATTAGCAACCGTGAGGTCATCACGGTAGAAGATGGTGAATATGATTGCAATTTGGAGGATTGGATCTTTCCGACTGTCAATGGAGGACTCGACAATTGGGAGGCTAGAGACTTTGTCCCAATAATTTACCTTTACATTTTTGATGGATCTGTAATATTCAAAAACAATTCGTACTCTTAAAACCTTGTGTCTTTCCCGAGGCACAATGGTCCATTTGTAAGGGTTATTATTTAATATTCATATGGCATCAATAGATCACAGACGTTTTTCGCATACAAACTTTTATGTTCATTGTTTTTCTTTCTTTCAAAGATAGTTATACCCTTACACACACCCACTATGCAGGTATCCATCCATTCTGGATCCCATGGGTAACGATACTGCTATGGCCTTTTGAGACTCTGAGAATCTGATCTACCAAGCCGAAGACGAAGGTGAGGAAGATTGTGAAGTACCAGGGGAGCTTGCCAGACTGTTACAACAAGAGAAAAGAACCATCCAACCTCACGAGGAACCTGATAACACCTAATCGCACTATGTTTTTGACTCGAATATCACATGTTTTACTTAGTTTTATTATTGCTTTTCTAGTATTATGCGCTTGTTTCCTTTGTTTTCAGGTCACATGTCCTTTCAGAGCCTTTAGAGAAGAAACAAGCGAAAACGCCAGAAAAATAGGGTTTTTCCAAGAAAATACACACATGGCGTCCAGCTCCGCGCCGACTACAGGGAACGCGCTGACATGGCGCACTTTCACCCAGGGGCCAACTGCCACGTTCCCACGATCTCTCCATTTTCACTCACCGCACCCGCGGGAAGGGTGGCCGCACCCGCGGCCTTCACAAATCATTTCCCGCTCAGAAGGAGTTGAGGGGCATGCTCGTCTTTACAGAGTTTCAGGATCTTCTATAAATAGCAAGTTCATTTCATTTTCGTTTTCATCCAAACTTAGATGCAAACTTAGATCCAGTCAAGTTACTGCTTAGGCATATATCACTACTTTGTAAAGTGATAATCTTCTCACATCAGGAAGTTATCACACTTGAGTGTGCGAGTTTGTATTCAAATTCGGAGCACTTTGGTTGAAGTTTATCATACTATCTTTTACATTTCCACGACTTGTATCAGATTCAAGCCTCCGATTGGAGCAAGGTTCTAATTTAATTGCTTTCATTTATTTTATGCTCTTACCATAGTCTACACGTTTTATAGACTCTAAATGCTCTTACCATAGTCTACACGTTTTATAGACTCTAAATGCTCTTACCATAGTCTACACGTTTTATAGACTCTAAATGCTCTTACCATAGTCTACACGTTTTATAGACTCTAAATGCTCTTACCATAGTCTACACGTTTTATAGACTCTAAATGCTCTTACCATAGTCTACATGTTTTATAGACTCTAAATGCTCTTACCATAGTCTACACGTTTTATAGACTTTAAATGCTTACCATGTCTAGCTAAATTTATTAGGGTTAGAATGTAAGGATCGAATCGTAACTATGTCCTGCATGCCCTCCTAATAGAAATACCTTTGGAACGTTTTAGTTTTTAATACTGGTTTAAATGTGTTTAAAAGTTTATGGGTAAGATCGAAAGCCGTCCATACTTGAGATTAGGCCAGATTAGTTCTTGACCAAACGAAAAGAGCGAAAGCAGTTCGTTTGGATAAGTAGGATTACTTGATATAGTTTTAGAAAACGATTTTGAAACTATTTGCAGACGCGTTTGTGGGATTAAAATCTGATTCTTGGTCAAAAGCCAAGGATCTCTTTAAGTTAAGTTTTCCAAATTAAAACACTTTTTCACTAAGTCAAAATAACTTGTTTCTTAAAAATAGGTTTACTTCTTTAACGCGTTAGGCACCCTTTGTAAGTGACAATAAAGGAATTTAATTTAAAGAGTAAACTTGGTTCTTAGTATGCGAAAGCTACAAGTTCCTGTTAAACAGTTCTTTGCTATAAATGGAAAATATTGCTCAAAAGTAAACACTATACATGCATGCTAGGACGCTGTCTGATCTCGTGATTTACATTCGATCCCGTTTGTTTTATCTCTTTAATTTTATTCGCTTTTATTTCCCTTACTGATCTGCCTTAGATAAACACCTTAACAATAGAGTCGATAGATTGACAATTGGTCTCTGTGGTTCGATAATATTATATATTACTTCGATAGGTTGTGCACTTGCAGTTATAATTTAGACTATACAATAAAAGCCCATCAAGTTTTTGGCGCCGTTGCCAGGGACCAACTTTGCCAAATTTCGTACCCTTTTTGTTATCCCGTTTAGACTAAGGCTACTTATTTAGCTGGTTGATGCATAGAAATCGTAGCACCGGTAACCTAATAGATCCTTTAGTAGAACCTGAACGTTTCGCTCGAGCGCGTCTCTTTATACGAAAGTTGAAGAAAGCTATGGCCGAGGACCGTAATCAAAGACCGCTTAAGGAATTTTCCCAACCATCTAACGAGGAACCTAGTTCTAGTATAATAAATCCAGCTATAACAACTAACAACTTCGAACTAAAACCCTCGCTATTACAATTAGTTCAACAAAACCAATTCGCTGGTCTCGCTACCGAGAACCCGAATCAACACTTGAAGGCATTTATCCAATTAGCCGACACCCTCAAAGCAAATGGTGCCACATCTGAAGCAATACGCCTAAGATTGTTTCCATTCTCTCTAAGAGGGAAAGCTCACGATTGGTTAGATTCCCTCCCTACCAATTTGATAACAACTTGGAAGGACCTTAGAAGAGTGTTCCTTGCCAGGTATTTTCCCCCTAGCAAAACCGCTATTATTAGAAACTTGATCACTAGATTCACCCAAAACCAGGGAGAATCTCTATTTGAAGCTTGGGAAAGATATAAATACCTTTTAAGAGCTTGTCCATACCATGGCCTAGAGCAATGGTTGATCATTCACACCTTCTATAATGGACTCCATTATAATACCAAAATGTCTATCGATGCCGCCGCAGGTGGTACGCTGATGAACAAACCTTACCCTGAAGCTTGTGCCCTGATCAAAGATATGGCCCAAAACCATTACCAATGGGGGGCAGAACGAGCGACAGTGGAGAAGAAGGAGACCCAAGGAGGGGTGCATGAGATAAGTAGCATGGACATGATGCAAGCTAAGATGGACGCCCTAGCCTTAAGAGTAGATAACATATCCCAAAACCCTGCCACAATATCTGTACTCCACTCGAAATGCGAACTTTGTGGAACCCAAGGACATCTAACTTCAAATTGTTACCTGTTGAATGAGTCTAGCTCAGAACAAGTCAATTACACCCAAGGAAACCCGTTCTCGAACACCTATAACCCTGGATGGAGGAATCACCCAAATTTTTCCTATAAAAACAACAATCCAATCCAACATCTTGGAACACCCAGACCGCAAGGTTTTCAACCTCAAAAATCAAACCAACCTATGCAAGTTGTGCCACAAAGACCAAATATTAGGGAAACCCTAGATACTTTTATCACAACCCAGACTCAGCAAAACAAAGAATTTATGAACCAAAACGCCCATACAAACGAACTAGTAACATAACTAGCAACTAAGTTTGACCAAATGATGACCCATCATAAGATCCTCGAGACTCAGATCTCGCAAGTAGCTCAAACACAAGCCACACAAACCACACCTGGAGGACAATTCCCTGGACAAACTCAACCTAATCCTAAAGGACAGGCAAATGCTATCACTTTAAGAAGTGGAACCGCTTACGATAGACCGAAACTTCCGACAATGTGTGTACCCGAAAAACCAAAAAAAGATAGCATACCTGAGGACCAAGTAGAGAAACCAGAGGAACCAAGAACCCAACAGAACCAGGTGGAAGAATCGAAAGATAAAACTTATACACCACCTCCACCCTATAAACCTCCAATACCATACCCACAAAGACTTAAAAAAACCAAGATAGAAAGCCAATACCAAAAATTCATCAAAGTAATAGAGAAACTCCATGTAGAGATTCCCTTTACCGAAGCGATTACCCAAGTACCATCATATGCTAAATTCCTAAAAGACATCCTGTCAAACAAACGCAGACTCGACGATCCTAAACCCCTAGAATGTCATTCCATCTCTGAAAATAAACTTGTAAAAAAGGACAAAGATCCTGGAAGTTTTTCTATTCCTTGCATCCTAGGAAATCATATGACCGAAAAAGCTTTCTTAGACCTAGGAGCAAGCGTAAGCTTAATACCTTTGGCAGTCTGCAAGAGGTTAAACTTAGGAGAACTACAACCAACCAAGATGTCTTTACAACTAGCTGATAGATCTGTCAAGTACCCCACAGGGATATTAGAGGATATACCAGTTAGAATAGGTCAGTTGTATATCCCAACCGATTTCGTGGTAATGGATATTAAAGAAGATGACGAAATCCTGATTCTCTTAGGAAGACCATTCTTGTCAACCGTTGGAGCTATAATCGACGTTAAGAAAGGAAAACTTACCTTCGAAGTAGGAGATGAAAAGATAGAATTTATCCTCTCTAAATTCCTTATGGCACCTGTGATAGGAGATGCATGTTATGCAATCGACATCATTGATGAATGCGTAAACGAACTTGAGCAAGATGAATCCTTAATTAAACTACAACCAACACCCATTCTAGAGGGTGATGGATATAAAGAACCTTACATTTATGACAACCTTTTTGAATGTTTAGCTCATACACCCGATCCTATGCCGTGTCTTAAAAATCCATCTCTAGAACTCAAAGAACTACCCAAGAATCTAAGATATGAGTTTTTGGACGAAGAGATGAATCGCCCAGTTATAATTAATGCCACTATAGGCCAAAACGAAACAAATCAACTCTTAGATACCTTGCGAAGATACCCTTTAGCATTAGGATATAAAATCTCTGACTTGAAAGGGATAATCCCGTCCGTATGCATGCATCGGATCATGCTAGAAGAAAATTCGAAACCCTCTAGAGAGCATCAGAGAAGAATAAATCCCATTATGAGTGATGTAGTTAAGAAAGAAGTTCTTAAGTTACTGGAAGCTGGTATAATATATCAGATATCGGATAGTGAGTGGGTAAGTCCTGTACATGTGGTGCCGAAGAAAGGAGGCATCACGGTTGTTGAAAATGATAAGGGAGACAAAGTAGAAAAACAAACAGAAGGAGGATGGCGTATGTGCATCGATTACAGAAAGCTAAATAAGGCGACTAAGAAAGATCATTTCCCACTTCCATTTATAGATCAGATGCTCGAACGTCTAGCTAGGCATTCGTATTTTTGTTATCTATATGGATATTCTGGATTTTTCCAAATCCCTATTCACCCAGAGGACCAAGAAAAAACTACATTCACCTGTCCTTATGGAATGTTTGCCTATAGGCGGATGCCCTTTGGACTCTGTAATGCACCTTCCACTTTCCAACATTGTATGATGTCCATTTTCGCGGACTATCTCGACGGAATTATGGAAGTATTCATGGATGATTTTTCTCTATGTGGATTCGATTTCAAAAATTGTCTCTCGAACCTTGAGAAAATCTTAGAAAGATGTGTGGAAGTGAACCTTGTGTTGAATTGGGAGAAGTGTCACTTTATGGTCAACGAAGGAATAGTTTTAGGGCATATCATCTCCGAGAGAGGGATAGAAGTTGACAAAGCCAAAATAGAAGTTATGGAGAACCTCAAACCACCTAAAACAGTTAGGGAAGTACGAAGTTTTCTAGGACATGCTGGATTCTACCGATGCTTTATAAAAGACTTCTCCAAAATAACAAAACCCTTAACTAACCTTCTTATGAAAGATGCTAAATTAGACTTTAATGAGAAGTTTCTTGAAGCCTTCAACATTCTAAAACAAGCGCTGATTTCAGCCCCTGTCATTTAACCCCCTGACTGAGAGCAACCATTTGAAATCATGTACGATGCTAGTGACTATGCAGTTGGGGCTGTCTTAGGCAAAGAAAAGACAAGAAATTACATATCATTTACTATGCCAGTAGAACCCTAGATACCACCCAACTTAACTACACAACTACAGAGAAGGAATTGTTAGTTGTAGTATTCGCAATTGATAAGTTCCGATCTTATTTAGTGGGAGCTAAGATTGTAGTTTATACTGATCACGCAGCAATTCGATATCTGTTAAATAAAAAAGACGCTAAGCCGAGATTGCTCAGGTGGATTCTCTTACTTCAAGAATTTGACTTAGACATTAAGGATAAGAGAGGCACTGAGAATTTAGTAGCCGATCATCTATCTAGGCTAGAACATTTGAAACCAGATCTAATACCAATAGACGATCACTTCACTTACGACGGACTAATAGCTAGGATAAACACAATGAGCGAGGATGACTCTGAAACCTATAAAGAATTTAAACCGGAAAAAGTCTCAATGATAAGAAACGTACCTTGGTACGCAGATATTGTGAACTATCTAGCTGCTGACATCATACCCCCAGACTTAAGTTTTCAACAAAAGAAAAAGTTCTTCAATGACATCAAAAGATTTTATTGGGATGAACCACTCTTGTTCAAAAGAGGAATAGATAACATCTTTAGACGATGTGTTCCAGAGGAGGAAGTGGAAAGCGTCATCAAACATTGTCATGCCGCGCCTTATGATGGACACACAAGCACATCAAAGACATGTGCCAAAATCTTTCAAGCAGGCCTTTACTGGCCAACTTTATGGCGAGATGTCCACACTTACATCACCAAGTGTGACCGGTGTCAACGCACTGGGAACATTTCAAGGCGTGACGAAATGCCATTAAGAAATATTCAAGAGGTAGAACTCTTTGACGTATGAGGTATAGATTTCATGGGGCCTTTTCCATCATCAATGGGAAATAAATATTTTCTTGTGGCAGTTGACTATGTGTCCAAGTGGATAGAAGCAATAGCGTCCCCCACAAACGACACGAGAGTAGTGATCAAATTGTTCAAGAACATCATATTCCATAGATTTGGAACACCCCGTCTAGTCATAAGTGATGGAGGATCGCACTTTAAAAAAATACGGAGTCAAACATAGAGTAGCAACACCATATCACCCTCAAACCAGTGGCCAAGTGGAGGTATCGAATAGGGAAATCAAGCAAATCCTAAAAAAAACCGTGTCAATATCCAGAAAGGATTGGTCCGGAAAGCTGAAAGATGCACTTTGGGCCTATAGAACAGCTTACAAAACCCCTATTGGAACTACCCCATATCAATTGGTCTATGGAAAATCCTGCCACTTACCTTTCGAGTTAGAACATAAAGCCTATTGGGCTATAAAATCCTTGAATTTAGACTACCTAAGAGCTGGAGAGAAACAAATTCTGGACATACATAAGTTGGAAGAACTCCGCCTAAATGCTTATGAGAATGCCATAATCTATAAAGAAAGAACAAAGATATGGAACGACAAGAAAATTACTAAGAAAGAATTCAATGTAGGCAATCCTGTTCTTCTGTTTAATTCCAGATTACGACTTTTTCCTGGCAAGGTACATTCTAGATGGACAAGTCCATTCGAGGTATCAAAAGTATTAGTATCAGGAGCTGTAGAAATCAAGAATAACTCAAGCACTCCTTTCGTGGTAAATGGACAACAACTGAAGTTGTACAGAGGAGGTGACCTGCCTATTGACTACTCTAGTCAGACTCTGATAGACCCACCAATCCCAACGTGAAAAGTGAGATCTTATCGTCAAGCTAACGATGTTAAACAAAGCGCTGCGTGGGAGGCAACCCACGATCTTTTTTCTTTATTTTTAATTTTTAAATTTTAATTAAATTTGTAATTTTGGACTGACTCATCTATCTTTTTCAGGACCAAGTGCTCTTATATCACTTTTTTTCAGATGGATTTCGTTGATGGACTCGATGTCATCTTCAGAGACGACACTCAGAGGGAGTGATTTGCTACACTATCTGCTCGACCGATGCTTCCGACTAGATACCCTGATTCTGCTTGCATGGATGCACTAGGCATTGAGTCCAATATATGTTATCTGTGCCATCAGGTCAGTTGGGATGCATATGCTGACGAGATCCACGTGACCTACAGGAACCTCACCTTGGAGTTCCTCAACTCACTGGAGTATGAGCCCTATGTTGGCACCAGAGAGGACCGTGGGCGGATTATTTTTCACATGTTCGGAGCAGAGTATGCTTTTACTTTGAGACAGTTTGGAGATCTGCTTGGATTCGAGACTGCACTTACTGCCATCCCTGAGCTTCCTCTAGGGTATTTCATGAGCAGTGATATAGACAGATTCTGGAGAGCTATTACCGACGGGGGCAGCCTCGACCCATCTGAGCAACTGTCTAAGAGGATTCATAACCCAGCTTTCAGGTACTTTGAGATGATTCTTTGTCATACCTTCTTCGGGAGGAGCTATTGCGATCATTTAGTGACTGCAGAGGAGATACTATTTTTATACTGCGCTAGTCAGTCGCGTCCCATTGCGAGTGGAGCTTTATTGATAGAAAGTCTAGATATGGCTGCATCATCCTCTGAGGGATACTTGCACGCTGGTGGGAATGTGACGCTGATTGCATCTGCTCTGGGCTTGGATAGCCACTTACTCTGCCTGACACCATACTGTGATAGTACACGCATCGACATTGACTTCTGCTTAGACCATGTGTGATACGGTGGGAGAACTGACTTGAGGTTTTGCGTTTGTTTTCGCAAATGTTTCGGTTGAGCAAGAGTCGCCACCGACTTTTTATTTTATCCTAAGGAAAGGTTTAAAAAGTACAGCAAAAACCTTTGAGATGTTTTTCTTGGGTTCGGGGAGTAGATTATAGAAAGGGAAGGTATTAGCACCCTTTCTATCCATGGTTATCCATGGGCTCTTAGTTACTTGCTTAGATCAACTTGCCTTAATTTTCAATTGTTTGAAATGATGCTTTGTGTGTGTAGGTTTGAAAATGTTTTTGAAAAGAGGCCAATTTGGTGGCAACCTTTGTAATGATCCATGTTGGGATGTATACAAAGGTGTATGTCTTTTGAAAAGTTTTCAATGTTTTTTGAAAGTTGTTTTTTGAAAGTATAGTGATGTGTGGTTTAAAAATAGGCAAGCGTTTTGTTTTGCAAGTTTGATTCAAGTAACTAAGAGGTTGTCTACTCCTAAGTTTCTCAAAGATTTCTCCTATGCTTTTAACCCTTTTAACAATTTTGTTCCACCATTGCATTTGGTGGACAATCTTGTGTTAGGATGTGAAAGGGACGGGCGCGGGTCATCGTTTAGACCATAATTGCAATGGTGGAACAAAATTGTTAAAAGGGTTAAAAGCATAGGAGAATTCTTTGAGAAACTTAGGAGTAGACAACATCTTAGTTACTTGAATCAAACTTGCAAAACAAAACGCTTGCCTATTTTTAAACCACACATCACTATACTTTCAAAAAACAACTTTCAAAAACCATTGAAAACTTTTCAAAAGACATACACCTTTGTATACATCCCAACATGGATCATTACAAAGGTTGCCACCACATTGGCCTCTTTTCAAAAACATTTTCAAACCCACACACACAAAGCACCATTTCAAACAATTGAAAATTAAGGCAAGTTGATCTAAGCAAGTAACTAAGAGCCCATGGATAACCATGGATAGAAAGGGTGCTAATACCTTCCCTTTCTATAATCTACTCCCCGAACCCAAGAAAAACATCTCAAAGGTTTTTGCTGTGCTTTTTAAACGTTTCCTTAGGATAAAATAAAAAGTCGATGGCGACTCTTGCTCAACCGAAACATTTGCAAAAACAAACGCAAAACCTCAAGTCAGTTCTCCCACCGTATCACAGAACTGGCGACTCTGCTGGGGAGAAATTTAAAAGTGGAGTAACCTTAGGGCTTAGATCACCCTCTTGCATGACTAATTGTTTGATTTGATTGCTTTATATCTTGGCTCTCTTGTTTGGGTTTGCAATCCTACACCCAGATTTTGGGAAACATTCATAGATAGCAATACGTTGTGGAAACTGTGCAGGGTATACCGACACGGTCGAAGCAATAGCTATATTAGTGCGACATATTTGTGAGTACCGGTAACCCTTGAGTTCAATCAAGGAAAGTACGGGGCCGCTGAGTGATGTCACTAAGAACTAATGACCTAGAACCTTACTTGACCATCTTGGCCTTTTATTAGGGGTAGTGAGATGACCGGCTTTGGTGCAGTCCGAAGTTGGTAGATACTCGATACTACACTCATTGAGGGTTGTTTTCTTGGAATATTTTGGTCGCTAGTTAAGTGGCTAAACCAAAACAATGAACAATGAAAACAATCCAGTGATATTGAGCTCCTTAGAACCCGGTTACTATTTATAGGACAGGTTTTTAAGCCAACTACACTCAAGAGGGTACTTACCTATGAAACCCCATGCAAGCCTGAAACTAGGGTTTGGTGTGAATTGCTTGTACATATGTTTGTACATACATCATGAAAATCATAAAGCATCATATGCATTTACTAATCACTTCAAGGGTTTAGATCTTCATCTTTGTTCTTGTTTTGTAGGTCATGGAAATTCCTCGCAGAAAAACCATCCAAGTCAACCTTGTGAGAATCTCTCCTCAACTCAAGGAGCTCACCTCAAGAATTCCGGAAAGCTCTCCCTTCAGTGAAAGACATGGTAGGCTGCTCAGCTTAGTCAACACCAACATTGAAGAGGACATGATGAAGGTGCTATTCCAGTTCTTTGACCCTCTTCACCACTGTTTCACTTTCCCCGACTACCAGTTGGTGCCCACTTTGGAGGAGTTTTCTCAACTCCTGAGAATTCCTATCCTTAATCAACTACCTTTCAACAGTACGGAAAAGGAACCAAAGCCGGAAGATGTTGCTCGAGCATTACATCTACAGCCTTCTGACATCAAGGGGCATTGGGAAACTAGAAGCGGCGTCAAAGGTTTCTTAGAAAAATTCTTGTTTGAGAAGGCACAAGAATGTTGGAATTCATTAGACCTACAAGCCTTTGAAGAAATTGTGGCACTCCTTATCTATGGGTTGGTCTTGTTCCCAAATCCTGACCAGCTTGTGGAGGTCAACACCGTCAAAATATTCTTGTCCAGAAATCCAATACCAACATTGCTTGGGGACATCCTTCACTCATTTTACACACGAACAATGAGAAAAAGGGGTGTTCTCATGTGATGTACTCCTCTCCTTGAAAGGTGGTTTATTTTGCACCTTCCACAATCTGTCTTGAAGAATGACCAAGGCTCAAGGTGGTCCCAACGGTTGATGACTCTTACTCACTCTGATGTACGTTGGTGTTCTCGGTCCAGAGAAAATGTCATCATCGTCGATCATTGTGGAGAGTTCCCTAATGTTCCATTACTTGGTATTAGAGGGGGAATTACCTATAACCCTTGCCTAGCTTTGAGGCAATTTGGATATGCACGGAGGGATGGCCCTCACGACATGTTGATTCCTGACCTAGTTTTTGACTTCGACAACGATGCGCAAGGACTTCGCCAAAGATTCATCAGAGCTTGGAGGATGCCCAACAAGGTTGATAGAAAGACACCGGGGCACAAGAACTCCATCCCTCTTGAGCCTTATCTCAAGTGGGTACGAGCCCGAGCCCAAAGTCTAATGATGCCTTATCCTCATGTTCTCCCTGTGATTAAAGAGCCCGTCAAGGAAGGAGAGGGTCCCTACACCATCCTACATCCTGATATGCCTACATCGTGGGAGGAAATGCAGAAGAGTTGGATCCAACTCAAGGAGGAACGGAACACTTTTGAAGCCAGCTTCTACGCCAGCGAGAAGAAGGTTATAGAGCTCACCCGCCGACTCCATGAGCAAGAGGCCCTCAACACCTACATTGCGCCAAAGAGGATGCGCAACGTCTTTTTACCTTGAGAAGTTGTTTTTTGTAATATTTGGCCCATGGGGCACTTATGTACTAACAAATCTTTTCTTATTAATATGACGTGCGTTCTTTTTGTCTGCAACAATTGTGAATTTCTAAAACCCTTGAATGCATTGCATAGACAGCATCTCATGCATCATGTGCATAACAGGTACCCTTTTTCTACAGGTTGCTTAATCCTCTTCGCTGTTTATTTTGAACAGTCGTCATGAATCCAGAATCATCCAGTGAGCAAGCAATAAAGGCCCTTCAGGCCCAAAGTGCCCAGTTTCAAGAGATGGTCCTAAGCCTGGCCCAAGGTCAGCAAGAGTTGAAGGCTCTGCTCCTAAAGAAGAAGAAGAAGAAGAGGACTGCGTTGTTCAATACTGGACGCAGGTTTGGGAACACACTCCATAACGAGGCTGATCCAACTACTTCCTCTGCAGAGAAAGACAGTCCCCAAGGGGGAGGGGCTCCTAGTCCTGCAGTCTCTGACAACGAGACGGATTACAATGACGAACAATACCCTTCCGCTGCTGACAAATACAAGCAATTAGAAGACCGCTTGAGTGCCATGGAGATTCAAAATGTGTCGGGGCTGGATTTCGGAGATTTGGGCTTATCTTCTGGGGTAGTAATCCCACACAAGTTTAAGGTGCCTGCCTTTGCCAAATATGACGGGGCTTCCTGTCCAAAGCTGCATCTTAGGTCGTACGTAAGGAAGATCCAACCTTACACGGCAGATAAAAATCTTTGGATCCACTTCTTCCAAGATAGCCTTTCGGGGTCACAACTTGAGTGGTTCTATCAACTGGATGGAACTAGTATCCGACATTGGGAAGATTTGGCGACCGCATTTTATAGACAATATCAATACAATTCTGACCTCGCTCCTACGCATACCCAACTTCAGGGCATGTCTCTAGGAACGGGCGAAGGGTTCAAAGAATATGCACAAAAATGGAGAGATTTGGCTGGCAGGGTGCAACCTTCATTGACTGATCGTGAGCTGGTTGATATGTTTCTAGGGACCTTGTCTGGTCCATTTTTCAATCATCTGGTTGGAAACTCCTCAGCTGGGTTTACAGATTTGATCCTGACGGGTGAAAGGATAGAAGCTGGCATCAGGTCAGGGAAAATACAAAAAGCTGCCTCCGCGAGTACTGAGAAGAGGCCTTTCAAGAAGGAAGCAAGTGCTGTCTATGGTCCTAGAAGACAAGTCAAGCCAGAAAGCCGTCAAGCCGTCAATGCCTTGGTAATTTCAAAACCTGTTGCTGCTCCTCAGCAGTACAATCAACAAAGAGGTGAAAGGCCCAAGAGGCAGTATACTCGGCTGAGTATGACCTTGTCACAAATCTTACCGCAACTGTTATCAACCAACTTGGTGACCATCAAAGAGGCTCTGAAGGTCGTGAATATTGCATCTCCTAAGTATAACCCAAATGCCCGTTGTGCTTATCATTCTGATAGCCCCGGGCATACTACTGATGATTGCTGGGCCCTGAGAAATAAAGTGCAAGACCTTATCGACGCAAAGGAAATTCAGTTTGAGGCGCCTGAGAGGCCAAATGTTGTAACTGCTCCTATGCCCCAGCATAGAGTAAATGCCGTCGAGGAAGATTTGTATGTTGTTTCGGTGAATGATGTTGCTACCCCTCTATTGACTGTTAAGAGGAACTTACTACTAGCCGGTTTATTTCCGGGTTGTAGCAAGGGTTGCCTCCTGTGTGCTGTTATCCCTACCGGTTGTCCGCTGCTGAAATCAGGCATCCAAAGCCTGATGGATAGCAAAAGAAATTTTGTTCAAGAAAACTGCTGTTCCGTTTGTTTCCGCTGAAGAAGTATCTGTCGTCACAATTTTCAACAATCCCACCAAGGCTCTCCCGAGGAAGCTAGTCAAGATTATGTCTGTTGCACCCATTACCATTACTGTTCCGGGGCCTCTCCCCTATAAATCTGACAAGGCTGTCCCATGGCACTATGGGGCAGACGTGTATGTGCTTGGAGTGAAGCAGGAGTTCAACACCAGTACCAGTATCAGTAACATCACTGGTCCCGCCAAGATTACTCGCAATGGCAGGCTCTTCTCGCCTGACATTGCACCACCAGTTATCCGAAAACCTCTTATCATCACACCCGCAAGTGTGCATGTTCCAAATCAAGTTCCTATGTCTACTACTGCCGCCGAGTCCTCTGATGCTCGGGGCAAAGAAGTTGCTACCGATTTTCCTGCCCGGACGGAGGCACCAAAAAAGACTGCTGTTGAAGCCTCCCAACAAGAGATGGAGGAAATCCTTAAAATCATTAAAAAGAGTGACTTCAATGTCGTTGAACAGCTGGGGCATACCCCCTCCAAAATCTCTATGCTATCATTGCTGCTGTGCTCAGAGGCCCACACAAAGGCCCTGATTTCATTTCTGAAAATGGCCCATGTGCCGCAAGAGACCTCTGCAGATCAATTCACTGACTGTGTGGCTAATTTGACAGCTGACAATGGCCTGGGTTTCTCAGATGCAGACCTTACCGCCAAAGGGAAAAATCACAATGATGCCCTGCATGTCTCTATAGAGTGCAGGGGCACTACTCTCGCACACGTGTTGGTGGACACCGGTTCTTCCCTGAATGTTTTTCCTAAGAAGGCCTTGGATCGGTTGGATTGTGAGGGCCTGGAATTGAAACCTAGTAACATCATTGTTAGAGCCTTCGACGGTTCTAAGAGGATGGTGCACAGTGAGGTAGACATTCCTATTCGTGTGGGTTCCCAAGTCTTCGACTCAACGTTCTATGTAATGGATATTCGTCCATCTTATTCCTGCTTGTTGGGTCGACCCTAGATTCACAAGGTTGGGGTAGTAACATCCACTCTACACCAAAAGCTCAAATACCCTGTCAAAGGGAAGATTGTTACTGTGCAGGGCGAAGAGGAATACATGGTAAGTCACTTGAATTCATTCCGGTATATCGAGATGGACGGGGAGTTTATTGAAACCCCCTTTCAGCATTTTGAGGAGGTACCTCCAACGTTGGCGTCGGCTGAGACAATGGTTGAAGAAGACTTTCCTCTGAAGATGGCTTCCTTGAAGGATGCCCGGGCTGTAATCGAGAAAGGCAAATGCACAAACTGGGGTCAGCTTCCTGACTTCACTCAAAAGACCGACAGGTTTGGGCTGGGCTTCACTGTAGAGGCTCAGAGGGCTGTGCGCAAAGAAAGGATCAGAAAGGCTCCGGTATTTATCACCAACCCAAGGGTGAATGCTATCAAGGAGGACGTAGAGGAAGCAAAATTTGACAGTTGGATCTATCCAACCACCAACAACGGACCAAGCAACTGAACGGAAAAGGATTTTACACCTATTACATTTGTCACGCAGTAATGAACTCTTTTGATTTTCAATTTGTAACAAAAAAATATGTTGAAACTTTTATTGGCTCGGTGTCCTACCCAGGGCATCGTAGCTCCATTTGTGAGGGCTTTTTGTATGACATTTCCATATATCATTAATCAAAACATTGGACGTTTGTTGCATTTCAAATCTTGTGCTCTTTTTCCTTCTGTGTTATATATTGCAAAACAGCTATATTTACACACACTCACTTATACAGGTTCCAATCCACTCTGGATCTCACTGGTAACAACTCTGCTACTGTCAGTTATGACTTCGAAAATCCGATCAACTTGGCCGAGGACGAAGGTGAAGATGATTGCGACGTGCCTGGTGAACTCGCGAGACTGTTGCTCCAGGAAGAGAGGGCCATTCAGCCGCATGAAGAGCCGGTGGAAACAGTGAACCTGGGTACTGAGACAGATAGAAAAGAAGTCAAGATCGGTGCCAATCTAGAGCTCAGCGTGAAGCAACGATTGATCCAGATGCTGCATGATTATATGGAGATCTTTGCTTGGTCCTACGAAGACATGCCTGGTTTGGATGCCGACATTGTAGTTCATCACCTGCCTACCAAGGAAGATTGCCCTCTGGTAAAGCAAAAGGTCCGCCGTATGCGTCCAGAGATGTTCGAAAAGATCAAAGCTGAAGTTATGAAGCAATTCGATGCCGTGTTTCTAGCAGTAACTTCTTACCCTCAGTGGGTTGCCAACGTGGTTCCAGTGCCGAAGAAAGACGGTAAGGTCAGAATGTGTGTCGATTACAGGGATTTGAACAGGGCAAGCCCCAAGGATGACTTCCCCCTACCTCACATCGACGTTCTTGTTGACAATACTGCTCAACACAAGGTGTTCTCCTTCATGGATGGTTTTTCAGGGTATAATCAGATCAAGATGGCTCCAGAAGATATGGAAAAGACTACCTTTGTGACTCAGTGGGGCACCTTCTGCTACAAGGTCATGCCATTCGGGTTGAAAAATGTTGGGGCAACCTACCAACGTGCCATGGTTGCTTTATTTCATGATATGATCCATCATGAGATTGAGGTATATGTTGATGACATGATTGCAAGGTCTCAAACTAAGGAGGAACACCTTGACCATCTGCGGAAGCTGTTTGACCGATTGAAGTTATACAAGCTGAGGTTGAATCCCAACAAATGCACCTTTGGGGTGAGGTCCGGAAAATTGCTAGGTTTCATTGTAAGCGATAAAGGTATTCAGGTGGACCCTGCCAAGGTGAAAGCCATACAAGAGATGCCGACTCCCAAGACAGAGAAAGAAGTCTGAGGCTTTCTGGGACGACTAAATTACATTGCCCGATTCATCTCACATCTAACTGCTACCTGTGAGCCAATCTTCAAATTACTGAAGAAAGATCAAGTAGTACGTTGGAACGATGAATGTCAGCCCGCTTTTGAAAAGATAAAAGAGTATCTCCAAGAGCCACCCATTCTTATGCCACCAGTGGAAGGGAGACCTCTAATACTATACTTGACAGTGCTTGACAACTCAATGGGGTGTGTGTTGGGGCAGCATGACGAGTCTGGCCGAAAAGAGCACGCTATTTATTACCTGAGCAAAAAGTTTACCGACTGTGAGTCTCGGTACTCACTGCTCGAGAAAACTTGCTGCGCTCTGGTATGGGCTGCTCGCCGGCTGAGACAGTATATGTTGACTCACACTACTCTATTGATTTCAAAAATGGATCCAATCAAGTACATATTCGAAAAGCCTGCTCTGTCTGGAAGAATAGCAAGATGGCAAATGATCTTGACAGAATATGATATCCAGTACACAACTCAGAAAGCAATCAAGGGAAGTGTATTGGCAGATCATTTGGCACACCAACCTGTGGACGATTACCAATCATTGAACCTTGAATTTCCGGACGAAGATATCGTGGTGGTAACTGATTGTGAAGTGCCTGGACCGGATGAAGGACCTGAGGAAGGATCCTGACGGTCTATGCACTTTGACGGAGCCTCGAACACTTTGGGTAACGGTATCGGCGCTGTAATCATATCCCCCAAAGGAACTCATACTCCACTCACCGCCCGGCTGTGTTTCAACTGCACCAACAACATGGAGGAATATGAGGCATGTATCATGGGTCTTCAAGCCGCAATCGACTTAAGGATCAAGTTTCTGAGTGTCTTCGGAGATTCCGCTCTCGTGATCAATCAGATCAAAGGCGAGTGGGATACGAAACACCCAAATCTTATTCCTTACAAAGAGTATGTGCTGACTTTGCTTCCCCACTTTGAAGAGATAACTTTTGAACACTTCCCAAGAGAGGAGAATCAGTTAGCGGATGCACTAGCTACGTTGTCTTCAATGTTCAAAGTCAAATGGGACAATGAGGCTCCCCGGATCATTATCTGGAAGTTGGACGAACCTGCATACTGCTGCGATCTTGAGGTCGAAAAGGTGATTGAAAAACCATGGTATCATGAGGTGAAGAGATACTTGGAAGCTCAGGAATACCCTGAAGGTGCATCTGTCAACGACAAGAATTTCATGAGAAGGTTTGCGGCAAAATTCTTCCTCAGCAACGACATTCTCTACAAACGGAATCATGATTCAACTCTACTGCGTTGTGTGGATAAGGCTGAAGCAGAGAAGATCATGATAGAACTGCATGAAGGTACATTCGAAACACATTCCAGTGGACATACCATGGCGAAGAAAATCCTTCGGGCAGGATATT
Source organism: Vicia faba (assembly GCA_948472305.1). Lineage (NCBI taxonomy): Eukaryota > Viridiplantae > Streptophyta > Magnoliopsida > Fabales > Fabaceae > Vicia > Vicia faba. The sequence continues at coordinate 102,632,254 of OX451738.1, forward strand.
TCTGGTCCACAATGGAAGCCGACTGTTACCAACATTCTCGAACTTGTCATAAATGCCAGATCTATGCTGATAAAGTGCATATCCCTCCAGTTCCTATAAACGTCCTGACGGCACCATGGCCTTTCGCAATGTGGGGCATCGATATGATTGGAGAGATCCAACCGACGGCATCCAACGGGCATCGCTTCATCTTGGTAGCGATCGATTACTTCACGAAGTGGGTTGAGGCAGCTTCCTACGCCACGGTAACTAAGAGCGTTGTGGCACGTTTCATTCGGCATAACCTAATATGTCGGTACGGCGTCCCGGAAAGAATCATTACAGACAATGGTACCAATCTTAACAACAAGATGATCACTGAGCTCTGCGAGCAATTTAAGATACAGCACCACAACTCTTCTCCTTACCGGCCAAAGATGAATGGGGCTGTAGAAGCAGCCAATAAGAATATCAAGAAAATTGTGCAGAAGATGACAGTGACCTATAAAGATTGGCACGAAATGTTACCGTTTGCTCTTCATGGGTACCGTACCTCAGCAAGGACGTCAACCGGGGCAACACCCTTTTCCTTGGTCTATGGCATGGAGGCAGTCTTGCCATTTGAAGTCCAGATACCCTCTCTCCGGATAATGAAGGATGCAGACTTGAACGAAGATGACTGGATCCAGACTCGACTTGATCAATTAAACCTGATTGATGAAAAGAGACTCACCGCTATCTGTCATGGTCAGACGTACCAAAAACGGATGATCAGGGCATTTAACAAGAAAGTCAGACCACAAGAGTATCAAGTTGGGGACCTGGTAATCAAGCGCATCATCCTTCCTCAAAGTGATCCCCGGGGCAAATGGACCCCTACATACAAAGGGCCATTTGTGGTTAAACATGTGTTCTCAGGAGGAGCCATGATTCTAACCACCATGGATGGCGACGACCTTCCTCACCCCGCCAATGCAGACATAGTAAAAAGATACTACGCATGAATAAAAGACCCGCTAGGTTGACATACCTAGGCAAAAATAAGGGCTTCCTGGCGAACCAAAAGGGTTCGGGAAAAAATAAGGGATGAAATGAAAAAATCTGTACACCCGGCAAGTCGAAAACCTGAAAAGGCGGCTTGGGAAAAAATGGGTATCCCGGTGGACTGAAAACCCGAAAGGGCGGTCCAGGAAAAAGTTAGGGATAAAGCGTAACACTATGTCTCATTGGATCACCTTGCATCCAGAATTCGGCATCAACTATCTGGCTCAGACTTCGGCATCGATCAATCAACTTCATCTTCAACTAAACAGCAAAGTGATGAGACGCTTGAAGACATAAAGGCGATAGCAGAGTTGGAACCCAGTGGGAATATTGTGCACATAGCTGTTTTGTTTCCTTTTCAAAATTGTATAAACTTTATGATATTCGGCGGAGTTCTCCTACTAGGACGTCAGCCTCTTGTACAAAAAAATGCCTATTTACAGGCAAATTTCAAAATCAATACAAGTTCACTTGTTCAAACAAATTGCCAATTGTTTTTCCTTTTTCTGTTTTGTCTTGCGAAGAACGTCCAATGTTCATTTTTGATATATGCATTTGACATCAAATTGCTGATTCATAAATATTTGCATATGAAACAAAAGACCAATTACAGGTGACATCAGAAATAGGGGCAATGTAGAGTTGTCCAGGCAGTCTAGTTGCTCTGTCCGCCAAGGTATCAAGGTAGATTTAACTGAAGAATGTGATCAAGTTATCTCAACTCCCCACAGAGTAAGACAAGATACCAAAATTCCCCAGCGGAGTATAGGCATTCATCAGCAAGCATCCCCGGCAGTCTTGACCTAAGATTGTTCCCCGGCGGAATACCAACACCCCAGTACAGTCTGAAAAGCTTCCCCAGGAAAATCGGAATCCGTATCCCCAGCAGGTCTTGAAGCTTATCCCCAGTAGATTCTGGAAGCTTATCCCCTGCAGGGTACAGACATCTCTCCCGAGCTTTATTCAAAGTTATTCCTCATAAGGGCTTATAACTGGGTTATCCTCAGCTAATTACCATGGAAGATCGTCCTCGGCGAAATTCTTTCAATCCCCAGTGGAGTTCATCAAAGTTCCCCAACATAACTTATCAACGCAATCCCCAGCGGAGTTTATTTATTGTCATCCCCAGAGGAGTTTATCTTTGGTATCCCCAGCGGAGTTTATCATTGTTATCCCCAGCGGAGTCCATCATTGAAATCCTCAGTGGAGCTCTCGTCAAAACTTCAGCGACGTATCTCTTCCCACAGTGTAATTCCACTCAGAGTAATCTCTCGAACAAGTTTATTCCCCAACAAAGTCATTTTCTCCTACCAGTGTATTCTTGCAACCATCCTCCCCAGCGGAAGCAAAGAGCTCTACTCTTCAACGTCAGCCCAGGATTTAATTCCCCGGCCGGTCGTCAAGGATTTATTTTCCTAAGACGAAAATACATTCATAAACACTTCATATTTCATACATCTTGCTTACCTACGTGATAAAGTGCATACAACACTATCTCATGTTGAACATCATGACATCATGCATTTCATACATCATGACATTGCATACAACTGATGTTTTGCCTTTTCAGGGAAAAAGACAACCCCAAAGACAACTACCTTCAACACTCACAATTTCCAGATTCGATTCCTATATCTAGCCAGGGCACTTCTGTGAGTGATCAGTTTCCAGATTCGATTCCTGTATCCAGCCAGGGCATATCTGTTGACAACTATTTCCAGATTCGATTCCTGTATCCAGCCAGGGCATATCTGTTGACGACGATTCCGGACTCGATTCCTGTATCTAGCCAGGGCACGTTTGAAGAGTTTGAAGATTCGATTCCTGTATCCAGCCAGGGCATATCTATCAACTGTCACAATTCCGGACTCGATTCCTGTATCTAGCCAGGGCACGTCTGAAGAGTTTGAAGATTCGATTCCTGTATCCAGCCAGGGCATATCTATCAACTGTCACAATTCCGGACTCGATTCCTGTATCTAGCCAGGGCATGTCTGAAGAGTTCGAAGATTTGATTCCTGTATCCAGCTAGGGCATATTTGTTGACAACTATTTCCAGATTCGATTCCTGTATCCAGCCAGGGCATATCTGTGAGCAACCGATTGTAGACTCGATTCCTGTATCTAGCCAGGGCATGTCTGCATGAAGAGATTGAAGATCAACACCTGTAACAAGCCAGGAAAACATCTGTCTTTCTCAAAATACACAAGTTATCACTAAGGAATCTCTTATGCGATCAACACTTCCAAATGGCATCTATAAGCCCATTCCCGACAAGGTTCTGTCACGTCTCCAGATGGCATCTATAAGCCCATCTCCCTATCCACCATCTCTCCAAATGGCATCTATAAGCCCATTCCCGACATCACATTACTGATACTCCAACATGCGAGTGCAAATTTCCGGGCACTCTAGTGTCCAATCTCCTTTTACCCTCGAGTCACGAAAGGCAAACTTGCCAATCTAACTCTTCAGGTTCAAGAAGATTGAACAGGGGCAACTGTTGTACCCCAAAATTTGCCCTCCCATTTCCTCAACATTTTCTCATCACAAGACCCTTGGAGCTCAAGATCCAGTTAGGGTTTCCCCTGCTCAAGACTTCTCCTTGCACTGTGGACCCAAATTAGGGTTTGTGTTTGAACAAAGATGTTTTGACCTAATATGCCTAAGATGACTTTCATGCTTCATGTTGGACTCCCAAGTTTATCCATACCAAGTTTCAAGTCTTGATTCCAAATTTTGCCCAATCAATTGGACAGTTGACCTAGAAATCAACTGTATTGGGGAAAAAGTCAACTGTGGCCAATTGACAGTCAAATCTCATGAAAATTGACCCACATCAACATTATGAACTCACATGGACCATTTGATCAAGTTTGGATCACAATTCCACAAGAAATTTGATCAGATCACCAAAAGGGCAAAATGGTCATTTTTAGGGTTTTGACTGCACAAAGGCAATTTTTGACTGTTTGACCTAGCCAATGGCAAACCAAACTCAAATATGGACTCAAGGACCCCATGGAATTGTCTTGACATACTCAACAAGTTCAAAAGATCCCAAATGCACAAGACTGACAGTTGAATTTCCCAGTCAATTGATCAATTTTGACTGTATACTGAAAAGTCAAACTTTGACTTTTTGGTCAAAATCAAGTGTCAAGATTCATTTTTCATCAAAACATGCCAAATCATGAAACTTGTTCATCAAGAAATCAAGAATTGCAAATTAGGGTTTGAAATGAAGATTTTTCATAACTTAGAATTTTTCTAAGTTATGAAAAACCCTAATTTTTTCCTAACTTTGTCCCACTTTCTCACCAAGATTCATTGGGATTCAAGCAAAAGTCAAAACATGAAAGTTGTAGCATATTACAAAATCTACAACTTTGATTCACAAAGTTTTCCCAAAAGAAGCTTGTAGCTCAAGTTACAATTTTTGGAACAAGGGTACCAAACCATTCTTGGCTTAGAGAAAATTTGACCTATTGTAGGCAGGATTTTTGCCTAACTTCAAGACCATTTTTCACATACTTCCACTTGGAATTTCAATTTGCATTTCAAAGATGTATTGTAGTACACATTCCAAGCTTTCCAAAATATCCAAGAACTCATCAAACAACCTCATGGTTAGGGAGAATCGAATTTGGCAAGATGGGAAAAACTCACTTTTGATTTGGCCAAGTTACATGTTCATACATTTGTGCCATTTTGAATTCAGCTTGCTTTCCTTGATTACAGGTCCTATATCCAATTTGCACTCAATAATTTAATGCTAACTCATTGTGCCAAGGCCTTGTTTTATGTGTTTAAGCATTACATGTTAAACTAAGCCATTTTTAGATAAAGCATTATATCCATTTTAGAAAAGTTGCACTTTATGTCAATTAGCAATCCAAGCAAGTACAGGGAAAATCTCTTTGGCACAAGTTTATGAGCTAATTACACTGATCAAGGCAAAGGTATGCAGCACATTAGGGGGGCCTGTACAAGCTAGAAACTCAACTTGGCCTTTTGTTGCTTAAGTAAGAAGAAACATAGCATAACATCACACAACTCTCATCTCGGTTAACACAACCTTAAGCAAACTTGTCAAACATATTCTAAACATCCATTCTGAGCTAGAACACGAGCCAACCATCTCCAACGCCCTCTCAAACACAGAATCACCCTCAAACTGCCAAAACAGGGGACCTGCTGCAGATTGAGTTCCATAGCTCAATCCTTTCATGCATTCTTGCTAAAAACACTTCAAACACATCCCACAACATCCCTTGAAGCTATTCCAAACCTCAAACATGACCTGTAACACTCCCAATCAACATCACCATTTTCATTTTTCTGTTTTGCAGGTGGAGTTCTATAACTCGATTCAGCTAGTTTCAAAGCAAAGTAAAACTTGGAATAGCATCCCTGGACATCAAGGAAGTTGTACCAATCATCACCTTGCATTGAAGACACCTCCATCACCAGATACAAATCCAACTGAACAGGTAAGTTCATGAACTCGTATCTCTCTATCCAGGCATTGTTAGCTTTAGGTTTGTGAAGAAAATATGTCACATTCATAGCCCTGAACATGCCCATGTAATTAGTTTTCATTTATATTATGTGTGCTGTGAGAATTTAATGTCTGAACATGGAACAAAAACTAGGTCAGGAATTGGGGGAGAAGAAATTCTCTCTCATCTTAGAGAGTTAAGTCAAGTTCTTTATATGTCTGGATTCGTCTCATAATGCTCTACATTTTTCATGTTGTGAGTTTTGCTTGAAAGTCCAGGAATTGAGAGATAGAAAACGCGCGTGGATGGTTGTTCAAACATGTTCTGAGGTTGAAGATGAAGTCTTCTTGGGCTGGGCCTGAGTTGACTTTCTTTTTGCACCCTTTTGTTACTTTTAAACCCCCTTGGCCCATTATGCTTATTTTCATGATTTTTTTGACCTTTTCTTTTTTGTTCTGACTTATTTATTTTTCCTCACAATATTAAAAATATAAAAAAATATTTTTACACCATTTTTATATTTATTAGGCATTTATTTGTTTAAAATAATGTTTGTACATAAATAAATACTTACATACTTTTATTTAAAAAATACTAAAATAGTGCAAACACATTTTATTTTCCATTTTTATTTCATTTTATCTTCTAAAAACATTTTATATAAAATATACTTTTTTTCATAAATATTAAATATTATTATTTTGTACATATTCAATATATTTTATAAATAATACAAATTTACATATATATTAGTATATTTAGGTTAAAAATACAAGATATATACATTTTATTTTTTATTAATATTTAACATTAAAAAAAATAATACCTTTTTGACAAATATACTTCATTTTTATTTTATTTTTGTACATAATTATTAAATATTGTATATATTAAATAATTAATACCTTTTATTTAATAAATTAAGGTTTTGCCCTAAGTACATAAAAAATCCAAAAAAATTGATACTTTTTATTTTGTTTATTTGACATATAAAAATACCTTTTATCCATACATATAAAAAACATTTTTTTGCGTCTTGCATATTTATTCTTATTTTATTTAATTATTGTACATTAATTAATTTGTATAATTCCCAATTTGATGTAATAGTCTAGGTTTAAATTCCTTGTCAAAATACCCCCATTTGAACATTTGTACCCCCCTTCCCATATATTGTGTTGTAATAACTTAGGAACTTTATTTTTCGCACTTTAATGCTTTCTAATTATGCCATGTTAGAATTAGGGTTTGTATGCGAATCAAAAACAACAAAAATAGTTTGACCTAATCTCAAGATAAACAAGCATGAAAATGGACAACACTAATCACACTTGCACCCTTAGGGTATTCCACTTGTTGCCTTCAATAATGGACCATATTGCATGCTAGGTCTCTTTGGGCAAAACAAAACAATCAAATGATCATAGTCCCTCGATGACGCTTTCGAAAGTTGCCTAAAAATGATCAAGTCCCTTAAAGAAAACATTGCCCAAAGATACTTGGCACCATTGCAATTATGGTCTAAACGATGACCCGCGCCCGTCCCTTTCACATCCTAACACAAGATTGTCCACCAAATGCAATGGTGGAACAAAATTGTTAAAAGGGTTAAAAGCATAGGAGAAATCTTTGAGAAACTTAGGAGTAGACAACCTCTTAGTTACTTGAATCAAACTTGCAAAACAAAACGCTTGCCTATTTTTAAACCACACATCACTATACTTTCAAAAAACAACTTTCAAAAAACATTGAAAACTTTTCAAAAGACATACACCTTTGTATACATCCCAACATGGATCATTACAAAGGTTGCCACCACATTGGCCTCTTTTCAAAAACATTTTCAAACCCACACACACAAAGCACCATTTCAAACAATTTAAAATTAAGGCAAGTTGATCTATGCAAGTAACTAAGAGCCCATGGATAACCATGGATAGAAAGGGTGCTAATACCTTCCCTTTCTATAATCTACTCCCCGAACCCAAGAAAAACATCTCAAAGGTTTTTGCTGTGCTTTTTAAACCTTTCCTTAGGATAAAATAAAAAGTCGGTGGTGACTCTTGCTCAACCGAAACATTTGCAAAAACAAACGCAAAACCTCAAGTCAGTTCTCCCACCATATCACAGAACTGGCGACTCTGTTGGGGAGAAATTTAAAAGTGGAGTAACCTTAGGGCTTAGATCACCCTCTTGCATGACTAATTGTTTGATTTGATTGCTTTATATCTTGGCTCTCTTGTTTGGGTTTGCAATCCTACACCCGGATTTTGGGAAACATTCATAGATAGCAATACGTTGTGGAAACTGTGCGGGGTATACCGACACGGTCGAAGCAATAGCTATATTAGTGCGACATATTTGTGAGTACCGGTAACCCTTGAGTTCAATCAAGGAAAGTACGGGGCCGCTGAGTGATGTCACTAAGCACTAATGACCTAGAACCTTACTTGACCATCTTGGCCTTTTATTAGGGGTAGTGAGATGACCGGCTTTGGTGCAGTCTGAAGTTGGTAGATACTCGATACTACACTCATTGAGGGTTGTTTTCTTGGAATATTTTGGTCGGTAGTTAAGTGGCTAAACCAAAACAATGAACAATGAAAACAATCCAGTGATATTGAGCTCCTTAGAACCCAGTTACTATTTATAGGACAGGTTTTTAAGCCAACTACACTCAAGAGGGTACTTACCTATGAAACCCCATGCAAGCCTGAAACTAGGGTTTGGTGTGATTTTCTTGTACATATGTTTGTGCATACATCATAAACATCATAAAGCATCATATGCATTCACTAACCACTTCAAGGGTTTAGATCTTCATCTTTGTTCTTGTTTTGTAGGTCATGGAAATTCCTCGCAGAAAAACCATCCAAGTTAACCTTGTGAGAATCTTTCCTCAACTCAAGGAGCTCACCTCAAGAATTCCGGAAATCTCATCCTTCAGTGAAAGACATGGTAGACTGCTCAGCTTAGTCAACACCAACATTGAAGAGGATATGATGAAAGTGTTATTCCAGTTCTTTGACCCCCTTCATAACTGTTTCACTTTCCCCGACTACCAGTTGGTGCCCACTTTGGAGGAATTTTCTCAACTCCTGAGAATTCCTATCCTTAATCAACTACCTTTCAACGGTACGGAAAAGGAACCAAAGCCTGAAGATGTTGCTCGAGCATTACATCTACAGCCTTCTGACATCAAGGGGCATTGGGAAACTAGAAGCGGTGTCAAAGGCTTCTTAGCAAAATTCTTGTTTGAGAAGGCACAAGAGTGTTGGAATTCATTGGACCTACAAGCCTTTGAAGAGATTGTGGCACTCCTTATCTATGGGTGGGTCTTGTTCCCAAATTCTGAACAATTGGTAGATGTCAACGCCGTCAAAATCTTCTTGTCCAGAAATCCAATACCAACATTGCTTGGGGACATTCTTCACTCATTTTACACACGAACAATGAGAAAGAGGGGTGTTCTCATGTGCTGTACTCCTCTCCTTGCAAGGTGGTTTATTTCGCACCTTCCACAATCTGTCTTGATGAATGACCAAGGCTCAAGGTGGTCCCAACGGTTGATGACTCTTACTCACTCTGATGTACATTGGTGTCCTCGGTCCAGAGAAAATGTCATCATCGTCGACCGTTGCAGAGAGTTTCCTAATGTTCCTTTACTTGGAATCAGAGGAGGTATCACCTATAACCCTTGCCTAGCTTTAAAGGAGTTTGGATACGCACGAAGAGATGGTCCTCACGACATGTTGATTCCTGACCTAGTTTTTGACTTCGACAACGATGCGTAAGGACTTCGCCAAAGATTCATCAGAGCTTGGAGGATGCCCAACAAGGTTGATAGCAAGACACTGGGGCACAAGAACTCCATCCCTCTTGAGCCTTATCTCAAGTGGGTACGAGCCCGAGCCCAAAGTCTAATGATGCCTTATCCTCATGTTCTCCCTGTGATTAAAGAGCCCGTCAAGGAAGGAGAGGGTCCCTACACCATCCTACATCCTGATATGCCTACATCGTGGGAGGAAATGGAGAAGAGTTAGATCCAACTCAAGGAGGAACGGAACACTTTTGAAGCCAGCTTCTACGCCAGTGAGAAGAAGGTTCTAGAGCTCACCCACCGACTCCATGAGCAAGAGGCCCTCAACACCTACATTGCGCCAAAGAGGATGCGCAACGTCTTTTTACCTTGAGAAGTTGTTTTTTTTAATATTTGGCCCATGGGGCACTTATGTACTAACAAATCTTTTCTTATTAATATGAGGTGCGTTCTTTTTGTCTGCAACAATTGTGAATTTCTAAAACCCTTGAATGCATTGCATAGACAGCATCTCATGCATCATGTGCATAACAGGTACCCTTTTTCTACAGGTTGCTTAATCCTCTTCGCTGTTTATTTTGAACAGTCGTCATGAATCCAGAATCATCCAGTGAGCAAGCAATCAAGGCCCTTCAGGCCCAAAGTGCCCAGTTTCAAGAGATGGTCCTAAGCCTGGCCCAAGGTCAGCAAGAGTTGAAGGCTCTGCTCCTAAAGAAGAAGAAGAAGAAGAGGACTGCGTTGTTCAATACTGGACGCAGGTTTGGGAACACACTCCATAACGAGGCTGATCCAACTACTTCCTCTGCAGAGAAAGACAGTCCCCAAGGGGGAGGGGCTCCTAGTCCTGCAGTCTCTGACAACGAGACAGATTACAATGACGAACAATACCCTCCCGCTGAAGACAGATACAAGCAATTAGAAGACCGCTTGAGTGCCATGGAGATTCAAAATGTGTCGGGGCTGGATTTCATAGATTTGGGCTTATCTTCTAGGGTAGTAATCCCACACAAGTTTAAGGCGTCTGCCTTTGCCAAATATGACGGGGCTTCCTGTCCAAAGCTGCATCTTAGGTCGTATGTAAGGAAGATCCAACCTTACACGGCAGATAAAAATCTTTGGATCCATTTCTTCCAAGATAGCCTTTCGGGGTCACAGCTTGAGTGGTTCTATCAACTGGATGGAACTAGTATCCGACATTGGGAAGATTTGGCGACCGCATTTTATAGACAATATCAATACAATTCTGACCTTGCTCCTACGCGTACCCAACTTCAGGGTATGTCTCTAGGAACGGGCGAAGGGTTCAAAGAATACGCACAAAAATGGAGAGATTTGGCTGGGTGCAGCCTCCATTGACTGATCGTGAGTTGGTTGATATGTTTCTAGGGACCTTGTCTGGTCCATTTTTCAATCATCTGGTTGGCAACTCCTCAGCTGGGTTTACGGATTTGATCCTGACGGGTGAAAGGATAGAAGCTGGCATCAGGTCAGGGAAAATACAAAAAGCTGCCTCCGCGAGTACTGAGAAGAGGCCTTTCAAGAAGGAAGCAAGTTCCGTCTATGGTCCTAGAAGACAAGTTAAGCCAGAAAGCCGTCAAGCCGTCAATGCCTTGGTAATTTCAAAACCTGTTGCTGCTCCTCAGCAGTACAATCAACAAAGGGGTGAAAGGCCCAAGAGGCAGTATACTCGGCTGAGTATGACCTTGTCACAAATCTTACCGCAACTGTTATCAACCAACTTGGTGACCATCAAAGAGGCTCCGAAGGTCGTGAATACTGCATCTCCTAAGTATAAACCAAATGCCCGTTGTGCTTATCATTCTGATAGCCCCGGGCATACTACTGATGATTGTTGGGCCCTGAGAAATAAAGTGCAAGACCTTATCGATGCGAAGGAAATTCAGTTTGAGGCGCCTGAGAGGCCAAATGTTGTAACTGCTCTTATGCCCCAGCATAGAGTAAATGCCGTCGAGGAAGATTTGTATGCTGTTTCGGTGAATGATGTTGTACCCCATTCCTCAACAAAGATTTCCTCAACAGAGTCGCCAGTTCTGTGATACGGTGGGAGAACTGACTTTGAGTTTTGCGTTTGTTTTCGCAAATGTTTCGGTTGAGCAAGAGTCGCCACCGACTTTTTATTTTATCCTAAGGAAAGGTTAAAAAGCACAGCAAAAATCTTTGAGATGTTTTCTTGGGTTCGGGGAGTAGATTATAGAAAGGGAAGGTATTAGCACCCTTTCTATCCATGGTTATCCATGGGCTCTTAGTTACTTGCTTAAATCAACTTGCCTTAATTTTCAATTGTTTGAAATGGTGCTTTGTGTGTGTGAGTTTGAAAAATGTTTTGAAAAGAGGCCAATATGGTGGCAACCTATGTAATGATCCATGTTGGGATGTATACAAAGGTGTATGTCTTTTGAAAAGGTTTTCAATGTTTTTGAAAGTTGTTTTGAAAGTGTAGTGATGTGTGGTTTGAAAAATAGGCAAGCGTTTTGTTTTGCAAGTTTGATTCAAGTAACTAAGAGGTTGTCTACTCCTAAGTTTCTCAAAGATTTCTCCTATGCTTTTAACCCTTTTAACAATTTTGTTCCACCATTGCATTTGGTGGACAATCTTGTGTTAGGATGTGAAAGGGACGGGCGCGGGTCATCGTTTAGACCATAATTGCAATGGTGCCAAGTATCTTTGGGCAATGTTTTCTTTAAGGGACTTGATCATTTTTTAGGCAACTTTCGAAAGCGTCATCGAGGGACTATGATCATTTGATTGTTTTTCCCAAAGAGACCTAGCATGCAATATGGCCCATTATTGAAGGCAACAAGTGGAATACCCTAAGGGTGCAAGTGTGATTAGTGTTGTCCATTTTCATGCTTGTTTATCTTGAGATTAGGTCAAACTATTTTTGTTGTTTTTGATTCGCATACAAACCCTAATTCTAACATGGCATAATTAGAAAGCATTAAAGTGCGAAAAATAAAGTTCCTAAGTTATTACAACACAATATATGGGAAGGGGGGTACAAATGTTCAAATGGGGGTATTTTGACAAGGAATTTAAACATAGACTATTACATCAAATTGGGAATTATACAAATTAATTAATGTACAATAATTAAATAAAATAAGAATAAATATGCAAGACGCAAAAAAAATGTTTTTTATATGTATGGAAAAAAGGTATTTTTATATGTCAAATAAACAAAATAAAAAGTATCAATTTTTTTGGATTTTTTATGTACTTAGGGCAAAACCCTAATTTATTAAATAAAAGGTATTAATTATTTAATATATACAATATTTAATAATTATGTACAAAAATGAAATAAAAATGAAGTATATTTGTCAAAAAGGTATTATTTTTTTTAATGTTAAATATTAATAAAAAATAAAATGTATATATCTTGTATTTTTAACCTAAATATACTAATATATATGTAAATTTGTATTATTTATAAAATATATTGAATATGTACAAAATAATAATATTTAATATTTATGAAAAAAAAGTATATTTTATATAAAATGTTTTTAGAAGATAAAATGAAATAAAAATGGAAAATAAAATGTGTTTGCACTATTTTAGTATTTTTTAAATAAAAGTATGTAAGTATTTATTTATGTACAAACATTATTTTAAACAAATAAATGCCTAATAAATATAAAAATGGTGTAAAAATATTTTTTTTATATTTTTAATATTGTGAGGAAAAATAAATAAGTCAGAACAAAAAAGAAAAGGTCAAAAAAATCATGAAAATAAGTATAATGGGCCAAGGGGGTTTAAAAGTAACAAAAGGGTGCAAAAAGAAAGTCAACTCAGGCCCAGCCCAAGAAGACTTCATCTTCAACCTCAGAACATGTTTGAACAACCATCCACGCGCGTTTTCTATCTCCCAATTCCTGGACTTTCAAGCAAAACTCACAACATGAAAAATGTAGAGCATTAAGAGACGAATCCAGACATATAAAGAACTTGACTTAACTCTCTAAGATGAGAGAGAATTTCTTCTCCCCCAATTCCTGACCTAGTTTTTGTTCCATGTTCAGACATTAAATTCTCACAGCACACATAATATAAATGAAAACTAATTACATGGGCATGTTCAGGGCTATGAATGTGACATATTTTCTTCACAAACCTAAAGCTAACAATGCCTGGATAGAGAGATACGAGTTCATGAACTTACCTGTTCAGTTGGAGTTGTATCTGGTGATGGAGGTGTCTTCAATGCAAGGTGATGATTGGTACAACTTCCTTGATGTCCAGGGATGCTATTCCAAGTTTTACTTTGCTTTGAAACTAGCTGAATCGAGTTATAGAACTCCACCTGCAAAACAGAAAAATGAAAATGGTGATGTTGATTGGGAGTGTTACAGGTCGTGTTTGAGGTTTGGAATAGCTCCAAGGGATGTTGTGGGATGTGTTTGAAGTGTTTTTAGCAAGAATTTATGAAAGGATTGAGCTATGGAACTCAATCTGCAACAGGTCCCCTGTTTTGGCAGTTTGAGGGTGATTCTGTGTTTGAGAGGGTGTTGGAGATGGTTGGCTCGTGTTCTAGCTCAGAATGGATGTTTAGAATATGTTTGACAAGTTTGCTTAAGGTTGTGTTAGCTGAGATGAGAGTTGTGTGATGTTATGCTATGTTTCTTCTTACTTAAGCAACAAAAGGCCAAGTTGAGTTTCTAGCTTGTACAGGCCCCCCTAATGTGCTGCATACATTGGCCTTGATCAGTGTAATTAGCTCATAAACTTGTGCCAAAGAGATTTTCCCTGTACTTGCTTGGATTGCTAATTGACATAAAGTGCAACTTTTCTAAAATGGATATAATGCTTTATCTAAAAATGGCTTAGTTTAACATGTAATGCTTAAACACATAAAACAAGGCCTTGGCACAATGAGTTAGCATTAAATTATTGAGTGCAAATGGGATATAGGACCTGTAATAAAGGAAAGCAAGCTGAATTCAAAATGACACAAATGTATGAACATGTAACTTGGCCAAATCAAAAGTGAGTTTTTCCCATCTTGCCAAATTCGATTCTCCCTAACCATGAGGTTGTTTGATGTGTTATTGGACATTTTGGAAAGCTTGGAATGTGTACTATAATCCATCTTTGAAATGCAAATTGAAATTCCAAGTGGAAGTATGTGAAAAATGGTCTTGAAGTTAGGAAAAAATCTTGCCTACAATAGGTCAAATTTTCTCTAAGTCAAGAATGGTTTGGTACCCTTGTTCCAAAAATTGTAACTTGAGCTACAAGCTTCTTTTGGGAAAACTTTGTGAATCAAAGTTGTAGATTTTGCAATAGGCTACAACTTTCATGTTTTGACTTTTGCTTGAATCCAAATGAATCTTGGTGAGAAAGTGGGACAAAGTTAGGAAAAAATTAGGGTTTTTCATAACTTAGAAAAATTCTAAGTTATGAAAAATCTTCATTTCAAACCCTAATTTGCAATTCTTGATTTCTTGATGAACAAGTTTCATGATTTGGCATGTTTTGATGAAAAATGAATCTTGACACTTGATTTTGACCAAAAAGTCAAAGTTTGACTTTTCAGTATACAGTCAAAATTGATCAATTGACTGGGAAATTCAACTGTCAGTCTTGTGCATTTGGGATCTTTTGAACTTGTTGAGTATGTCAAGACAATTTCATGGGGTCCTTGAGTCCAAATGTGAGTTTGGTTTGCCATTGGCTAGGTCAAACAGTCAAAAATTGCCTTTGTGCAGTCAAAACCCTAAAAATGACCATTTTGCCCTTTTGGTGATCTGATCAAATTTCTTGTGGAATTGTGATCAAAACTTGATCAAATGGTCCATGTGAGTTAATAATGTTGATGTGGGTCAGTTTTCATGAGATTTGACTGTCAATTGGCCACAGTTGACTTTTTCCCCAATACAGTTGATTTCTAGGTCAACTGTCCAATTGACTGGGCAACATTTGGAATCAAGACTTGAAACTTGGTATGAATAAACTTGGGAGTCCAACATGAAGCATGAAAGTCATATTAGGCATCTTAGGTCAAAACATCTTTGTTCAAACACAAACCCTAATTTGGGTCCACAGTGCAAGGAGAAGTCTTGAGCAGGGGAAACCCTAACTGGATCTTGAGCTCCAAGGGTCTTGTGATGAGAAAATGTTGAGGAAATGGGAGGGAAAATTTTGGGGTACAACACCATGGCCTTATGCGCCGAGCTTCTTTTCATCCATATCAGTACAGGCTCCTTATTGACGATCAGATTGTCTACTATTTCACCCTGCCTGATCCACAGATGACCTACGTCTCCAACCGAGAAAACTGGAACTACACTTTAGAGGGTTGGGGCGAGACAGTTATAGACATCACTGACCTTCCAGAGCCAGAGTATTCACTAGAGTCAAAGCCAGAGTCAGACGACCCGATCACTGAGGATCCAGTTACAGAGAATCCTACTCCAGAGTACACGCCTGCACCTGAGGTTGAGCATACTGTTGTTTATACTAATAACTTGACCTTACAGGAGCTCAACATGAGAGCGCAGATGGCAGCCATGAGGGCTGAGATGGCTACACTTTGCCAGGAGGTGGCTGATCTCATCCTACAGGTAGCGCTAGATGGTGCCACATATGCTGGCGAGATCGATGATTTGACACACGAGATTGCTGAGCTCAGACGCCAGGTGGCTGAGCTGCGAGGACGTGACTTTGCTGATATCAGATCATGAGACGTCCACCATTGCTATTATTATTATACTATTTTTATTTTTTCTCAGACTTACTTTTTCTGTTTTTCAGTTCAGTTGCACTTCGTACTCACTTACATTTACATATATATATATATTGTGTGTTTATTTTATTTTCTCTTAACTTGTTTTATTTTATTTTGCAAAAATTAGAAAATAAAATGTATGTGTATGATATACATATATATTATACAAAAATAAAAATATATATATATATTTTCACCTTAAAACGCTAGGTACACCCCAAGTGACAAGAGCAAGCCACCATTTTTTTTGAAGCCCAATTGCCCAAAGAGTAAAATCCGGCCCAGCTAGAAATTCAACAGACCGCGCCCGCGGACCTCCAACGGTAATAAACAGATACTTTTCGGAAAACTCGCCATTTACTCCATTTTTTCCTATTTAAACCCCATTTTCTTCCTCATTTTACCCATATTTTCATACCTTACCTTCCATAATTTCTCCACTTCAACTAATTCTCTATTATATTTCTTTTCCCATTACAAACCTTCCAAATCTATAAAAATCACTATTTTATTCCTCCACCATACTATTTTTCTTTCTCCAAATCGTTCAAAACAATCAAAATGGACTTCAATGGGTATGTTCTTCGAAGCGGCAAACTGGGATCCACACAGAGGAACCTGCTCGAAAATCTACAATCTACGACAATTTACTCAACCAGGTATATTGACGAAGATTGTCTCTACACTTTAGGTATTTATCATAGTGTTTTTCATTTATTAGATAAAATAGGCATGCATAATATTTTCTCTGCAAAAGAACCTACCTACCCAAGGTTGACATATCAGTTTTTAAGTTCACTTATTTATAATGTCACACCTAACACTTCTAGTACCATAGATGGGGTACAATTTAGAATGTTTAACCGTGAATATAGTTACTCCACCGATGGTTTAGCTGAGTTGTTAGGGATGCCTTTTGGGGAAGGTTCTATTTGTGAAGCACCCTTGGATACGGAATGGACAACCACTGGCTATGCTTTCTGGAAAAAACTTACAAACCAAGAAGTAAATTCTTTTGATGGCATGCTAGCCTCGAGTGTCCATAATCCGGCCATCCGTGTCTTCCGATACCTTTTATCATCCACCATCTTTGCTCGGGAAAACCCGAACAAGGTGAATGCTAAAGAGTTAATTATTATGCAAGCATGCCTCACCGACACCAAAATTAACTCGGTGCCCTTTATGATTGCTCACATGAGCTATGTCCGAAAAAAGGGGGCACCGATTTCTTTTGGTGGCCTGGTTACTACTATCGCTCGTGCCCTTGGCTTGGCCACCGAGCTTGCTACTTTAGAGCCACTTCCTCCTCGTACAGCAGGCCTGGAATTTTTGAAAGATATGTGCCTCTGCAAAGCGAGAAGGGAAGGTGGCTATTACCTTATGATTGGTAATGCTACTGTACCAAGTGTTGTCCTCCCCTGTACCCGTCGCACTGACGTTAGATTGGAGCGTAACTGGACCTATGATTTAAGAGCTCCCGCTTTCACTGGTCCGTTACCTCCGAATGTTCCTTTAGAGGAGGGGAACAACACTGATGACGAGTATGACTTTCAAACAGAGTCACCTCCTCGATTTACACCATCACACACTGCACCATCTTCTTCTAACCCTCCTGCAGGTACCGTCCCGAGCTTCCATGTCACTGAGGACATGTGGAGAGAGCATATGGCTAGAGAGGAGAGGCGTGATGCCCTCCTTTCTACGATCCAGCAATAGGTTTCCGACAACATGGCTTTCATGCAGGCGTCTCAACTTCAAAATGCCCATTCTCTGACTACCATCATGGAAAGTCAATTGGCTTTCCAGAACCAGCATAACCGTCAGCAGACTAGCTTCGCTACTCACTTCCAATTAATGGAGGCCACACAAGGCACATTGATTGGTCGGACTAGAGAGCTACAAGCTGCAGATGCTGCTCTCACTGAGTGCATGGCACAATTTAGCCTCGATAGAGATGGTCGCTGCTGTAGTCGTAGCCGTCGTTCCGGACGTTCACCTCAGGATGGCGAGGGTACTAGTGGACCTCACTAGTTTTACCAGGTATCTCCTACCTAGACTTGTTTTGGAACATTGGGGACAATGTCCAATTCAAGTGTGGGAGGAGCATTTTATCGCTTTTATTTCCCTTTTCAGTATTTTATTTTTCAGTATCTTTTAGTTATTTCCATTTTAGTAGTTTAGCCGTTAAATAAAATACATGTGATTGACGAGTCATTTTGCGCTGTGTATCCTTAAGTTCTCCACCACTTCCTAGCCTTGAGAAATTTTTTTGCTAAAAATGAATACAACATGTTTTTAGTTAGTTTTTTGAGCCATAAGTAAAGTTTTTAGGTTTAGGATAGAGTGTGATTAGTCTTAGGTACCCTTTTTTGAAAAATCAACATCGTCTTTTACACCATAGACCTTATAAATATTAGAGTTAATTTCGTCTTCTCCCCATGCTATGATTTTAATTAAACAAAGCGGGTCCTAAGTAGTTTATTCTCGTAGTCAGCTCCGGCCTAAGCATGCGCTACGTGTAGGATCGATGAAAATAAGTGAATGATCTTTTTGCCTTGAATATATATATATATATATATATATATATATATATATATATATATATATATATATATATATATATATATATATATATATATATATATATATATATATATATATATATATATATATATATATATATATATATATATATATATATATATATAAGCAAAAATGTATGGTTACGATCATGAATTGGGTGATCCTCACATGATCATTTAATTCCACTGGTCGCGAACATCTACAAAAAAATAATAATAAAAAGTGAAAAATAATAATAAAAGGCATTACCCATTATGGCTGGTTCAGAGGTATCTGGTGCTGAACTCGGTAGGGCAGATTACGATCTGATCCCCCACAGCTATAATTGGGTAATAACGGGATTACACCAATTCTTGTACCAGAATCCCATTGCAAAGATCAGAATCAATAACCGGTCACTACACTATGAGTATGTACGGATAACGGGCTTAATGTGATTACACCTGAATGAAAAGAACCTTACCTAGAAGAGAAATCTTAGCATAGTGGGAGTAATAGGAGTTGACTTGTGTAGGAATAAGGTTTATGTCCGCATTTTGCGGTAGAGTGTCACTTCGATGTTCTTAGTTCAAATAGTTGGTACCTGTCGAACACACTCTCACTTGAACCTTGCTGCTTTAGCTCGATAACTAGAAAAAACACTTGTATCCCTTTGACCACTTCTGAGAGTTTTGCTTGAGGACAAACAAAGGTTTAAGTGTGGGAGAA
This sequence comes from Vicia faba, assembly GCA_948472305.1. Taxonomy (NCBI): domain Eukaryota; kingdom Viridiplantae; phylum Streptophyta; class Magnoliopsida; order Fabales; family Fabaceae; genus Vicia; species Vicia faba. Next base: position 102,651,642 of record OX451738.1, read on the forward strand.
TGTGATAACACCGAATCACACTATGTTTCTGACTCGAATATCACATGTTTTCCTTAGTTTTATTATTGCTTTTCTAGTATTATGCCCTTGTTTCCTTTGTTTTCAGGTCACATGTCCTTTCAGAGCCTTCAGAGAAGAAACAAGCGAAAACGCCAGAAAAATAGGGTTTTTCCAAGAAAATACACACATGGCGTCCAGCTCCGCGCCGGCTACAGGGAACACGCTGACATGGAGCACTTTCACCCAGGGGCCAACTGCCACGTTCCCACGATCTCTCAATTTTCACTCACCACGCCCGCGGGGAGGGTGGCCGCGCCTGCGGCCTTCACAAATCATTTCCCGCTCAGAAGGAGTTGAGGGGCATGCTCGTCTTTACAGAGTTTCAGGATCTTCTATAAATAGTAAGTTCATTTCATTTTCATTTTCATCCAAACTTAGATGCAAACTTAGATCCAGTCAAGTTACTGCTTAGGCATATATCACTACTTTGTAAAGTGATAATCTTCTCACATCGGGAAGTTATCACACTTGAGTGTGCGAGTTTGTATTCAAGTTCGGAGCACTTTGGTTGAAGTTTATCATACTATCTTTTACATTTCCACGACTTGTATCATATTCAAGCCTCCGATTGGAGCAAGGTTCTAATTTAATTGCTTTCATTTATTTTATGTTCTTACCATAGTCTACATGTTTTATAGACTCTAAATGCTCTTACCATAGTCTACACGTTTTATAGACTCTAAATGCTCTTACCATAGTCTACACGTTTTATAGACTCTAAATGCTCTTACCATAGTCTACACGTTTTATAGACTCTAAATGCTCTTACCATAGTCTACACGTTTTATAGACTCTAAATGCTCTTACCATAGTCTACATGTTTTATAGACTCTAAATGCTCTTACCATAGTCTACACATTTTATAGACTTTAAATGCTTACCATGCCTAGCTAAATTTATTAGGGTTAGAATGTAAGGATCGAATCGTAACTATGTCCTGCATGCCATGCTAATAGAAATACCTTTGGGATGTTTTAGTTTTTAATACTGGTTTGAATGTGTTTAAAAGTTTATGGGTAAGATCGAAAGTCGTCCATACTTGAGATTAGGCCAGATTAGTTCTTGACCAAACGAAAAGAGCGAAAGCAGTTCGTTTGGATAAGTAGGATTACTTGATATAATTTTAGAAAACGATTTTGAAACTATTTGCGGACGCGTTTGTGGGATTAAAATCTGATTCTTGGTCAAAAGCCAAGGATCTCTTTAAGTTAAGTTTTCCAAATTAAAACACTTTTTCACTAAGTCAAAATAACTTGTTTCTTAAAAATAGGTTTACTTCTTTAACGCGTTAGGAACCCTTTATAAGTGACAATAAAGGAATTTAATTTAAAGAGTAAACTCGGTTCTTAGTATGCGAAAGCTACAAGTTCCTGTTAAACAGTTCTTTGCTATAAATGGAAAATATTGCCCAAAAGTAAATACTATACATGCATGCTAGGATGCTGTCTGATCTCGTGATTTACATTCGATCCAGTTTGTTTTATCTCTTTAATTTTATTCGCTTTTATTTCCCTTACTAATCTGCCTTAGATAAACACCTTAACAATAGAGTCGATAGATATACAATTGGTCTCTGTGGTTCGATAATCTTATATATTACTTTGATAGGTTATGCACTTGCAGTTATAATTTAGACTATACAGTAAAAGCCCATCAGAACCTGTGGATACAATCAACCTGGGTACCGAAGAAAAAAAAAAGGAGGTCAATGTGGGCGCCAATCTGGAACCTAATGTCAAGGAGCGTCTGATTCAGTTGCTACACGACTATGTTGAAATCTTTTCCTGGTCATATGAAGACATGTCAGGACTTGATACAGACATTGTGGTACATCGTTTGCCTACAAGAGAAGATTACCCGCCAGTGAAGCAAAAGGTTCGCTGCATGAGACCTGATATGTCAGAAAAGATTAAAACAGAGTTCATGAAGCAATTTGATGCTGGATTCTTGGCTGTCACTTCCTACCCTCAATGGATTGCCAACATTGTTCCCGTACCTAAAAAAGATGGCAAAGTATGAATGTGTGTGGATTACATATATTTGAATAGGGCGAGCCCTAAAGATGATTTTCCACTCCCCCACATTGATATCCTAGTTGACAATACAGCACAACACAAAGTGTTTTCCTTCATGTATGGATTCTCAGGTTACAACCAAATCAAAATGGCACCTGAGGACATGGAGAAAACAACATTTGTCACACAATAGGGCACATTCTGCTACAAGGTGATGCCATTCGGACTGAAGAATGCTGGGGCAACCTATCAACGTGCCATGGTAGCTTTATTTCATGACATGATACATCATGAAATAGAGGTCTACATCGACGATATGATAGCTAGATCACAAACAGAAGAAGAGCATCTTGACCACTTACAAAAACTGTTTGAGAGACTAAAGAAGTACAAGCTGAGGTTGAACCCAAACAAGTGTACATTCGGAGTACGGTCCGGTAAACTCCTAGGATTTATCGTCAGTAACAAGGGTATTGAGGTCGATCCTTCCAAAGTTAAAGCCATACAAGGGATGCCTGCTCCTCGTACTGAGAAGGAAGTCAGAGGATTCTTTGGACGTTTGAATTATATTTCCAGATTCATTTCTCACCTAACAACTACTTGTGAGCCAATCTTCAAACTCTTGAAGAAAGATCAAGTAGTCAATTGGAATGATGAATGCCAAGTTGCTTTTGACAAGATCAAAGAGTACTTACAAGAGCCTCATGTGTTGATGCCACTAGTCGAAGGAAGACTACTGATCATGTATCTGACTGTTTTAGAAAACTCAATGGGGTGTGTATTGGGGCAGTATGACGAGTCTGGCCGAAAAGAGCATGCTATTTACTACCTGAGCAAAAAGTTTACCGACTGTGAAACCAGATATTCACTGCTCGAGAAAACTTGATGCGCTCTGGCATGGGCTGCTCTTCGGCTAAGACAATATATGCTGACTCATACTACCTTGTTGATATCTAAAATGGATCCGATAAAATACATCTTTGAGAAGTCTGCTCTTTTCGGGAGAATAGCTAGATGGCAGATAATCCTGACAGGATTAGACATACAATATACTACTCAAAAAGCTATAAAGGGTAGTGTATTAGCGGATCACCTTGCTCACCAAGCTGTAGAAGACTATCATCCCATGAAGTTAGAATTCCCGGATGAAGACATCATGACATTAGACAATTGTGAAGAATCCAGGCCATATGATAGACCTGAACAAGGATCTCGATGGACCCTGTTCTTTGGTGGAGCCTCCAATGCACTTGGAAATGGTATCGGTGCCGTACTCATATCTCCAAAAGGGTTCCATACTCCTTTTACTTCCAGACTTTGCTTCAATTGTACGAACAACATGGCAGAATACGAAGCGTGCATCCTTGGTCTCAAAGGTGCCATAGACTTGGGGATCAAATCTTTAGATGTGTTCAGGGACTCAGCCTTGGTCGTCAGTCAGATCAAAGGGGAATGGGACACCAAACACCCTAATCTTATCCCCTACAAAGAACATGTTTTGACATTGCTACCACATTTTGAGAAGATTACTTTCGAACATTTCCCGCGAGAAGAAAATCAACTAGCAGACGCTCTAGCCACAATGTTATCTATGTTTAAACTTAATTGTGATAACGAGGCTCCCCAGGTCACCATCGAACGAATTGACGAACCAGCACACTGTCACGAGATTAATACTGAAGTAGTGGACCAGCCTTGGTTTCACGAAGTCAAGAGGTATCTCGAGGCTCAAGAGTATCCAGAAGGAGCTTCAATCAATGACAAAAAATTCTTAAGGAGATTCTCTGCTAAGTTCTTCCTTAGTAGTGGCATACTATACAAACGCGAGTATGACTCTGTGTTGCTTCGGTGCGTAGATAAGGTTGAAGCAGAAAGGATCATGGCTGAATTGCATGAAGGTACTTTTGGCACACATTCCAGTGGGCATACGATGGCGAAGAAAATCCTACGGGCAGGCTATTACTGGTCTACCATGGAGGCAAATTGCTATAAACACTCTCGAACCTACCATAAGTGTCAAATTTATGCTAACAAAGTGCATGTACCTCTGGTTCCTCTGAATGTCTTGACGGCTCCTTGGCCCTTTGCTATGTGGGGAATTGATATGATCGGGGAAATCAAGCTGACAGCCTCCAATGGACACCGCTTCATCCTAGTGGCCATTGACTATTTTACAAAGCGGGTTGAAGTGGCCTCTTTCGCCTCTATAACCAAGAATGTTGTCGCCCGCTTCATTAAGCAAAACCTTATTTGCCGATACGGTATCCCGGAAAGGATCATCACTGACAATGGTAAAAATCTCAACAACACCATGATTACCGCATTATGCAAGCAATTCAAGATTCAGCATCACAATTCTTCCCCATATCAGCCAAAGATGAATGGTGCTGTCGAAGCGGCAAATAAAAACATTAAAAAATCATACAGAAGATGACAATCACATACAAAGACTGGCATGAGATATTACCATTCGCTCTCCACGGGTATCGTACCACAGCTCGTACATCAACCGGGGCAACACCCTTTTCTTTGGTTTACGGCATGGAGGCTGTTTTGCCTATTGAAGTTCAGATTCCCTCTCTGAGAATTATGAAAGATACAGGCTTGAATGAAGGCGATTGGATCCAGACTCGACTTGATCAATTAAATATGATTGACGAAAATAGACTTACTGCTATTTTCCATGGTCAAATGTATCAAAAACAGATGATCAAGGCTTTCAACAAGAAAGTCAGACGCTAAGCATATCAAGTTGGGGATCTAGTGATCAAACGTATCATCCCAGGGGAAAATGGACTCCTACCTATGAAGGATCATTTGTAATAAAAAACATCTTCTCTGGTGGGCCAATGATCTTGACCACCATGGATGGTGAAGACCTGCCACACCCTGCGAACGCGGACATAGTCAAAATATACTACACATAAGAGACCCGCTAGGTTGACATACCTAGGAAAAACAAGGGAATCCCGGCGAACCAAAAGGTTCGGGCAAAAATTAGGGATAAAACAAAAATATGTACACCTGGCAAGTTGAAAACTCGAAAGGGCAACTTGGGCAAAAAAGGGTTTCCCGGTGGATTGAGAACTCGAAAGGGCGGTCCAGGAAAAAGTTAGGGAATTAAAGCGTATGACTATGTCTGGTCGAATCACTTTATGGACAATCATTGGCTTCTACTGACAAACTCATAGGCTCTGATCAATTCAGTCATCTTCGGACAAGGCAAAAATGGACAAGATGCTCGGAGATATAAGGGCTATAGCAGAATGGAAACCCCATGGGATTTTATACACATAGCTATCTTTTCTTTGTATCAAAATTTTTCTTTTCTACGACAACATTCTCTTACTAGAGTGTTTGTCCCTTTGTACAAAAAATACTTATTCAAAGTCAATACAAAGATATCACTCTGGAATTTCCAAAAACTATTTGTCTTTTGCTTTACACTTGTGTTTTGTTTGTAAAAACGTCCAGTGATTCATTGTTGAACATATGCACTTGAACATAATTACTGTTTACAAATAAATAAAATTAGAAAGGCAATTATTGATAGGTTGAAAGGATAGGAAGATATCTCTAGACCATTCCATAATTACTCCCCACAGAGTTTTCAATACTCCCCAGCAGAACAAAACTACCAACTACTCCCCCAACGGAACACAACTTCCAGTTTATCAATCCCCGGTAGAAATCATCCAATTTCTCCAGATTCCCTAAGAAGATTGTTCAAACAGTACAGGGCATTACCCTCACAAGCAGAATTTACTTCTCTCAACAAAAGTTCATCATTACTTCAACTTCACAACATGAAGACTCACATATCCTCAACAGCATCCAGGGATTTGTTTTCTTCAAATCCAACATCAATACAGCAAATCAGCTCACACACGCATACATTGCATCCATTTTATCATAAACATTGATAAAATAAATATATTACACCATTCATTTCATACAACATGACTTTGCATTTTAGATAACATTTTACTCTTTTCAGGATAAGGTTAACAGCTACCATTTCACCTCCTGATACAATTCATATACGCACCAGATACGGATGTCATTCTAATACTCATTCAGACTTTTGATATAGTTCAGATATGCTCCAGACACCAAAGCCATTCTGATATTCATTAAGATTTAACCTCCTGATACAGTTCAGATACGCACCAGACACGAATGCCATTCTGATACTCATTCAAAGACACATCTCGATACAGTTCAGATACACACCAGACACGGATGCCATTCTGATACTCATTCAGATTCAACGCTTGATACAGTTCATATACGCACCAGACATGGATGCCATTCTGATACTCATTCCGACTCTACATTTTGATACAGTTCAGATACGCTCCAGATACGGACGCCATTTTGATACTCATTTAGATTCAACTCCTGATACAGTACGGATACGCACCAGATACAGATGCCATTCTGATACTCATTCAGAACCTCCTGATATAGTACAGATACACACCAGATACGGATGCCATTCTGATACTCATTTAGAACCGCTTGATACAACTTAGATACGCACCAGACACGGATGCCATTATGATACTCATTTAGACTCTACCTTTTGATACAGTTCAAATACACTCCAGATACGGATGTCATTTTGATACTCATTCAGATTCAACTCCTAATATAGTACGGATACGCACCAGATACGGATTCCATTCTGATACTCATTCAGAACCTCCTGATACAGTATGGATACGCACCAGATACAGATGCCATTCTGATACTCATTCAGAACCTCCTGATACAGCTCATATACGCACCAGACACGGATGCAATTCTGATACTCATTCAGACTCTTCCTTTTGATACAGTTCAAATACGCTCCAGATACGGACGCCATTTTGATACTCATTCAGATTCAACTCCTGATACAGTACAGATACACACCAGATACGGATGCCATTCTGATACTCATTCAGAACCTCCTGATACAGTACAGATACGCACCATATACGGATTCCATTCTGATAATCATTCAGAACCTCCTGATACAGTTTAGATATGCACCATACATGGATGCCATTCTGATACTCATTCAGACTCTACCTTTTGATACAGTTCAGATACGCTCCAGATACAAACGCCATTTTGATACTCATTCAGATTCAACTCCTGATACATTACGGATACACACCAGATATGGATACCATTCTGATATTCATTCAGAACCTCCTGATACAGTACGGATACGCACCAGATACGGATTCCATTCTGATACTCATTCAGAACCTCCTGATACAGTTCAGATACGCCCCAGATATGAATGCCATTCTGATAATCATTCAGACTCTACTTTTGATACAGTTCAGATACGCACCATACACGGATGCCATTCTGATACTCATTCAAAGACACCTCCTGATACAGTTCAGATACGTACCAGACATAGATGCCCTTCTGATACTCATTCAGACTCTACTTTTGATACAGTTCAGATACGCACCAGATACAGATGCCATTCTGATACTCATTCAAATTCAACTCTTGATACATTACAGATACACTCCAGACACGAAAGCCATTCTAATACTCATTCAAAACTAAACTTTTGATACAATACAGATATGCTCCAGGAACGAATGCCATTCTGATGTTCAACTTACAATTTACATCTCAACAAGCCATTCTTGGATGGCATCTACAAGCCCATCTCCAACAAGATTCTATCACCTCTCCAAATGGCATCTTTAAGCCCATTCCTCCTATCATCGCATCGCCGAGTTCAAATTTCTGGGCACTCTAGTGTCCAATCACCTTCCACCTTCGAGTCACGAATGGCAAAACTCGCCAATCTAACTCTTCAGATTTAAGAAGATTGAATAGGGGAAGCTGTTGTACCCCAAAATTTTCCCTCTTATTTATCAAGAAATCACCCTGGACCCTCAGGTGTGCTTTCGTCCAATTCCAAACTTTGAATTACAATTTTTTCAAGAAAGTCGCCTACAAGGGAAAAATGGTCATTGGCATACAGAAAAGTCAAACTTTGACTTCTGGATCAAAATAAAATCTCAAAAATCATATTTCATCAAGACATGTTGGAATATGAAGTTTGTTTCGTCAAGAAATTCAAAAGTCAAAGTTACTTTGGAAAAGTCAAATTTCTAAATACTTAGAACTTTTCTAAGTATGATACTTCAGAACTTCTGAGCCAGCCTCCAGGCAATTGCAGTCAGAAGTTGTAAACATGGTTCAGAACTTAGCCTTCAGTCAGAACATGGCTCTTCAGCATCTACGCAAGCTCAGTCAGAGTTTTCCATGGTAATGCAAAGAAGGTTATAAAGCGTGATACAAAGTCTGAAAGCTCCTTTAGAATATACTGGAGCCAGAAGATAAGAAGACCAGAAGATTTGATGCTATGTTGAAGCAGAACTTCTAATCCAGAGTTTTCAAAGGTAAATCAAAGAAGGTTACTGGAAAGTCTGGGGAATCCTTCAGAGTATGCTGAGGCAGCAGGATACAAAGATCAGAAGTTGGGTGTGTTGTTCTAGACTACGCTGAAATGGAAATTCTGATCCAGATTTAAGCAATGATGCAAAATCTCACATTATAGGATTTCTGATTTTGAAAAATATCATCATCATTTAATGCTCATTAATGCTCACAACCACTTTTGAGTCTTTAACCAAAGGATCTCTCCACGTGTGGCATATAAATACATTTTTACAGAAAAACGTGAGGGTCCATGCATTGCTTTTTGCTTGTGGGTTTACTTTTCCTTAATCCCTGCTTGCTAATCCAGTCTAGGCTAAAAAACGGTCAACTATCACACCTTTTTGAACTTGCTTCAAGAATAAGTCAGCATCTAGCGTATGATGTTGGCGCTTTTTCACCTCTCCAAAACTACAAAACCTTTGCCTATAAATAGAGCACCTTTGGCCACTAAAAAGAGGTCGAAAATTTGAGAAAGAAAAGCCTTGAATCCCTGCCAAATTTCCAAGAGTTCCAAGAACTGTAAACACAATACATAAAACCTGTTAATTTTTAATTCCTTGCATTCAAACTCCTTTTGTTCTCAAATATCTATTGACTAAAAAAACATCCACACAATTTCTGATCCACACATTGGAAACTGCCTAAACTTTTGTGTTTATACTATAATACACTCTTCATCCATCTACTCAAAGAAATCAGAACATCACCTGCTTGTTGTTCCAGAAATTGGAAACTTCCAACCTACTGAATACGTGGAGAAGCTGTTCAAAATATCATCAGAGTTGGGGTTAACTCCAGTTCACAGAACTTCTTCCAGCTGCAAGGTAAGCTTCTGCTGACTCTCATCACAATACTTAAGCATTACCAGATTTGCATGCTCAAAAACAAAATGTAGATATCATGTTTCTGACGTTGTATATATGCTGAGTTTCCATGCATCTGCCTGCCTAAGTAGGGAGTAAATCAGTTCATAACTTCTTGAAGAAACTAGAACTCAGAATTAGGATTAGCAAATGCATACTTTCCTCTGATTTATAGTTCTGATATTTCTTATTTCTGAAACACTATGACATCTGTTATAACTGTTCTATGCACATCTTCTGTTTTGTGGAGAAATAATCAAGTTGCAGATGTTCTGGCTAGCATAGAGAGAGAGACCAAGTTCTGCCAGTGGTACCGGAATTTATGGAGTATGCTTTGTTGCCAGTAATATCAGAACTTCTGAAAACTACTGTGTTGCCAGTGGGTTCAGAACTTCTGGCTTTATACATTTTCACTAACAGGATTTCTGTTTTGCAGCGTGCCAGGGTCAGAACCTCTGACCTTATTTAATCAGCAATACGCTGATTCATTTTTTTTCCTTTTTCTCGTTATTTTTGCTATCATTTTCTATTCCATTAACCAGCAAACATAAAAAAAACATTTCTTACACACTTTATTTTATTTCTTAAAACAAAAGATCAAAAATATTTTCTTAAAACAAAACAAGTTCATTTCACATTTTCTTGTACATTCTTATGCATTTCAATATGGTTGTAATAGTAACTTAGGACTTATTTTCTTTGCAATTCCCATTCGTAAACTTGTACACCCCATCCCCTAAACATTGTAATAGCGTAGGACTTTACATTTTTTGCGCTTTTATTGCTTTCATATATTGTTAGTAATTAGGATGTGTATGGTAAGACATGAAAACAACAAAATAGACAACCCTAATCAAGACTAAATGCATGCAATCAAACACACTTTTCACACATGCACCCTTAGGGTAATTCCACTTGTTGCCTTACAAAAATGGCCATGTTATGCATGTGGGGTGTCTTAGCACAAACAAATCGAAAAAATACAAGATCATAGTCCCTCGACGATGCTATCAAAGTTTCCTTTCAAAATGATCTTAGTCCCTAAATAAAAGTGCTAAGTCATCTCACAATATTGCTATCATGGTCATACGATGACCCAAACGCCCGTCCCTTCACAATCCAACAATGGGTATTCTTACCAAAATCAATGGCAAGATAGCAACATCTAAAGGAAAAGGAAAAGCACATTTAAGACCTTTTGAGTAGGTAGGTTCGCTCTCAGTTACTCGCTTGCTCACAACAAAAACATTTCATACATCCACACTTTCACTTTGAAACATTTTCGAAACAAACACTTTGTACGCGTTCTTATAGAGACGAGAACCGTTGCAAAGACGTTTTTAAAATCACTTTCAAAACACTTTCCAATCATGAAATATTTTCAAAAGCTCAACACCTTTGTATACATTCTTACGAACGCGAATCATTACAAAAGTTAGCCTAAACGATGGCGCCTTTTCAAAATACTTTCAAAAACACACACCACAAGCACATTCAAACAAAATCAAGTGATCTAGCAAGTAACTAAGAGCCCATGGAAAACCATGGATGAAAAGGGTGCTAATACCTTCCCTTTTTATAATATACCCCCCGAACTCAAGAAAACATCTCTAAAGGTCTTTCCTGTGCTTTTCACCTTTCCTTTTTTTGGATAAAAGAAAACTCGGTGGAGACTCTTGCTAAACTGCAATATTTGCGAACACAAACGCAAAATGATCAAGTCAGTTCTCCCACCATATCAAATTTTTTTTTGTGTTATTTAGGCGGATAATGTTACATTCCCACTCTAGCAATAGACATAGAGTTGACCGACCTTTGGGGACCTTATGAGTCTTATGCACTAAGAGGAAATAACACTTCCTTATTATGAAAAAGTTTTCAAAGAAAAGCTCAAAGGCAAAAATGGTTTGCATTTGTTGAGTGTTTTTGTTGAGAGAATACATCAAATGGTCCCTCAAAAGGTGGGGGTATCTAATTACTTCCATCTTAATTGTGAAAGGGTTTAAGTAATGTTAGAGTATTTTATGATTTTGATTAAGAAAAAAGAGTTTTAGCTTTAAAAGGGATACCAAAAAGAAAAGACTAACAGAAAGGGAATCTCGATCCAGCTTTATGTCATGCTTGTGGACCTAAAGTTGAGATCAAGGGAATTCTACCTAATGTTGTCATGCATGGATATCAATCCTAAGGTCTACTTAGTTCAATATTGACCAAGAATGAACTAAAGATCCTATGGGGAACATGTGATCACACAAGAAGAGAAAGAAAGAGAAGAATGCACGAAATCAAGAACTTAAACAAGATATGAAAGCAAGAACACAACACATGAGAAGTAACCACTTACTCACAAAATAAGCACTTAACCAAGATACCTAAAGCATACCTACTTAACCAAGCAAGTATCAAAGCAACAAACACCCATGTTATTAGGTGACCACCTAATCACTAAGCATGAGCTAGAAAAACAAGAATCTAAGGCGGATTTCGGTGTGGGAGTCGAAAGACTCTTCTTCAACTAGAATAGCTCAAGCACAAATCGAGTAAAAACTTGAAGCATCAATGTTTAAGAAACGTGAGCTAAGTATCGTTGAAACGAAGACAAATGTGGGGGCCGATTGCGAGCCCTTCTTCCACTTTATTGACTCGATAGTAAGAGAAGAGCATGATTCAAAGCATCAACGTAAAATATGAGCTAAAAATGACCAAGGGACTTGAAATGTGGGGGCCGATTGTGAGCCCTTCTTCCACTTTATTGACTCGATTGCAAGCACAAAGTAAAAAGAGAAAATAAGCTAACAATCAGAGAAATATTGCCTACAAAATAGGACTTCCAAATCAAACATTTCCTACAACACTAGGATTTCTACTCATGCATCTCTATTCCTACTTCTCATTGCAAAGAAACTGAAAGACAATGCGAGAATAAGATAGATGAGAAAAGACACCAAACAGAAAAAGGTCGGTTTCCTTTACATAACAAAGTGTAAGAAACCCGAAGACCTTCGTGAAAACTTCATCAACAAACAAAATAGTCATAAATTGAATGAACAAGATAAGTGTCGAAGCATCATCAATGTGAAAATAAATCATAAGCAGAAAGTGCGTAAAACATATCAGAATACCAAATAATAGTCCTGCATAAGATATAAGTCTAGACAAGCAACCATAATCCACAAGTCTCGTGAAATGAGAATCCAAGTTCAAACGCATTAGAAACAAATCCAAGCCAAAAAGGAAGTGGGATAAATGCTTTAATCGAATAATCAAGAATTAATTAATCAATTAAATGCGAGAAAAGGTGTGACAAATTTCTCTCTTGAACCGTCTCAGGAAGCTTGCCTAAATCAACAAATGAGTTAGTAATAACAAGGAGTGACAATCAAAGTTAAGCATTCATATCATAACTCAAATTAAGCTTAATTCATGAAGAAAAAAGTTCCAAACAAGTGTGAGAGCAACAAAAACAATTACCGGACAGCACCATTTCGGTTCATGAAAATACTCGAAAAGTCAATTTAAAATCATCAAAACTCAATATCACCATCAAGAAATCATCAAATTAAACCCAATCATGAATCAAGCGAGAATTAAATCATAATTTGCATGCATTCGTGAGTACCTGACAACAACATTTCGGCTCATGAAAATCCTCTAAAAGACAATTTAAAACAAAGAAAACTCAACATCGACATTAAACAATTATCGAGTTGGATTCAAACATGAAGCAAGCAAGAATTAAACCATAATTGGTGTTCATTTGCGGATACTAGGCAACAACGTTTCATGTATCAGTATTCCCCAAAAATAAATTCAAAATCAATGTTTAAACGCGCAAAATCAAACTCTGACACTTGAAACTTCACTTGAAATTCAGAAATAAATTGCAACAATTGAAACCACAATGATACAACGATTTCCAAGCATCAAAATAAATATTATTCAAGTATCAACAACAATTAATCAACTCGAAATCAAATACCGACACATGAATTTCAATAATTAACAACAATTATTAACTCGGAATCAAACACCGACACATAAAATTCAACAATTATCAACAACTATCCATGAGATCCAAACAAGTGACTCAAGTAATCAACCAATTCCAACGATTATCAACATGAAGATTTTAAAGAATCACATAATTTTCACAATAAAAAAATTAATTCAAGCTAAATTAATACAATCTCAATTAATTCACCAATTAAACTCAACACAACAATTAATTCCAAGTGATATCAAGAATCAACCTACCGAAAGAGATGAAGAGGAGTTGACTAGAGAAGCAAATAGAGGGGGAAATCACGCAAACGTCTTCGATCAGAAGAAGGAGGGGAGGTTGTGCTTTCGATCAGAGGAGGGAGGTGCGACAGTCAGCTTCACGGCGGAGGGGGTGCAGTCGTGACGTGTGTAGGAGGACGGTCTTTCATGGCGGTTCAACAGAGAAGGGCGGTCGGTTAGAGTTTCGGTGGCACTTTGTCGCTTTGGGTGGTCAGAGCTTCGGTGGTGGTCTGAACTTGAGAGAGAGAAGTTAGTCTCTTGAGAGCTTGCTTGAGTATTTGAGAGTGAATTTGTAATAACGATGGAATCCCTTTTGAATTTGAGAGCAAAACAATATATAGAGAGAGGCTTAACTCATGTTTGGGATTTGGAATTAGAAAAAATGGTTTTTTGAGCCAAATTTCCCTCCCTTTTCCATGTCAAATTTGGTTGGCAACTTTTTTCATCATATTTTCATGTTCAACTTGAGAAGCAAGCCAAAAACCTAAACTTTCTAAGCATAAATTCATACTTGAATGTTGAAGCAAATTTATAGATGACAAAAATTGTGATATCGTGCTGCGATAATTGTCCCGAAATGTTGAAAATCGATAAAGTTATGATTTTTGCAATATTCGAGAAACGATTGACTAGAAATCTGCTTCACCATATAATTTTCAAAGTATTTGCATTTTCGGAGATCTTCCATACATAATTGGCTCCTGACCCGAACATATGAAATGGAATGGATGTCAAGGATATTCTTATGCCCAAAGAAACACTCGAAAATGTTGAACATCAAAAAAGTTACGAATTTCTGAACCCGAACTGTGAAATGCTGACTTTTGGCCTAAACTGTTTGAAATCAACTGAAACACTTGATTTTATTTGCAATCCAAGGAAAGCTGGAACACATGGGAGCTTGGAATGATAAGGATTTGATTAATATTTTATTAAATATCCTAGGGAAACATGCTGGGTGAATTTCAAATCCGAAACCCTGAGTCCATGCTTCGCTGCATTGATTGACGAAACAAACTTCTTATGTAGCTTGACGAAGCTTAAGAGAAGTGCTTTGATCTCATGACCATAGAACCAATGATATGTATTCATGCATATGATAATGAAGTATAAGCAAAATAGGGTTGGAATGAAAAGGGTAAATTTTAGGGTACATCAATTGCCCCTATTCAATCATCTTAAACCTGCAAGCGAGATTGGCGTCGGCCTTTCGAGCAATAAGGTAGAAGAGGATTAAATACAAATATGAACTCAAAAATTTACGCTCTAAATCAGGACAAAGTGTATCAACACTAGTGAGTGTATTTCAGTAGTTTTGTAGTATCAAACCAAAAGGACTGGGTCTGCAAGTATGGAGGAATAGTTAAGACTAAACCCTTATCAAAGAATGCTAGTGAACACTGGACTTGAAAAACGAGACCAATGAATATTAGACTCAACTCAAGAAGACTAGTAACCAATAGACTCAAAAGATACCAATAACCATTGGATCTAAAAGATTATACCAGTAAACACTAGTCTCGATCGAAGAAGGAAGGAACATTGACCATTGAACCAAAACATTAGAATGTTGGTGAAACACTGGGGATCGAGTATGAACACTCGACCATAGGAGTACTATAAGAATGTTCCAGGAAAGAACTGGATCACAAACAAAGCAACGAGTGAACACTCGACTTAAAAGGGACTAGTGACCACTGGACCTGAAAGTACTCAACAAGATACCAATGAACATTGGATTTAAAGCAAGGTGAACTCCTGCTAGTCTCAACTCAGGAGAACCAATGACCATTGAATCTAGCCAAGGAATAAAAGAGACAAAGAGGTAAGTGACCAATTGAATCAAGAGAACTAGTGACCACTAGACTCTAAAGAATACCAGAACAACATTGTATTTAAAATTGGGTAACAAGTAGTAGACTTGACCTCAAAAGGAACTGGTGACCACCAGACCTAAAAATTTTACGCCAGGGAGGAACTGGATCACCAACAAGACAATGAGTGAACACTCGACCATAGAAGACTAGTGAACACTATCTTCTAAACATAGGAACGCTAGTGAACACTAAATGTAAAACGAGGTACCAATGAACATTGGATCAAACCGAAAAGGGACTAGTAAACACTTTATATGATAATGAATGATCATTGAACACTAAGCTGGAGAGAGTTATAAAAAGGTGATATCATAGGATAAGTAATCTCTAGAGGGACTTGATGGGAGTATTATGGGATGTCTGTGGGGATTAGCGAATCATCGGGTATATCAAGAAACTGAGTGGCCTCACTGGGGAAGAAGGAAATAAAATTGGCTTATGCTTCTATGCATGTTTGAATTTTTCTATGGAGTAATGTTCCAAAATGAATGGAAACACTACACATTTAAGTAGATGCAATGTAATGATGCATGATTTGACGGAGAAATAAAGAGATACAAGGAATTTCTAACGAGAAGCCCTTGAAAAATTGAAATTTTATGGGGAATGAAAAATTGAGTAGCTAGTAACCACACACTGAAGAGAAATTGCAAAATAAATTACAAACTTTGCTGGAGAGAATCAAAATACGCTGCAAATTCTGAACGGGGACACCAATGAAGATTGGGCGCTTCCAGTGGGATACTAATAACCATTGGATCTACGAGGAATAACTTGTCACCCTCTTCATTGGGGATGAAGTGATTTCTCGAACAAAAAAGATGCATCCATATGCTTCTGTCGAGTATACGAGTATCCTTGAACAAGAATGCCTCAATAAATAAACACTTCTAGGGATATGAGAAATCTTGATAAAGAAATCCCGATAAGAAAGATCTCTTAGTTGGGAGTAAACTCTACTTCATGAATGACCATTCACCAATAAGTCCACCTTTGTGAACATTCATCGGGGGCTAACGAATTTATACCAATAAGTATTTATCAATCAGACCTTATCAAACAAGGATTCTCTATATGGCAATCCATTGGGGATAAGGAAAATTCAAGGTCTACAAAGGATAAAGAGATCTCTCTAAACATAAAGAGTCTATAATAAACTCTACCGGGGAGTAAATCTTCACTTGGGGAGGAAGGAGTTCTTGAGCAAGAAAACCCTTGAAGTTCAACTTCCACTAGGGAATGATACAACATCTTCTATCACTGGGCAGTAAGATAAATATTAAGAGAACTCTTGAAAAGTGTAGGCTATACTGGGGAATCATACTTCAGAGGGCTTTCAACCAAATACACTTTTACTGGGGAATGCTTCCTGAAAAGCATCATTGTGAAGACAAACTCAAGTGCAGATTCCGTTGGGGAGAAATAGGCCCATGCATACTTTACTGGGAAAAAGTGTGCCACTGAAAAGACTATCCAGGAATTTCCACCCTGGCCACCAACTGATTGACCTATTTTCGTGTTGGTATGTCGTATACATGTGAGTGAACAACAACTCCTGCAAAACAAAACCAAAAATATGCCCCAGATGTAGCATGGCAACTTTGTCTGCCAACCAGGCCACATAAGATCTTACAACAAATTCAAATGTTTCTTATCATGTTATGTAAATCCTGCAAATTTTTAGATGCAATATTTATCAAAAAATCGACGTCTTTTTATTGATTGTAAATCAGCCTGCAAATAGACAAGTACATCATGAAGAAATTCCTAGAAAGAGGTAATTTCAAAAGCAAAAACAAAAGGGCAATACAAGAATGGCAATGTGAAAACGGATTTCCACCAGGTTCCGACTCTGCTATAACCCTTATGACTTCTAATATCTCATCACTTTACTTTCTGAAGAAAATGATTGGACTGATTCCTACCCTTCGGGGTTGCCAATTGTAGTAGTAAGATGAAACCAAAGATGCGACGCAAGACATAGTCGTTTGCTTTCAAATCCCTAACTTTTTCCTGGATCTCCCTTTCGGGTTTTTAATCCACCGGGATACCCTTTTTTGCCTAAGCCGCCCTTTTGGGTTTTCAACTTAGCAGGTGTACTTATTATTTTTCATTCTTTTCATTTCTTCTTTTTTATCCCTAATTTTTTTCCCGAACCTCTCGTTCATTATTATTTTTGGTTCGCCAGGATACCCTTTTTTCCCTATGTCGTCCACTTAGAGAGTCTTTTTTATGCGAATTATTTTTTTACTATGTTTGCGTTCACAGGGAGTAGGAAGTCTTCACCATCCATTGTTTTAAGAATTATAATACCCTTCTAAGCCCAACAGAATATTCATAATTATTTAAAATAATATCAGAGGAATACAACAAAAGCGTGTCACATTTTATTCGTGAAATAATTATACGTGCTAGTCTTACTCCGTAACACGGGTTTTCAAAATTATTCATGACATATGCATTATCAATGTTTCACATAGTTGCAGCGGAATCATAGTTCAAATAAGTTTAATTAAAAACACTTCATAGTGCTCCATGATTCATGGTTCACAATTTAACATAATTTAAACTCCATGGAAACAATTTAAATGTCATAACAAAAAAAGAACAAAATAGTTTTCAAAACAAAGTGTTCCCGTCCCTGATGTTACATATCAGAGCAAGACCTTCTAGACTGAATAAAAATAAATCACACTCCAAAGTTATTCTTCCAAGCCTTTAGGGACTACTCTTGATTACCTGCATGTTACCCACGTAGAGGCAACATTCAAGCAGAAGGGGTGAGTTTATCACAATAATTATATAATATGTAAGTAATAGACATAACAAAATAAGCCTAAAGTATCACCATAATTGATTCAACAAATTCATCTTCCAAGCTCAATCAACACAATACAACATCATCAATTAAGAACCATGCAATGCCACATAAGATGTAGTGCAAGGACATAGACTCATGCATGTGGTACCAATTCTTCTTGATGGACACTAGGCCATCACCCTCCAAAGACCCAAATCATAGTATCTATTCCCACTTGGAACCAGAGAAAATTACAGACACCCCAAATCTACACAATGGGATTGAGACCAAATCACTAGACCAATGTCCTAAATCATCACAACGGACCAAAGTTGTCCAATGAATGCATGATGCACAACAAAATATAAAAAATGACCGCAACGTATCATCATTCATGTATTAATCAACATCATACATAAACACCATCATGTATATTCATATAATCATCATACATATTCATATAATCAAAACATCATCATAATAACAACATATCATCATGATCAAACACATAGTCATTGCGATTTGACGCGGGGAACCTATTCTTATTCTAGCTTAGGTATTATAAAAATATTCCTAAGTATACATTTTATTTCACTTGATTATAGTATACTACGCTAGCTATGCACATCTTCGAGCGACACTTCATTATGAGCTCTAGAACTAAAGTTATGCTCGTTTCAAGATTTCAATCCAACATTCCAGCTCTGCCTCCCATCACACGGTGAAACCTCATCATAGCCCGACGACCCTTACCTGAGACCAGAACCCCATTTGCCTCCTTTTCTCACCTCTTCAATATCCCGACAAGGCATCATCGCCCAACGACACAAGAATCATCGCCTGATGATTCCCTGCGCACAAGGTTTTCCTATTTGCGATTCAGCACTATTTCAGGTCATTTTTTCCTGCTATTTAGTCATGTAACAGGTCCAAAAATTATATCTAATCATGGGGAATCATCACCTAACAACAACTTGTTATACTACATCGATCATACAACATTTACGGGTCATCAATCATCATAATTCCATCAATTCTTAACCCAATAACATCAAATCACCATTGTCAATACCAAGGGCAAAATCCTACAACTATCTACCACTTAGATCAAACATAATAACCGGATAAAAACCCCTTACCTTATTGTTTGAAGTGATTGATTTTGTTCTTCGTGCCTCTTATGGTGATTCTCTAACCTTTTGTGCCCTATCTTCACTTTTCTCTACATCGTCAGTTCTCTTTCTCTACTTTTCACGATCAATTATGAGAATACAATTACCTTTTCCTCTGTTATCACAAGGACCCCATACTTCTTCTTCAATTTCCCTCACTTAGCCAACCTCTATTTACCATCACATCTTCACTCTTCCTACTAATTACCAACATACCACTCTAACTAAAATAACTCTATTTAAATAGTTATTCCTATTATTCTATTCTAGATAATAATCCAAATAATTACTAAATAATCATATAATTATTTCAATGCATATAATCCCTTCATTCACATCACATGTTCCACATCATAAGCAACCACATGCCAACACATCACACATATAATCATATAAAACATCAATTATTCGTAAATACTCCTAGTTGGGGTGTTACAAGCATCATGACACCACCAGATAAAACCTTCTTTACGATGAATGTTCCTTCATAGTTAGGAGTCCACTTGCCCATGGGATCACCTTCAGGAGGAATTATCCTTTTCAACACATGGTCATCAGCCTTATAACACTGAGGGTGTACCCTTTTGTCAAATGCCCTTCCCATCCTTTGTTGGTTCACCTGACCATGACAAATAACTACTAATCTCTTCTCATTGATGAGATTCAACTGATCCAAACGATTCTGAATCCATTCAGCTTTTCCAAGCTCTGTATCCTTCATAATCCTTAACGAAGGAATCTCGACTTCCACCGGAAAAACTGCTTCCATACCATAGACAAGTGAGAACATGGTTTCCCCAGTTGAAGTGTGCATTGAGGTACGGTAGCCATGTAAAGCAAAAAGCAACATTTCATGCCATTATAAGTCACCACCATCTTTTGAACAATTTTCTTAATGTTCTTATTAGCCGCTTCAACAGTGCCATTCATCTTTGGGCAATATGGAGAAGAATTGTGATGCTTGATCTTGAAGGTCTCACAGCTCCTTCATAATTTTGTTATTGAGATTAGATCCATTATCAGTAATGATATTTTCAGGAATCCTATAATGACAAATAATGTTATGCTTTATAAATCGAGCAAACACTTTCTTGTTGAAGTTTGCATATGACGCGGCTTCGACCCACTTGGTGAAGTAATCTATGGAAACCAGAATAAAATGATGTCCGTTGGAAGTGGTTGGCTCAATCTTTCCAATCATATCAATGTCCCATATTGCAAAAGGCCAGGGAGAGGTCAAGACATTTAAAGGAATGGGTGGCACAAGTACTTTGTCAGCATATACTTGGCCCTTGTAGCAGATTATGGCATGGTTGAAACAATCATTTTCCATGGTAGACCAATAGTAACCAGCCCTCAAAATCTTCTTAGCCATGGTATGTCCACTGGAATGAGTCCCAAAGGAACCCTCATGCACTTATTCAATGATCCTTGATGCTTCTTCCTTGTCCACACATCTGAGCAACATAATATCATGATTTCTCTTGTATAACACACCATCATTGAGGAAAAACTTGGCTGATAATCTTCTCAGAAATTTCTTATCTGTTACAGGTGCATCTTCGGGATATTCTTGAGTCTCAAGATACCTTTTGATATCATAGAACCAAGGTTTATGATTCGCTTCTCCATCAACTTTGAAGCAAAATGGTGGCTCATACAACCTTCTGATTGTGATTGAATGTGCTTTATTAGCCTACTTGACTTTAAACATGAATGCCAGAGTATCCAAAGCATATGCAAAATTATTCTCTTCCCCTGAAATATGCTCAAACGTGATCTCTTCGAAGTATGGAATTAACTTCATCACATGTTCTCTGTAAGGAATTAGATTTGGGGGATGAGTCTCCCAATCTCTGTTAATCTGGTTTATCATGAGAGCTGAATCTCCATAAACTTTCAGGAACTTAATTATCAAATCAATCACAGCTTCAATGCCATAGACACAAGCTTCATATTTTGCCATATTATTGGTGCAATCAAAAGAAATTCAGGAAGTAAATGAAATATGAAAACCTGTAGGGGAAGTAATAACAGCTCCAACACCATTTCTTAGAGCATTTGAGGCACCATCGAACACCATTGTCCGTCGCGATCTTGGTTCGGGTCCTTCTTCTGGGCTAGGGATGTTACAATCCATGATATACATGATGTATTCATTTGGGAATTCAAATCTCATTGGTTGATAATCATCCACGGGTTGATGAGCAAGATAATCTTCCAATACACTACCTTTGATGGCTTTCTGGGTAGTATATTGGATATCATACTCAGTCAAAATCATTTTCCATCGGGCTACTTTTCCTGTGAGAGCTGGCTTCTCAAATATGTACTTGATAGGATCCATTTTGGATATCAAGTAAGTGGTGTGTGTCAACATATATTTCCTCAAGCGCTTAAAAGCCCATGCTAGTGCACAGCATGTTTTCTCAAGCAAAGAGTACCTTGACTCACATTTTGTGAATTTCTTACTCAAATAGTATATCGCTTGTCTTTATTTCCTGTCTTGTCGTGTTGACCGAGTATACAACCCATGGAATTCTCAAGTACTGTCAAATACATGATTAAAGGCTTGCCTTCCACCAGAGGCATGATAATCGGAGGTTCCTATAGATATTATTTTACTCTATCAAATGATTTTTGACAATTTTCATTCCACCGACCGCTTGATCATTTCTTAACAATTTGTATATCGGTTCATACGTGGCTGTGAGATGACACATAAATCTAGAAATGTAGTTCAATCTCCCCAAGAAACCACATAATACTTTTTCTGTTCTCAGTTCAGGAATTTCTTATATTGCTTTTACTTTGGCAGGATCAACCTCGATACCTCTTTCACTTGCAATAACGCCCAGTAATTTTCCAGATCTCACCCCAAAGGTGCACTTATTAGGAATCAACCTCAATCTGAATTTCCTTAGTCTTTCAAACAATTTATGTAGGTGAACGAGATGCTCTTCTTCTGTCTGAGATTTCGCAATCATGTCATTAACATACACTTCGATCTCTTTATGAAACATATCATGGAAAAGAGTCACCATTGCATGCTGATACGTTGCCCCTGCATTCTTCAAATCAAAAGGCATCAGCTTATAACAGAAAGTCCCCTATGGAGTAATAAAAGTTGTCTTCGCCATGTCTTCTGACGCGATCTTGATCTGATTGTAACTAGAAAACACATCCATGAACAAGAAAAGTCATCTTTAGGGCTTTCTCTGTTCAAGTATCTGTAGTTAACACACATTCTAACCTTTCCATCTTTCTTGGGCACTGGCGTGATGTTGGCACACGGGGAATAAGAAATCACATTCAGGAACTCTGCATCAAGCTGTTTTTATACTTCCTCCTTAATCTTCTGAGACATCTCTGGATGAGTTCGTCAAAGTTTCTGTTTAACAAGAGGACATTCTTCCTTTAGTTCTTAGATTCACAACCTCAATCAACTCTTGATGCGGCTAGATGACCCTCTCTTCTTGCCTCAATAACCTTGCTAAATATTCAGGGAGTTCACAATATTCCCCACCTTCTTCTTCGGTGTTGTACCCCAAAATTTCCCTCTCATTTATCAAGAATTTACTCACAAAATCTGCTTTGGCTCAGGACTGCACTAGGGTTGATCAGCTCAAGACATCTCCTTAAGCACTGATGACCAAAATCAGGGTTTGAGATTGCACAAGGATATTTGAAATTCTAATGCCCCATATGACTTTCATGGATCATTTTAGACCCCCAAGATTACTCATGTCAAGTTTCACGCTTTGGATCACACTTTTGCTCAGTCAATTGAGTAGTTGACCTAAAAATCAACTGTATTGTGGCAATAGTCAACTGTGGCCAATTTACAGTCAAACTTCATAATTTTTTATCCACAACAACATTTTAAACTCATGTGTATCATTTTATCAAGTTTGGACCATAATTCCTCAAGAAATTTGATCAAATATTCAAAAGGGCAAAATGGTCAAAATTCGGGTTTTAATTGGGAAAGGGCAATTTATGATTCTTGACCTAGAAAATGATCAATTGGTTTAAGGCATGATCTCAAGAGTCCAATTTCATCATTTTGACCTAATGACATGGCTCAAAACATTTCTCAAGTCCAATGGATTGACAAATGAATTTTCAGTCAACTGATCAAAAGTCAACTGTATACTGAAAAGTCAAACTTTGACTTTTTGGTCAAAATCAAATGTCAAAGATCACAATTAATCAAAGAATGTCAAAATATGAAAATTATTCATCAAGAAATAAAAAATTCAAGATTTCATTTTGAAAAGTTAAAATTTCTAAAAGAAATTTTTCTAAGTGTTGGAAATTTCTTATTTTTTCACAACTTTGGGAAAAAGTTTCAACATGATGCAAGATGATTCAAAAGAAAATTCCAACATGAAAGTTGTAGATCTCCATGAAATCTACAACATTTCTTTACACAACTCCTTCCAAAAGTGCTTGGATCTCAAGTTATAATTTTAAGAACACATGGTCATGAAACAAAACACTTAGTGAAATTTTGCCCTAATTTGGTCAGGATTTCGACCCAACTTCATGGAACTTTTTCTTATAGTTCTAAGGGGAATTTTCAAAAGTGATTCAAAGATGAGTTGTATAACACATTACAAGCTTTCCAAAATTTCCATGAACTCCTTGAGATTATTTTTGAGTAGGGAGAATCGAAGAGATGAAATTAGGGTTTTCACACTTGAATTACAAGTCATTTTGTGATGAACAAAATTCAAAATTCAAAGTTGTGCTTCATAACCTCTACGTTGCAGGCCTCAAACTTGTTAGGAACTCCATAATTAATTGCTTTCACAGCTGTTAGAGGTCTCAATTCAAGCATTCAATGCAAGGCCATGCTTTATATCCATTTTGGGAAGAAAGTGTACAATGCCATTTTGATAAAGTAGCTTTTTGCATAAAACTTGTTCTTGAGCCTTGAACTTGTTCTCTTCTGATCATACATGTCTTATAACTCAAGAGAAACTTGTTATACACTTACAATCACCCAACCCATACTGGTACTTCCTCTTGAAACTTGTTTTCCACTTTTTCTTGAAAATCAAGTTACCTAGGAATTAGCTTGTAACTTGTACTTCTGACTTTCCAAAGCACTCAAACCTCTTTGCTTATACATACACAAGTTATTTTCCACAAATCCCACGCATGCTTAAGCCCTGAAAACACCAAGAACACAAAATCGCCAAAAACACTTCAAAACTTGTCATTTTTTAGTTTTGAATCCAATCTCCAAATTTGCTCGTGCGTTTCTTGGCCTTTTACTTTCAAAATCTTATAAACAACATATACAAACAATCCCTACACCTGCAACACCATTGTAACACCTCCATCATCATCCACCATTTTCAAAAATAGCACCTTGCACCTTGACTTCTCCAGAACTCCTTAGGGACTTTCAACTCAAGCTAAGCATCCCATTAACTTCCTGGGAACTTGAGGAAGCTAACCCAATCATTGGAACTCACTAAAAGCTACTCAAACTCCAAACCCGATACCCTCTTGCAAGGTAAGTTTTCTGAATTTTGAACTCTTCATACAAGCATCATTAATGGTTTATTTGTGAATGAAAAATGTAGATATCATTGCCCTAAAACTAACCATGTCCATAATTTTCATTTATTTTACTTGAGCTTAGAGAATTTTAGGATTGCAGTTTCTAAAATTTTTAGGGTTCAGATTAGGGCCATTAAAATTCATGCTTATCTTTGATCAATAATTTTATTGCTTTGCATTTCTGAAATCGTTAGGAAATTTGCTACAAGTTTCCTGTTTACACTTTTCATTTTTGTTGAGAATTGATTGAGATACAAAGGCTCTGGCTGGACGTGAGGTTGAAGATGAAGTTCAGGCCATGGACTTGTTCATTATCATATATTTGTTGTTTGGATTATATAAACGGATGTATAGCCACCCCAGTGGTAGAAACGCGCGTCTGTGACTTTAGGGGCCTGAGTTTGAGCCCTAGTGGTACCCTTTTGGATTTTTCATATTTTTTACATTCTGACTTTTCTTTTTTGGCAGCGCTGGGCCTCTTTCCTTGAGCTTTATGTTTTTTTTCATTTCTCACCCCCTGTTTCACTTACACAGCCTCTGGCCCATTTTATTTTCTTTTCTCATTTTTATTTATTTATTTTCATAAATTATTTTATCTACTGCTAAAAAATAAAAAATAAAATATAAAAACATTAGATTTATATTTTAATATAATTTATTTATTTTTTACACAAAAAAATTATTTTATTTAATCATACTTTATTTATTTCACTAATTGTTTTGTAAATTTAATTAAAAAACTAGGTTTTTAGTTATTTTCTTTTACACCATTTAAATATATTATTTTAAAAATGTAAAAAGACCAAAAATATTTTATAATACTATAATTTATTTTTAAGACAAAAAATACCAAAAATATTCTTTTTACAAACTTAATTTCCTTTTAATCAATTAATAGATTAGGATTTTATTTAATTTCTTTTCCTAGTAAATTTAGGTTTTACTTTTAATTAATTATTTTCCCATTAGTTAATTAGGATAAAATCAAAACCCCTTTTCCTTAAAAAATCCAAACAAAAATATCCATTTTCTTCACATTTACATTCTTGTATATTTATTTATTTTGTACATTACTTGTTCAATCCTTGTATAAATTCAATATAGTTATAATAGATAATTAGGCTTTATTTTCTTGCAATCCCCATTTGTAATTTGTACAACCCCCTCCCACAAGTATTGTAATAGCGTAGTAATTTTAAATTCCGCAATTTATCGCTTTATATACAAATGCTAGTAATTAGAGTTTGTATGGAAAGACTAAAACCAATCAATAAGAAAACTCTAATAAAAGACAAAATCAAGCATGAAAAATAATACACTTGCACACAAGCACCCTTAGGGTAAAATCCACTTGGTTGCCTTACAAAATGACCATATTACGCATGTGAGGTATCTTAGCTAAAACAAGCAAAATACAAGATCATAGTCCCTCGATGACGCTATCTATGTTGCCTTTCAAATGATCTTAGTCCCTAAAAGAGAATGCTAAAATACCTTACAACATTGCGAATCATGGTTATACGATGAACCACGCTCGTCCCGTTTACATCCAAAGATAGGGTTACTTACCAAATCAATGGTAAGATAACAATGTCAATGGAAAAGGAAAATGAACATGAAAGACTTTTGAGTAGGTAGAATGCTCATAATTACTTGCTCAATTTCAAAACAAAACATCCTTGCTATTTTCAAGAACAAACACCTACACTTTCAAAACATCTTACAAATTTGAAAACATTTTCAAAAGATCAACATCTTTGTATACATTCTTACGAACGAGAATCATTACAAAGTTTTCCTAAACAATGGCCTCTTTACAAAATAATTTCAAAAAACCACACAAAGCACAATTTCAAAGAATAGCAAGTGATCTAGAAAGTAATTAAGATCCCATGGAAAACCATGGATGAAAAGGGTGCTAATACCTTCCCTTTTCATAACCTACCCCCCGAACTCAAGAAATAACCTCAAAGGTCTTTCCTGTGCTTTTTCACCTTTCCATTTGGATAAAAGAAAAGTCGGTGGTGACTCTTGCTAACGGCAACATTTGCGATCAAACGCAAAACACCCAAGTCAGTTCTCCCACTGTATCATATTCGGCATGGTAGATTGGACTATCAAAGTCATAATGGATGATAGAAGAATCATTATCGAGAGGATCTGTGATGACAGTGGGATTGAATATGCATGATTGATGTTTTTGTGCTTCTTTTAGAAAGTGAGTGATAAAAAAAACATTGCCATTTTTTTACTGAATAAAAATAGAAAGACAATGAACAAAATATTTGAATGCAAAAAACGTCATTTATTTAATGATGACAATTGGAAATGAAAACACGGTGGCCCTACAAATGATTCACTATTCTTTGGGAAGAGTGAAAGAATTATTGCATGATAAGGAAACAAACAGAAAATTACTCTTGGGAAAGTGTGACTTGAACTGGCGACTCTGCTGGGGAAAATTCTAAAAGTGGGGTTACCTTAGGGCTAGATCACATTTACTTGCTTTCATTGTTTGAATTGTATGCTTTACATTATGGTTCTTTGTTTGGATTTAAATCCTCTACCCGGATTTGGGATACCTTATAGGTAAGTAGCAATACGTTGTGGAAACTGTGCGGGGTATACCAACATATTTGTGGGTACCGGTAGCCCTTGAGTTAATCAAGGAGAATACGGGGCCACTGAGTGATGTCATGAAGCACTAATGAACTTTTAGAACCTTTACTTTACCAACTTGGACTTTAGGACGTAGTGAGATGACCGGCTTTGGTGCAGTCCGAAGTTGGTAGATACTCGATACTACACCATTGCTTCACATTTCCCGATTATCAATGTGTACCAACTTTGGAAGAATTCTCCTAACTCTTGAGGATTCCTATTCTCAATCAACTACCTTTCAACGGTACGGAAAGAGATCCAAAGCCAGAAGAGATTGCTCAAGCTCTACACTTGTAACCATATGATATCACAACTAATTGGGAAACAAGGAGTGGTGTCAAAGGTTTCTTAGCAAAGTTCTTGTTTGAGAAAGCCCAAAACTATTGGAATTCTTTGGATTTGCAAGCTTTTGAGGAAATTGTGGCTCTCCTCATCTATGGGATGGTTTTGTTTCCAAATCCTGACCAACTCATAGATGTGAACGCCGTCAAAATCTTCATATGTCGTAACCCGGTGCCTACTTTGCTAGGAGACATCCTACATTATTTTCACACTCATACTATGAGGAAAAGAGGTATCCTTATGTGTTGCACTCCTCTCTTGGCAAGATGGTTTATTTCGCATCTTCCCTGATCTGTATTGAAGAACGAGCAAGGTTCAAGGTGGTCACAAAGGTTGATGACGCTTAAACATTCAGACATCTATTGGTGTTCCCGATCTATAGAGAATGTTATCATCGTCGACCGTTGTAGAGAGTTCCCTAATGTCCCCTTACTTGGTATTAGGGTAGGTATCACCTACAACCCCTGCTTAGCCTTAAGACAGTTTGGTTACGTCTGAAGGGATGGTCCACATGAGATGTTGATTCAACGTTTGGTATTTGACTACGAGAACAACGATCAAGGTCATCGCCCAAGGTTCATCCGAGCTTGGATGATGTTGAACAAGGTAGATAGCAAGACATTGGGGCATAAGAATTCCATCCCTCTTGAGCCTTACCTAAAATGGGTACGAGCTCGTGCTCAAAGTCTTATGATGCCTTATCCTTCCATTCTCCCGGTAATCATTGAGCCTGTCATAGAAGGAGATGTTCCATACACTATCCTGCATCCTGACATGCCCACCTCTCTTGAAGACTTACAAAGAGATTGGATACAACTCAAGGGAGAGCGAGACACTTTCAAAGCCCAATTCTACGCCAGCGAGAAAAAGGTTTTGGAACTCACTAAGCAACTTCATGAGGAGTAGACTCTGAATGCCTACATCGCACCAAAGAGGATGCATACAACCTTTTTATCTTAGAGTTTTTGTATTGTTTTGCCCAAAGAGGCATTGATGTACTCAAGCTTTAATTTATTAAAATAACGTGTGTTTCCTTTTTGTCTAAAACAAATTTGAATCTTTAAAATCCTTGAAATCATTGCATATGCATCTACCATTCATCATGACATAAGCAGGTTTATTGCAACAAGTCTCCTCATCTTTCTACTGTTTATTTCAGTAACATGGATCTCGAGCAAACGGTGAAGGACCTCCAAGCACAAAATGCTCAGTTTCAACAGATGTTATTAACTCTAGCCAAAGGACAAGAAGAGTTGAAAACCTTGCTGGTTGAAGAGAAAAAGAAGAAAAAGAAAATAATCGGAGTTCTAAATATGGGAAGAAGATTCTAAGGACAAGCAAGAAGGACCCTAGACTTTACAACGTCATATGGTGAGAAAGACAATCAAGATGGGAGAGGCAAGGAAGCAGTTGTCCAGCCAGATTCAGAAGAGGAAGAGGAAGAAGAAGATTATTCTGAAGAACAATATCCTCCAGCCGACGACAAGTATAAGCATCTAGAAAAACGATTAAGTGTAATGGAAATCCAAAAAGTGCATGGACTAGACTTTGAGGAGTTGGGGTTAGTATCTGGGATTGTCATTCCTCCAAAATTCAAAGCACCAGTGTTCGCCAAGTACGATGGAGTTTCATGTCCCAAAATGCATCTCCGGTCCTATGTGAGGAAAATACAGCCTCATACCACTGACAAGGATTTATGGGTGCACTTCTTTCAAGACAGCCTATCCAGAACTCAACTTGATTGGTTTTATCAGCTGGAAAGATCCAATGTTCACAACTGGGAAGATCTTGCCGCTGCCTTTTACAAACAATACCAATACAATGCTGATCTTGCTCCCACCCGTACTCAACTCCAGAGTATGGCCATGGTTTCAAGTGAAGGCTTCAAAGATTACGCGCAAAAATGGAGGTACTTAGCAGGAAGAGTCCAGCCTCCCCTATCTGAAAGAGAGTTGGTAGACATGTTTTTAGGCACCTTGTCCGGTCCTTTCTTTAATCACTTAATTGGGAGTTCCTCGACAGGTTTTACCGAATTGATATTGATCGGAGAAAGGATGGAAGCCGGGATAAAGAATGGGAAGATTCAAAAAGATGCATCCTATGCTGCTGTAAGAAAACCATTCATTGGAAAAAAAAGTTGTTGATGTATATCCTCAGAGAAATTAAGATAGGGCTGAATGCCGTCCAATGGTGGGGGCTGTCATAATTCCTAAACCTGCGTCTGCTCAAAAAAGAAGCAACCAGCCAAGAATGGAAAGACCAGTCAGATAGTTCACCCGAATTAATATGACACTATCTCAAGTATTTCCACATTTGTTAAGATCCAATCTAGTGACTTTGAAAGAAGCTCCAAAGAATCCTAACACAACCTCTCCTCACTATCATCCTAATGCCCGCTGTGCATACCATTCTGAGAGTCCCGGCCATGACACTAACAATTGTTGGGCTCTGAAAAACAAGGTACAAGACCTTCTTGAAGCTAAAGAGATTGAATTCGATGCGCCAGAAATTCCCAATATTATCACTGCCCCTATGCCCAAGCATGGTCGTGATATCAACACCGTTGAGGAAGATATGTTTGTTACTTTGGTTGATGAACTTGTGACCCCACTCCTGACTATCAAAAAGAACTTGTTAAATGCCGGTGTATTCCCAGGCTGTGATGAAGGATGTCATTTCTGTTTATCCACACCAACCAGCTGTCCTTTGTTAAAAGCAGGCGTTCAATGCCTAATAGATGATAAGGAGATTTTGTTCGAGAAGACTTTCGTTCCCACTGTTTCTTATAATGATGTTTCCATAGTGACCATTTCCGCTAATTCTTCCAGGGTCTCCACCAAAAGACCCGTTAGAATTACATCAGTTCCTAAAGTAGCTCCATTGATAATTACAGTTCCTAGTCCAATCCCGTATTCGTCAGACAAAACCATCCCATGGAATTATGGAGGTGATGTCTACTATCACGGTATCAAGCAAGATTGGCCAGCTGCTGAAAACTCAAGTTCCGAGAAAGATGACTGTGATATCAGTAACATCGCAGAGACTAGCAAGATAACCCGAAGTGGCAGGGTATTTTCTCCAGAAATTGCTCCTCCAAAAGCTATTTCTGGACCTGTAATTATCCCTGTTGTTGTTGCTCCTCCAAAGGCTATTCCCAATCCTGCAATTATCTCTGATAGTACTCCTGTTGACAAAACTGCCACAGTCCCTGTTATCACCCCTACTGGCATTCCCACTACCGAGTCAACTGAGACTCGAGGCAAAGGTATTCTGGTTGAGCCTGTCCAAATGAAGGCACAATCAGTAACTATCCATGAGACCTCCCGAAAAGAGATGGAGGAAATTCTAAAGATTATAAAAAGAAGCGACTACAACATAGTCGAGCAACTAGGGAAAACTCCATCAAAAATTTTCATGCTGGCTTTATTGTTATGTTCTGAGGCTCATGCAAAGGCCTTGGTAAAATTCCTTAAAACTGCTCATATACCCCAAGAAACATCTGTTGATCAGTTTTAAGACTGCATAGCCAGCTTGACCGCAGATAATGGTTTAGGTTTTTCAGATGTTGATTTAACGCCAAGGGGGAGGAAGCATAACGAGGCATTACATGTCTCATTCAAATGCAGGGGCACGACTTTGGCTCATGTCTTGGTTGACACTGGTTCGTCTCTGAATGTGTTGCCTAAAAAGGCTCTTGATAGGCTTGACTATGAAGGATTGACCCTGAAACCTAACAACATAGTAATGAAGGCTTTCGACGGCTCAAAAAGGATGGTGCATGGGGAAGTGGACATCCCCATAAAGGTTGAAACCCAAACATTTGATTCAACTTTTAATGTAATGGATATTCGCCCTTCATATTCCTGCTTATTAGGCCGACCGTGGATTCACAATGTTGGTGATGTTACCTCTACATTGCATCAAATGCTGAAATATCCAATTCAAGGGAAAATCATCACTGTTCATGGAGAAGAAGAGTATATGGTCAGCCATCTAAATTCCTTCAGATATGTGGAATTAGATGGTGAATTTATTGAAACTCCATTCCAGCACTTTGAAGAAGTCCCGCAAGCTGTGGCAGTAACGAAGGTTATTCCTCAAGTCCCAAAGATTACAAGGCCTCCGCTCAAGATGTCCTCTCTAAAAGATGCCAAGGCAGTGATAAAAGAAGGTGGGTGCACTATTCAGGGTCAACTCCCAGATATCCCATACAAATCTGACAAATTTGGTTTGGGTTTTACTTCAGGAGCCCAGAAAGCTGTACGCCGTGCTCGTGCCGGAGGACCACCCTTGAAGATCAACAACCATGAAGTCAACACCGTAGAGGATGATGAAGACAGCTATAACCTGGAGGATTGGATTTTCCCAACTATCAGTGGAGGGCTCAACATCTGGGAAGCTAGATATTTTTTCTCGATCACTTTTATCCCACAATAATTTATCTTTAAATTTTGTCAGATCTGTAATATTAAACAATTCAGACTCTTAAAACCTTGTGTCTTACCCGAGGTACAATGGTCCATTTGTAAGGGTTATTATCTCATTTCCATGTGACATCAATGAATCATGGACGTTTTTGCATACAAACTTTGTGCTCATTTTTTTTCTTTTACATTTTAATTTCTTTCAAAGATAGTTATACTCTTACACACACTCACATTCAAATTGCAGATCTACATCCATTCGGGATCCCATGGGTAACGATTTTGCTATGGCCTTTTATGACTCTGAAAATCTAATCTACCAAGCCGAAGACGAAGGCGAGGAAGATTGTGAAGTACCGGGGAACTCGCCAGGTTACTACAACAAGAAGAGAGGACCATTCAGCCCCACGAAGAACCAGTGGACACAATTAACCTAGGTACCAGAGAAGACAAAAGAGAAGTCAAGGTAGGTGCCAATCTGGAACCCAGTGTCAAAGAGCGTCTGATTCAGTTGCTACACGATTATGTTGAGGTCTTTTCCTGGTCGTACGAAGACATGCCAGGACTTGATGCAAATATCGTGGTACATCGTCTACCAACAAAAGAAGACTGCCCACTGGTAAAACAAAAGGTCCTTCGCATGCGACCAGACATGACGGAGAAGATTAAAGCATAAGTCATGAAACAATTTAACACCGGATTCTTGGCCGTCACCTCCTATCCACAATGGGTTGCAAATGTTGTTCTCGTGCCTTAAAAGGATGAAAAGGTATGAATGTGCATGGACTACAGAGATTTGAATAGGGAAAGCCCTAAGGATGATTTCCCACTCCCCCACATTGATATTATAGTTGACAATATGGCATATCATAAAGTGTTTTCCTTCATGGACTGTTTCTCAGGCTACAACCAAATCAAAATGGCGCCTGAGGACATGGAGAAAACAACCTTTGTCACACAATGGGGCACATTCTGCTACAAGGTTATGCCATTTGGGTTGAAGAACGATGGGGCAACCTATCAGCGTGCCATGGTAGCTCTATTTCATGACATGATACATCACGAAATAGAGGTCTATGTGGACGACATGATAGCCAGATCTCAAACAGAAGAAGAGCATCTTGGTCATTTGCAGAAATTATATGAGAGACTAAAGAAATACAAGCTGAGGTTGAACCCGAATAAATGCACATTTGGGGTGAGGTCTGGTAAACTCCTAGGCTTTGTCGTTAGCGGTAAAGGTATTGAAGTAGATCCTGCCAAGGTGAAAGTGATACAAGAGATGCTTGCTCCTTGTACAGAGAAGGAAGTCAGAGGATTCTTGGGACGTTTAAACTACATTTCCAGATTCATTTCTCACCTGACAACTACTTGTGAACCCATCTTCAAATTATTGAAGAAAGATCAAGTAGTCAAATGGAATGATGAGTGCCAAACTGCCTTCGACAAGATCAAAGAATACCTGCAAGAACCTCCAGTTTTGATGCCACCGGTCGAGGGAAGACCATTGATCATGTATCTAACTGTTTTGGAAAATTCATTGGGGTGTGTGCTGGGGCAGCATGACGAGTCTGGCCGAAAAGAGCATGCTATTTACTACATGAGCAAAAAGTTTACCGACTGTGAAACAAGATATTCACTGCTCGAGAAAACTTGCTACACTCTGGAATGGGCTGCTCGCCGGCTAAGACAGTATATGCTGACGCATACTACCTTATGGATATCTAAAATGGATTCAATAAAATACATCTTTGAGAAACCTACTCTCTCTGGGAGAATAGCGAGATGGCAGATGATCCTGACAAAATATGACATACAATATACTACCTATAAAGCAATAAAGGGTAGTGTACTAGTTGATCACCTTACTCACCAAGCTGTGGAAGACTACTAGTCCATGAAGTTCGAATTCCCAGATAAAGACATCATGATGGTAACAACTATGAAGAATTCAGACCATATGACAGGCCTAAACAAGGATCCCGATGGACCCTGGTGTTTGATGAGGCGTCCAATGCACTCGGCAATGGTATTGGTGTTGTACTCATATCTCCTGAAGGATGTCATACTCCCTTTATGGCAAGACTTTGCTTCAATTGTACAAACAATATGGCAGAATACGAAGTGTGCATTTTTGGTCTCAAAGCTGCCATAGATTTGGGGATCAAATCCTTAAATGTATTCGGAGATTCAGCTTTGGTCATTAGCCATATCAAAGGGGAATGAGGCACTAAACACCCTAACCTCATCCCACACAAAGAACATGTGCTGACATTGATCCCACATTTTAAGAAGATTACCTTCGAGCATTTCCCGCGAGAAGAAAATCAGCTAGCAGACGCGCTAGCCATAATGTCATCCATGTTTAAACTTAAATGGGATAACGAGGATCCCCAAATCACCATTAAACGAATGGATGAACCAGCTCACTGTCACGAGATTAATACTGAAGAAGTAGTGGACCAGCCTTGGTTTCACGAAGTCAAGACGTATCTCGAGGCTCAAGAATATCCGGAAGGAGCTTCAGTCAATGATAAGAAATTCTTAAGGAGATTCTTTGCTAAGTCCTTCCTTAGTAATGGAGTTCTCTACAAACCCAGCCATGACTCTGTTTTGCTCCGTTGCGTAGACAAGGTTGAGGCAGAAAAGATCATGGCTGATCTACATGAAGGTACTTTTGGAACCCATTCCAGTGGGCATACGATGGCAAAGAAAATCCTACGAGAAGGTTATTATTGGTCTACCATGGAAGCATATTTCTATCAACACTCTCGAACCTGCCACAAGTGTCAGATCTATGCTGACAAAGTGCACGTACCTCCGGTTCCTCTAAGTGTCTTGATGGCTCCTTGGCCCTTTGCTATGTGGGGCATCGATATGATTGGGGAAATCAAACCAACAGCCTCTAATGGACACCGCTTCATCTTAGTGTCCATTGACTATTTTACAAAGTGGGTTGACGCAACCTCTTTCGCTTCCGTTACCAAGAATGTTGTAGCCCGGTTCATTAAACAGAATCTCATCTATCGGTATGGTATCCCGGAGAGGATCATCACAGACAATGGTACGAATCTAAACAATACTATGATCACCGCCCTGTGCGAGAAATTCAAGATCCAGCATCATAATTCTTCCCCTTACCAGCCAAAGATGAATGGTGTTATCGAAGCCGCAAATAAGAACATCAAAAAGATCATACAGAAAATGACAGTTATGTACAAGGACTGGCATGAGATGCTACCATTCGCTCTCCACGAGTATCGTACAATGGCATACACATAAACCGGGGCAACAACCTACTCTCTGGTATACGACATGGAGGTTGTCTTGCCTATTGAGGTCCAGATCCCCTCTCAGAGAATTATGAAGGATGCAGGGCTGAATGAAGAAGATTAGATCCAAACTCGACTTGATCAATTGAACTTGATTGATGAGAAAAGGCTTACCGCTGTCTGTCATGGTCAAATGTATCAAAAACGAATGATCAAGGCTTTCAACAAAAAGGTCAGACGCCAAGTGTATCAAGTCGGGGATCTGGTGATCAAACGTATCATACTGCTGCTAGGTGATCCCAGGGGAAAATGGACTCCTACATACGAAGGACCGTTTGTGATTAAAAGAATATTCTCTGGTGGAGCAATGATCTTGACCACCGTGGATGGTGACGACCTTCCACACCCTATGAATGTGGATATAGTCAAAAGATACTACGCATAAAGAGACCCGCTAGGTTGACACACCTAGGCAAAACAAGGGAATCTCGACGAACCAAAAATATTCGGGTAAAAATTAGGGATAAAACAAAAAAAATATGTACACCCGGCAAGTTGAAAACCCGAAAGAGTGGCTTGGGCAAAAAAGGGTATCCCGGTGGACTGAAAACCTGAAAGGGAGGTCCAGGTAAAAGTTAGGGAATTAAAGCGTATGACTATGTCCTGTTGGATCACCTCACGGAAAACTTGCAAGCTCGACGGTTCTGATCAATTCAATCAGCTTCAGACAAGGCAAGAAATAGATAAGATGCTCAGAGACACAAAGGCTATAGCAGAATGGGAACCCCATGGGATTATTTCATATAGCTATCTTTTCTTTGTATCAAATTTTCATTTTCTATGACGGCATTCTCTTACTAGAATGTTCGTCTCATTGTACAAAAATACTTACTCAAAGTAAATACAAAGATATCCTTTTGAAAGTGGAAAACTATATGTTTTTCTTTACTTTTGTGTTTTGTTTACAAAAACGTCCAATGATTGATTTTTGAACATATGCATTTGAACGTAACTACAATTTATAAATGAACAAAATAGAAAGACAATCACTAATGGATTTAAGAGATAGGGAAATATCCTTAAACTACTTCCATAAAGTCCCCTGCAATGTGCAGTTTAATCCCCAGTGGATTAAAACTTCCAGCTATCACTCCCCGGTAGAAGTCGCCAAATTTCTCAAGATTCCCCAACAGGATTTTAAAGCAGTACACGGTGTTCCCCTTACAATAAATTTTGTTTCTCTGAGTGGAAATTCATCAACACTTCAAAACATGAAGACTTACACTCCATATCCTCAGCAACGGTTAGGGATTTATTTTCCCCAATCCAACAGCAGTGCAGCAGATTAGCTCACATACACATGCATCACATCCATATATCATAAACATCGATAACACGAATGCATATATCACAATATTATTACACCATGAATTTCATACAATATGACATTGCATATTAGCTAACATTTTACCCTTTTCAGGATAAGGTTAATTAATAGCTACCATTAACAATGTGCAAAGGCTTTTCAGATACAGTTCAGATACGCTCCAGACACGGATGCCATTCTGATACTCATTCAGATTTATCTTTCAGATACAGTTTAGATACGCTCCAGACACGAATGCCATTCTGATACTCATTCATATTTATATTTCAGATACAGTTCATATATGCTCCAGATACGGATGCCATTCTGATACTCATTCAGATTCAACTTTCAGATATAGTTCAGATACGCTCCAGACACGGATGCCATCCTGATACTCATTCAGTTTCAGCTTTTTAGATACAGTTCAGATACGCTCCAGACACGGATGCCATCCTAATACTCATTCAGCTTTTCAGATATAGTTCAGATACGCTTCAGACACGAATGCCATTCTGATACTCATTCAGATTCAAATTTCAGATACAGTTCAGATACGCTCCAGACACAGATGCCATTCTGATACTCATTCAGATTCAACTTTCAGATACAGTTCAGATACGCTCTAGACACTGATGCCATTCTAATACTCATTTATATTCAACTTTCAGATACAGTTCAGATATACACCAGACACGGATGCCATCTTGATACTCATTCAGTTTCAGCTTTTCAGATACAATTCAGATACGCTCCAGACACAGATGCTCATTCAGATTCTCTTTCAAATATAGTCCAACAATCATTTTGGATGGCATTTGCAAGCCCATCTCCGACAACTTTCCATCACCCCTCCAAATGGCATCTTTAATCCCATTCCCTATACCATCAATCATCACATCACCGAGTGGAAATTTATGGGCACTCTAATGTCCAATCATCCCCCACCTTCGAGTCACGAATGGCAAAACTCGCCAATATAACTCTTCAGGCTTAAGAAGATTGAACAGGGGCAGCTGTTATACCCCAAAATTTTCCCTCTAATTTATCAATAATTTACTCACAAAATCTCCTTTGGCTCAGGACTGCACTAGGGTTGATCAGCTCAAGACATCTCCTTAAGCACCGATGACCAAAATTAGGGTTTGAGATTGCACAAGGATATTTGAACTTCCAATGCCCCATATGACTTTCATGGATCATTTTAGACCCCCAAGATTACTCATGTCAAGTTTCAAGCTTTGGATCACACTTTTGCTCAATCAATTGAGCAGTTGACCTAAAAATCAGCTGTATTGGGGAAAAAGTCAACTATGGTCAATTTACAGTCAAACTTCATAATTTTTTATCCACATCAACATTTTAAACTCATGTGTATCATTTGATCAAGTTTGGACCACAATTCCTCAAGAAATTTGATCAAATCTTCAAAAGGGCAAAATGGTCAAAATTAGGGTTTTGACTGGGAAAGTGCAATTTCTGATTCTTGACCTAGAAAATAATCAATTGGTTTAAGGCATGATCTCAAGATTCCAATTGCATCATTTTGACCTAATGACATGGCTCAAAACATTGCTCAAAACATTGCTCAAGTCCAATGGATTGACAGATGAATTTTCAGTCAACTGATCAAAAGTCAGTTGTATACTGAAAAGTCAAACTTTGATTTTTTGGTCAAAGATCACAATTCACAAAAGCATGTCAAAATATGAAACTTATTCATCAAGAAATCAAAAATTCAAGATTTCATTTTGAAAAGTTAAAATTTCTAAACTTAGAAATTTTTCTAAGTGTTGGAAATTTCTTATTTTTTCACAACTTTGGGCAAAATTTTCACCATGATGCAAGATGATTCAAAATAAACTTCCTACATGAAAGTTGTAGATCTCCATGAAATCTACAACATTTCTTTACACATCTCCTTCCAAAAGTGTTTGGATCTCAAGTTATAATTTTAAGAACACATGGTCATGAAACAAAACACTTAGTTAAATTTTGCCCTAATTTGGTCAGGATTTTGACCCAACTTCATGGCACTTTTTCATATAGTTTCAAGGAGAATTTTCAAAAGTGATTCAAAGATGGATTGTAGACCACATTACAAGCTTTCCAAAATGTCCAAGAACTCCTCGAGATCATTTTTGAGTAGGGCGAATCGAAGAGATGAAGTTAGGGTTTTCACACTTGAATTACAAGTCATTTTGTGATGAACAAAATTCAAAATTCAAAGTTGTGTTGCATAACCTCTACTTTGCAGGCCTCAAAATTGTTAGGCACTCCATAATTAATTGCTTGCACTGTTGTTAGAGGTCTCAATTCAAGCATTCAATGCAAGGCCATGCTTTATATCCATTTTGGGAAGAAAGTGCACAATGCCATTTTGATAAAGTAGTTTTTTGCATAAAACTTGTTCTTGAGCCTTGCACTTGTTCTCTTCTGATCATACATATCTTATAACTCAAGTGAAACTTGTTAGACACTTACAATCTCCCAGCCCATGCTGGTACTTCCTCTTGAAACTTATTTTCCACTTTTTCTTGAAAATCAAGTAACCTAGCAATTAGCTTGTAACTTGTACTTCTGACTTTCCAAAGCACTCAAACCTCTTTGATTATACATATACAAGTTATTTGCCACAAATCCCACGCATGCTTAAGCACTGAAAACACCAAGAACACAAAATCACCAAAAACACTTCAAAACTTGTCATTTCTGAGTTTTGAATCCAATCTCCAAATTTGCTCGTGTGTTTCTTGGCCTTTTACTTTCAAAAGCTTCTAAACAACATATACAAACAATCCAAACACCTACAACACCACTGTAACACCTCCATCATCATCCACCATTTTCAAAAATAGCACCTTGCACCTTGACTTCTCCAGAACTCCTCAGGCACTTTCAACTCAAGCTAAGCATCCCATTAGATTCCTGGGAACTTGAGGAAGCTAACCCAATCAATGGAACTCACTAAAAGATACTCAAACTCCAAACCCGATACCCCCTTGCAAGGTAAGTTTTCTGACTTTTGAACTCTTCATACATGCATCATTAATGGTTTATTTGTGAATGAAAAATGTAGATATCATTGCCCTAAAGCTAACCATGTCCATAGTTTTCATTTATTTTAATTGAGCTTAGAGAATTTTAGGATTGAAGCTTCTGAAATTTTTAAGGTTCAGATTAGGGCCATTAAAATTCATGCTCGTCCTTGATCTATAATTTTATTGCTTTGCATTTCTGAAATCGTGAGAAAATTTGCTACAAGTTTTTTGTTTACACTTTTCATTTTTGTTGAGAATTGATTGAGATACAGAGGCTATGGCTGGACGTGAGGTTGAAGATGAAGTTCAGGCCATGGACTTGTTTAATATCATATATTTGTTGTTTTGATTATATAAACGGATGTATAGCCACCCTAGTGGTAGAAGTGCCCGTCTGTGACAATAAGGACCTGGGTTCGAGCCCCAATGATACCCTTTTGGATTTTTCATACTTTTCACATTCTGACTTTTCTTTTTTGGCAGCACTGGGCCTCTTTCCTTGAGCTTTATTTTTTTTTTCATTTCTCACCCCCTGTTTCACTTACACAGCCTCTGGCCCATTTTATTTTCTTTTCTCATTTTTATTTATTTATTTTCTTAAATTATTTTATCTAGTGCTAAAAAATCAAGAAAAAAAATTAAAAACATTAGATTTATATTTTAATATTATTTATTTATTTTTTACACAAAAAAATTATTTTATTTAATCATACTTTATTTATTTCACTAATTGTTTTGTAAATTTAATTAAAAAACTAGGTTTTCAGTTATTTTCTTTTACACCATTTAAATATATTATTTTAAAAATATAAAAAGACCAAAAATATTGTATAATACTATAATTTATTTTTAAGACAAAAAATACCAAAAATATTCTTCTTACAAACTTAATTTCCTTTTAATCAATTAATAGGTTAGGGTTTTATTTAATTTCTTTTCCTAGTAAATTTAGGTTTTACTTTTAATTAATTATTTTCCCATTAGTTAATTAGGATAAAATCAAAGCCCCTTTTCCTTAAAAAAATCCAAACAAAAATATCCATTTTCTTCACATTTACATTCTTGTATATTTATTTATTTTGTACATTACTTGTTCAATCCTTGTATAAATTCAATATGGTTGTAATAGATAATTAGGATTTATTTTATTGCAATCCCCATTTGTAATTTGTACACCCCCCTCCCACAAGTATTGTAATAGCGTAGTAATTTTAAATTCCGCAATTTGTCGCTTTATATACAAATGCTAGTAATTAGGCTTTGTATGGAAAGACTAAAACCAATCAATTAGAAAACCCTAATCAAAGACAAAACCAAGCATGAAAAACAATACACTTGCACACAAGCACCCTTAGGGTAAAATCCACTTGGTTATCTTACAAAATGACCATATTACGCATGTGAGTTATCTTAGAAAAAACAAGCAAAATACAAGATCATAGTCCCTCGATGACGCAATCTATGTTGCCTTTCAAATGATCTTAGTCCCTAAAAGAGAATGTTAAGATACCTTGCAACATTTATAATCATAGTTATACGATGACCCACGCCCGTCCTGTTTACATCCAAAGATAGGGTTACTTACCAAATCAATGGTAAGATAACAATGTCAAAGGAAAAGGAAAATGAACATGAAAGACTTTTGAGTAGGTAGAATGCTCCTAATTACTTGCTCAATCTCAAAACAAAACATCCTTGCTATTTTCGAGAACAGACACCTACACTTTCAAAACATCTTACAAATTTGAAAACATTTTCAAAAGATCAACATATTTGTATACATTCTTACGAACGAGAATCATTACAAAGTTTGCCTAAACAATGACCTCTTTACAAAATACTTTCAAAAAACCACACAAAGCACAATTTCAAACAAAAGCAAGTGATATAGCAAGTAACTAAGAGCCCATGGAAAACCATGGATGAAAAGGGTGCTAATACCTTCCCTTTTCATAATCTACCCCCCGAACTCAAGAAATAATCTCAAAGGTCTTTCCTGTGCTTTTTCACCTTTCCATTTGGATAAAAGAAAAGTCGGTGGTGACTCTTGCTAACCGCAACATTTGCGATCAAACGTAAAACACCCAAGTCAGTTCTCCCACTGTATCATATTCGACATGGTAGATTGGACTATCAAAGTCATAATGGATGATAGCATAATCATTATCGAGAGGATCTGTGATGACAGTGGGATTGAATATGCATGATTGATGTTTTTGTGCTTCTTTTAGAAAGTGAGTGATAAAAAAAAACATTGCCATTTTTTTACTGAATAAAAATAGAAAGACAATGAACAAAATATTTGAATGCAAAAAAAGTCCTTTATTTAATGATGACAATTGGAAATGAAAACACGGTGGCCCTACAAATGATTCACTATGCTTTGGGCAGAGCGGAAGAATTATTGCATGATAAGGAAACAAACAGAAAATTACTCTTGGGAAAGTGTGACTTGAATGACATCTTCAGAAGTCCAGTTGTTGAGTTCTACACTTGGAACACTCGGACGAATCCAGTTATCAATATCATAATCACTATCATTGTCACCAACAACATTAACTTGACCATTCCCAATGATACCAACACTTGAAAACTTCACAGGAGTGGACAAATTTTGAGCTCTGGGAGCTATCCCTTGTTCACCAGGACTAAAACCCAAACCAAACCTATTGAACTTTAGAGTAACATCCAACACACAACCCCAACCTTCGGGGTGACCGGCTTCAACCACTGCTCTAACATATTTCAAAGATGCCATGGACGTCTCAGGCTTCTTCCTCTCCTCAGAGTGAGGAGTTTTAATAATCTGCACGACTTCAAAATCCTGGAGCCTGAGAAGATGAGGACCTTAGATCCCTTAACCCATATTGTCCTTTTAGTATGTAGTGTGATAAATATCCAAGAGAAGTCCTAAAATAGTTTATACACGATGCTACACTCAGACGAGTTTCTCTTGAATATATTATTGGTTCCTGAGTAGTTGATAGACCAATAATATCCAAAAGAGATTTAATGACTGTGGGAACTTTTTAGAACCTTATTCTATAGATGTTTGAAACCCTTAGTTTATACCTTATGGGTAGTACCTTTGACTTCATACTTGTGACGTTGAACCTACGAACCCCCTTATTTGTCATCTTGTTTGTGATTGCAGCATAACCATGCACTCATGCATTAATGAAACATTATTTTCACCTGGTTTTTCAAGGAACTTAGACCTTTTCCTTTGCAAACATCCCAGGTACTGTTATTATGGATCTTGGAAAGAGGAGTATTAAGAAGTATAGTTTAAAGATTCCTAAATTGCAAGAAAGCATCATGGAAAACTTCTTTATATCTTATCTACTGATGTTCCGGAAGGGATTCTTAGTACCTTGATCAAGTTCTATGATTCTTTG
This sequence comes from Vicia faba, assembly GCA_948472305.1. Taxonomy (NCBI): domain Eukaryota; kingdom Viridiplantae; phylum Streptophyta; class Magnoliopsida; order Fabales; family Fabaceae; genus Vicia; species Vicia faba. The sequence continues at coordinate 102,695,250 of OX451738.1, forward strand.
TACCATTGCTTCACTTTCCATGACTATCAGCTTATGCCTACTTTGGAAGAATATTCTTATTGGGCGTGATTTCCTATTTTAAACAAGACCCCTTTCAGTGGTTTAGATGAAATTCCTAATCCCCGAGTTATTGCAAGTTTCCTTTGTCTTAGGAAGTCTGATATGGAGGGTAAGCTTATTGTTAAATGAGGCATTCAAGGGTTGACTTCTGAATTCCTGATTGAGAAAGCTTTCACCTTTGCCAAAGCCGGTAGCATGGAGGCTTTTGAGGTTATTCTGGCCTTAATTATTTATGGTCTAGTGTTATTACCTAACAATGAAGGTTTAGTTGATGTTAATTCTATCCAGACTTTCTGATTGGGAATATACTTACCATTCCATTCATCACACGACCTCTAAAGGATATGGAGTTATCATCTACTGTGCAGCATTATTATACAAGTGGTTTATTTAACAGTTGCCTAGATCCAGACTCTTCAAGGATAACCCAAATAAGCTTAGGTGGTCTCAGAGCCTTATGTCTCTCACCCATGTTAATTTTACTTAGTATGCCTCAGCTTATGATATTAGGGTAATCATTGACAATTATGGGGATATACCTAATGTACCTCTTCTCGGTATACTAGCAGGAATTAACTACAACCCTATTCTTGCTAGATGCCGATTTGGATACCCTATGAGGAATAAACTTGCTAACATTAAGGTAAAAAGTTTCTTTTACCTTATGGAAGAAGGGAAGCCAGATTTGAGGGATAAGATCATGAGTGTTTGGCACAAAATTCACAGGAAAGATAGGGAGCTGCTAGGAAAGAAGCTTAGTGTTGCTTTTAAGCCCTACACCCAGTGGGTTCATGCTAGAGCTTGTGTTCTCAAGATGCCTTATTCTCTTTATAAACCTTTATTTCCTGTTGTTACACCATCACCTTCTGCCATTCCTATTGGGAATAGGGATGAGTTCTAAGAAGCTCTGGCTACGATGAAGCAAGAGAGAGATGCTTGGGAAAGAAAGTTCCATGCCTCACAGCTTGATAAGATAGAATTGCAAAAGAAGTTGAAGGAGAAGGATGACCTGATTGAAATACTTGCGCAGCGTGTGTAGCGATAAAAAATGTAGCGGGGTAAATCGGAGATCGAATTATTGATTAATTCGTCTCGCAAAAAGCAAGAGTCGCCACCGCGCTTTATTGTTTCCAAAGGAAAAGGGAAAAGAGCGAAATAAAACCCTAAATATGCAATGTAAATAAAAATACAAATACAAAGCGTTTTTCGAAAAGAGATCGAGAGTTCGGGGGTTGGTTATACAATGGGAAGGTATTAGCACCCAATGCATCTATAGTACTCTATAGGAACCTTTTGAAATATCTGTTTTGTTTAAAATTGATCGCTTGATTGAAAATAAATCGTTTTGGCCGAAAAAGGGATACGGACGGGTTTTTGAAAATATGACGACCTAATGTCGAAGTTTTGGCTTAAAAGGTGTGAGTCTTGAAAAGGTTGAAATTTTGAAGAAAGGTGAATATTTGAGGAAAATTAACCTAAGTTTTTAATGAATGAGAGTATTAGCTCGATCGTTTTTTGAGGACATGAAGTCAACAAAAATTAGACTATTCCCTTTGGATTGGTGCAAATAGAATAAACAAGTGCAATGGAATAATTGACAGAAAATGATACACAACAATTAAATATGAACATGCATTTATATGATTTTGTGTTTAATAGGCGAAAAGAAAAGTTTAATTGATTTTCACTTTTTTTACGCATTTTTAATGATAAAGGTGATGAGAATTAATAAAAAATGTTTTTTTTTTAGATTTTATATGTTTTTTTATTTTTTATGTCCTTTTTGTATTAGTATTTAATCAAAATGAGGGGAGTAAATTAAAGAAAAATAGAATGTCTTTTAGTTTTCTCATTTTACATGTTTTTTAGAGATATTAAATATTTTCTTTAAATTAAATCAAACCATGAATTGAATTAAAAATGAGCAAGACTAAAATTATTAAATAAACATAAATTTAAACTAAATGAGATTTGAGTAAAATATATTAAAGATTATCTATTTAAAATTATATGTTATTCCTAAGAAAAAATTAACTAATCTAAATTAATTAAGAAAAAGAAAGGAATTAAACTAATAAAAGATGGGATGAATAGCAAATGGAATGGGCTGGATGGTTGGGATAAAGCCCAAGCGTGATGAAGACAGGGGGGGGTGTACAAATTCGTGGGCTTAAGCTGAGAATAGGGTCCAAGGGATTAAGTTATGATTAGGGTTGTGTTTGTTTGTACAAAGGGATTTAGGGTTTGGCTTAAGGCAGAACGGCGCCTCTCTTCACGATCTTCATCTCTCTCGCGCAGCTTCTTCGTTTTCTTGCCTCCAATGTCGACATTTCCTTGTTCCGGCCACCCACACCAAGCTTCTCTTCCCTCCATTGTTGACGCGGCGGCTTAGGCAGAGACGGTAATGACAAATCGTTTTCGTTAATTTTAGGTTTAATTCGCGTGTAAATTCTTACAGTTCGTTGTTGCTTTTACGATTTCGTTGGATTCTGACTAGTTTTCATGTTTATCTGTCCATGTTAATTGAATGCCATTTAAGGAAAAAGAATGGAAGAAAGCGTGTTACCTAGGTGGAGAAGGAGGGGGAGCTTGGGGTGATGGAGGCCGGACAGCAGGGAGACGGCAGGCGCACACGGTGGTGAACGGTATTTGCGATTTTCCCTTCCTTTTGCTTGAACGTGCTACTGTGTTTGCTATTGTTGGAACCTGTTGAACTGCACTTTGGCTCTTTCTTCTTCTTCTTGAATGCGATGCTACCTTGTTCTTCTTGAAACTTGTTGAAACCAAACTTTGTTTCTTTCCTCTTCTGATTGAATGTGATACTGCACTTGCTCTTGTTGGTCTGAGAAAAGGTTTGCAGAAATGATGTAGGCTCGAGAAAAGAACGCTTTGGAAAGCCGATGATGTTGCACTGAGGCTTAGTTGGTTGTGTAGAATTTTCAGGTTATTGGATAGATAATGCGTAGGTTTGGGCATTGGTTGTTCATGATGATGGGTGTGGAATTTCTGTGTGGTTTCTTTGAGGTTTTTCGATGACAGGGGATGGTGATATTGGCTATAGGGGGCTCAATCAGTTGGTAATGTTTTTGTATGGTTTGGAAAATCGTTTTCTCAGTGATTATGCAGGTTTTGTTTTGGTTTGGGATAACTCAGTGATGGGTTATGTGTTGACAAAGAGCTAAGGCATTAGCAGGTTATGATGCTGGTAGAGTTTTTTTGGTTTTTTGGGAGATTGATGCAGGTTTTTGATTATGTTGTTCTGATAACTTGTATATTTCGTTTTTTCTTTATGCTGTTTTTTGAAGATGGCCCTTTGTTTTCTCTTTTGTTGTAATATAACAGTTCTCCTCTCTTCTCTTGCGCTACAGGCCAGGAACTTTGAAAACAAATCCCTTGGGATCTCCCTGAGCATTCTGCACTACTGTCCCCTCAGTTTGCCTTTATTCTTCTTCTGTGCTATTATTCTTACTGGCTATATTTTCTTAGTTTGTCTTGTATACCTCTTTCTGCCTAAGCTAAGCCTGCAAATCCCACACTTCTCCCTCTCTTTTTCTCTCTCAGAATGGCTTTGACAAAAGAGTGATAAGCTGTCTATTTTCTGAAAATGTAGTGGCTGAAAAATGATGAAAGAAAAAGGAATTTTGTTGCTTGCAAGAATAGTCAAACTGCATATTTGCTTTTAATCCAAATGTTGTTTGCTTCCTGATGTGTAGGCCACGTTAAAAGGGGCATGCTTGCATATGGTTACTGCATATTTGTTGCTTATGCTGTATGTTTTGAAATTACATTTGGGATTTTGAACAAAATGTAATTAGCTTAAGTATGCAGTTTTGGAAAATAATTTATGCATATGCTTTGAAATCCTTTTCTTTTTTTTGTGAACCGGGAGTAATCCCGTGATTTGCAAAAAATAATAATAACTGATTCCGGCCATTACATTTAATGATGAACATTAAGTTTATTTTCTGCATTTAATTATTTATTTGAATTCTAATTCTTTTCTTTTAATTGTGCAGGTAAAATTAAATGAGCGGACAAACGCATTGGATTGGAAGCTTTAGAATTAAGATAGACTAGTTTTTTTTTTATTTCATTTTAATTTTGGCAATTCATTATTGTAATTTACTGCAATATATACAATACTTACAAAATAACTTGTACCAAAAAAAATGAATAAAAGAAACTATTTGTCCATTAATTCTTCTTTATTTATTTATCGTTTATTATTTCTCTAAACGAATAATAACTGAAAACAAATTTCCAATTACCTACATTCAAAATAATAAACAGATAAATAATAATTATCATTGACCAACTAATACCTTCGATTATTTAATCCATCATTCTCAACTAAATTATAATAATTAAAATAGGATTTCAATTATTTAACCTAGAACGACGAACGATTAAACAGTCGTTATTGACCAATGAATTTCCTCAAATGCTTATTTATATTATTCATAACCTTTAAATTATATAATAACTAAAAATAAATTCTAGTTACTTAAATTTAAAAATAATGAGTAAATAAATAAAACGTCCGCACAATTAATGCGCCTCTTCTATGATGTTTATTTTATTATCCATACATCTTTAAATTAAATAATAATCGAAAAGATGGACTTCAATTATTTAAATTTTAGATAATGAACAAATTAATAAACATCATTTTTGCACGAATCGATTAAATGATTTAATGCTCAGCATAGATAGCTCCTGGCCTGAAAAAAAGTTATGAATTTGAAATCGATGGATCAAAACAAATGTAATGTAAATATGCAGGTAGGAGACGACGTCTTAGGTCAAAATTTGGGGTACAACAGCTGCCCCTATTTAAGTTTCTTCTATCCGGAGATATGAAGATTAAAATCTTCGTGTCGACGAGATTGAAGGTACTTAAATACATAACTACGCAAATTTTGTCCTAAGATGCCGTCGTCACGTCCGGTATGAATGCAGCGATCTAACTCACAGAGAAAGATACTGTGAAACGAGACAATGTTGAGGGAATCGAACGTCAACAAAACACAAAGACATGAATTATGCGCTACTGGGAGAACGAGCTATCGACTTCAAACGACAGACTCCTGACAGCGAATAAAACTGAAGGAATACGACCTCTAACCCTAACAAAGAGAGCATCTTGCATAGGCCATAACAGATTATTGATCCAAACAGTGAATTCGCAACTCAAGGTCGACGGTAGACAGGGAGTATCGAATTACTGATAACTGATTACCGACTTCTGGAGGTGTAGATTCGTACCAGACTTCTCTGTGAGATTTTCAGAGATATACTCATTAATGCTGAGGTGATAAGACTGTAGATACGAAATTTATTCAAATAAGGAAAACTGCCACTTGTTGGCGTCCAAAGAAAATACCGATAACAAACAAGTTGCTCAAATAAAGAAGCTGCCGCTTGCTGTCGTCCAAAGAAAATACCGATAACAAACAAGTTGCTCAAATAAAGAAGCTGCCGCTTGTTGTCGTCCAAAGAAAATACCGATAACAAACAAGTTGCTCAAATAAAGAAGCTGCCGCTTGTTGTCGTCCAAAGAAAATACTGATAACAAACAAGTTGCTCAAATAAAGAAGCTGCCGCTTGTTGTATTCCAGAAAAGTAATAACGTACTGGTAACTCATGAAGAGTTTGCTGCTTGTCGCTTTCAGAAAAATAAAATGACGCACTAGTAGTTCGTGAAGAACTGCTGCTCGGTGCTTTCCAACGGAATAAAATGACGCACTAGTAGCTCATGAAGAACTGCTGCTCGGCGCTTTCAAAGAGTAACGTACAAATTGCTCGTGAAGAGCTACCGCTTGTCGTTTTCCAATGGTGCCTATAACGTACAAGTTGCTCATGAAGAGCTGCCGCTTGCCGTTTTCCAAAGAATAACTCAGAAGGAAATTGCAATGATATTGGCAGAGAATGAAATCTTCGTCAAAGAGGACCCCTGAATCAATCCTTCCCGAGGAGATCATATACTTTAACGTGCAAAATAAATGCACCAACTGTCTGGGTCGCGATTTCACTGGGGAAAATCAAAGAGATAGCCTATGCAAGAGGCAACAACTTCATCCAGGAGTAACCAGAGAGAAAACAGTCAAACAAGACTCTACCCAATGAGAAAGTAACTCGATTGGGGAATTCATCCTATCCAAAAATGGACAAGGTAAGCTAAATCAAAAGTCATCAACGAGGATTAGCTCAGTTGGGGAGTTAGAAAAGAAGCGCACTTTATGCTTAAGTTGACACCCTATTTGGGAAGATCAAATACGCTATTTGAAAAGACACAACTAAGATGTACGAATTTAATGACATTAACAAATACAACTGTGTGTGCATGATGCGAGTGTGAATGAATAAATGAATGTCATGTATATGCTGACAAAACAGACAGATGGAATATCTTGGAGATAATAAGGTGGCACAGCAACGTAAATGCTCGGCCACTCTTGAAATGATGGAAGATAAACGGAATACAAAGCAACGTCGGAAGATGTCACGCTACAAGGCTCAAGTCTTCTGAGGAGACAAACAATCAAATCCAATCTTCTAGCACCAATAAACCACTGGCATGAGACGAAGTGTACCGCACTTCAAAATCTCCCAAACAAAGGTAGCTAAAACCACACTTAATTGGGACAACTGGGGAGTCACCAAATTTAGCACCACCGTAACCAAGCATGTACACAGCCAACACTTCATGACGATTTTGAAAGAAAACAAATTCATCATGCAAGTATAAATTACTGTACTGTTTTGCATTTCATGGCTTGACCATTTTCGGAACGACTGTTAATATTCCTTTCGTTATTCACGACACATTTTAGAAATAAGAATATTTTAAATAAATTTGTTTCAAGTATTTCCATAAAAATTAAAATTTTGCCCACAAAAGGTAAATGCTCAAATTTCATTAATAAGATGGTAGTTCGCTAACAATGCGACTCCAACGGTTTACAAAAGTTTGGGGAAATAGTATGTGAAATAAAAGGTCATACAAAAACAATGATCACTATTCTCCCTAACAACTTTGAATTCCAGAATATGCTCAGATGCCAAGACTGATTTGACCAGAAATTTGCCTAAGCGAAATACTTCTTGACTGCATCGGCATTCAGGGGACGCGGGAGGTCTTCGCCATCCATATTGGCGAGAATCATGGCACCTCCAGAGAAAACTTTCTTAACAACATACGGTCCTTCATAGTTAGGAGCCCATTTGCCCCTAGAATCAGGTTGGAAAGATAATATCTTCTTGAGCACGAGGTCACCTTCTCTGAACTCGCGCGGTCGAACCTTCTTATCAAAAGCCTTCTTCATTCTCTGCTGATACAACTGACCGTGACACAACGCTGTCAATCTCTTTTCTTCGATTAAATTCAACTGATCGTACCTACTTTGACACCATTCGGCCTCGGAAAGCTTGGCTTCCATCAACACTCTCAGAGACGGAATCTCAACCTCCACGGGGAGTACTGCTTCCATACCATAAACTAGGGAAAAAGGGGTCACGCCTGTTGAAGTTCGAACCGAAGTACGATACCCGTGTAAAGCAAACGGAAGCATTTCATGCCAGTCCTTATAAGTTACCACCATCTTCTGGACGATCTTCTTGATATTCTTGTTAGCAGCTTCAACAGCCCCATTCATCTTCGGCCTGTAAGGAGAGGAATTATGATGCTCGATTTTGAACTCTTCACAAAGCTCCTTCATCATCTTGTTATTTAAATTCGACCCATTGTCAGTGATGATCTTACTCGGGATACCATACCGACAAATAATCTGATTCTTGATAAATCTGACTACCACCTGTCTGGTTACATTAGCATAAGATGCGGCTTCCACCCACTTAGTAAAATAATCGATCGCTACCAAGATGAAACGATGACCATTTGAAGCTTTGGGTTCAATCATCCCAATCATATCAATGCCCCACATGGAGAAAGGCCAAGGTGAAGATATAACATTGAGGAGGGTCGGCGGTACGTGCATCCTGTCCGCATAAATCTGGCATTTATGACACTTCTTCACATACTTGCAGCAATCAGATTCCATGGTCATCCAGTAGTAACCAGCTCTCAACATCCTTCTAGCCATTGCATGTCCATTGTCATGAGTGCCAAAGGATCCTTCGTGTACCTCTTGCATCAGCATGTCTGCTTCACGTCTGTCTACACATCTGAGCAAGACCATGTCATAATTCCTTTTATACAACACTTCTTCATTGAGAAAGAAACTGCTTGCTAATCTTCTCAACGTCTTCCTATCTTTGTTGGATGCCCCAGGCGGGTACTCTTGAGTTTGAAGGACACGTTTGATGTCATAGAACCAAGGTTTGTCGTCGGTGACCTCTTCTACTGCGAACACATGAGCAGGTCGGTCAAGGCGCATAACTCGGATTGTAGGCACGTCGTTCCAATCATTCACTTGAAACATTGAAGACAAAGTAGCCAAGGCATCAGCCATTTGATTTTCATCCCTAGGGATATGATGTAATTCCACCTTGTTGAAGAAGGTTAACAACCTTCTAGCATAGTCTCTGTAAGGGATCAAACCAGGATGGCGAGTTTCCCATTCTCCTTTGATTTGATTAATCACCAATGCCGAATCTCCATAAATATCCAGAATCTTAATCCTCAAGTCCACTGCTTCTTCGAGACCCATAATACACGCTTCATACTCCGCCATGTTGTTCGTACAGTCGAACTTCAGTCTTGCCGTGAACGGGATATGAGTACCTCGGGGAGTAACGATGATTGCCCCAATTCCGTTTCCATAGGAATTCACAGCTCCGTCAAATATCAAACCCCATCGGGATTCAGGATCAGGTCCTTCTTCAGGTAACGGCTCTTCACAATCTTTAGCTTTCAAGTACATAACATCTTCATCGGGGAAGTCAAACTTGATGGACTGATAGTCTTCAATTGGTTGGTGAGCCAAATGATCGGCCAAAATACTCCCTTTGATCGCTTTCTGAGTGTGATACTCAATGTCATATTCAGATAACAACATCTGCCAACGGGCTATCCTTCCAGATAAGGCGGGCTTCTCAAAGATATACTTGATCGGGTCCATTTTGGAGATCAACCAAGTAGTGTGATTAATCATATACTGGCGCAGACGGCGAGCAGCCCAGGCTAAAGCACAACAGGTTTTCTCAAGTAATGAGTAACGAGACTCACAGTCTGTGAATTTCTTACTCAGATAATATACAGCGTGCTCCTTTCTTCCAGTCTCGTCCTGTTGACCAAGCACACATCCCATGGAATCTTCTAATATGGTCAAGTACATAATCAATGGTCTTCCTTCCACCGGAGGAATCAAAATGGGAGGTTCGAGCAAATATTCTTTGATACTATCGAAAGCTTTCTGACAATCCTCCGTCCACACACATCCTTGGTTCTTGCGGAGAAGCTTGAAAATCGGCCCACAAGTAGCAGTCATGTGAGATATGAACCTAGAAATGTAATTCAATCTCCCAAGGAATCCTCTTACTTGCTTTTCCGTCTTGGGTGCGGGCATTTCCCGAATAGCTTTGACTTTATCGGGATCTACTTCAATACCTTTCTGACTGACAATGAAACCTAAAAGTCTTCCTGAACGAACGCCAAAAGTGCACTTATTGGGATTCAGACGGAGTTTGTACTTTCTCAGACGCTGGAATAGCTTTAACAAATGCTCTAAGTGATCTTCTTCAGTCTGTGATTTGGCAATCATATCATCCACATACACTTCGATCTCCTTATGCATCATGTCGTGGAACAAAGCAGTCATGGCCCTTTGGTACGTTGCACCAGCATTCCTCAAACCAAACGGCATAACTCGATAACAGAAAGTTCCCCACGGTGTAATGAAAGCGGTCTTTTCCATATCTTCCGGCGCCATCTTGATTTGGTTGTAACCAGAGAAACCATCCATGAAAGAAAAGACTTTGAACTTGGCAGTACTGTCGACCAATACATCAATATGAGGTAATGGGAAATCATCCTTCGGACTAGCTCTGTTCAGATCTCTGTAGTCTACACACATCCGAACCTTACCATCCTTCTTAGCAACAGGCACGATGTTGGCTAACCACTGAGGATAGACCGACGTCACAAGAAAACCTGCGTTGATCTGCTTCTGAACTTCCTCTTTAATCTTGTCGGCCATGTCAGGACGAGTCCTTCTCAACTTCTGCTTGACCGGTGGACACTCAGGTTTCAACGGTAAACGATGCTCCACAATGTCGTTGTCCAACCCTGGCATATCTTGGTAAGACCACGCAAACACATCAACATACTCTCTGAGAAGTTCCAACATCTTCTCCTTAACTTCCGGGATAAGCAATGCTCCGACTTTGACTTCCTTTCTAACTTCTTCATCACCCAAATTGGCCAACTCTATAGGTTCTTCAAATGGTTGAATGACCTTCTCATCTTGCTCGATCAAACGGGAAATCTCAACAGGAACCTCTTCAACATCCCCTTCTTCGGCTCTGAGCACAGGGAATTCAAAGTTGGGAGAGGGCATAGGATCATTGTTTTCGATGGTTAAGTCATGAAGTAATCTGCACACATGATTATGCTTTATTTTTAGAAATCGATTTGTGCAAATAAAACTAAATGTTCTTAATCAATTTTCATTATTATTTCCCGAAAAAGTGAAAAATAAAACAGCAGTGGACAAAATATCATTTTTATTCATTGAAAGGGAGATACTTGAAACAAAAAGCCCAGACATTTCTCTTTTGCCTTGGGCAGAGCAAAAGGAATTATTTTCATAGCCCGACACAAAATACGTTTCGCCTTGGGCAGAGCGATTTTTTAAAGAAAAATGAACAAAACATTACTCGGAAACGTGCATAACCACAGGAATATCAACAGCTATCCAGTTTTGGCAAGCCAATCCAGGCGTCACAAACACGGGCAAATCCTCCTCGGAATCATCATCTATGACAGCATCAACCTCAGGATGCACAAACCCTGCACTCCGAAAGACCTCTTGAATTGGACGAACAACCACCTCTTTCTTGACCCTTGCAGATATTGGATGAAAACCCAAACCTTCCCCAGACTTGTTCTCAGGTAACGTCAACACCTGGCCCCATCCTTCGGCCGAACCACTCTCCACTACTCGTCGTGCATCCTCAAAAGAAGAGATGGATGCCCCCTGCTTCTTCACGGTATCCTTAGCAACAGATAGGCCCTGAAACTGAGTCCCGACGTCCTCGTCAGCATCAATAAAAGAAAATGATGACAAATGACTTACCACCATGGCCTGCTCTCCCCCAATCATCACTAGTTTCCCATGTCTCACAAATTTTAATCTCTGATGGAGCGTGGAGGTGACTGCCCCGGCATCATGGATCCAGGGACGGCCCAATAAACAACTATAAGCAGCACGGATGTCCATCACTTGGAAAGTGATTTGAAAAGTATGGGGACCAATCACTATGGGAAGATCCACTTCACCGATAACTGTCTTCCTGGAACCATCAAAGGCTTTAACAATTACTCCGCTAGGCCTCATAGGAGCACCTGGATATGAAAGTCGAGACAACGTGGTCTTGGGCATCACATTCAATGACGAGCCGGTATCCACTAACACGCTTGATAAGGTATCGTTCCCACAACTTACTGAAATGTGCAGAGCCATATTATGGTTTCTCCCCTCCTCCGGGAGTTCTTCATCACTGAAACCCAAATTGTTACACGAGGTTATATTCCCCACAATCCCGTCAAACTGATCAACTGTCACATCATGGTCTACGAACGCCTGGTCCAACACTTTCATCAAGGCTTCTCTGTGTGCCCCAGAATCTCTCAATAAGGCAAGCAAGGAAATCTTGGAAGGTGTTTGCAGAAGCTGGTCCACAATTTTATACTCGCTTCTTTTGATAAGTTTTAAGATTTCATCTTCTTCAGGGTGAGGGATAGGTCCACTGGATCGACCCATCTCAACCCTTGGTTCATTTCTTACAGGAATCTCCGCCGGCATGGGCCTCCTTACTTGAACTTCTGGTCTTCTTGTCGGTACCGCGGCAAAAACACGCCCACTTCTTGTCACTCTACTTACATCGGCAATATTAACGAAAGACGGTCTAGTTGGTATGGGGACTTCTACCCCATTCTCAATCATGGTGGCGTTATACTTGTACGGCACGGCCTGGTCTGAGCTATAAGGCACAGGGCCAGGTGGGTAAATAATCAAAGGATCAGCAGACGCAGTCTGGCTGTTGTAAGCAATCTCTACTGATTCTGGCAAATTAAACTGTGGGGTTATCACATTCACTTCGTCTTCAGGATTTCGGTCATAGGTAATAGTAATAATTCTCTGATCTAGCAACTTTTGAATGTCCTCCTTCACAATAGGACAATCATCTTCTCTTGAACAAAACTCGCAAACGTCATAGTCATGTTGGTGCCTAACAAAGGCAAGTCTTCTCAAACTCTGATGTAACCTGATCAATGATTCTCTGATGTGCTCGACTTGGAAAACTCGGAACTGCCCCGGGCAACCCTCCACCATATTCACAGAAGCTGCCCCATGTCGGGGCAAAGGGTTATCTCTGACATTTGGATTCACATCCTTAAAAGACAAGATGCCATTCTTAATTAATCTCTGCACATCCGCCTTCAACGCAAAGCAATTCTCAAGGTTGTGCCCCGGCGACCCTTGATGATATTCACAGAATTGATCCGCCTTGTACCACGGAGAAGCACTGTTCGGTGCGACAGGAGGTGGTTTGGTTGTGATGAGATTCTTTCTAATGAGAGCGGGAAACAATTCAGTATACGTCATAGGAATGGCATCAAACTGCGGCTTTCTGGGCGAGCGATTCTGATTGTTGAGCGGATAGGCCTGTTGTCGAGGCTGCTGTTGAAAAGGTCGTTGTTGAGGTGGCGGAATCTGATGAGATGGGGCTACCAAAGCTGGGCGGACAGCCGGAGTGACTGCCGCGACGTGAGAGTAGCCTCTCCTAGGCCTACCTGGAAACAAAGCACTAACATCTTGCTCTTTCCTCTTCGGGAAAACACCTCCGAACTTCTTCACACTGCTGGACGTACTCCCTTCTTTAACCAGACGTCCTTCGCGAATTCCTTCCTCTAATCGCATGCCCATGCCCACCATTTCGGTAAAGTCACTGGGTGCGCTGGCTATCATCCTCTCATAGTAAAAGGATCCCAAAGTCTTCAAAAATATCTTAGTCATCTCCTTCTCCTCCAGAGGCGGATGGATCTGAGCAGCAATTTCACGCCACCTCTGGGCATACTCCTTAAAAGATTCTCGGTCTCTCTGCGACATTGCCCGGAGTTGATCCCTGTCCGGCGCCATGTCAACATTATACTTGTACTGATGGACAAAGGCTTCACTGAGATCGTTAAAATTGCGGATTCGAATGCTGTCCAATCCCATATACCACTTCAAGGCAGCACCCGTCAAACTATCTTGAAAATAATGAATCAATAAATCATGATTATCAGAATACGTGGACATCTTCCTCACGTACATTGTCAAATGGCTTCTAGGACACGAATCCCCCTTGTATCTTTCAAAGTCTGGTGTTTTGAACTTCGCCGGAATCTTGACATTCGGAACCAAACAAAGATCATGTGTGCTCTTCCCAAACAGATCCTTCCCCTTCAAGGCTCTAAGCTCTTTCTGCATTTCCTGGAACTGATCCTGAAATTCCTCCATTCTATCAAAAAGGCCCATACTTTCAGCAGGTTCGGCAGGATAAATTGGTTCATTCAAGTATGGCACTGAGTGGACCACTGGAGCAACGGTCGTCATGATCGGTTGCGGAAAAGGTGTTACCGACGGAATTACTGGCGGCAGTGCAGTCGTCTCTGGTTGAGGAAGAGACAATGCAGGCTGAAATATAGGTTGGGCGGTAGGCTGACACCCCTCTGGCATAAAGTTGTAAGGCATTCCCCAAGGAAAACCTTTCGGCATCTGATGTTGGATCGGAGAGTTGATTTGAGTTGCGGAGGCAGGAGCGATAACAATCTCGGAAACCACTGGAGTTGAAGTCTGAATCTCGGCAGCCGTAGTTGATGGCTGATTCTGAACAGCCACCAAACTTTCCACCAATGCTGTTAACTTTTCCATCTCGGCACGAAGCGTAGCAACTTCCCCACGAAGCTCGTGATTTTCCTGTTCCAAATCTTCCATTCTTTTCTGACGACTGGCCCGAGTGTCGTGTTGGTGAGACAGCTTGGCAACCTTCGGTGGAAAAAGAACAAGAATGAGACTCTAGAAAACATGTGATGTGGAATGTGAAATGATGCATGATGGTGATGCGAATGATGACTCATTTTAAAAGTTTTTCAAGGAACTTTAGTAACTTTGCATACATCAATGGTAAAGGAATTTGGAATAACAAAACTCAATCCGTTAATCGAAAGCGATAAATTACAACTTACAATTTGGAATAGTAAATTACAACTTTGGAATAACAAATCCACTAATGAAAGCAATAAATTACAACTTGCAACATGAAAACCATAATAAAGTGATAAATTACATTTTAAAACATGAAGCAGTAAATTACAACTCGGAGCATGAAGCCCGAAATAAGACCATAAGTTACAACTTCGGAGCGTGAAGCCCTTAATAAAACAATAAATTACAAATTCGGAGCATGAAGCCCTTTTACATAGTTTTACAAAATGACATCAATAAAATAAACTAAAGCTAAAGCTCACTCAGAATCCTCAGATGACGGACCAAACACCAGCTGTAGTCGGAGCTTCTTGATCTTTTCTCCATAAAAGTCTTCCAAATCTTTCTTTTCCGCTATCAGTCGATCGATGATTTCTTCTTGTGGATTAGGAACGAGAGCCACGTTTACTGAACATTCCCTTTTTCTCTTCCTTTCACTCGCGTATTTCTTCAACAAGGCATCCTTCTGGCGAAGCTTCTCATCGTGGTCAACGAACCGGCCGTCTTGAATAAGCAACAACTCCTTCTTTTCTTTCAGCTGTCGAGTCAGGACTCGATTCTCGTATTCGGACATATGGTACTTTTCCTTCCAAGCATCCCTCTCGGACTTCATCCTAGCCAGGTTCCCTTGATATTCTCCTACATCTGCGATTGGGATAGCAACTGATGATGGTGCGATGGCAGGGAACAAAGGTTTCTCAAGTTTATACGGCATCTTGAGAGCATTAGCCCTAGCACGGACCCACTGCAGGTAAGGTTCCAAAGAAACGGCACCTCTATGTCCCAGCATATCTCTCCCTTTCTTGTGGATATGGCGCCAAGCTCCTTCAATCTCTCTCTTAGCAGTCTGATGATCTTGTCCTTCCTGAAGAAAGAAACCACTCACATGGATACTGTTCGGCTTATCTCTCATCGGGTACCCGAACTGACGACGCGCTAGAACAGGGTTGTAGTTGATTCCACCTCTCGTACCAAGAAGAGGTACATTGGGAAAAGCACCACAGCTGTCAATGATCTCTACGTCATGGTAAGCTCGATTGTACCAGTCAATGTCGAAATGAGTGAGAGCCATAATCTTTGGCGCCCACCGCGGTTCCTTCTCAAAATCCCAGAAAGCATCGGACCCAGGTAAATGCGAGACGTGCCACTGATACAGCAACGGTACGCAACAAATAATCATTCCTCCTTGACGAGAGTTTCGAAGATGGATAGAGTAATACGTGTCCCCTAGCAGCGTAGGGACCGGATTTCCAATCAGGAAAACTCTGATGGCATTGACATCCACAAATTTATCAACGTTAGGGAATAAGAAAAGGCCATATGCGAGTAGAGCAAACACGTCCTCGAAGGCAACGGTATCCTTTGTATCAGCAAAGTAACGAGCTTTCTTCAACAGAAACTGAGCCGGCAAACCCCGGATTCCTCCTTTCGTAGTCATATTCTCTTCTATCTCTGACTTCTTCAGATGGGTGATGGCTGCTATCTCATGGGATTTAGGCTCCTCTTCTAACCCAGAAAAAGGAACACGGTCGGCGATCGGCAAACCGAGAATATAAGAGTACTCCTCTAAAGTAGGCATCAACTGATAATCCGGGAAGGTGAAACATCGGTATAGGGGATCATAGAACTGAACCAAAGTGTTGAGGATGCCTTTCTTCATCTTGCGCTTCATGAGCGGTACGATGGACCCGTATTTCTTCTGAAAATCTGTCGGACTCTCTATCTTCGGAATCAAACTCTTCAATTCTTCAATCTCGGGCTCTTTGAAGCTAAAGCTTCGAGTATTTCTCCTTCCAAGTTCCATAATACCCTGAGACGTTTGCAAAAATCATTCCAAAGTTCCTTGAAAAACGAGTTTTTACAAAGATGTTGATGAATGCATGGATGAATGATAATGCGACAGTCACACACAAGTTTGCAAATATGGGGTTTAAAGGTTCAAAGTTCAGCATGGAGTCGAGGGTAAAGCCCACCCAAAGGTATGTACTAATGTTTCGATCACACCTGTAAGACAAGGTTCTAAGAGTTCCCAGAGTCTGCATCCCTCTTTCGGATATTACCAACGTCTTGATTACTCAATAATTAGCAATATTCTCAAGAGAAACTCGTCCGAGCGTAGCATCGCGTAACAACTACTTCCGAATTACTCCGTGATAGTCTCCGCGCTACACCTAAAAGGCCAAGATGGGTTAGGGTTCTACGGTCCTCAACTTCTCGGGCTCCTAGGTCGAAAATAATAATGTCTTCCCGATTACTCGGTAAACAAATATTAAGTTCAAGAGGGCCTTCCATTGAGTGGGGGATCTCATGCCTCCTTCTTCGGGATTACTCCCTCAAAGTTAACATGACTATACCGCCCGTCCTATTCCTTAGGTGTTACTTAATCCGGGTATAGGATTTGTCCTTTGTGAAAACCCAAACACCCCAATTTAAACACATAATCAAACAAATCAAATACTAATAAAACAGATAAAACAAATTAGGCTTAACCCACTTAGGGATATCCCCAGCAGAGTCGCCAATTCTGTAGCGATAAAAAATGTAGCGGGGTAAATCGGAGATCGAATTATTGATTAATTCGTCTCGCAAAAAGCAAGAGTCGCCACCGCGCTTTATTGTTTCCAAAGGAAAGGGGAAAAGAGCGAAATAAAACCCTAAATATGCAATGTAAATAAAAATACAAATACAAAGCGTTTTTCGAAAAGAGATCGAGAGTTCGGGGGTTGGTTATACAATGGGAAGGTATTAGCACCCAATGCATCTATAGTACTCTATAGGAACCTTTTGAAATATCTGTTTTGTTTAAAATTGATCGCTTGATTGAAAATAAATCGTTTTGGCCGAAAAAGGGATACGGACGGGTTTTTGAAAATACGACGACCTAATGTCGAAGTTTTGGCTTAAAAGGTGTGAGTCTTGAAAAGGTTGAAATTTTGAAGAAAGGTGAATATTTGAGGAAAATTAACCTAAGTTTTTAATGAATGAGAGTATTAGCTCGATCGTTTTTTGAGGACATGAAGTCAACAAAAATTAGACTATTCCCTTTGGATTGGTGCAAATAGAATAAACAAGTGCAATGGAATAATTGACAGAAAATGATACACAACAATTAAATATGAACATGCATTTATATGATTTTGTGTTTAATAGGCGAAAAGAAAAGTTTAATTGATTTTCACTTTTTTTACGCATTTTTAATGATAAAGGTGATGAGAATTAATAAAAAATGTTTTTTTTTTAGATTTTATATGTTTTTTTATTTTTTATGTCCTTTTTGTATTAGTATTTAATCAAAATGAGGGGAGTAAATTAAAGAAAAATAGAATGTCTTTTAGTTTTCTCATTTTACATGTTTTTTAGAGATATTAAATATTTTCTTTAAATTAAATCAAACCATGAATTGAATTAAAAATGAGCAAGACTAAAATTATTAAATAAACATAAATTTAAACTAAATGAGATTTGAGTAAAATATATTAAAGATTATCTATTTAAAATTATATGTTATTCCTAAGAAAAAATTAACTAATCTAAATTAATTAAGAAAAAGAAAGGAATTAAACTAATAAAAGATGGGATGAATAGCAAATGGAATGGGCTGGATGGTTGGGATAAAGCCCAAGCGTGATGAAGACAGGGGTGGGTGTACAAATTCGTGGGCTTAAGCTGAGAATAGGGTCCAAGGGATTAAGTTATGATTAGGGTTGTGTTTGTTTGTACAAAGGGATTTAGGGTTTGGCTTAAGGCAGAACGGCGCCTCTCTTCACGATCTTCATCTCTCTCGCGCAGCTTCTTCGTTTTCTTGCCTCCAATGTCGACATTTCCTTGTTCCGGCCACCCACACCAAGCTTCTCTTCCCTCCATTGTTGACGCGGCGGCTTAGGCAGAGACGGTAATGACAAATCGTTTTCGTTAATTTTAGGTTTAATTCGCGTGTAAATTCTTACAGTTCGTTGTTGCTTTTACGATTTCGTTGGATTCTGACTAGTTTTCATGTTTATCTGTCCATGTTAATTGAATGCCATTTAAGGAAAAAGAATGGAAGAAAGCGTGTTACCTAGGTGGAGAAGGAGGAGGAGCTTGGGGTGATGGAGGCCGGACAGCAGGGAGACGGCAGGCGCACACGGTGGTGAACGGTATTTGCGATTTTCCCTTCCTTTTGCTTGAACGTGCTACTGTGTTTGCTATTGTTGGAACCTGTTGAACTGCACTTTGGCTCTTTCTTCTTCTTCTTGAATGCGATGCTACCTTGTTCTTCTTGAAACTTGTTGAAACCAAACTTTGTTTCTTTCCTCTTCTGATTGAATGTGATACTGCACTTGCTCTTGTTGGTCTGAGAAAAGGTTTGCAGAAATGATGTAGGCTCGAGAAAAGAACGCTTTGGAAAGCCGATGATGTTGCACTGAGGCTTAGTTGGTTGTGTAGAATTTTCAGGTTATTGGATAGATAATGCGTAGGTTTGGGCATTGGTTGTTCATGATGATGGGTGTGGAATTTCTGTGTGGTTTCTTTGAGGTTTTTCGATGACAGGGGATGGTGATATTGGCTATAGGGGGCTCAATCAGTTGGTAATGTTTTTGTATGGTTTGGAAAATCGTTTTCTCAGTGATTATGCAGGTTTTGTTTTGGTTTGGGATAACTCAGTGATGGGTTATGTGTTGACAAAGAGCTAAGGCATTAGCAGGTTATGATGCTGGTAGAGTTTTTTTGGTTTTTTGGGAGATTGATGCAGGTTTTTGATTATGTTGTTCTGATAACTTGTATATTTCGTTTTTTCTTTATGCTGTTTTTTGAAGATGGCCCTTTGTTTTCTCTTTTGTTGTAATATAACAGTTCTCCTCTCTTCTCTTGCGCTACAGGCCAGGAACTTTGAAAACAAATCCCTTGGGATCTCCCTGAGCATTCTGCACTACTGTCCCCTCAGTTTGCCTTTATTCTTCTTCTGTGCTATTATTCTTACTGGCTATATTTTCTTAGTTTGTCTTGTATACCTCTTTCTGCCTAAGCTAAGCCTGCAAATCCCACACTTCTCCCTCTCTTTTTCTCTCTCAGAATGGCTTTGACAAAAGAGTGATAAGCTGTCTATTTTCTGAAAATGTAGTGGCTGAAAAATGATGAAAGAAAAAGGAATTTTGTTGCTTGCAAGAATAGTCAAACTGCATATTTGCTTTTAATCCAAATGTTGTTTGCTTCCTGATGTGTAGGCCACGTTAAAAGGGGCATGCTTGCATATGGTTACTGCATATTTGTTGCTTATGCTGTATGTTTTGAAATTACATTTGGGATTTTGAACAAAATGTAATTAGCTTAAGTATGCAGTTTTGGAAAATAATTTATGCATATGCTTTGAAATCCTTTTCTTTTTTTTGTGAACCGGGAGTAATCCCGTGATTTGCAAAAAATAATAATAACTGATTCCGGCCATTACATTTAATGATGAACATTAAGTTTATTTTCTGCATTTAATTATTTATTTGAATTCTAATTCTTTTCTTTTAATTGTGCAGGTAAAATTAAATGAGCGGACAAACGCATTGGATTGGAAGCTTTAGAATTAAGATAGACTAGTTTTTATTTTATTTCATTTTAATTTTGGCAATTCATTATTGTAATTTACTGCAATATATACAATACTTACAAAATAACTTGTACCAAAAAAAATGAATAAAAGAAACTATTTGTCCATTAATTCTTCTTTATTTATTTATCGTTTATTATTTCTCTAAACGAATAATAACTGAAAACAAATTTCCAATTACCTACATTCAAAATAATAAACAGATAAATAATAATTATCATTGACCAACTAATACCTTCGATTATTTAATCCATCATTCTCAACTAAATTATAATAATTAAAATAGGATTTCAATTATTTAACCTAGAACGACGAACGATTAAACAGTCGTTATTGACCAATGAATTTCCTCAAATGCTTATTTATATTATTCATAACCTTTAAATTATATAATAACTAAAAATAAATTCTAGTTACTTAAATTTAAAAATAATGAGTAAATAAATAAAACGTCCGCACAATTAATGCGCCTCTTCTATGATGTTTATTTTATTATCCATACATCTTTAAATTAAATAATAATCGAAAAGATGGACTTCAATTATTTAAATTTTAGATAATGAACAAATTAATAAACATCATTTTTGCACGAATCGATTAAATGATTTAATGCTCAGCATAGATAGCTCCTGGCCTGAAAAAAAGTTATGAATTTGAAATCGATGGATCAAAACAAATGTAATGTAAATATGCAGGTAGGAGACGACGTCTTAGGTCAAAATTTGGGGTACAACAGCGTGCTGTGGAAGAGATGGAGAAGCAAGGGGATTTATTTCCCTCTAGCATTCATCTAGTTCCTAGTATCTAGGATTATTATCACATTCATCCTATCTCTGGTGCCTAGAAAGGTGTTGTTGACAAGTTTGTGATAAAGAATACTCAGTTGAAGGATCAGATTAGAAGGCTCAAGAGGAAGCGTCAGCATAAAGTGGGACCTTCTTCAGATATGGCTCCTTAGGACCCGTAGATTCTAGTTTTCTTGTATTTTAGGATTATTGAAACTTGTAATTCTTCCAAATTATTAATGAAATGAGATTATTTAGTATTTCAAATGTGTTATTCCTTTTATGTTTACAATTATTACAGTTCTTTAAGTTCGTTGAAAACTTAATAAACAAAATAAATAATTTGTATTGCATATCATGCATCATTTCACACTTAATTTTGCATTTCACGAATTTCTCAGGAGTCTTACTCATTTTCCTTGGTCTTTACTCAGCAAGTTGTCGCATCCATATAACACTCGTGCTAATCACAACAGAAGAATGAAGAACATCGAGCAAGAAAATAGGGAACTAAGAGAAGAAGTTACCACATTAAGAATTGGTATGGCCCATCTGACTACTCTGGTTGAATCTTTGATTGCCGCTCAAGCTTAGAATCATGCTGCACCTCTTTTTCAGTCTCAAGCTCATACTCAACCTCCTCTTGTTTAACCTGTTGTGGTTACTACACCTCTTATTATGCATACTGCTCCTATTGTTAATGATCAGATTTACCATGCTGATGCACCGAGTGAAAGCTTAGGGATTTATGCCATACAAATGATTTTCAGGACTAGTTCCTAGAGATGCAGAAAGAAATTAAGGCTCTTAGTGGAAAAGAGTTGTTTGGTAAGAATGTCAGTGACTTTTTCCTTGTTCCTAATGTCAAGATGCCAGCCAAGTTCAAAGCTCGTGAATTTGAGAAATACAAGGAAAACCCTTGTCCTCAGAGTCACCTTGTGATGTATGTCATTGTTGTACCTCAAAATTTTCCCTCTCATTTTACTCAACACATGCCCATTGAGGTCCTCAAGTTGCTCAAGGATGCCCAAGAGTTGACCAGACAAACACTCTCCTAAGGCAATATACCCCAAATTAGGGTTTCCATTTTCATCAGGGTGTGGGAGCTCCAAAGGTCCCAAATGCTTTTCGTGGTCCTAATATGTTATCAAGATCATCCATGTCAAGTTTTATGCCTTTCACAAGAGGTTTGATCAGTCAACTGCTCAGATGCTAGAAAATCAACTATATTAGGTCAAAGGTCAATTGTGGCCCACATACAGTCAAACTTCAAGATTTTTTGGTCAACATCAACATTTTGAAGTAGGATTCATCATTTTATCAAGTGTTGATCATGATTCCACAAGGAATGCTCCAAATTCATCAAAACCCAAAAGTTGCTAAATTAGGGTTTCAAAGGAAAAGTCAACCAAACTTTGACCAAACATAACTTCCTCATACTTTATCAGAAATTTTCCATCCATGGCTCATTTTGAAAAGGATGAAATTCCTTAAAATTCATCTTCATCCCACAAGTTCAAAATATGCACTCATCAAAAGATATGAATTTCTACATTATAGGTCTTTTTGAAAAGTCAACAAAAACACCTTTTAGGTCAAAGCTTCTTACATGAGCATGGAAGACCCAATTGATAAGAGACCAAAACGGTTGTTTAGGGTACATCCTAAGCTTTCTAAAAAGTCCAAGAACACCTCTCTAGGGTTAAAATTGGAGGAGATATGCCTTGGCAAAGTTGGCCATTTTTGCAAAATTGCCAAAAGTCAAATATGCTCAAAAACACATTTTTTGTCAAATGGCTCTAGTTTTTCATGATTGAATCTTGCTTGTGACATGGTCCACGACCCAAATCAGCACTAACACATTATTTTCTTCATTTATTTATTTTATTTTTATCATTTAAAAGTCAAATTAAATCAAATAAATAGCAAAAAAATATCAAAGATTTGTTTTGTGATCAGATTTTTGGTGGAATCAAATTCAATCAAGCTAGCATAACATATCCAAGTCGTGCAAGGGTTGATTGAATCAAAACTAGCATGATTTTGGTTGTTTTGGAAAGATATCATACAAAAACAAAATCAAATCAAATCTCTTTAATTCACCAAGATACCATGCTGTTTTGTTGACCTAATCAATTCCAGTACATATATAGGACATAACCATGCCAGAAAAACGAGGATTATAGGTGGTGAGAGCAAAAGCAAAACTGAAAAAAATTGTCAAAAAGTGGTGGATCAATTTCAAGCTTAGAGGCTGATTCAAAGACTTTCCAAGCCACCAATCGATTCCTAGGCATCTCCAGAACGCGTCCCAATCATTTTCCAGTCCTCTAAAGCCCAGAAACAGGACATACAATCATCACGGTATGCATTCTTTTTCAGACTTCATTGCTATGATTCTTGCATCATGAACATGTTTCAATGATATATTTGTGTTTGTTTTCATGTTTACAACATGTATGGACCATTTGATTGAAGTTTTAACGCCCGTATGAATATTTTCCATTGTTAGGGTTTAGCTTGCCATTTTAGGGTTTTTTGATACAGGGAAAATTAGGGCAAAAGAAGCATACCTTGATGCTCATGGTGTCAAGACATTTTGATTTGTATATTGGGAATTGATTAATCTCGCTTGAACATGATTTTTGAAAGTCACAGGGTTATATCCATGGAAGCTTGTCTGTAGGTAAAGGTTTTACACCTAATACGACGGACAAGGAAGAAGAAGCTAACATGTTCAACAACCATTGGACCATTTGAATCTGGTGCGCGTTTTGTTCTTTTGTCCAGATCAGCAGTTTTGTTTTATATATTATTATTTGCTTTCGTTATACTAATAAAGAAAACGCACAACGCAACTGGTAATGAAGTATATGTGTAAGTGGGAGGACCTGGGTTCGATCCCAGGTCCCAACATTTTGGTGTTTTCACAATATTTGATTGCAGATCACGTACACCATGCGTCCTGGAGCCTACCATGCACTTCCATCATCCAGCCACAAGATTCACCTCTATCTAGATCCAGCATTCCATCAAAGAAGGACCATGGTGCACCATCAGAAAAAGGATGCATTGATTCACGCGCAAGGATTGGGATGATCAGCATATTGGGCCTAAGAAATTCAATAACACACCCCCTTATTCAGCAAATACAGGGCCACCTCTAATCTTTTTATTTTATTTCTTATTATTTTTTATTATTTACTTAATTCTTTTTTCTTTACAAAATAACAAAAATCATTTCTTTATTAAATCAAAAAAATCACATAACATAAAAATCTTTTTTTTCATAAAATATTTTTTTCTTTAATTAATTAGTTTAATTATTTAGGACAATTTAATTGTTTTTTATAATTTAAATTAATTAGAAATTAGGGTTTTAATTTGTACATAATTCGATATTTTCTCAAAAATAACTAAAATACTTTTTCAATTGGATTTTTAGGTCTCTTAATTAATTCTCGCATTTAAATTTTCCGCGCGCATTTCTTTAATTTCCTTTTATTATTATTGTAACTGTTTCGAGGTTGTAATAGTAATTAGGGTTTAAACTTCCGCATCATTTTTACTTTCTCAGTCAAGACAATTATGTATCTGTAAAAGCCCTGTAATAGCGTAGGACCTTTACCTTCTCGCTTTTATATTCTGCATGCTTGTATATAACTGTTAGAAACTTAGGTTTATATGACTAACGAATCAATTGAATAGATCACTAAATTACAAGATAAATAACTGAAATCAAACACTTTTGCACACTTGCACTCCTAGGGTTTTCCTCACTTGGTTTCCTCGGAAATAATGGTCGTGTCCCTCGAACATAGGGATACCTTAGTAATGACCCGCGATTCAAAGTCATCATAAAGATCACAGTCCCTACTTGTCCCTCGAGTTGCCTACGAATTGATCTTATGACGATAGTCCCTTTGAAATGCTAAGGTATCCTTACTTGTTGCCTTCAGAGACCATTTCGTCCTTTCGATAGTCCCTCAAACATCCAACGACTAGGGTTACCTACTCACTAATAGTAGGATAACACAGTCTAAAGGATAGGAGGAAAAGAATGCCTTTTTTCGAGTAGGTAGATAACTGTTAGGTACTTGCTCAAAACAACAAATCTTTTACACTATACACTTTCAAACAAACTTTTCAAACTAAAGTTTTAAAAACACTTCGTCATACTCTTGAGGACCGATACAAGGGTTATCACGAAGTTAAACAAAATCTTTTCAAAACACACACAAGCAATTTTCAAAATGAGCAAGTACCTAAGAGCCCATGGAAAACCATGAATAGAAAGGGTGCTAACACCTTCCCTTTTTATAATCTACCCCCCATACTCAAAAACATCTCGAAAAAGGTTTTTTCTGTTCTTTTTCCTTTTCCTGATTAGATAAAATAAAATTCGGTGGCGACTCTTGCTTACCACGACATTTGCAAACAAAAAACGCAAACCAGTATAACAGTCGGTTCTACCACCGTATCACAGAACTGGAGACTCTGCTGGGGAGAAGTATAAAGTGGGGTTCACCTTAGGATTTAGGTCATTTTTAAATTGCTTTCTTGTTTGCTTTGTTTGCTTTATTTTTAAAGGGTCTTGTTTGGGTATTGTTGAAGATCCTACACCCGGATCTGGGGACACTTTTTAGGTAAACAACAATAGATCGTGGAGACTGTATGGCATAGACCGATATGGTTTAAGAGATGGTTGTGTTGGTGTGACACTTTGGTTTGTACCGGTATCCTTCATGGGGAAATGAGGAGAATACGGGGCCGCCGCGTGGTGTCGTGAAGCACTAACGGACCTTAGAACCTTAGTTGAACAAACTTGGCCATTAGAAAGTAGTGAGATAGCCGGCCTCGGTATAAAGCTGAGGATTGATTGATACTCGATGCTACACTCATTAAGATCAGACTTTCAGGATATTTCAGCCACAAGAAAAGATTGCTTGAGCTTAAGCAATGCCCGATAAAGGATGATTAGTGATATTGAGAATCTTTAGAACCCAGTTACTTTTCTAAGATAGGTTGAACCAATCCAGCTTCAAGAGGGTATGACCTTAAAACTCAAGCAAGCCTTAAACCTAAGGACTTGGTGTGATTTATATGTGTTTGCTATACCTGTGATTTATCATGACATCATGCATCATAACATAGCATTCATTCTTATTGCACTAACCATTTCAAGGACTAAGGGAATTTATCTTTGTTCTATTTTGCAGATCATGGCTTCCGCTCATAGAAACACCATCTGAATCAGCTTTGTGAAAGTACCTTCCCAACTCAAGGAGATAGTATCAAAGGTCCCTGAAACTTCTACGTTCACTAAAAGACATGGTCGACTCCTCAACCTGGTTACTTCAAACTTTGATGAAAAGATGATGAGTGTACTCTTTCAGTTCTTTGATCCCAAGCACCATTGCTTCACCTTTCCAAACTATCAGTTGGTGCCTACCATGGAAGAGTTCTCTCAATTATTGGATATACCCATTCTTGAACAGTTTCCTTTCACAGGTCTGGAAGAAGTTCCTAAGCCAGAAGTCAA
The DNA here is from genome assembly GCA_948472305.1 of Vicia faba. Lineage (NCBI taxonomy): Eukaryota > Viridiplantae > Streptophyta > Magnoliopsida > Fabales > Fabaceae > Vicia > Vicia faba. The sequence continues at coordinate 102,721,647 of OX451738.1, forward strand.
TGCCTTAGCCTTGCATCTGAAACAGGCCGACGTGGTATCCAATTGGGAAACAAGAAGCGGAGTCAAGGGTTTTCTAGCCAAGTTCCTGATAGACAAGGCACAACTGTTTTGGGATGATATGAATTTTCAGTTGAGGAGGTCTTGGCCCTTCTAATCTATGGGTTAGTACTATTCCCTAATCCAGACTTATTCATAGATGTGAATGCTACCAAGATCTTCCTCTCTCGCAACCCCGTGCCTACCTTGCTCGGAGATATTTTGCACGCTCTCCATACTCGTACCATGCAGAGAAGAGGGGTTCTTATGTGCTTCATGCCATTGATGTCGAGGTGGTTTATTTCTCACCTCCCTAAGTCCATACTGAAGAATGAAGAAGGTCTGGGTTGGTCGCAAAGGATAATGTCACTCACTCACACGGATATTCTCTGGTGTTCCCGAGCTATGGAAAACACTGTTATTATTGACTACTGTGGGGAGTACCCTAATGTCCCATTACTTGGCATCAGAGGGGGCATAACCTACAATCCCTGTTTAGCTCTGCGATAATTTGGTTACGCTCGAAGGGATGGTCCCCATGAGTTACTTATCGAGGGCATTGTATTCAACTATGAGGATGATGTTCAAGAGTATCGTCGGAGGTTCATACGAGCTTAGAGCATGGTAAACAGATCTGACGCCAAGGCTTTGGGGCCAAAGGTTTCCATTCCTATGGAACCTTATCTCCAATAGGTACGAGCTCACACCCAGAAACTTATGATGCCCTATATGGCCGTTTTACCAGTGATTGTGGAACCCACTACTGAAGGGGGTATTCCTTACACGATTCTCTATCCTGATATGTCCACCGATCTTGAAGAACTACAAAGGTCTTGGATTCAGTTGAAGAAAGAGCGGGATACTTACAAGGATCAGTTCTATGCTCAGGAGAGGAAGGTTTTAGAGCTCACAAAGCAACTCCAGGAAGAAATAAGACTTAATGTCTATCTCATCACAAAGAGGAAGCATCCATGGGAATTTTGATTTTTTCTAGTTTTTAGATCTGTTTTTAATTGTAACACCTAAAAGGCATTTGAACTTTGAATTTAACTAATAAAATCTTTGTTTCATTTTGGTTCGCAAAGTTAAATTTCCCAAAGTATTTGAAAACATTGCATACATATCATACATATCATTGCATAATAGGATTCATAATAGGTTTCTCATCACCTCCGCTGTTTATTTCAGCAATGGCTCTTGAACAAACTGTGAAAGATATTCAGACTCAGAACATGCAGTTCCAGCAAATGATTGTGGCACTGGCCAAAGGACAGGAAGAGCTGAAGGCTCTGATTGTTAAGAAGAACAAGAAGAACAAGAAGACCAAGAGGACAACTGGTGTGGTAAATATGGGAAGAAGGTTCAGAGAGCCGCCAAGACGGGTTGTTGATTTAGCTTCTTCATCTAAAGAGGGAGAGAATCAAGAGGGTGAAGCCAGAGAAGAGGACCCTAGTCCTAAAGAGTCTGATAATGTAACTGATTACAATGAGGAGCAGTACCCTCCGGCTGATGAAAAGTACAAGCAGTTAGAAGAGCGTCTGAGCGCTATGGAAATCCAGAAGGTTCCTGGGCTGGATTTTGAAGACTTGGGTCTGGTCTCCGGGGTTGTCATCCCCCCAAAGTTCAAGGCACCGGTATTTGCTAAGTATGATGGTGTATCTTGTCCTAAAATGCATCTTCGTTCTTATGTGAGGAAGATACAGCCTCACACTGCTGACAAAGACCTGTGGGTTCACTTCTTCTAAGACAGTCTGTCTGGAACACAACTGGATTGGTTCTATCAGCTGGAAAGAGCCAATGTTTGTAACTGGGAAGACCTTGCTGCTGCATTTTATAAGCAATATCAATATAATGCAGACCTTGCTCCCACCCGTACACAACTCCAAAATCTGTCTATGGGTTCGAACGAGGGTTTCAAGGATTATGCTCAGAAGTGGAGAGATTTGGCTGGAAGAGTTCAACCTCCCTTGGCTGACCAGGAGCTCGTGGATATGTTTTTGGGAACTTTGACTGGGGTGTTCTTCAAATATCTGATTGGAAGTTCATCGGTGGGTTTTACTGAAGTGATTTTAACGGGAGAAAGAGTGGAAACTGGAACCCGAAGTGGAAAAATTCAGAAGGATTCCTCTTCTAGTGCTGCAAGGAAGTCGTTTGCAGGTAAAAACAAAGTTAGTGTTTTATACAACCAAAAGAATCAGAATCGAATTGAGCGCCATCCGATAGTAGGGGCTGTTATGATTCCCAACCCTGCACCTGCTCAGCAAAGAAATAATAAGCTGAGAGCAGAGAGGCCAACTAGACAGTTCACTCGAATCAACATGACGCTGTCTCAGATTTTACCTCAGTTGCTGAAGACCAATCTGGTTACTCTGAGGGAAGCTCCAAAAAATCTAGACACCACCTCTCCCTACTATAAACCGAATGCTCGTTGTGCTTACCATTCGGAGAGTCCAGGCCATGACACCAATAACTGTTGGACCATGAAGAAAAAAGTACAGGATTTGATTGATGCTAAGGAGATAGAATTTGATCCCCCGGAGACTCCTAACGTTATCACTGCTCTTATGCCGAAACATGGTCGGGGTGTTAATGTCATTGAAGAAGATGTGTTTGTGACCTCTGTGGAAGAATTGGTAACCCCACTCATGACTATCAAGGAGAGTTTGTTGAAAGCCAGTTTATTTCCAGGCTGTGGTGAAGGTTGCCACTTTTGTTCATTTCTACCGACTGATTGCCCTTTGTTGAAGGCGGGTGTTCAGCGCCTAATGGATGACAAAGAGATTATATTTGAGAATACTCCCGTTCCGACTATTTCCTGTGAAGACATTTCCATCATAACCATTTCCACAAATCCTTCAAGGGCCTCTGCTAAGAGACTCGTCAGGATTACATCAATTCTGAAAGTGACTCCGTTGATCATAACCATGCCTGGGCCAATCCCATATTCCTCGGATAAAGTTGTTCCTTGGAACTATGGGGACGACGTCTATTACTACAGCGTCAAGCAGGATATTCTAGCCATTGAAGACATGATTGCTGAAGATGTTGATTCTGACATCGTCAATATTGTCGGAACCAATAAGATAACAAGAAGTGGAAGAGTGTTCTCCCCTGAGATTTCTCCTCCAAATACCGCTATCGGACCTGTGATCATTCCTGCAGTGGTTCCACCCGAGACTACTACTGCAACTCCAATAATTACTCCTGTTGACCCTCCCATCACCAGGTCGGCCGAGACTCGAGGAAAAGACATACTAATTGAGCCTGTCCTAACAAGGGCTAATTCAGTAGCCATGCCAGAAGCTTCCAAGAAAGAAATGGAAGAAATTTTGAAGATAATAAAGAAGAGCGACTACAATGTGGTCGAGAAGCTGGGGCAGACCCCATCCAAAAATTTTATGCTGGCTTTGTTGTGTTCCGAGGCCCATGCGAAGGCTTTGGTTAAGTTTCTGAAGACGACTCACGTACCACAAGAGACATCTACTGATCAGTTTGAAGAATGTATGGCTAGTCTAACTGCCGATAATGGTTTGGGTTTCTTTGACGCGAATCTGACACCAAAAGGAAGGAAGCATAATGGTGCTCTTCATGTTTCCGTTGAATGCAGGGGCACGACTCTAGCCCATGTTTTGGTAGATACTGGCTCCTCGTTGAATGTGCTACCTAAAAAAGCTCTAGACATATTGGATTGCGAAGGCTTGACCTTGAAGCCTAGCAATATAGTAGTGAGAGCTTTCGATGGGTCGAAGAGGATGGTGCACGGGGAATTGGATGTCCCCATCAAAGTTGGTTCCCAGACTTTCGACTCCACTTTCTACATAATGGATATCAAACCATCATATTCTTGCTTTTTGGGACGCCCTTGGATACATGGGCTGGGGCTGTTACTTCCACCCTCCACCAAATTTTGAAGTACCCAGTAAGAGGAAAGAGTGTCACTGTGCACGGTGAAGAGGAGTACATGATCAGTCACTTGAACTCCTTTAGGTATGTAGAGATGGATGGCGAGTTCATCGAGACTCCTTGCCAGAACTTTGAAGAGGTACCTCAGATTTCGGCTACAGCAGAAACTATTGACAGTCCTCTGAAAGTCACCAAGCCTCCTTTGAAGATGGCTTCTCTCAAGGATGCGCGAGCATTGGTTGAAGAAGGTGGGTCTACCATTTGGGTTCAGCTCCTGGTTATTCATTACAAGTCTGAAAAATCTGGTTTGGGCTTTACTACAGGTGCTTAAAGGGTTTTTTGTCGTGCTCGGGCTGGAGGACCTCCCTTACGCATCAGCAATCCTGGGGTCAATGCACTTGAAGACAGTGATGGTGATTCTGACATTGACAGCTGGATCTTCCCGACTACTAACGGTGGACTCAGTTACTGGACTGCCAAGGACTTTGTACCGATTACTTTTGTCCAGGAGTAATTGTCTTTTGATTTTTTCTGATATGTAATTTAAAAACAATATAAACTTTATAGCCATGTGTCTTACCCGGGGCACAATGGTTCTATTTGTTAGGGTTATCATGTTTCATTTTCATATGACATCAATAAAGCATTGGACGTTTGCATACAAATTTTGCGTTCTTTGTTTTTCCTTTATTTTATTTGGTCTATAAAGTTGTGCTCTTACACACACTCACGTATCCAAATGCAGATCCATATCCACTCTGGATCCCATTGATAACAGTTCTTCTACTGCTCATTATAACTTTGAAAATCCGATCAACCAAGCCGAGGACGAAGGTGAGGAAGATTGTGAGGTACCCGGAGAAATTGCTAGACTATTACAGCAGGAAGAAAGGGCCATACAGCCTCATGAAGAGCCGGTTGAGACAATGAAATTGGGTACAGAGGAAGATAGAAAAGAGGTTAAGATAGGTTCAAATCTGGAGCTTAGTGTCAAACAGTGGTTGTTACAGATGTTGAATGAGTATGTCGAAATCTTCGCCTGGTCATATGAAGACATGTCGGGACTAGACACGAATATAGTGGTGCATCGTCTTTCGACTAAAGAAGACTGCCCTCCGGTAAAGCAAAAGATCTGTCGTATGCGCTCTGAGATTTCAGAGAAGATTAAAGCAGAGGTTATGAAGCAGTTCAACACAGGGTTCTTAGTTGTCACCTCATATCCACAGTGGGTTGCTAATGTGGTTCTAGTACCTAAGAAAGATGGTAGAGTACGAATGTGTATGGATTACAGAGACCTGAGCAGGGCAAGCCCCAAGGATGACTTCCCGCTTCCCCACATCGATGTTCTGGGTGACAACACCGCACAACACAAAGTATTTTCCTTCATGGACGGTTTCTCTGGCTACAATCAGATCAAGATGGCACCTGAAGACATGGAGAAGACAACCTTTGTTACATAGTGGGGCACTTTCTGCTACAAGGTGATGCCGTTTGGGTTGAGGAATGTCGGGGCAACTTATCAACGAGCTATGGTAGCTATGTTTCATGACATGATTCACCATGAGATAGAGGTTTATGTCGATGGCATGATAGCCAGGTCTCAAACTGAGGAAGAACATCTTGATCATCTACAAAAGTTGTTTGATAGGTTGGAGATGTACAAGCTGAGGTTAAATCTGAACAAGTGCACCTTCGGGGTAAGGTCTGGTAAGCTTTTGGGATTCATTGTCAGCGAAAAAGGTATTCAAGTAGACCCTACAAAGGTGAAGGCCATACAAGAGATGCCAACTCCCCGTACTGAGAAGGAAGTTAGAGGTTTCTTGGGACGCCTAAATTACATTGCCCGATTCATTTCACATATGACTGCTACTTGTGAGCCAATCTTCAAGCTTCTGAAGAAAGATAAAGTGGTAAAGTGGAATGACGAATGTCAGGTATCCTTTGACAGAATCAAACAATATCTCAAAGATTCTCCTATTCTGATGCCTCCAACCGAAGGAAGACCTCTGATAATGTACTTAACAGTGCTAGATAATTCAATGGGGTGTGTGCTGGGGCAGTATGATGTGTCCTGTTGAAAAGAGCATGCAATATACTACCTTAGCAAAAAGTTTACCGACTGTAAAACACGATACTCACTGCTCGAGAAAACTTGCTGCACTTTGGCATGGGATGCTCGCCGACTGAGACAGTACATGGTGACCCACACTACTTTGTTGATATCTAAGATGGATCCAATCATGTACATTTTCGAGAAGCCCGCTCTCTCAAGAAGGATAGCAAGGTGTAAAATGATCTTAACCTAATACGACATCCAATACATAACCCAAAAAGCAATCAAGGGAAGTGTGTTAGCGGATCATTTGGCACATCAGGCTGTGGATGACTACCAGTCCTTGAATTTCGAGTTCCCAGATGAGAATATCATGTTGGTAACCGACTTTGAAGAACCTGGACCAGATGAAGGACCTGAAGAAGGATCCCGATGGTATATGTTTTTTGATGGAGCCTCAAACGCACTGGGTAACAGCATTGGCGCTGTAATCATATCTCCTGAGGGCTGTCATACTCTGTTCACTGCCTGATTATGTTTCAACTGCACCAACAACATGGCGGAGTATGGAGCATGCATCATGGGTCTTCGAGCTGCTATTGACCTAAGGATCAAGTTTTTGAGTGTATTCGGGGATTCCTCTTTGGTGATAAGTCAAATCAAAGGCGAGTGGGATACGAAGCACCCGAACCTTATTCCTTACAAAGAGTATGTACTGACACTGCTTCCGCATTTCGAAGAGATCACCTTTGAACATTTCCCACGAGAAGAGAATCAGTTAGTGGACGCGCTAGCTACTATGTCGTCAATGTTTAAGGTCATGTGGGACAATGAAGCTCCCATAATCACCATAGAGAGGTTGGATGAACCGGCATACTACTGTGAGATCGATACTGAGGAGGTAGCCGACAAACCTTGGTTTCATGAGGTGAAAAGGTATCTCGAGGCTCAAGAATACCCCGAGGGGGCATCTGTCAATGACAAGAAATTTCTGAGAAGGTTCGCTGCAAAGTTCTTTCTCAACAATGAAGTCCTCTATAAGCGCAATCATGACTCTACCTTACTGCGGTGTGTAGACAAGAGCGAAGCAGAGAGGATCATGGCAGACCTACACGAAGGTAACTTTGGCACTCATTATAGTGGACATACCATGGCAAAGAAGATTCTACGGGCAGGATATTATTGGTCCATTATGGAAGCCGACTGTTATCAGCATTCTCGAACCTGTCATAAATGCCAAACCTACACTGATAAGGTGCATGTACCTCCAGTTCCTTTGAATGTTTTGACGGCTCCCTGGCCTTTTGCAATGTGGGGCATTGACATGATCGTAGAGATCAGACCTACCGCGTCCAACGGGCATCACTTCATCCTAGTGGCCATTGATTACTTTATGAAGTTGGTTGAGGCTGCCTCCTTTGCTACGGTTACTAAGAATGTGGTGGCACGGTTCATCAAGCATAACCTTGTGTGTCGTTATGGTATCCCTGAGAGAATCATCACAGGAAACGGTACCAATCTCAACAACTCGATGATCACTGAACTCTGTAAATAGTTCAAGATTCAGCATCACAACTCTTCTCCTTACCGGCCGAAGATGAATGGGGTTGTCGAAGCTGCTAATAAGAATATCAAAAAGATCATACAGAAGATGACAGTGACATACAAAGACTGGCACGAGATGTTACTGTTTTCTCTTCACGGGTACCGTACTTCAGAATGTACGTCGACAGGGGCAACACCCTATTCTCTGGTATATGGCATGGAGGATGTCCTACCCATAGAGGTCCAGATCCCTTCTCTATGGATTATGAAGGATGCGGGTTTGAGCGAAGACGATTGGATTCAGACTCGACTTGATCAATTGAACTTAGTCGACGAGAAAAGACTTACTGTTGTCTGCCATGGTCAAATGCATCTGAAATAGATGATCAAGGCCTTCAACAAGAAAGTCATACAACAAGTGTATCAAGTAGGGGATCTGGTAATCAAGTGCATCATATTGTCGCAAGGTGGTCCCAGGGGCAAATGGACTCCCACCTATGAGGGACTGTTGTACCCCAAAATTTTCCCTCTCATTTCTCAAGGATTTTCTCACAAGATCTTCTATGACATCAAGTTTGCAGCACTGATACATTAATTTAGGCTTGGAATTGGCAAAAGGGCAAAATGGTCAATTGCATACTAGAAGGTCAAACTTTGACTTTTTTGTCAACATTACATTCCAAGGATCAAATTTCCCCAAGACATTCAAAAATATGAAACTTGATCATCAATAAATCAAGAAAGTCAAAAGTCAATGTGAAAGTTCAAACCCTTCAAGACTTAGAAATTTTTCGAAGTGTTTTTTATACGTGATAATCTCATTTCTTCATGCCAACTTTTCACCTTGATGCAAGATGATTCAAGAGAAGCTTCCAACATGAAAGTTGTAGATCTCCATGGTATCTATAACATTTCTTTACACAACTTCTCCTAAACAGGCTTGGATTTTAGGTTATGAATTCATGAAGTCATGACATTTTCATTTAAACACTTAGAGAAATTTTCAGCAGTTTTAGTCAGGTTTTTATCCCAACTTCTTGCCCATTTTCATCAAGTTCCAGTTTGATTTAACAAAAGTGTCCAACATGAAAGTTATAGAGGGTGTTTCAAGCTTTCCAAAACATCCAAGAGCATGAATTCATCTTATTTGAGTTAGGAGATACAAGGATCTGAAGTTGGACATTCATTCTTGATTTACAAGGCAGATTTGTGATGAACAAGGAACTAGAATCTTAACCCATGCTGCATAATCTCCAATTTTCAGGCCTTGTGACTTGCAACTCTTACCATAATTTAATGCTTACACAAACTTTTGAGCTATGGTCCATTGGGTTTAAGAATTATTCAAGTGATCTTTCTATTTTTGGCACAAAGGCACCATTGCCATTCTTGCAAAGTTCACTTTAATCATAAAGTCAATTTCTTGAGCCTCTAACTTGTTGTTCTAATCACACACAAATCAGAAGGGCATGCTTAAAGTGTCCAACATCTCTATGCAACAAAGTACAAAGCATTGGAACTACAATCTTCAAGCTTGCTTCATGTACAATCTAACCTAGCCATAACATTTGATTAAAAATCTGAGTTTTCAAATCTCAAAACTTCTCTATAAATAGAGAGGCCAGTTGCAAGAGAAAGAGGTTGGAAAAACAGGTTGGAAAAGAGTTAGAAAAAGAGAGTGAACAACCAGTAGTTTTATTGATAAACCTTCAAAAAAGCCATAACAGTCCCTAAGACTTCCACTCTTGAGTTTTGAAGTCTAAACCTTAAAACCTCTCACACTTTGCATATTCCACCTAAAGACCATCCAAACATTTCATACCACACAGAGGTTGTTTAATAACCTTCAACAAAAAGGAAAGTCTAGCAGTATGTTGGAGCTTCCTTAAGGTTCATACAACATCTTGAAGGGTATTTGGATTCAAAACCTAAAGTGCAGCTTTAGGGTAAGTCATCTTCACCTTGCCTTTTCCATACATCAACTTTTCTATTTATAGGATGTAGCAATCACTATTGTTGAAGTTAATCATTTGTTTTTTGTTCATATTATTCATTTATATGTTAAAGACTAACTGACATATGCAAAGAAGGGTGTTTAAGGCAGAAAAAATGTAGTATGTATCGACACATATCCACATGTGTCGACCCATCTTAGTGAAAATACAGGGTATGAGTCGACACATGACCCTCATGCATCGACCCATACTGAGTTCAGGTCAAAAAACAGAAGCTGGAAAGGACTATGAGTCGATACATACACATTTCGCATCGATACAAGAAGGTGCATGAGTCGACACATCCCATTATGTGTCGACCCATGCTGAACAAATTTCACTTTACAGGGGCAAGGAAAAGCTATGTGTCGATGCATAGCAGCATGGGTCGACACATAGCAGTTCAAAAATGAATTTTTCCTTTATTCTACACTGTTTTCACATTCTCTTCATTATCATTCAATGTGGTTGTAATATTTTAGATCCTAATTCACTCCCATTGTTAAATTGTACCCCCATCCCCCTAAAGTGATGTAATAGCTTAGATTTTACTTTCCGTTTTTTACTTGCTTTTCATATATTGCTAGTAAATAAGATGTATGGCAAGATGAAATCAACAAATAGATGACTTTAAAAAAAATAAAAAGCATGAAAAATGATACACTTTTCACACAAGCACCCTTAGGTTTTCTCCCACTTGGTTGCCTAAAATAAAATGGCCATGTTACGCATGCGAAGTATCTTGGCAAAAGCAAAACAAAACAAATATAAGATCATAGCCCCTCGATGACGCTATTCAAAAGTTGCCTAAACAAAATGATCTTGGTCCCTCAAAAATGCTAAGATACTTTGCAACATTACTATCATGGCTATACGATGACCCACGCCCGTCCCGTTTACATCCAAAGATAGGGTTGCTTACCAAATCAATGGTAAGTCAACAATGTCAAAGGAATAGAAAATGCATAAGAAAGATATTTGAGTAGGTAGATAGCTTCTAAGTTACTTGCTCCATTTCAAACAAAATCCTTGCTATTTTCAAAACAAACACATTTCAAAAACATCTTACAAACAATTGAAAACATTTTCAAAAGACAAACATCTTTGTATACATTCTTACGAACGAGAATCATTACAAAGATTGCCTAAACGAATGGGCTCTTTTACAAAATACTTTCAAAACCACATCAAGCACCATTTCAAACAAACCAAAGAAAGTGATCTAAGCAAGTAACTAAGAGCCCATGGAAAACCATGGATGAAAAGGATGCTAATACCTTCCCTTTTCATAATCTACCCCCGAACTCAAAAACATCTCTAAAGGTCTTTCATGTGCTTTTTAACCTTTCCTTTTTGGATAAAAGAAAATTCGGTGGCGACTCTTGCTAACCGCGACATTTGTGAACACAAACCAAAAACCTCAAGTTAGTTCTCCCACTGTATCACAGAACTGGCGACTATGCTGGGGAATTTTTAAAAGTGGGGTTACCTTAGGGTTTAGATCACCTTTATTTGCTTACATTGTTTGACTTGTTTTCTTTACATTTTGGTTCTTTGTTTGGGATTGAATCCTCCACCCGGATTTGGGAAACATTATAGGTAAATAGCAATACGTTGTGGAAACTGTGTGGGGTATACCGACATGGTCTAAGCAATAGTTATGTTAGTGTGACATATTTGTGGGTACTGGTAGCCTTTGAGTCAATCAAAGAGAATACGGGGCCGCTGAGTGATGTCATGAAGCACTAATAAACTTTTAGAACCCTTTACTTGACCAACTTGGCCTTTTAGGATGTAGTGAGATGACCGGCTTTGGTGCAGTCCGAAGTTGGTAGATACTCGATACTACACTCATTGAGGGTTGGTTTCTTGGGATATTTCGGTCGCCAGTAAAGAGGCTTGAACTAAAACAATGAACAAGGAAACAATCCAGTGATATTGAGCTCCTTAGAACCCGGTTACTATTTTTAGGACAGGTTGAGCCAACTAAACTTCAAGAGGGTACTTACCTATGAAACCCCATGAAAGCTTAAACTAAGAACTTGTTTGATTTGTTTGTATATATATACTTGTGCATAACATCATGGACATCATGAACATCATATGCATCCACTAAACATTTCAAGGATTTTGGAGATTCATCTTTGTTCTTGTTTTGTAGGATATGGATTCACTCCGCAGGAAAAATATCCAAATCAACCTTGTAAGAATTCCTCCACAACTCAAGGAGCTAGCTTCAAGGATCCCTGAGAACTCTCCATTCACCAAGAGACATGGTCGTCTACTCAACTTGGTCACCTCCAACACAGAGGAAGATATGATGAAGGTTCTCTTCCAGTTATTTGACCCTTTGCATCATTGCTTCACATTTCCTGACTATCAACTTGTGCCCACTTTGGAATAATTCTCTCAACTCTTGAGGATCCCCATTCTAAATCAACTACCTTTCAACGGTAAGGAAAGAGATCCAAAGCCAGATGAGATTGCTCAAGCCCTGCACTTGCACTCATCTGATGTCACAACTCATTGGGAAACTAGAAGTGGTGTCAAAGGCTTCTTGGCAAAGTTTATGTTTGAGAAAGCCCAAAGCTGTTGGAATTCCTTAGACTTGAAAGCTTTTAAGGAGATTGTAGCTCTTCTCATCTATGGGATGGTCCTGTTCCCCAATCCTGACCAACTCATATATGTGAGGGCTGTCAAAATTTTCATGTCACGCAATTCGGTGCCTATATTGCTAGGGGATATCCTACACTCTTTTCACACTCGCACAATGAGGAAAAGAGGTGTTCTTATGTGTTGTACTCCTCTCCTGGAAAGATGGATTATTTCTCATCTTCCCCAATCAGTCTTAAAGAATGAGCAAGGTTTGAGGTGGTCACAAAGGTTAATGACGCTTAAACATTCAGATATTCATTGGTGCTCTCGATCCAAAGAGAATGTTATCATTGTTGACCATTGTGGGGAATTCCCTAATGTCCCTCTACTTGTCATTAGGGGAGGCATCACCTACAACCCGTGCTTGGCTCTAAGGCAGTTTGGTTATGCCCGAAGGGATGGTCCACATGATATGCTGATTCAAGGTTTGGTTTTTGACTACGACAACGACGATCAAGGACTTTGCCAGAGATTCATCCGAGCTTGGAGGATGCTAAACAAGGTGGATAGCAAGACTTTGGGACACAAGAATTCCATCCCTCTTGAGCCTTACCTCAAGTGGGTGTGAACCTGTGCTCAAAGTCTTATGATGCCTTATCCTTCCATTCTCCCAATGATTATTGAGCCTGTTAAGGAGGGAGAAGTTCCATACACCATCCTACATCCTGACATGCCTACATCACTCGAAGATCTACAAAGGGATTGGATACATCTCAAGGGAGAGCGTGATACTTTCGAAGCCCAATTCTACGCAAGCGAGAAGAAGGTTTTGGAACTCACTCGGCTACTTCATGAAGAGCAGACTCTAAATACCTACATTGCACCAAAGAGGATGCGTAATGTCTTTTTATCTTAGAATTTTGTATTATTTTGCTCAAGGGGCATTGATGTACTCAAATTCTATCTTATTAATATAATGTGTGTTTCTTTTTGTTTGAAACAAATTTGAATTTTTAAATCCTTGAAAGCATTGCATGAATACATATCATTCATCATAAACATAAACAGGTCTTTGCAACAAGGTTCCTAATCTCTCTACTGTTTATTTCAGTAAGATGGATCTCGAACAGACGGTCAAAGACCTTCAAGCTCAAAATACACAATTTCAATAGTTACTCATGACCTTAGCCAAGGGGCAAGAGGAGCTGAAGACTCTGCTAGAAAAAGAGAAAAAGAAGAAAGAGAAGAAGCCAGCTGGTGTGGTAATTATGGGCAGAAGGTTTCAGAAACAAGCCAGAAGGACCTTAGAATTTCCAACAACATCTGATGAAGGGGAAAGTAAGGGAAAAGAAACAGCAGTTCCATCAGACTCTGAAGAAGAGGAGGAAGAGGAGGACTACTCTGAACAACAATACCCTCTGACTGATGATAAGTAAAAACACCTTGAAGAGCGTTTAAGCGCTATGGAAATCCAGAGAGTACCGGGTCTAGATTTTGAAGAGTTAGGGCTGGTGTCAGGAATTGTAATCCTGCCAAAGTTTAAAGTGCCATTATTTGCCAAGTATGATGGGGTGTTTTATCCTAAAATGCACCTCCGATCATATGTCAGGAAGATTAAGCCACATTCTACTGATAAAGACTTGTGAGTCCACTTTTTCCAAGACAATTTATCAGGAACGCAACTCGATTGGTTTTACCAATTGGAAAGAGCCGACATCCATAATTGGGAAGACATGGCCGCAGCTTTCTATAAACAATACCAGTACAACGCCGATTTGGCGCCTACCCGTACTCAACTTCAGAGTATGGATATGGTTTCAAATGAGGGCTTCAAAGATTACGCGCAAAAGTGGAGAGATCTAGCCGGAAGAGTGCAACGCCCTCTGTCTGAAAGGGAGTTGGTGGACATGTTCTTGGGAACTCTATCAGGCCCTTTCTTCAATCATCTGATTGGAAGTTCCTCTGTAGGGTTTACTGAATTGATTTTAACCGGCGAGAGGGTGGAAGCTGGTATAAGAAATGGGAAGATTCAGAAAGATGCGTCTGCCTCTACAGCTGTGATGAAACCTTTCACTGGGAAGAAGGAGGTATTTGTTGTTTATTCACAGAGGAATCAAGGAAGAACAGAACGCCGACCAATGGTGGGGGCCATTATGATTCCAAAGCCCGCATCAGACCAACCAAGAAATAACCAGCAAAGGGTGGAAAGGCCAGTCTGGCAATTCACCAGGATTAACATGACTCTAGCCCAAGTTCTCCCTCATCTTCTGAAATTGAATCTAGCAACTTTAAAAGAGGCCCCAAAGAATCCCCATACTGCATCCCCTCATTATCATTCGAATGCCAGATGCGTATACCATTCTGAAAGTCCAGGGCACGACACTAACAACTGTTGGGCTCTAAAGAACAAAATTCAAGACCTAATAGATGCGAAGGAAGTTGAGTTTGATGCGCCTGAGAAACCAAATGTTATTTCTGCTCCAATGCCTAGGCATGGTCACAATGCCAATGCTGTCGAGGAAGATTTATTTGTTGCCACCGTGGATGAACTCTTGACTCTTCTCCCAATCATAAAGTTGAATTTGTTGAAAGCTGGTATATTCCCAGGTTGTGACAAAGACTGCCATGTTTGCCTATCCTCATCATTTGATTGCCCTCTGTTAAAAAAGGGTATCCAACGACTGATTGATAACCAAGAAATTCTGTTTGAGAATGCTCCTGTTTCACCCGTTCCAGTTAAAGAAGTTTCAATCATAACCATCTTCGCCAATCCTTCCAGGGCCCCTAAAAGACCCGTTAGGATTACACCTGCTCCGAAAACTATTCCACTCAAGATCACAATGCCCGGGCCGGTCCCGTACAAATCAGATAAAACAGTACCATGGAATTATGGTGGAGAAATTTACTACCATGGTATCAAACAAGATGAACTCACTACCGAAGAAGAGAGCTCCGAAGAGGAAAATTACGACATTAGCAATATTGCCGGAGCTAGCAATATTACATGTAGTGGTAGAATCTTCTCTCCAGAGATTGCCCCTCCAAAGGCAGTTTTTGGACCCGCGGTCGTTCCGAAGATTACCTCTGCACCAGTGATTATACCTGTAAGCGTACCTACCAACAAAGACGACACATTTCATGTCCCTACCAGTACCTCTACTGCTGAGAATAAAGGGAAAAGCATTCAAGAAGAGCCTGTCCGGAAGAAGGCTCAATCACTAGCTATCCCTGAAACATCCAAGAAGGAGATGGAAGAAATCCTGAGGATAATAAAGAAGAGTGATTATGATGTGGTTGAACAGTTGGGGAAAACCCCTTCCAAGATCTCCATGCTGGCATAATTGTTGTGCTCTGAGGCACATGCGAAAGCTCTGGTAAAATTTCTGAAGACAACTCATGTGCCACAAGAGACGTCTATTGACCAGTTCCAAGATTGTGTGGCCAGTTTGACAGCTGATAATGCCCTGGATTTCTCTGATGCTGACTTGACACCCAAAGGGAGAAAACACAACGAGGCATTACATGTCTCTGTAGAGTGTAGCGGAACAACCCTAGCCCATGTCTTGGTAGACATTGGTTCATCTTTGAATGTCTTACCAAAGAAAGCTCTTGACATATTGGATTGCGAAGGGCTGACATTGAAACCCAGTAACATAGTTGTGAGATCATTTGATGGTTCGAAGAGGATGGTCCATGGGGAGGTGGACATCCCGATAAAGGTGGGAACTCAGACTTTCAATTCAACCTTCTATGTGATGGACATCCGTCCCTCTTACTCTTGTCTGTTAGGACGGCCTTGGATCCACAATGCAGGTGCTGTCACCTCCACATTGCACCAAATGCTGAAATACCCAGTCCAAGGAAAGATCATAATTGTCCATGGGGAGGAAGAGCACATGATTAGTCATCTGAATTCTTTCCGATATGTGGAGTTGGATGGCGAGTTCATTGAAACCCCTTTCCAACATTTTGAAGAAGTCTCTCAAGAAGTGGCGGTAACCAAGGCAGTATCCTCGATTCCCAAGATCACAAGACCTCTACTTCGGATGTCATCTCTAAAGGACGCAAAGGCAGTAATAGAATAGGGTGGATGCACCATCTGGGGGCAGCTTCCAGACATTCCGT
This sequence comes from Vicia faba, assembly GCA_948472305.1. NCBI lineage: Eukaryota > Viridiplantae > Streptophyta > Magnoliopsida > Fabales > Fabaceae > Vicia > Vicia faba. Next base: position 102,737,898 of record OX451738.1, read on the forward strand.
ATAAATCAGACAAGTTTGGCTTGGGGTTTACTTCAACTGCTGAGAAGGTTGTGCGTCGTGCCCGTGCTGGGGGGCCACCGGTGAAGATTAGAAACCAAGGGGTCAATGCAGTAGAAGACAATGAAGAGGATGGAAGCTTGGAAGATTGGATATTTCCTACTGTCAACGGAGGACTTCGCAACTGGGAAGCCAGAAACTTTGTCCCATTAACTTTCATCTCTCAGTAATTTATCTTTTACATTTCTGTTGGACTTGTAATATTCACGGACAATTCGTACTTTAAAAACCTTGTGTCTAACCCGAGGCACAATGGTCCATTTGTAAGGATTTTTATTTCATCTTCATATGACATTCAATGAATCATGGACGCTTTTTCACATATAAACCTTTTGTGCTCATTGTCTTTCTTTTACATTTTATTGTTTAAAGATGGCTATACCCTTACACACACCCACACTCACAAATGAAGGTACCCCTCCATTCCGGATCCCATGGGTAATGATACTACTATAGCCTTCAGTGACTCTGAAGATCTGATCTACCAAGCCGAATACGAAGGTAAGGAAGATTGTGAGGTGCCAGGGGAATTGGCCAGACTACTACAACAAGAGGAAAGAGTTATTCAGCCTCATGAGGAGCTGTTGGATACGATCAACTTGGGTACCGAGGAAGATAAAAGGAAATCAAAGTAGGTGCCAATTTAGAGCCGAGTGTCAAGGAGCGTCTAATTCAGCTATTGCATGATTATGTTGAGATCTTTGCCTGGTCATACGAAGACATGCCGGGACTCGATACTGACATCGTGGTACATCGTCTACCCACAAGATAAGACTGTCCACCAGTGAAACAGAAAGTCCACCGCATGAGACCTTACATGTCAGAGAATATCAAAGCAGAAGTCATGAAACAGTTCAATGCTGGATTTATGGCTGTTACTTCCTATCCTCAATGGGTGCCCACATTGTTCCCGTGCCTAAAAAGGACGGTAAAGTACGGATGTGCATGGATTATAGAGATTTAAACAGGGCCAGCCCTAAAGATGATTTTCCACTTCCACACATCGACATCCTGGTTGATAATATGGCCTAGCACAAAGTGTTTTCCTTCATGGACGGATTCTCAGGATATAACCAGATCAAAATGGCACCTAAGGACATGGAGAAAACTACATTTGTCACACAGTGGGGCACGTTTTGCTACAAAGTGATGCCATTCGAACTGAAGAATGTCGGGGCAACCTATCAACGTGCCATGGTAGCTTTGTTTCATGATATGATACATCATGAGATAGAGGTCTACGTAGATGACATGATAGCCCGATCACAAACTGAGGAGGAGCATCTTGATCACTTGCAAAAGCTGTTTGTGAGATTGAAGGAGTACAAACTAAGGTTGAATCCAAACAAGTGCACATTCGGAGTCCGATCCGGTAAACTCTTAGGTTTCATTGTCAGCAACAAAGGCATTGAGGTTGATCCTGCCAAGGTCAAAGCGATACAGGAAATGCCTGCTCCTCGTACTGAGAAGGAAGTCAGAGGATTCTTGGGACACCTGAACTATATTTCCAGATTCATTTCTCACCTAACATCTACTTGTGAACCAATCTTCAAACTGTTGAAGAAAGATCAGGTAGTCAGATGGAATGATGAGTGTCAGATTGCTTTTGACAAAATCAAAGAGTATTTACAAGAACCTCCTGTCTTGATGCCACCAGTCGAGGGAAGACCACTGATCATGTATTTGACCATTTTAGAGAACTCAATGGGGTGTGTATTGGGGTAGCATGATGAGTCTGGCCGAAAAGAGCATGTTATTTATCACCTGAGCAAAAGTTTACTGACTGTGAAACCAGATATTCACTGCTCAAGAAAACTTGTTGCGCTCTGGTATGGGCTGCTCGCCGGCTAAGACAGTATATGTTGACTCATACCACTTTGCTGATATCTAAGATGGATCCGATAAAGTACATCTTCGAGAAGCCTGCTCTGTCTGGGAGGATAGCTAGATGGCAGATGATCCTAATAGAATATGACATACAGTACACTACCCAAAAATATATAAAGGGCAGTGTGTTAGCTGATCATCTTTCCCATCAAGCTATAGAAGATTATCAGTCCATGAAGTTTGAATTCCCAGACGAAGACATCATGACATTAGACAACTGTGAAGAAATCAGACCATATGACGGACCTGAACAAGGATCTCGATGGACCCTGTTCTTTGATGGGGCATCCAATGCACTTGGTAATGGTATCGGCGCTATACTCATATCTCTGGAAGGGTGCCATACTCCCTTTACTTCCAGACTTTTCTTCAATTGTACGAACAACATGGCGGAATAGGAAGCATGCATCTTTGGTCTCAAGGCTGCCATAGACTTGGGAATCAAATCTTTAGATGTGTTTGGAGATTCAGCTTTGGTCATCAGTCAGACCAAAGGAGAATGGGACACTAAGCATCCAAACCTTATCCCTTACAAAGAACATGTTTTGACATTGTTACCACATTTCGAGCAGATTACCTTCGAGGATTTCCCGCGAGAAGAAAATCAGCTAGCAGATGCTCTAGCCACAATTTCATCTATGTTTAAACTTAATTTGGATAAGGAGGCTCCCCATATCACCATTGAACGAATGGACGAACCAGCACACTATCACAAGATTAATACTGAAGAAGTAATGGACCAGCCTTGGTTTCATGAAGTCAAAAGGTATCTCGAGACTCAAGAATATCCATAAGAAGCTTCAATCAATGATAAAAAGTTCCTAAGGAGATTCTCCTCTAAGTTCTTCCTAAGTAGTGGCATCCTGTACAAACGTAATCATGATTCTATTCTGCTCCATTGTGTGGACAAGATTAAAGCTGAAAAGATCATGGCTGAATTGCATGAAGGTACCTTTGGCACTCACTCTAGTGGGCATACGATGGCAAAGAAAATCCTACGGGCAGGCTATTATTGGTCTACCATGGAAGTAGACTGCTATCAACACTCACGGACCTGTCATAAGTGTCAAATTTATGCAGACAAGGTGCACGTGCCTCCGGTTCCTCTAAATGTCTTAACAGCTCCTTGGCCCTTCGCTATGTGGGGAATCGATATGATTGGGGAGATCAAGCCTACATCCTCCAATGGACACCGCTTCATTCTAGTGGCCATTGACTATTTCACAAAGTGGATCGAAGCAGCTTCCTTCGCATCCGTTACTAAGAATGTTGTTGCCCGCTTCATCAAGCAGAATATTATTTGTCGGTATGGTATCCCAGAAAGGATCATCACTGATAATGGTACGGATCTTAACAATACTATGATCACTTCCCTGTACGAGTAGTTCAAGATTCAACATCACAATTCATCCCCCTATCGGCCAAAGATGAATGGTGCAGTCGAAGCTGCTAATAAAAACATTAAAAAGATCATACAGAAAATGACAGTCACCTACAAGAACTAGCATGAAATGCTACCGTTTGTTCTCCACGGTTACCGTACCACGGCTCGCACATCAACTGGGGAAACACCCTATTCTTTGGTTTATGGCATGGAGGTTGTCTTTCCTATTGAGGTTCAGATCCCCTCCTTGAGAATTATGAAAGATGCAGGTTTGAGTGAGGACGATTGGATCCAGACCCGACTTGATCAACTGAACTTAATTGATGAAAAGAGACTTACTGTTGTTTGCCATGGTCAGATGTATCAAAAACGGATGATCAAGGATTTCAACAAGAAAGTCAGACGCCGAGTATATCAAGTTGGAGATCTAGTGATCAAACACATTATCTTGCCACAAAGTGATCCCAGGGGAAAATGGACTCCTACCTATGAAGGACCATTTATAATCAAGAATATCTTTTCCGGTGGGGCAATGATCTTAACCACCATTGAAGGCGACGACCTGTCACACCCTGCAAACGCAGACATGGTCAAAAGATACTACGCATAAGAGACCCGCTAGGTTGACACACCTAGGCAAAACAAGGGCATCTCGGCGAACCAAAACGTTTGGGCAAAAATTAGGGATAAAATAAAAAAAATCTGTACACCTGGCAAGTTGAAAACCCGAAATGGTGACTTGGGCAAAAAAGGGTTTCCCGGTGGACTGAAAACCCGAAAGGGAGGTCCAGGCAAAAGTTAGGGAATTAAAGCGTATGACTATGTCTCGTCGAATCAATTTGAGGACAATCTCTCCACTAACAAACTCTGAACTTCTGATCAATTCAATCATCTTCGGACGAAGCAATGGATAGACAAGATATTCGAAGATACAAAGGCTATAGCAGAATGGGAACCCCGTGGGATTATCACACATTGCTATCTTTCTTTGTATAAATTTTTCTTATTTTTTACGACACCATCGTCTTACTAGGATGTCTGTCTCTTTTGTACAAAATACTTATTCAAAGTGAATACAAAGATATCTCTTAAAAGTACAGAAAACTATTTGTTCTTTTCTTTTACACTTGTGTTTTATTTGCAAAAACGTCCAATGATTCATTAATGAACATATGCATTTGAACATAATTACTGTTTACAAATAAACAAAATAGAAAAGAACAATTACTGACAGGTCGAAATAATAGGAAAACGTATTTAGGCTATTCCATGAGAAATCCCTACAGTACGTCATTAAGATCCCCAGTGGAGCCAAAACTTCAAACTATTAATCCACAGCGGAAACCATCCAGTTTCTCCAAAATTCCCCAGCAGGTTTTCTTGAAGCTTGAAAATCAATCGGATAACAGTTAACTTTTGTTACTCCCCAACCTAGGATGACTCCGCGGTAAGGTGACAGACGACTGAAACTCCTGAACTTTTTCCCAAACAGGAATAAGCTTTTTCCCCACAGAGTTTTTATTACTCCCCGACAGAACAAAGACTCCCGTCATTAATCCCCAGTAGAAGTCATCAAAGTTCTCTGCATTCCCCAAACAGATTCCTCAAACAATGCATGGCATTACTCTCCCAACGGAATTTTTGTCAACTTCAAGACATGAAGAATCCACATATCCTCAACAGCAGTCAAGGATTTATTTTCCTCAGCAATACAGCAAATCAGCTTACATGCGCATACATTACATCCACATATCATAAACATTGATAAAACACATATATTGCATCATACATTTCATGCAACATAACTTTGTGTTTCAGCTAACATTTTACCCTTTTCAGGATAAGATTAACAAACTACTATTGACAACATGCAATCTAGATACAGTACAGATATGCTCCAGACACGGAAGCCATTCTATTACTCATTCAGATTCAGCTTTCAGATACAATACAGATACGCTCCAGACACGGAAGCCATTTTGTTACTCATTCAGATTCAGCTTTCAGATACAGTACAGATACGCTCCAGACACGGAAGCCATTCTATTACTCATTCAGATTCAGCTTTCAGATACAGTACAGATACACTCCAGACACGGAAGCCATTCTATTACTCATTCAGATTCAACTTTCAGATACAGTACAGATATGCTCCAGACACGGAAGCCATTCTATTACTCATTCAGATTCAGCTTTCAGATACAGTACAAATACGCTCCAGACACGGAAGCCATTCTATTACTCATTCAGATTCAGCTTTCAGATACACTTCAGATACGCTCCAGACACGGATGCCATTCTGAAACTTATTCAGATTTCAAGTTAAGATACACTCCAGACACGAATGTCATTCTGACACTTATTCAGATTTCAAGTTAAGATACGCTACAGACACGGATGCCATTCTGACACTTATTCAAATTTCAAGTTCAGATACAGCTTGGATACGCTCCAGACACGTATGCTATTTTGTTGCTCATACAGGTTCAGTCTCCAGATACAGCTCAGATACATTCCAGACATGGACACCATTCTGATACTTATTCTTTTGACTTACAATTTACAATTCAACAACCATTCTTGAATGGAATCTACAAGCCCATCTCCAATAAGATTCTATCCAAATGGAATCTTTAAGCCCATTCCCTCAACTACACTTTGTCGAGTGCAAATTTATGGGCACTCTAGTGTCCAATCATTCTCTCACCTTCGAGTCACGAATGGAAAAACTCGTCAATCTAACTCTTCAGGTTTAAGAAAATTGAACAGGGGCTGCTGTTGTACCCCAAAATTTTCCCTCTCATTTCTCAAGGATTTTCTCACAATATCTTCTATGACATCAAGTTTGCAGCACTGATACATCAATTTAGGCTTGGAATTGGCAAAAGGGCAAAATGGTCAATTGCATACTAGAAGATCAAACTTTGACTTTTTGGTCAACATTACATTCCAAGGATCAAATTTCACCAAGACATTCAAAAATATGAAACTTGATCATCAAGAAATCAAGAAAGTCAAAAGTCAATATGAAAGTTCAAACCCTTCAAGACTTAGAAATTTTTCTAAGTGTTTTTATACGTGATAATCTCATTTCTTCATGCCAACTTTTCACCTTGATGCAAGATGATTAAAGAGAAGCTTCCAACATGAAAGTTGTAGATCGTCATGATATCTATAACAATTCTTTACACGGCTTCTCCTAAACAGGCTTGGATTTCAAGTTATGAATTCATGAAGTCATGACATTTTCATTTAAACACTTAGAGAAATTTTCAGCAGTTTCAGTCAGGTTTTTATCCCAACTTCTTGCCCATTTTTCATCAAGTTCCAGTTTGATTTAACAAAAGTGGCCAACATGAAAGTTATAGAGGGTGTTTCAAGATTTCCAAAACATCCAAGAGCATGAATTTATCTTATTTGATTTAGGAGATACAAGGATCTGAAGTTGGACATTCATTCTTGATTTACAAGGCAGATTTGTGATGAACAAGGAACAAGAATCTTAACCCATGCTGCATAATCTCCAATTTGCGGGCCTTGTAACTTGCAACTCTTACCATAATTTAATGCTTACACAAACTTTTGAGCTATGATCCATTGGGTTTAAGCATTATTCAAGTGATCTTTCTATTTTTGGCACAAAGGCACCATTGCCATTCTTGCAAAGTTCACTTTAATCATAAAGTCAATTTCTTGAGCCTCTAACTTGTTGTTCTAATCACACACAAATCAGAAGAGCATGCTTAAAGTGTCCAACATATCTATGCAACAAAGTACAAAGCATTGGAACTACAATCTTCAAGCTTGCTTCATGTACAATCTAACCTAGCCATAACATGTGATTAAAAATCTGCGTTTTCAAATCTCAAACCTTCTCTATAAATAGAGAGGCCAGTTGCAAGAGAAAGAGGTTGGAAAAACAGGTTGGAAAAGAGTTAGAAAAATAGAGTGAACAGCCAGTAGTTTTATTGATAAACCTTCAAAAAAGCCACAACAGTCCCTAAGACTTCCACTCTTGAGTTTTGAAGTCTAAACCTTAAAACCTCTCACACTTTGCATATTCCACCTAAAGACCATCCAAACATTTCATACCACACAGAGGTTGTTTAATAACCTTCAACAAAAAGGAAAGTCTGGCAGTCTGTTGGAGCTTCCTTAAGGTTCATACAACATCTTGAAGGATATTTGGATTCAAAACCTAAAGTGCAGCTTTAAGGTAAGTCATCTTTACCTTGCCTTTTCCATACATCAACTTTTCTGTTTATAGGATGTAGCAATCACTATTGTTGAAGTTAATCATTCGTTTTTTGTTCATATTATTCATTTATATGTTAAAGACTAACTGACATATGCAAAGAATGTTGTTTAAGGAAGAAAAAATGTAGTATGTATAGACACATATCCACATGTGTCGACCCATCTTAGTGAAAATACAGGGTATGAGTCAACACATGACCCTCATGCATCGACCCATACTGAGTTCAGGTCACAAAACAAAAGCTAGAAAGGACTATGAGTCGATACATACGCATTTCGCATTGATACAAGAAGGTGCATGAGTCGACACATCCCATTATGTGTCGACCCATACTGAGTTCAGGTCACAAAACAAAAGCTGGAAAGGACTATGAGTCGATACATACGCATTTCGCATTGATACAAGAAGGTGCATGAGTCGACACATCCCATTATGTGTCGACCCATATTGAACATATTTCACTTTACAGGGGCAAAGAAAAGCTATGTGTCGATGCATAGCAGCATGGGTCGACACATAGCAGTTCAAAAATGCATTTTTCCTTTATTCTACACTGTTTTCACATTCTCTTCATTATCATTCGATGTGGTTGTAATATTTTAGATCCTACTTCACCCGCATTGTTAAATTGTACCCCCATCCCCCTAAAGTGATTTAATAGCTTAGATTTTACTTTCTGTTTTTTACTTGCTTTTCATATATTGCTAGTAAATAAGATGTATGGCAAGATGAAATCAACAAATAGATGACTTTAAAAAAACAAAATCAAAAACATGAAAAATGATACACTTTGCACACAAGCACCCTTAGGGTTTCTCCCACTTGGTTGCCTAAAATAAAATGGCCATGTTACGCATGCGAAGTATCTTGGCAAAAGCAAAACAAAACAAATATAAGATCATAGCCCCTCGATGACGCTATTCAAAAGTTGCCTAAACAAAATGATCTTGGTCCCTCAAAAATGCTAAGATACTTTGCAACATTGTTATCATGGCTATACGATGACCCACGCCCGTCCCGTTTACATCCAAAGATAGGGTTGCTTACCAAATAGATGGTAAGTCAACAATGTCAAAGGAATAGAAAATGCATAAGAAAGACATTTGAGTAGGTAGATAGATTCTAAGTTACTTACTCCATTTCAAACAAAATCCTTGCTATTTTCAAAACAAACACATACACATTTCAAAAACATCTTACAAACAATTGAAAACATTATCAAAAGACAAACATATTTGTATACATTCTTACGAACGAGAATCATTACAAAGATTGCCTAAACGAATGGCCTATTTTACAAAATACTTTCAAAACCACATCAAGCACCATTTCAAACAAACCAAAGCAAGTGATCTAAGAAAGTAACTAAGAGCCCATGGAACACCATGGATGAAAAGGGTGCTAATACCTTCCCTTTTCATAATCTACCCCCCGAACTCAAAAACATCTCTAAAGGTCTTTCCTATGCTTTTTCACCTTTCCTTTTTGGATAAAAGAAAAGTCGATGGCGACTCTTGCTAACCGCGACATTTGCAAACACAAACGCAAAACCTCAAGTCAGTTCTCCCACCGTATCACAGGGACCATTTGTAGTCAAGAATGTATTTTCTGGTGGAGCCATGATTCTGACCACCATGGATGGTGACGACCTCCCACACCCTGTCAATGTGGAAATAGTGAAAAAATACTACACATAATAAAGACCTGCTAGGTTGACATACCTAGGAAAAAATAAGGGCATCCCGGCGAACCAAAAGGGTTCGGGCAAAAATTAGGGATAAAAATGAAAAAAATCTGTACACCCGGCAAGTCGAAAATCCGAAAGGGCGGCTTGGGCAAAAAAGGGTATCCCGGTGGACTAAAAACCCGAAAGGGAGGTTGTTGTACCCCAAAATTTGCCCTCCCATTTCCTCAACATTCTCTCATCACCAGACCTTTGAAGATCAAGATCCAATTAGGGTTTCCTCTGCTCAAGATTTCTCCTTGCACTGATTGACCCAAATTAGGGTTTGTGTTTGCACAAAGATATTTTGACCTAAAATGCCTAAGATGACTTTCATGCTTCATGTTGGACTCCCAAGTTTATCCATACCAAGTTTCAAGTCTTGATTCCAAGTTTTGCCCAATCAATTGGACAGATGACCTAGAAATCAGCTGTATTGGGGGAAAAGTCAACTGCGGCCAATTGACAGTCAAATCTCATGAAAATTGACCCACATCAACATTATGAACTCATATGGACCATTTGATCAAGTTTGGATCACAATTCCACAAGAAATTTGATCAGATCATCAAAAGGGCAAAATAGTCATTTTTAGGGTTTTGACTGCACAAAGGCAATTTTTGACTGTTTGACCTAGCCAATGGCAAACCAAGATCACATATGGAATCAAGGACCCCATGGAATTGTCTTGACATGCTCAACAAACTCAAAAGATCCCAAGTACACAAGATTGACAGTTGAATTTCCCAGTCAATTGATCAATTTTGACTGTATACTGAAAAGTCAAACTTTGACTTTTTGGTCAAAATCAAGAGTCAAGATTCATTTTTCATCAAAACATGCCAAATCATGAAACTTGTTCACCAAGAAACCAAGAAATGCAAATTAGGGTTTGAAATGGAATTTTTCATAACTTAGAATTTTTCTAAGTTATGGAAAACCCTAATTTTTTCCCAACATTGCCCCACTTTTTCACCAAGATTCATTTGGATTCAAACAAAAGTCAAAACATGAAATTTGTAGCTTGTTGCATAATCTACAACTTTGATTCACAAAGTTTTCCCAAATGAGGCTTGTATCTCAAGTTACAAATTTTTGAATAAGGACACTAAACCATTCATAACTTAGTGAAAATTTGACCTATTTTGACAAGGTTTTTTACCTAACTTCAAGACCATTTTCCATACACTTCCACTTGGAATTTCAATTTGCATTTCAAATATGGATTGTAGTACACATTCCAAGCTTTCCAAAATGTCCAAGAACTTCTCAAACAACCTCATGGTTAGGGAGAATCGAATTTTTCAAAATGGCAAAAACTCACTTTGTTCATGACCAAGTTACATGTCCATAACCTTGCAATTTGAACTCAGCATGCCTTAAGCTAGATTACAGGTCTTTTATCTCATCTACACTCCATAATTTAATGCCAATCCTTTGTGCCAAGGTGTTGTTCTATGAGTTTGGACATTGTATGCAAGATTAATCCATTTATAGATAAAGCATAATATCCATTCTTGAAAAGTTGCACTTTATGTCAAATTGAAAATCCAACAAGTACATTGCAAATCTGATTGGCACAAGATTATGAGCATAACACACTGATCAAGAGAAGCTTTGCAGCAGGATTAGGGGTCCTCTACTGACCTAGAAACACAAGTTGCCTTTGTTTGCTTAAGAGTGAAGAAAAGTACCATAACTCACACCAACTTCCATCTCAGCTTACACACAGTTAGACAAAGTTATCAAACACATTCCAAAGATCAGAACCAAGCTTTTGCACGACCCTTGCACCTCTCAAACACTCCCCTTGCCATAATCACTCTCAAACTGCAAAAACAGGGCAGGCCCTGCAGTTTGAATACCATCTCTCATTTCTCTCAAGCTTTCTTGCCCAAACCAGTTCACACACCTTCCATACCATCTATGCAAGCTAACCAAAAGCAAAAGCACGACCTATAATCACTCTAACCACTTCCACCATTTTCACATTTCTGACTTGCAGGTGAAGTTCTCTAGCTCGATTCAGAAGCTTTCAAGACAAAGTAAACATTGGAATAGCATCCCTGGACCTCAAGGAAGCTTTTCCAATCATCACCTTGCACTGAAAGTTCCTACATTTCCAGATAGAACTTCAACTGAACAGGTAAGTTTTTGAATTCGTATCTCTCTTATTAGGCATCATTAGCTTTAAGTTTTTGAATAAACAATGTTCTACTCATGCCACTGAACATGTACATTCTTTTACTTTTCATTTCTTTTACCTGAGCTGTGAGAATTTAAGGTTTGAAAATGGTAGAAAACTTAGGTCAGGATTTGGGATTGTTAAAATTCTCTCTCATTTCTGAGAGTTAGGAGATGTTCTTTATATATTTGGAATCGTGGTTTCATGATTAACATTTTTTGTGTTGGAAGTTTGTTCAAAAAATCAAAGAATCAGGGTATTCAAATGAAGCTTCTTGCGCGCGTTTTTGAACAAGTTTTTGTTCAGAGGTTGAAGAAGATGTCTATTGGGCTGGGCTTGCCTCATATTTCTTATTCACACCATGATTTTTGTTTTGCACCCCCCTGAGCCCATTTCATTCATTTTTTAATATTTTTGACTTTTGTTTTTTTTTATTGGTTCATTTATTTTTCCTCAGCATATTAAAAACATAAAAATATTTTTCTCATCATTTTTTGAATTTATTGAGTATTTATTTGATTATTTCTTTTGTTTGTACATAAATAAATAAACATATATATATATATATATATATATATATATATATATATATATATATATATATATATATATATATATATATATATATATATATATATATATATATATATATATATATATATATATATATATATATATATATATATATATATATATATATATATATATATATATATATATATATATATATATATATATATATATATATATATATATATATATATATATATATATATATATATATATATATATATATATATATATATATATATATATATATATATATATATATATATATATATATATATATATATATATATATATATATATATATATATATATATATATATATATATATATATATATATATATATATATATATATATATATATACTTTTTGTTTGAAATGTTAAGATAATACAAAATATATTTTTATACACATTTTTATCTTATTTTTACTCCCTGAAAATATTATTAAAAAAATATACTTTTTATTTAAATATTAAATATTATTAATTAATATATATGATATATGTTTTGTAAATAATATAAATATATAGGTATATATTAAACACTTAGGATAAAAATACCAAAAAATGTACATATTTTATTTTTTAATATTTAATACTAAAAAATACCCTTTTTAAAAATATACTATATTTTATTTTATTTTTGTATATAAATAATTATTATTATGTAAATTAAATAATTAATGTCTTTTTTTTAAAATTAGGGTTTTACCCTAAAATTGAAAATACTTCAAAAATAACACCCTTTTATTTTCTTTTTTATTTTACATAAATAATACTTTTTTTCATACATATACAAAACATTTTTGCATCTTGCATATTTATTCCATTTTTATTTAATTATTGTACATTAATTAAATTGTAAATAATTCAAATCTTGATGTAATAGTTTTAGGTTTAAATTCCTTGTCAAAATCCCCATTTGAAACATTGTACCCCCTCCCTATATTATTGTGTTATAATGGCGTAGGAGTTTAAATTTCGCACTTTATCGCTTTCTAAATATACAATGCTAGAATTAGGGTTTATATGCGAATAAAATGAACAAAATAGTTATGACCTAATCTCAAGACAAACAAGCATGAAAATGGACACACAAATCACACTTGCACCCCCTAGGGTATTCCACTTTGTTGCCTTCAAATAAATGGGCCATATTGCATGTTAGGTCTCTTTGGGCAAAACAAACAAATCAAATGATCATAGTCCCTCGATAACACTTTTCAAAATATTGCCAAACAAATGATCAAGTCCCTTAAAGAAAATGCCCAAAGATACTTGGCACCATTGCAATTATGGTCCAAACGATGACCCGCGCCCGTCCCTTTCACATCCTAACATGAGATTGTCCACCAAATACAATGGTGGAACAAACTTATTAAGAGGGTTAAAACATAGCAATAAAACTTTGAGAAATTTAGGAGTAGATAACCTCTTAGTTACTTGAATCAAGCTTGCAAAACAAAACACTTGCCTATTTCTAAAACCACACATCACTACATTTTCAAAACAACTTTCAAAAACAAATGAAAACCTTTTCAAAAGACATACACCTTTGTATACATCCCAACATGGATCATTACAAAGGTTGCCACCACATTGGCCTCTTTTTCAAAACATTTTCAAACCCACGCACACAAAGCACCATTTCAAACAATTGAAAATCAAGGCAAGTTGATCTAAGCAAGTAACTAAGAGCCCATGGATAACCATGGATAGAAAGGGTGCTAATACCTTCCCTTTCTATAACCTACTCCCCGAACCCAAGAAAACATCTCAAAGGTTTTTGCTGTGCTTTTTAAACCTTTCCTTAGGATAAAATAAAAAGTCGGTGGTGACTCTTGCTCAACCGAAACATTTGCGAAAACAAACGCAAAACCATAGTCAGTTCTCCCACCGTATCACAGAACTGGCGACTCTGCTGGGGAAAATTTTAAAAGTGGAGTAACCTTAGGGCTTAGATCACCCTCTTGCATGACTAATTGTTTGAATTGTTTGCTTTATACTTTGGCTCTATTTGTTTGGGTTTGCAATCCTACACCCGGATTTTGGGAAACATTCATAGATAGCAATACGTTGTGGAAACTGTGCGGGGTATACCGACACGGTCGAAGCAATAGCTATATTAGTGCGACATATTTGTGAGTATCGGTAACCCTTGAGTTCAATCAAGGAGAGTACGGGACCGCTGAGTGATGTCACTAAGCACTAATGACCTAGAACCTTACTTGACCATCTTGGCCTTTTATTAGGTAGTGAGATGACCGGCTTTGGTGCAGTCCGAAGTTGGTAGATACTCGATACTACACTCATTGAGGGTTGTGTTCTTGGAATATTTTGGTCGCTAGTTAAGTGGCTAAACCAAAACAATGAACAATGAAAACAATCCAGTGATATTGAGCTCCTTAGAACCCGGTTACTATTTATAGGACAAGTTTTTAAGCCAACTACACTCAAGAGGGTACTTACCTATGAAACCCCATGCAAGCCTGAAACTAGGGTTTGGTGTGATTTGCTTGTACATATGTTTTGTACATACATCATAAACATCATGAAGCATCATATGCATTCTCTAACCATTTCAAGGGTTTTGGATCTTCATCTTTGTTCTTGTTTTGTAGGACATGGAAATTCCTCGTAGAAATACCATTCAAGTCAACCTTGTGAGAATCTCTCCTCAACTCAAGGAGCTCACCTCAAGAATTCCGGAAAACTCATCCTTCAGTGAAAGACATGGTAGACTGCTCAGCCTAGTCAACACCAACATTGAAGAAGACCTGATGAAAGTGCTATTCCAATTCTTTGACCCTCTTCACCACTGTTTCACTTTCCCTGATTATCAGTTGGTCCCTACTTTGGAGGAGTTTTCTCAACTTCTAAGAATCCCTATCCTTAATCAACTACCATTCAACGGTACGGAAAAGGAACCAAAGCCGGTAGATGTTGCTCGAGCATTACATCTACAACCATCCGACATCAAGGGACATTGGGAAACCAGAAGCGGCGTCAAAGGATTCTTAGCAAAATTCTTGTTTGAGAAGGCACAAGAATGTTGGAACTCATTGGACCTACAAGCCTTTGAAGAGATTGTGGCACTCCTTATCTATGGGTTGGTCTTGTTCCCAAATCCTGACCAATTGGTAGATGTCAACGCTGTCAAAATCTTCTTGTCCAGAAATCCAATACCGACATTGCTTGGGGACATTCTTCACTCATTTTACACACGAACAATGAGAAAGAGGGGTGTTCTCATGTGTTGTACTCCTATCCTTGCAAGGTGGTTTATTTCGCACCTTCCACAATCTGTCTTGAAGAATGACCAAGGTACGAGGTGGTCCCAACGGTTGATGACTCTTACTCATTCTGATGTGCATTGGTGTTCTCGGTCCAGAGAAAATGTCATCATTGTCGATCGTTGCGGAGAATTCCCTAATGTCCCTTTACTTGGAATTAGAGGGGGTATCACCTACAACCCTTGCCTAGCTTTGAGGCAATTTGGATATGCACGGAGGGATGACCCTCATGATATGTTGATTCCTAGCCTAGTTTTTGACTTCGACAACGATGCGCAAGGACTTCGCCAAAGATTCATCAGAGCTTGGGGAAAACTCAACAAGGTTGATAGCAAGACTCTGGGACACAAGAATTCCATCCCTCTTGAGCCCTATCTCAAGTGGGTACGAGCCCGAGCCCAAAGTCTAATGATGCCTTATCCTCATGTACTCCCAGTGATTAAAGAGCCCGTCAATGAAGGGGAGGTTCCCTACACCATCCTACATCCAGACATGCCTACATCATGGGAGGAAATGCAGAAAAGTTGGATTCAGCTCAAGGAGGAACGGAACACTTTTGAAGCTAGCTACTACGCCAGTGAAAAGAAGGTTCTAGAGCTTACCCTCCGACTCCACGAGCAAGAGGCCCTCAACACCTACATCGCACCGAAGAGGATGCGCAATGTCTTTCTGCCTTAAGAAGTTTATTTTGTAACATTTGGCCCATGGGGCATTTATGTACTAACAAATTTCTTCTTATTAATATGACGTGCGTTCTTCTTTGTCTGAAACAATTTTGAATGTTCTAAATCCTTGAAAGCATTGCATACATCAGCATACCATTCATCATGTGCATAAGCAGGTCTCACTCCAGGTTTCCTTATCTGTCTGCTGTTTATTTCAGTAGGATGGATCTCGAGCAAACAGTCAAAGACCTACAAGCTCAGAATGCACAGTTCCAGCAACTCCTGACAACCTTGGCTAAAGGTCAGGAGGATCTCAAGACCTTGTTAGGGAACAAAGACCCAGTGAAAAAGAAGAAAAAGAGGCTCGGGGTGGCTACTTTGGGGAGAAGATTTGACGGAGAAGCTCGGAGAGTGCTTGAATTTCCTCCTACTTCTGATGAAGGGACTAGTAAGAGAGATGGAGCTGCGGTGCCTTCCGAGTCTGATGCGGAAGAAGAAGAGGTTGAAGAGGATGAAGATTATTCTGACCAGCAATACCCTCCAGCCGATGATAAATACAAAGGGTTAGAAGATAGATTAGCCTCCATGGAATTACAAAGAGTATCGGGTTTGGATTTTGAAGACTTGGGTTTGGTTGCCGGGATTGTGATTCCCCCAAAATTCAAAGTGCCAGTGTTTGTAAGGTATGATGGGCTGTCCTGCCCCAAAATGCATCTCAGGTCCTACGTAAGAAAGATTCAACCCTATACGGCAGATAAAAACCTCTGGATTCATTTCTTTCAAGACAGCCTGTCGGGAGCTCAGTTGGAGTGGTTTTATCAGCTAGAAGGAACCAGTGTCAGAAATTGGGAAGATTTGGCCACCGATTTCTATAAACAATACCAGTATAATTCTGATCTTGCTCCTACTCGTACCCAACTTCAGGGTATGTCACTAGGAACAAGTGAGAGATTCAAAGAATACGCACAAAAATGGAGGGATTTGGCTGGCAGGGTGCAGCCTCCTTTAATCGATCGTGAGCTTGTTGATATGTTTCTAGGGACCCTATCTGGGCCATTTTTCAATCATCTGATTGGTAACTCTTTCGCAGGGTTTACCGATTTAATCTTAACGGGCGAAAGAATAGAAGCTGGCATCAAGTCAGGAAAGATTCAGAAGGGTGTTGCTACAAGTACTGAGAAGAGGCCTTTTAAGAAAGAAGCAAGTGCCGTCTATGGTCCTAGAAGACAAGTCAAGCCCGAAAGTCGCCAAGCCGTCAATGCTTTGGTCATTTCAAAACCTGCTGCTGCTCCTCAGCAGTACAATCAACAAAGAAGTGAAAGGCCCAAGAGGCAGTATACTCGGCTGAGTATGACCTTATCTCAAATTTTACCCCAACTGCTATCAACCAATTTGGTTACCACCAAAGAAGCTCCTAAAGTCGTGAATATTGCGTCTCCTAAGTATAACCCAAATGCCCGGTGTGCTTATCATTCTGATAGTCCCGGGCACACTGCTGATGATTGCTGGGCCTTGAGAAACAAAGTGCAAGATCTTATCGACGCAAAGGAAATTCAGTTTGAAGCGCCTGAAAGACCAAATGTCGTAACTGCTCCTATGCCCCAGCATAAAGTAAATGCCATTGAGGAGGAATTGTATGCTGTTTCGGTGAATGAAGTTGTTACCCCTCTTTTGACTGTTAAGAGGAACTTACTACTAGCCGGTTTATTTCCGGGTTGTAGTAAGGGTTGCCTCCTGTATGCTGTTATCCCTACCGGTTGTCCACTGTTGAAATCAGGCATCCAAAGCCTGATGGATAGCAAGGAAATTTTGTTCAAGAAAACTGCTGTTCCGTTTGTTTCCATTGAAGAAATAACTGTTGTCATAATCTACAATCCTGCCAAAGCTCCCGTAAAGAAACCAGTCCAAATTATGTCTATTGCACCCATCACTATTACTGTCCCGGGGCCTCTCCCGTATGAGTCTGATAAAGCTGTTCCATGGCATTATGGAGCCGACGTGTATGTGCTTGGGGTGAAGCAGGAGTTCAACACCAATACCAGTATCAGTAACATCACTGGTCCCACCAAGATTATCCGCAATGGTAGGCTCTTCTCGCCTGACATTACACCGCCGGTTATCCGAAAACCTCTCACCATCACACCCGCAAGTGTGCATGTTCCAGTTCAAGTTCCTGTGTCTACTACTGCCGCCGAGTCTTCTGATACTCGGGGCAAGGAAGTTGCTACCGATTTGCCTGCCAGGACGGAGGCACCAAAAAAGAAGACTGTTGTGGAAGCCTCCCAACAAGAAATGGAGGAAATCCTTAAAATTATCAAAAAGAGTGACTTTAATGTTGTTGAACAATTGGGGCATACTCCCTCCAAAATCTCTATGCTATCACTACTGCTATGCTCAGAGGCCCATGCAAAAGCCCTGATTTCATTTCTGAAAACGGCCCATGTGCCGCAAGAGACCTCCGCGGATCAATTCACCGACTGTGTGGCTAATTTGACGGCTGACAATGGCTTGGGGTTCTCAGATGCTGACCTTACCGCCAAAGGGAAAAATCACAATGATGCCCTGCATGTTTCCATAGAATGCAGGGGCACTACTCTCGCACACGTGTTAGTGGATACCGGTTCTACCCTGAATGTTTTGCCCAAGAAGGCATTGGACCGCTTGGATTGTGAGGGTCTGGAGCTGAAACCTAGCAACATCATTGTTAGAGCCTTCGACGGTTCTAAGAGGATGGTGCACGGTGAAGTAGACATCCCTATTCGTGTGGGTTCCCAAGTTTTCAACTCAACATTCTATGTAATGGATATT
This sequence comes from Vicia faba, assembly GCA_948472305.1. Classification (NCBI taxonomy): domain Eukaryota; kingdom Viridiplantae; phylum Streptophyta; class Magnoliopsida; order Fabales; family Fabaceae; genus Vicia; species Vicia faba. The sequence goes on from OX451738.1 coordinate 102,756,727, forward strand.
CGTCCATCTTACTCCTGCTTGTTGGGTCGACCCTGGATTCACAAAGCTGGGGCAGTAACTTCCACTTTACACCAAAAGCTCAAATACCCTGTCAAAGGGAAGATTGTTACTGTGCAGGGTGAGGAGGAATACATGGTGAGTCACTTGAATTCATTTTGATATATCGAGATGGACGGGGAGTTTATTGAAACCCCCTTTCAGCATTTTGAGGAAGTACCCCCAGTATTGGCATCGGCTGAGGCAGTGGTTGAAGAAGACTTTCCGTTGAAGATGGCGTCCTTGAGGGATGCCCGTGATGTAATCGAGAAAGGCAATTGTGCAAACTGGGGTCAGCTTCCTGACTTCACTCAAAAGAATGACAAGTTTGGGCTGGGCTTTACTGCAGAGGCTCAGAGGGTTGTGCGCAAGGAAAAGATCAGAAAGGCTCCAGTGTTTATCTCCAACCCAAGGGTAAATGCTATTGAGGAGGATGTGGAGGAAGTAGAGTTTGACAGTTGGATCTACCAGACTACCAACAACGGACCGAGCAACTGGACGGCAAAGGATTTTACGCCTATCACATTTGTCACGCAGTAATTAATTTCTTTTGATTTCCAATTTGTAACAAACAATGTGTTAAAACTTTTATTGGCTCGGTGTCCTACCCGGGGCATCGTAGCTCCATTTGTGAGGGCTTTTTGTATGACATTTCCATATATCATCAATCAAAACATTGGACATTTGTTGCATTACAAATCTTGCGCTCTTTTTCTTTCTGTGTTATATATATTGCAAAACAGCTATATTTACACACACTCACTTATACAGGTTTCAATCCACTCTGGATCTCACTGGTAACAGCTCTGCTACCGCCAGTTATGAATTCGAGAATCCGATCAACTTGGCCGAAGACGAAGGTGAAGATGATTACGAAGTGCCTGGTGAACTCGCAAGACTGCTACTCCAGGAAGAGAGGGCTATTCAACCACATGAAGAGCCGGTGGAAACAATTAACCTGGGCACTGAGACAGATAGGAAAGAGGTCAAGATTGGCGCCAATCTAGAACTCAGCGTGAAGCAACGATTGATCCAGATGCTGCGTGATTACATGGAGATATTTTCTTGGTCCTATGAAGACATGCCTGGTTTGGATGCCGACATTGTAGTTCACCACCTGCCAACTAAGGAAGACTGCCCTCCGGTAAAGCAAAAGGTCCGCCGTATGCGCCCAGAGATGTCTGAAAAGATCAAGGCTGAAGTTATGAAGCAATTCGACGCCGGGTTTCTAGCAGTAACTTCTTACCGTCAGTGGGTTGCCAATGTGGTGCCAGTGCCGAAGAAGGACGGTAAAGTCAGAATGTGTGTCGACTACAGGGATTTGAACAGGGCCAGCCCCAAGGATGATTTTCCTCTACCTCACATTGACGTTCTCGTTGACAATACTGCTCAACACAAGGTGTTCTCCTTCATGGATGTTTTTTCAGGGTATAATAAAATCAAGATGGCTCCGGAAGATATGGAAAAGACTACCTTTGTAACTCAGTGGGGCACCTTCTGTTACAAGGTCATGCCATTCGGGTTGAAAAATGCTGGGGCAACCTACTAACGCGCCATGGTTGCTTTATTTCATGATATGATCCATCATGAGATTGAGGTATATGTTGATGACATGATAGCAAGGTCTCAAACTGAGGAGGAGCATCTTGACCATCTGAGGAAGCTGTTTGACCGACTCAAGTTATACAAGCTGAGATTGAATCCCAACAAATGCACCTTTGGGGTAAGGTCCGGAAAATTGCTAGGCTTCATTGTAAGTGATAAGGGTATTCAAGTGGACCCTGCCAAGGTTAAAGCTATACAAGAGATGCCGACTCCAAAGACAGAGAAAGAAGTCAGAGGCTTCCTGGGACGACTGAATTACATTGCCCGATTCATCTCACATCTAACTGCTACTTGTGAGCCAATCTTCAAATTACTGAAGAAAGATCAAGTAGTACGTTGGAACGATGAATGTCAGGCTGCCTTTGAAAGGATAAAGGAATATCTCCAAGAGCCACCCATTCTTATGCCACCAGTGGAAGGAAGACCTCTAATATTATACTTAACAGTACTTGATAATTCAATGGGGTGTGTGTTGGGGCAGCACGACGAGTCTGGCCGAAAAGAGCACGCTATTTATTACTTGAGCAAAAAGTTTACCGACTGTGAGTCTCGTTACTCACTGCTTGAGAAAACTTGTTGTGCTCTAGTATGGGCTGCTCGCCGGCTGAGACAATATATGCTGACTCACACTACTCTATTAATTTCAAAGATGGATCCCATCAAGTACATATTTGAAAAGCCTGCCCTGTCTGGAAGGATAGCGCGATGGCAAATGATCTTGACAGAATATGACATCCAGTATACAACTCAGAAAGCTATTAAGGGAAGTGTACTGGCGGATCATTTGGCACACCAACCTGTGGACGATTACCAATCATTGAACTTTGATTTTCCGGACGAAGACATCATGGTGGTAACTGACTGTGAAGTACCTGGACCGGATGAAGGACCTGAGGAAGGATCCCGATGGTCTATGCATTTTGACGGAGCCTCCAATGCTCTGGGTAACGGCGTCGGCGCTGTAATCATATCTCCCAAGGGAACTCATACTCCACTCACCGCCCGATTGTGTTTCAACTGCACCAACAACATGGCAGAATATGAAGCATGTATCATGGGTCTGCAAGCTGCAATCGACTTAAGGATCAAGTTTCTGAGTGTCTTCGGAGATTCCGCTCTCGTGATCAATCAGATCAAGGGTGAGTGGGATACGAAACACCCAAATCTTATTCCTTACAAGGAGTATGTGTCAACCTTGCTTCCCCACTTCGAAGAAATAACTTTTGAGCACTTCCCAAGAGAGGAGAATCAGCTAGCGGACGCACTAGCTACGATGTCTTCAATGTTCAAAGTTAAATGGGACAATGAGGCTCCCCGAATCATTATCTGGAAGTTGGACGAACCGGCATACTGCTGCGAGCTTAAGGCTGAAAAGGTGACTGAAAAACCCTGGTATCATGAGGTGAAGAGGTACTTAGAAGCTCAGGAATACCCTGAAGGTGCATCTGTCAATGATAAGAAGTTCATGAGGAGGTTTGCGGCAAAATTATTCCTCAGCAACGGCATTCTCTACAAACGGAATCATGATTCAACTCTACTACGTTGTGTGGATAAGGCCAAAGCAGAGAAGATCATGATAGAACTGCATGAAGGTACATTTGGAACACATTCCAGTGGACACACCATGGCTAAGAAAATCCTTCGGGCAGGATATTTCTGGTCCACAATGGCAGCCGATTGTTACCAACACTCTCGAACTTGTCACAAATGCCAGATCTATACCGACAAGGTGCATATTCCTCCAGTTCCTCTGAACGTCTTGACGGCACCTTGGCCTTTCGCAATGTGGGGGATTGATATGATCGGTGAGATCCGACCGACGGCATCCAATGGGCATCGCTTCATCTTAGTGGCGATCGATTACTTCATGAAGTGGGTTGAGGCAGCTTCCTACGCAACAGTAACCAAGAGTGTTGTGGCACGTTTCATCCGGCATAATCTGATCTGTCGGTATGGCGTCCCGGAGAGAATCATTACGGACAATGGTACCAATCTCAACAACAAGATGATCACTGAGCTTTGCGAACAATTCAAGATACAGCACCACAATTCTTCTCCCTACCGGCCGAAGATGAATGGGGCTGTAGAGGCAGCTAATAAAAATATCAAGAAAATTGTGCAGAAGATGACAGTGACTTATAAAGATTGGCACGAGATGTTACCGTTCGCTCTTCATGGGTACCGTACCTCAGCAAGGACGTCAACCGGGGCAACTCCCTTCTCCTTGGTCTATGGCATGGAGGCAGTCTTGCCAATTGAAGTCCAGATACCCTCTCTCCGAATAATGAAGGATGCAGACTTGAGTGAAGATGACTGGATCCAGACTCGACTGGATCAATTAAATCTGATTGACGAAAAGAGACTCACCGCTATCTGTCATGGTCAGACGTATCAAAAACGGATGATCAGGGCATTTAATAAGAAAGTCAGACCACAGGAATATCAAGTTGGGGATCTGGTAATCAAGCGAATCATCCTTCCTCAGAGTGATCCAAGGGGCAAATGGACCCCCACGTACGAAGGGCCATTTGTGGTTAAGCATGTGTTCTCAGGAGGAGCAATGATATTAACCAACATGGATGGTGACGACCTTCCTCACCCCGCCAATGCAGACATAGTAAAAAGATACTACGCATAAAAAAGACCCGCTAGGTTGACATACCTAGGAAAAATAAGGGCTTCCCGGCGAACCAAAAGGGTTCGGGCAAAAATAAGGGATGAAATGAATAAAAATCTGTACACCCGGCAAGTCGAAAACCTGAAAAGGCGGCTTGGGCAAAAATGGGTATCCCGGTGGACTGAAAACCCGAAAGGGCGGTCCAGGCAAAAGTTAGGGATAAAGCGTAACACTATGTCTCATTGGATCACTTCGCATCCGGAATTCGGCATCAACTATCTGGCTCAGATTTCGGCACCGACCAATCAGCTTCATCTTCAACTAGGCAGCAAAGCGATGGGACGCTTGGAGACATAAAGGCGATAGCAGAGTTGGAACCCAGTGGGATTATTCACATAGCTGTTTTGTTTTCTTTTCAAAATTGTAAATTCTGTTTTATTCGGCGGCACCCTCTTACTAGGATGTCGGCCTCTTGTACAAAAAACGCCTATTCACAGGCAAAATTCAAATCAATACGGATTCACTTGTCCATAACAAATTGCCATTGTTTTTCCTTTTTCTGTTTTGTCTTGCGAAGAACGTCCAATATTCATTTTTGATATATGCATTTGACATTAAATTGCTGATTCATAAATATTTGCATATGAAACGAAAGATTAATTACAGGTGACATCAGAAACAGGGGCAATGTGAAGTTTCCTGATGCAGTCTGGTTGCTTTGTCTGCCAAGGTACCAAAGTAGATTCGACTGAAGAATGTGACCAAATGATCTCAGCTCCCCGAAGAGTAAGGCAAGATTCAGCAATACTTCCCCCAGTGAAGTCACCAACTTTCCCCGGCAGGTCTAAAAGCTTATCCCCAGTAGATTCTGGAAGCTTGCTCCCTGCAGAATACGGACGTCTCTCCCGAGCTTTGTTCAGAGTTATTCCTCACAAGGGCTTATAACTGGGTTATCCTCAGCTATTTGCCATGGAAGATCGTCCTCGACTAGGTTCTTTCAATCCCCAGCGGAGTTTTTGGCATCCCCAGTGGAGTTTATCATCATTATCCCCAGCGGAATCCATCATTGAAGTCCTCAGCAGGCCCCTCGTCAAACTTCAGCAAAGTATCTCTTCCACAGAGCAATTCCCCGGCCGATCGTCAAGGATTCATTTTCCTAAGACAAAAATACACTCATAAACATTTCACATTCCATACATCTTGCTTACGTACATAATAAAGTGCATACAACACTATCTCATGTTGAACATCATGACATCATGCATATCATACATCATGACATTGCATACAACTTATGTTTTTGCCTTTTCAGGGAAAAAGACAATCCTAAAGACAACTACCTTCAACTGTCACAAATTCCAGATTCGATACCTGTATCTAGCCAGGGCACATCTGAGAGTGATCAGTTTCCAGACTCGATTCCTGTACCTAGCCAGGGCACGTCTGAAGAGTTCGAAGACTCGATCCCTGTATCCAGCCAGGGCACGTCTGTCAACTACAACATTTCCAGATTCGACTCCTGTATCTAGCCAGGGCATATCTGTTGACCACGTTTCCAGACTCGATTCCTGTATCTAGCCAGGGCACGTCTGAAGAGTTCGAAGATTCGATTCTTGTATCCAGCCAAGGCATATCTGTTGACAACTATTTCCGGATTCGATTCCTGTATCCAGCCAGGGCGCATCTGTGAGCAACCGTTTGTAGACTCGACACCTGTATCTAGCCAGGGCATATCTGCATAAAGAGATTGAAGATCAAACACCTGTAACAAGCCAGGAAAACATCTGTCTTTCTCAAATACACAAGTTCTCGCTAAGGAATCGCTTATGCGATCAACGCTTCCAAATGGCATCTATAAGCCCATTCCCGACAAGTTTCTGTCACATCTCCAGATGGCATCAATAAGCCCATCTCCCTATCCACCATCTCTCCAAATGGCATCTGTAAGCCCATTCCCGACATTACATTATTGAGACTCCAACATGCGAGTGCAAATTTCCGGGCACTCTAGTGTCCAATCTCCTTTTACCCTCGAGTCACGAAAGGCAAACCTGCCAATCTAACTCTTCAGGTTCAAGAAGATTGAACAGGGGCAACTGTTGTACCCCAAAATTTGCCCTCCCATTTCCTCAACATTCTCTCATCACCAGACCTTTGAATATCAAGATCCAATTAGGGTTTCCTCTGCTCAAGATTTCTCCTTGCACTGATTGACCCAAATTAGGGTTTGTGTTTGCACAAAGATATTTTGACCTAAAATGCCTAAGATGACTTTCATGCTTCATGTTGGACTCCCAAGTTTATCCATACCAAGTTTCAAGTCTTGATTCCAAGTTTTGCCCAGTCAATTGGACAGATGACCTAGAAATCAGCTGTATTGGGGGAAAAGTCAACTGTGGCCAATTGACAGTCAAATCTCATGAAAATTGACCCACATCAACATTATGAACTCATATGGACCATTTGATCAAGTTTGGATCACAATTCCACAAGAAATTTGATCAGATCATCAAAAGGGCAAAATAGTCATTTTTAGGGTTTTGACTGCACAAAGGCAATTTTTGACTGTTTGACCTAGCCAATAGCAAACCAAGATCACATATGGACTCAAGGACCCCATGGAATTGTCTTGACATGCTCAACAAACTCAAAAGATCCCAAGTACACAAGATTGACAGTTGAATTTCCCAGTCAATTGATTAATTTTGACTGTATACTGAAAAGTCAAACTTTGACTTTTTGGTCAAAATCAAGAGTCAAGATTCATTTTTCATCAAAACATGCCAAATCATGAAACTTGTTCACCAAGAAACCAAGAAATGCAAATTAGGGTTTGAAATGGAATTTTTCATAACTTAGAATTTTTCTAAGTTATGGAAAACCCTAATTTTTTCCCAACATTGCCCCACTTTTTCACCAAGATTCATTTGGATTCAAACAAAAGTCAAAACATGAAAGTTGTAGCTTGTTGTATAATCTACAACTTTCATTCACAAAGTTTTCCCAAATGAGGCTTGTATCTCAAGTTACAAATTTTTGAATAAGGACACTAAACCATTCATAACTTAGTGAAAATTTGACCTATTTTGACAAGGTTTTTTACCTAACTTCAAGACCATTTTCCATACACTTCCACTTGGAATTTCAATTTGCATTTCAAAGATGGATTGTAGTACACATTCCAAGATTTCCAAAATGTCCAAGAACTTCTCAAACAAACTCATGGTTAGGGAGAATCGAATTTTGCAAAATGGCAAAAACTCACTTTGTTCATGACCAAGTTACATGTCCATAACCTTGCAATTTGAACTCAGCATGCCTTAAGCTAGATTACAGGTCTTTTATCTCATATACACTCCATAATTTAATGCCAATCCTTTGTGCCAAGGTGTTGTTCTATGAGTTTGGACATTGTATGCAAGATTAATCCATTTATAGATAAAGCATAATATCCATTCTTGAAAAGTTGCACTTTATGTCAAATTGAAAATCCAACAAGTACATTGCAAATCTGATTGGCACAAGATTATAAGCATAACACACTGATCAAGAGAACCTTTGCAGCAGGATTAGGGGTCCTCTACTGACCTAGAAACACAAGTTGCCTTTGTTTGCTTAAGAGTGAAGAAAAGTACCATAACTCACACCAACTTCCATCTCAGCTTACACACACTTAGACAAAGTTATCAAACACATTCCAAAGATCAGAACCAAGCTTTTGCACGACCCTTGCACCTCTCAAACACTCCCCTTGCCATAATCACTCTCAAACTGAAAAAACAGGGCAGGCTCTGCAGTTTGAGTACCATCTCTCATTTCTCTCAAGCTTTCTTGCCCAAACCAGTTCACACACCTTCCATACCATCTATGCAAGCTAACCAAAAGCAAAAGCACGACCTGTAATCACTCTAACCACTTCCACCATTTTCACATTTCTGACTTGCAGGTGAAGTTCTCTAGCTCGATTCAGAAGCTTTCAAGACAAAGTAAACATTGGAATAGCATCCCTGGACCTCAAGGAAGCTTTTCCAATCATCACCTTGCACTGAAAGTTCCTACATTTCCAGATAGAACTTCAACTGAACAGGTAAGTTTTTGAATTCATATCTCTCTTATTAGGCATCATTAGCTTTAAGTTTGTGAATAAACAATGTTCTACTCATGCCACTGAACATGTACATTCTTTTACTTTTCATTTCTTTTACCTGAGCTGTGAGAATTTAAGGTTTGAAAATGGTAGAAAACTTAGGTCAGGATTTGGGATTGTTAAAATTCTCTCTCATTTCTGAGAGTTAGGAGATGTTCTTTATATATTTGGAATCGTGGTTTCATGATTAACATTTTTTGTGTTGGAAGTTTGTTCAAAAAATCAAAGAATCAGGGTATTCAAATGAAGCTTCTTGCGCGCGTTTTTGAACAAGTTTGTGTTCAGAGGTTGAAGAAGATGTCTATTGGGCTGGGCTTGCCTCATATTTCTTATTCACACCATGATTTTTGTTTTGCACCCCCCTGAGCCCATTTCATTCATTTTTTAATATTTTTGACTTTTGTTTTTTTTTATTGGTTCATTTATTTTTCCTCAGCATATTAAAAACATAAAAATATTTTTCTCATCATTTTTTGAATTTATTGAGTATTTATTTGATTATTTCTTTTGTTTGTACATAAATAAATAAACATATATATATATACTTTTTGTTTGAAATGTTAAGATAATACAAAATATATTTTTATACAAATTTTTATCTTATTTTTACTCCCTGAAAATATTATAAAAAAAATATAATTTTTATTTAAATATTAAATATTATTAATTAATATATATGATATATGTTTTGTAAATAATATAAATATATAGGTATATATTAAACACTTAGGATAAAAATATCAAAAAATGTACATATTTTATTTTTTAATATTTAATACTAAAAAATACCCTTTTTACAAATATACTATATTTTATTTTATTTTTGTATATAAATAATAATTATTATGTAAATTAAATAATTAATGTCTTTTTTTTAAAATTAGGGTTTTACCCTAAAATTGAAAATACTTCAAAAATAACACCCTTTTATTTTCTTTTTTATTTTACATAAATAATACTTTTTTTCATACATATACAAAACATTTTTGCATCTTGCATATTTATTCCATTTTTATTTAATTATTGTACATTAATTAAATTGTAAATAATTCAAATCTTGATGTAATAGTTTTAGGTTTAAATTCCTTGTCAAAATCCCCATTTGAAACATTGTACCCCCCTCCCTATATTATTGTGTTGTAATAGCGTAGGAGTTTAAATTTCGCACTTTATCGCTTTCTAAATATACAATGCTAGAATTAGGGTTTATATGCGAATAAAATTAACAAAATAGTTATGACCTAATCTCAAGACAAACAAGCATGAAAATGGACACACAAATCACACTTGCACCCCCTAGGGTATTCCACTTTGTTGCCTTCAAATAAATGGGCCATATTGCATGTTAGGTCTCTTTGGGCAAAACAAACAAATCAAATGATCATAGTCCCTCGATAACACTTTTCAAAATATTGCCAAACAAATGATCAAGTCCCTTAAAGAAAATGCCCAAAGATACTTGGCACCATTGCAATTATGGTCCAAACGATGACCCGCACCCGTCCCTTTCACATCCTAACATGAGATTGTCCACCAAATACAATGGTGGAACAAACTTATTAAGAGGGTTAAAACATAGCAATAAAACTTTGAGAAATTTAGGAGTAGATAACCTCTTAGTTACTTGAATCAAGCTTGCAAAACAAAACACTTGCCTATTTCTAAAACCACACATCACTACACTTTCAAAACAACTTTCAAAAACAAATGAAAACCTTTTCAAAAGACATACACCTTTGTATACATCTCAACATGGATCATTACAAAGGTTGCCACCACATTGGCCTCTTTTTCAAAACATTTTCAAACCCACGCACACAAAGCACCATTTCAAACAATTGAAAATCAAGGCAAGTTGATCTAAGCAAGTAACTAAGAGCCCATGGATAACCATGGATAGAAAGGGTGCTAATACCTTCCCTTTCTATAATCTACTCCCCGAACCCAAGAAAACATCTCAAAGGTTTTTGCTGTGCTTTTTAAACCTTTCCTTAGGATAAAATAAAAAGTCGGTGGTGACTCTTGCTCAACCGAAACATTTGCGAAAACAAACGCAAAACCATAGTCAGTTCTCCCACCGTATCACAGAACTGGCGACTCTGTTGGGGAAAATTTTAAAAGTGGAGTAACCTTAGGGCTTAGATCACCCTCTTGCATGAGTAATTGTTTGAATTGTTTGCTTTATACTTTGGCTCTATTTATTTGGGTTTGCAATCCTACACCCGGATTTTGGGAAACATTCATAGATAGCAATACGTTGTGGAAACTGTGCGGGGTATACCGACACGGTCGAAGCAATAGCTATATTAGTGCGACATATTTGTGAGTACCGGTAACCCTTGAGTTCAATCAAGGAGAGTACGGGGCCGCTGAGTGATGTCACTAAGCACTAATAACCTAGAACCTTACTTGACCATCTTGGCCTTTTATTAGGTAGTGAGATGACCGGCTTTGGTGCAGTCCGAAGTTGGTAGATACTCGATACTACACTCATTGAGGGTTGTGTTCTTGGAATATTTTGGTCGCTAGTTAAGTGGCTAAACCAAAACAATGAACAATGAAAACAATCCAGTGATATTGAGCTCCTTAGAACCCGGTTACTATTTATAAGACAGGTTTTTAAGCCAACTACACTCAAGACGGTACTTACCTATGAAACCCCATGCAAGCCTGAAACTAGGGTTTGGTGTGATTTGCTTGTACATATGTTTTGTACATACATCATAAACATCATGAAGCATCATATGCATTCTCTAACCATTTCAAGGGTTTTGGATCTTCATCTTTGTTCTTGTTTTGTAGGACATGGAAATTCCTCGCAGAAATACCATTCAAGTCAACCTTGTGAGAATCTCTCCTCAACTCAAGGAGCTCACCTCAAGAATTCCGGAAAACTCATCCTTCAGTGAAAGACATGGTAGACTGCTCAGCCTAGTCAACACCAACATTGAAGAAGACCTGATGAAAGTGCTATTCCTATTCTTTGACCCTCTTCACCACTGTTTCACTTTCCCTGATTATCAGTTGGTCCCTACTTTGGAGGAGTTTTTTCAACTTCTAAGAATCCCTATCCTTAATCAACTACCATTCAACGGTACGGAAAAGGAACCAAAGCCGGAAGATGTTGCTCGAGCATTACATCTACAACCATCCGACATCAAGGGACATTGGGAAACCAGAAGCAGCGTCAAAGGATTCTTAGCAAAATTCTTGTTTGAGAAGGCACAAGAATGTTGGAACTCATTGGACCTACAAGCCTTTGAAGAGATTGTGGCACTCCTTATCTATGGGTTGGTCTTGTTCCCAAATCCTGACCAATTGGTAGATGTCAACGCTGTCAAAATCTTCTTGTCCAGAAATCCAATACCGACATTGCTTGGGGACATTCTTCACTCATTTTACACACGAACAATGAGAAAGAGGGGTGTTCTCATGTGTTGTACTCCTATCCTTGCAAGGTGGTTTATTTCGCACCTTCCACAATCTGTATTGAAGAATGACCAAGGTACGAGGTGGTCCCAACAGTTGATGACTCTTACTCATTCTGATGTGCATTGGTGTTCTCGGTCCAGAGAAAATGTCATCATTGTCGATCGTTGCGGAGAATTCCCTAATGTCCCTTTACTTGGAATTAGAGGGGGTATCACCTACAACCCTTGCCTAGCTTTGAGGCAATTTGGATATGCACGGAGGGATGGCCCTCATGATATGTTGATTCCTAGCCTAGTTTTTGACTTCGACAATGATGCGCAAGGACTTCTCCAAAGATTCATCAGAGCTTGGGGAAAACTCAACAAGGTTGATAGCAAGACTCTGGGACACAAGAATTCCATCCCTCTTGAGCCCTATCTCAAGTGGGTACGAGCCCGAGCCCAAAGTCTAATGATGCCTTATCCTCATGTACTCCCAGTGATTAAAGAGCCCGTCAATGAAGGGGAGGTTCCCTACACCATCCTACATCCAGACATGCCTACATCATGGGAGGAAATGCAGAAAAGTTGGATTCAACTCAAGGAGGAACGAAACACTTTTGAAGCTAGCTACTACGCCAGTGAAAAGAAGGTTCTAGAGCTTACCCGCCGACTCCACGAGCAAGAGGCCCTCAACACCTACATCGCACCGAAGAGGATGCGCAATGTCTTTCTGCCTTAAGAAGTTTATTTTGTAACATTTGGCCCATGGGGCATTTATGTACTAACAAATTTCTTCTTATTAATATGACGTGCGTTCTTCTTTGTCTGAAACAATTTTGAATGTTCTAAATCCTTGAAAGCATTGCATACATCAGCATACCATTCATCATGTGCATAAGCAGGTCTCACTCCAGGTTTCCTTATCTGTCTGCTGTTTATTTCAGTAGGATGGATCTCGAGCAAACAGTCAAAGACCTACAAGGCTCAGAATGCACAGTTCCAGCAACTCCTGACAACCTTGGCTAAAGGTCAGGAGGATCTCAAGACCTTGTTAGGGAACAAAGACCCAGTGAAAAAGAAGAAAAAGAGGCTCGGGGTGGCTACTTTGGGGAGAAGATTTGACGGAGAAGCTCGGAGAGTGCTTTAATTTCCTCCTACTTCTGATGAAGGGACTAGTAAGAGAGATGGAGCTGCGGTGCCTTCCGAGTCTGATGCGGAAGAAGAAGAGGTTGAAGAGGATGAAGATTATTCTGACCAGCAATACCCTCCAGCCGATGATAAATACAAAGGGTTAGAAGATAGATTAGCCTCCATGGAATTACAAAGAGTACCGGGTTTGGATTTTGAAGACTTGGGTTTGGTTGCCGGGATTGTGATTCCCCCAAAATTCAAAGTGCCAGTGTTTGTAAGGTATGATGGGCTGTCCTGCCCCAAAATGCATCTCAGGTCCTACGTAAGAAAGATTCAACCCTATACGGCAGATAAAAACCTCTGGATTCATTTCTTTCAAGACAGCCTGTCGGGAGCTCAGTTGGAGTGGTTTTATCAGCTAGAAGGAACCAGTGTCAGAAATTGGGAAGATTTGGCCACCGCTTTCTACAAACAATACCAGTATAATTCTGATCTTGCTCCTACTCGTACCCAACTTCAGGGTATGTCACTAGGAACAAGTGAGGGATTCAAAGAATACGCACAAAAATGGAGGGATTTGGCTGGCAGGGTGCAGCCTCCTTTAACCGATCGTGAGCTTGTTGATATGTTTCTAGGGACCCTATCTGGGCCATTTTTCAATCATCTGATTGGTAACTCTTCCGCAGGGTTTACCGATTTAATCTTAACGGGCGAAAGAATAGAAGCTGGCATCAAGTCAGGAAAGATTCAGAAGGGTGTTGCTACAAGTACTGAGAAGAGGCCTTTTAAGAAAGAAGCAAGTGTCGTCTATGGTCCTAGAAGACAAGTCAAGCCCGAAAGTCGCCAAGCCGTCAATGCTTTGGTCATTTCAAAACCTGCTGCTGCTCCTCAGCAGTACAATCAACAAATAAGTGAAAGGCCCAAGAGGCAGTATACTCGGCTGAGTATGACCTTATCTCAAATTTTACCCCAACTGCTATCAACCAATTTGGTTACCACCAAAGAAGCTCCTAAAGTCGTGAATACTGCGTCTCCTAAGTATAACCCAAATGCCCGGTGTGCTTATCATTCTGATAGTCCCGGGCACACTACTGATGATTGCTGGGCCTTGAGAAACAAAGTGCAAGATCTTATCGACGCAAAGGAAATTCAGTTTGAAGCGCCTGAAAGACCAAATGTCGTAACTGCTCCTATGCCCCAGCATAGAGTAAATGCCATTGAGGAGGAATTGTATGCTGTTTCGGTGAATGAAGTTGTTACCCCTCTTTTGACTGTTAAGAGGAACTTACTACTAGCCGGTTTATTTTCGGGTTGTAGTAAGGGTTGCCTCCTGTGTGCTGTTATCCCTACCAGTTGTCCACTGTTGAAATCAGGCATCCAAAGCCTGATGGATAGCAAGGAAATTATGTTCAAGAAAACTGTTGTTCCGTTTGTTTCCATTGAAGAAATAACTGTTGTCACAATCTACAATCCTGCCAAAGCTCCCGTAAAGAAACCAGTCCAAATTATGTCTGTTGCACCCATCACTATTACTGTCCCGGGGCCTCTCCCGTATGAGTCTGATAAAGCTGTTCCATGGCATTATGGAGCCGACGTGTATGTGCTTGGGGTGAAGCAGGAGTTCAACACCAATACCAGTATCAGTAACATCACTGGTCCCGCCAAGATTACCCGCAGTGGTAGGCTCTTCTCGCCTGACATTACACCGCTGGTTATCCGAAAACCTCTCACCATCACACCCGCAAGTGTGCATGTTCCAGTTCAAGTTCCTGTGTCTACTACTGCCGCCGAGTCTTCTGATACTCGGGGCAAGGAAGTTGCTATCGATTTGCCTGCCAGGACGGAGGCACCAAAAAAGAAGACTGCTGTGGAAGCCTCCCAACAAGAAATGGAGGAAATCCTTAAAATTATCAAAAAGAGTGACTTTAATGTTGTTGAACAATTGGGGCATACTCCCTCCAAAATCTCTATGCTATCACTACTTCTATGCTCAGAGGCCCATGCAAAAGCCCTGATTTCATTTCTGAAAACGGCCCATATGCCGCAAGAGACCTCCGCGGATCAATTCACCGACTGTGTGGCTAATTTGACGGCTGACAATGGCTTGGGGTTCTCAGATGCTGACCTTACCGCCAAAGGGAAAAATCACAATGATGCCCTGCATGTTTCCATAGAATGCAGGGGCACTACTCTCGCACACGTGTTAGTGGATACCGGTTCTTCCCTGAATGTTTTGCCCAAGAAGGCATTGGACCGCTTGGATTGTGAGGGTCTGGAGCTGAAACCTAGCAACATCATTGTTAGAGCCTTCGACGGTTCTAAGAGGATGGTGCACGGTGAAGTAGACATCCCTATTCGTGTGGGTTCCCAAGTTTTCAACTCAACATTCTATGTAATGGATATTCGTCCATCTTACTCCTGCTTGTTGGGTCGACCCTGGATTCACAAAGCTGGGGCAGTAACTTCCACTTTACACCAAAAGCTCAAATACCCTGTCAAAGGGAAGATTGTTACTGTGCAGGGTGAGGAGGAATACATGGTGAGTCACTTGAATTCATTTCGATATATCGAGATGGACGGGGAGTTTATTGAAACCCCCTTTCAGCATTTTGAGGAAGTACCCCCAGTATTGGCATCGGCTGAGGCAGTGGTTGAAGAAGACTTTCCGTTGAAGATGGCGTCCTTGAGGGATGCCCGGGCTGTAATCGAGAAAGGCAATTGTGCAAACTGGGGTCAGCTTCCTGACTTCACTCAAAAGAATGACAAGTTTGGGCTGGGCTTTACTGCAGAGGCTCAGAGGGCTGTGCGCAAGGAAAAGATCAGAAAGGCTCCGGTGTTTATCTCCAACCCAAGGGTAAATGCTATTGAGGAGGATGTGGAGGAAGCAGAGTTTGACAGTTGGATCTACCCGACTACCAACAACGGACCGAGCAACTGGACGGCAAAGGATTTTACGCCTATCACATTTGTCACGCAGTAATTAATTTCTTTTGATTTCCAATTTGTAACAAACAATGTGTTAAAACTTTTATTGGCTCGGTGTCCTACCCGGGGCATCGTAGCTCCATTTGTGAGGGCTTTTTGTATGACATTTCCATATATCATCAATCAAAACATTGGACGTTTGTTGCATTACAAATCTTGCGCTCTTTTTCTTTCTGTGTTATATATATTGCAAAACAGCTATATTTACACACACTCACTTATACAGGTTTCAATCCACTCTGGATCTCATTGGTAACAGCTCTGCTACCGCCAGTTATGACTTCGAGAATCCGATAAACTTGGCCGAAGACGAAGGTGAAGATGATTGCGAAGTGCCTGGTGAACTCGCAAGACTGCTACTCCAGGAAGAGAGGGCTATTCAACCACATGAAGAGTCGGTGGAAACAATTAACCTGGGCACTGAGACAGATAGGAAAGAGGTCAAGATTGGCACCAATCTAGAACTCAGCGTGAAGCAACGATTGATCCAGATGCTGCATGATTACATGGAGATATTTGCTTGGTCCTATGAAGACATGCCTGGTTTGGATGCCGACATTGTAGTTCACCACCTGCCAACTAAGGAAGACTGCCCTCCGGTAAAGCAAAAGGTCCGCCGTATGCGCCCAGAGATGTCTGAAAAGATCAAGGCTGAAGTTATGAAGCAATTCGACGTCGGGTTTCTAGCAGTAACTTCTTACCCTCAGTGGGTTGCCAATGTGGTGCCAGTGCCGAAGAAGGATTGTAAAGTCAGAATGTGTGTCGACTACAGGGATTTGAACAGGGCCAACCCCAAGGATGATTTTCCTCTACCTCACATTGACGTTCTCGTTGACAATACTGCTCAACACAAGGTGTTCTCCTTCATGGATGGTTTTTCAGGGTATAATCAAATCAAGATGGCTCCGGAAGATATGGAAAAGACTACCTTTGTAACTCAGTGGGGCACCTTCTGTTACAAGGTCATGCCATTCGGGTTGAAAAATGCTGGGGCAACCTACCAACGCGCCATGGTTGCTTTATTTCATGATATGATCCATCATGAGATTGAGGTATATGTTGATGACATGATAGCAAGGTCTCAAACTGAGGAGGAGCATCTTGACCATCTGAGGAAGCTGTTTGACCGACTCAAGTTATACAAGCTGAGATTGAATCCCAACAAATGCACCTTTGGGGTAAGGTCCGGAAAATTGCTAGGCTTCATTGTAAGTGATAAGGGTATTCAAGTGGACCCTGCCAAGGTTAAAGCTATACAAGAGATGCCGACTCCAAAGACAGAGAAAGAAGTCAGAGGCTTCCTGGGACGACTGAATTACATTGCCCGATTCATCTCACATCTAACTGCTACTTGTGAGCCAATCTTCAAATTACTGAAGAAAGATCAAGTAGTACGTTGGAACGATGAATGTCAGGCTGCCTTTGAAAGGATAAAGGAATATCTCCAAGAGCCACCCATTCTTATGCCACCAGTGGAAGGAAGACCTCTAATATTATACTTAACAGTACTTGATAATTCAATGGGGTGTGTGCTGGGGCAGCATGACGAGTCTGGCCGAAAAGAGCACGCTATTTATTACTTGAGCAAAAATTTTATCGACTGTGAGTCTCGTTACTCACTGCTTGAGAAAACTTGCTGCGCTCTAGTATGGGCTGCTCGCCGGCTGAGACAGTATATGCTGACTCACACTACTCTATTAATTTCAAAGATGGATCCCATCAAGTACATATTTGAAAAGCCTGCCCTGTCTGGAAGGATAGCGCGATGGCAAATGATCTTGACAGAATATGACATCCAGTATACAACTCAGAAAGCTATTAAGGGAAGTGTACTGGCGGATCATTTGGCACACCAACCTGTGGACGATTACCAATCATTGAACTTTGATTTTCCGGACGAAGACATCATGGTGGTAACTGACTGTGAAGTACCTGGACCGGATGAAGGACCTGAGGAAGGATCCCGATGGTCTATGCATTTTTACGGAGCCTCCAATGCTCTGGGTAACGGCGTCGGCGCTGTAATCATATCTCCCAAGGGAACTCATACTCCACTCACCGCCCGATTATGTTTCAACTGCACCAACAACATGGCAGAATATGAAGCATGTATCATGGGTCTGCAAGCTGCAAACGACTTAAGGATCAAGTTTCTGAGTGTCTTCGGAGATTCCGCTCTCGTGATCAATCAGATCAAGGGCGAGTGGGATACAAAACACCCAAATCTTATTCCTTACAAGGAGTATGTGTCAACCTTGCTTCCCCACTTCGAAGAAATAACTTTTGAGCACTTCCCAAGAGAGGAGAATCAGCTAGCGGACGCACTAGCTACGATGTCTTCAATGTTCACGTTAAATGGGACAATGAGGCTCCCCGAATCATTATCTGGAAGTTGGACGAACCGGCATACTGCTGCGAGCTTGAGGCTGAAAAGGTGACTGAAAAACCCTGGTATCATGAGGTGAAGAGGTACTTAGAAGCTCAGGAATACCCTGAAGGTGCATCTGTCAATGACAAGAAGTTCATGAGGAGGTTTACGGCAAAATTCTTCCTCAGCAACGGCATTCTCTACAAACGGAATCATGATTCAACTCTACTACGTTGTGTGGATAAGGCCGAAGCAGAGAAGATCATGATAGAACTGCATGAAGGTACATTTGGAACACATTCCAGTGGACACACCATGGCTAAGAACTTGTCGAACTTGTCGCAAATGCCAGATCTATGCCGACAAGGTGCATATTCCTTCAGTTCCTCTGAACGTCCTGACGGCACCTTGGCCTTTCGCAATGTGGGGGATTGATATGATCGGTGAGATCCGACCGATGGCATCCAATGGGCATCGCTTCATCTTAGTGGCGATCGATTACTTCATGAAGTGGGTTGAGGCAGCTTCCTACGCAACAGTAACCAAGAGTGTTGTGGCACGTTTCATCCGGCATAATCTGATCTGTCGGTATGGCGTCCCGAAGAGAATCATTACGGATAATGGTACCAATCTCAACAACAAGATGATCACTGAGCTCTGCGAACAATTCAAGATACAGCACCACAATTCTTCTCCCTACCGGCCGAAGATGAATGGGGCTGTAGAGGCAGCTAATAAAAATATCAAGAAAATTATGCAGAAGATGACAGTGACTTATAAAGATTGGCACGAGATGTTACCGTTCGCTCTTCATGGGTACCGTACCTCAGCAAGGACGTCAACCGGGGAAACTCCCTTCTCCTTGGTCTATGGCATGGAGGTAGTCTTGCCAATTGAAGTCCAGATACCCTCTCTCCGAATAATGAAGGATGCAGACTTGAGTGAAGATGACTGGATTCAGACTCGACTGGATCAATTAATTCTGATTGACGAAAAGAGACTCACCGCTATCTGTCATGGTCAGACGTATCAAAAACGGATGATCAGGGCATTTAACAAGAAAGTCAGACCACAGGAATATCAAGTTGGGGATCTGGTAATCAAGCGAATCATCCTTCCTCAGAGTGATCCAAGGGGCAAATGGACCCCCACGTACGAAGGGCCATTTGTGGTTAAGCATGTGTTCTCAAGAGGAGCAATGATATTAACCAACATGGATGGTGACGACCTTCCTCACCCCGCCAATGCAGACATAGTAAAAAGATACTACGCATAAAAAAGACCCGCTAGGTTGACATACCTAGGCAAAATAAGGGCTTCCCGGCGAACCAAAAGGGTTCGGGCAAAAATAAGGGATGAAATGAATAAAAATCTGTACACCCGGCAAGTCGAAAACCTGAAAAGGCGGCTTGGGCAAAAATGGGTATCCCGGTGGACTGAAAACCCGAAAGGGAGGTCCAGGCAAAAGTTAGGGATAAAGCGTAACACTATGTCTCATTAGATCACTTCGCATCCAGAATTCGGCATCAACTATCTGGCTCAGATTTCGGCACCGACCAATCAGCTTCATCTTCAACTAGGCAGCAAAGCGATGGGACGCTTGGAGACATAAAGGCGATAGCAGAGTTGGAACCCAGTGGGATTGTTCACATAGCTGTTTTGTTTTCTTTTCAAAATTGTAAATTCTGTGTTATTCGGCGGCACCCTCTTACTAGGATGTCGGCCTCTTGTACAAAAAACGCCTATTCACAGGCAAAATTCAAATCAATACGGATTCACTTGTCCATAACAAATTGCCATTGTTTTTCCTTTTTCTGTTTTGTCTTGCGAAGAACGTCCAATATTCATTTTTGATATATGCATTTGACATTAAATTGCTGATTCATAAATATTTGCATATGAAACGAAAGATTAATTACAGGTGACATCAGAAACAGGGGCAATGTGAAGTTGCCTGATGCAGTCTGGTTGCTTTGTCTGCCAAGGTACCAAAGTAGATTCGACTGAAGAATGTGACCAAATGATCTCAGCTCCCCGCAGAGTAAGGCAAGATTCAGCAATACTTCCCCCAGTGAAGTCGCCAACTTTCCCCGGCAGGTCTAAAAGCTTATCCCCAGTAGATTCTGGAAGCTTGCTCCCTGCAGAATACGGACGTCTCTCCCGAGCTTTGTTCAAAGTTATTCCTCACAAGGGCTTATAACTGGGTTATCCTCAGCTATTTGCCATGGAAGATCGTCCTCGACTAGGTTCTTTCAATCCCCAGCGGAGTTTTTGGCATCCCCAGCGGAGTTTATGATCATTATCCCCAGCGGAATCCATCATTGAAGTCCTCAGCAGGCCCCTCGTCAAACTTCAGCAAAGTATCTCTTCCACAGAGCAATTCCCCGGCCGATCGTCAAGGATTCATTTTCCTAAGACAAAAATACACTCATAAACATTTCACATTCCATACATCTTGCTTATGTACATGATAAAGTGCATACAACACTATCTCATGTTGAACATCATGACATCATGCATATCATACATCATGACATTGCATAAAACTTATGTTTTTGCCTTTTCAGGGAAAAAGACAATCCTAAAGACAACTACCTTCAACTGTCACAAATTCCAGATTCGATACCTGTATCTAGCCAGGGCACATCTGAGAGTGATCAGTTTCCAGACTCGATTCCCGTACCTAGCCAGGGCACGTCTGAAGAGTTCGAAGACTCGATCCCTGTATCCAGCCAGGGCACGTCTGTCAACTACAACATTTCCAGATTCGACTCATGTATCTAGCCAGGGCATATCTGTTGACCACGTTTCCAGACTCGATTCATGTATCTAGCCAGGGCACGTCTGAAGAGTTCGAAGATTCGATTCCTGTATCCAGCCAGGGCATATCTGTTGACAACTATTTCCGGATTCGATTCCTGTATCCAGCCAGGGCGCATCTGTGAGCAACCGTTTGTAGACTCGACACCTGTATCTAGCCAGGGCATATCTGCATAAAGAGATTGAAGATCAAACACCTGTAACAAGCCAGGAAAACATCTGTCTTTCTCAAATACACAAGTTCTCGCTAAGGAATCGCTTATGCGATCAACGCTTCCAAATGGCATCTATAAGCCCATTCCCGACAAGTTTCTGTCACATCTCCAGATGGCATCTATAAGCCCATCTCCCTATCCACCATCTCTCCAAATGGCATCTGTAAGCCCATTCCCGACATTACATTATTGAGACTCCAACATGCGAGTGCAAATTTCCGGGCACTCTAGTGTCCAATCTCCTTTTACCCTCGAGTCACGAAAGGCAAACCTGCCAATCTAACTCTTCAGGTTCAAGAAGATTGAACAGGGGCAACTGTTGTACCCCAAAATTTGCCCTCCCATTTCCTCAACATTCTCTCATCACCAGACCTTTGAAGATCAAGATCCAATTAGGGTTTCCTCTGCTCAAGATTTCTCCTTGCACTGATTGACCCAAATTAGGGTTTGTGTTTGCACAAAGATATTTTGACCTAAAATGCCTAAGATTACTTTCATGCTTCATGTTGGACTCCCAAGTTTATCCATACCAAGTTTCAAGTCTTGATTCCAAGTTTTGCCCAGTCAATTGGACAGATGACCTAGAAATCAGCTGTATTGGGGGAAAAGTCAACTGTGGCCAATTGACAGTCAAATCTCATGAAAATTGACCCACATCAACATTATGAACTCATATGGACCATTTTATCAAGTTTGGATCACAATTCCACAAGAAATTTGATCAGATCATCAAAAGGGCAAAATAGTCATTTTTAGGGTTTTGACTGCACAAAGGCAATTTTTGACTGTTTGACCTAGCCAATGGCAAACCAAGATCACATATGGACTCAAGGACCCCATGGAATTGTCTTGACATGCTCAACAAACTCAAAAGATCCCAAGTACACAAGATTGACAGTTGAATTTCCCAGTCAATTGATCAATTTTGACTGTATACTGAAAAGTCAAACTTTGACTTTTTGGTCAAAATCAAGAGTCAAGATTCATTTTTCATCAAAACATGCCAAATCATGAAACTTGTTCACCAAGAAACCAAGAAATGCAAATTAGGGTTTGAAATGGAATTTTTCATAACTTAGAATTTTTCTAAGTTATGGAAAACCCTAATTTTTTCCCAACATTGCCCCACTTTTTCACCAAGATTCATTTGGATTCAAACAAAAGTCAAAACATGAAAGTTGTAGCTTGTTGCATAATCTACAACTTTGATTCACAAAGTTTTCCCAAATGAGGCTTGTATCTCAAGTTACAAATTTTTGAATAAGGACACTAAACCATTCATAACTTAGTGAAAATTTGACCTATTTTGACAAGGTTTTTTACCTAACTTCAAGACCATTTTCCATACACTTCCACTTGGAATTTCAATTTGCATTTCAAAGATGGATTGTAGTACACATTCCAAGCTTTCCAAAATGTCCAAGAACTTCTCAAACAACCTCATGGTTAGGGAGAATCGAATTTTGCAAAATGGCAAAAACTCACTTTGTTCATGACCAAGTTACATGTCCATAACCTTGCAATTTGAACTCAGCATGCCTTAAGCTAGATTACAGGTCTTTTATCTCATATACACTCCATAATTTAATGCCAATCCTTTGTGCCAAGGTGTTGTTCTATGAGTTTGGACATTGTATGCAAGATTAATCCATTTATAGATAAAGCATAATATCCATTCTTGAAAAGTTGCACTTTATGTCAAATTGAAAATCCAACAAGTACATTGCAAATCTGATTGGCACAAGATTATGAGCATAACACACTGATCAAGAGAAGCTTTGCAGCAGGATTAGGGGTCCTCTACTGACCTAGAAACACAAGTTGCCTTTGTTTGCTTAAGAGTGAAGAAAAGTACCATAACTCACACCAACTTCCATCTCAGCTTACACACACTTAGACAAAGTTATCAAACACATTCCAAAGATCAGAACCAAGCTTTTGCACGACCCTTGCACCTCTCAAACACTCCCCTTGCCATAATCACTCTCAAACTGAAAAAACAGGGCAGGCCCTGCAGTTTGAGTACCATCTCTCATTTCTCTCAAGCTTTCTTGCCCAAACCAGTTCACACACCTTCCATACCATCTATGCAAGCTAACCAAAAGCAAAAGCACGACCTGTAATCACTCTAACCACTTCCACCATTTTCACATTTCTGACTTGCAGGTGAAGTTCTCTAGCTCGATTCAGAAGCTTTCAAGACAAAGTAAACATTGGAATAGCATCCCTGAACCTCAAGGAAGCTTTTCCAATCATCACCTTGCACTGAAAGTTCCTACATTTCCAGATAGAACTTCAACTGAACAGGTAAGTTTTTGAATTCGTATCTCTCTTATTAGGCATCATTAGCTTTAAGTTTGTGAATAAACAATGTTCTACTCATGCCACTGAACATGTACATTCTTTTACTTTTCATTTCTTTTACCTGAGCTGTGAGAATTTAAGGTTTGAAAATGGTAGAAAACTTAGGTCAGGATTTGGGATTGTTAAAATTCTCTCTCATTTCTGAGAGTTAGGAGATGTTCTTTATATATTTGGAATCGTGGTTTCATGATTAACATTTTTTGTGTTGGAAGTTTGTTCAAAAAATCAAAGAATCAGGGTATTCAAATGAAGCTTCTTGCGCGCGTTTTTGAACAAGTTTTTGTTCAGAGGTTGAAGAAGATGTCTATTGGGCTGGGCTTGCCTCATATTTCTTATTCACACCATGATTTTTGTTTTGCACCCCCCTGAGCCCATTTCATTCATTTTTTAATATTTTTGACTTTTGTTTTTTTTTATTGGTTCATTTATTTTTCCTCAGCATATTAAAAACATAAAAATATTTTTCTCATCATTTTTTGAATTTATTGAGTATTTATTTGATTATTTCTTTTGTTTGTACATAAATAAATAAACATATATATATATACTTTTTGTTTGAAATGTTAAGATAATACAAAATATATTTTTATACACATTTTTATCTTATTTTTACTCCCTGAAAATATTATTAAAAAAAATATAATTTTTATTTAAATATTAAATATTATTAATTAATATATATGATATATGTTTTGTAAATAATATAAATATATAGGTATATATTAAACACTTAGGATAAAAATACCAAAAAATGTACATATTTTATTTTTTAATATTTAATACTAAAAAATACCCTTTTTACAAATATACTATATTTTATTTTATTTTTGTATATAAATAATAATTATTATGTAAATTAAATAATTAATGTCTTTTTTTTAAAATTAGGGTTTTACCCTAAAATTGAAAATACTTCAAAAATAACACCCTTTTATTTTCTTTTTTATTTTACATAAATAATACTTTTTTTCATACATATACAAAACATTTTTGCATCTTGCATATTTATTCCATTTTTATTTAATTATTGTACATTAATTAAATTGTAAATAATTCAAATCTTGATGTAATAGTTTTAGGTTTAAATTCCTTGTCAAAATCCCCATTTGAAACATTGTACCCCCCTCCCTATATTATTGTGTTGTAATAGCGTAGGAGTTTAAATTTCGCACTTTATCGCTTTCTAAATATACAATGCTAGAATTAGGGTTTATATGCGAATAAAATGAACAAAATAGTTATGACCTAATCTCAAGACAAACAAGCATGAAAATGGACACACAAATCACACTTTCACCCCCTAGGGTATTCCACTTTGTTGCCTTCAAATAAATGGGCCATATTGCATGTTAGGTCTCTTTGGGCAAAACAAACAAATCAAATGATCATAGTCCCTCGATAACACTTTTCAAAATATTGCCAAACAAATGATCAAGTCCCTTAAAGAAAATGCCCAAAGATACTTGGCACCATTGCAATTATGGTCCAAACGATGACCCGCGCCCGTCCCTTTCACATCCTAACATGAGATTGTCCACCAAATACAATGGTGGAACAAACTTATTAAGAGGGTTAAAACATAGCAATAAAACTTTGAGAAATTTAGGAGTAGATAACCTCTTAGTTACTTGAATCAAGCTTGCAAAACAAAACACTTGCCTATTTCTAAAACCACACATCACTACACTTTCAAAACAACTTTCAAAAACAAATGAAAACCTTTTCAAAAGACATACACCTTTGTATACATCCCAACATGGATCATTACAAAGGTTGCCACCACATTGGCCTCTTTTTCAAAACATTTTCAAACCCACGCACACAAAGCACCATTTCAAACAATTGAAAATCAAGGCAAGTTGATCTAAGCAAGTAACTAAGAGCCCATGGATAACCATGGATAGAAAGGGTGCTAATACCTTCCCTTTCTATAATTTACTCCCCGAACCCAAGAAAACATCTCAAAGGTTTTTGCTGTGCTTTTTAAACCTTTCCTTAGGATAAAATAAAAAGTCGGTGGCGACTCTTGCTCAACCGAAACATTTGTGAAAACAAACGCAAAACCATAGTCAGTTCTCCCACCGTATCACAGAGGTCCAGGCAAAAATTAGGGATTAAAGCGTATCACTATGTCCCATTGGATCACTTTGCAATCAGGCCTCAGTGATCAGTAATCAAGCTCAAACGGTATCGATCAAACCAGTCAGCTTCAGACAAGCAGCAAAGTGATGAGATGCTCGAAGACATGGGGGCAATAGCAGATTTGAAACTCAATGAGATCACTACACATAGATATTTTCTTTTTGTACACAATTCCTGTAATGATTTCCATTTTTACGGCGGTGTTCTCTTACTAGAGCGTCAGCCTACTTGTAAAAAATGCATGTTATACGCAAATTTTAAATCAATACAAAGCGTCTTTTAAGTACAAAATCTTTGTTTGTTTTTTCTATTTTTTATTTTGTTTGCAAAAAAGTCCAATGTTTTATTCTTGACATATGCATTTGAATATGATTACTGTTCATAAATACCTGCACATAAAACAGAAAGACAGTTACTAAGAACTCAAAGAAACTGGTGCAAAACCTAAATACCGACAGTTACCCCATCTGTCATGGTACAAGGGGAAGAGATAGTTGGAAGCAAAGTCACTATCACATACAAACCAGTGATATCTATATTCCCCATAGAGCCCAGGCAACCAAGGTCCGACCTCCGTGTCCCCAAGAAGGAATTCCTTCCCCAGCAGGCCCTTTCAGAAAGCCAATATCTATATTCCCCAGCCGAGCTGTATAATCATAAATAGTTTATAAAGTTTTTCTCCCGAGCAGAGTTTATTTCTCTGAAGGCAGAAGCTCGATCTCCAATAAAGCTCTTCTCTCTAGCAATGGAAGTTCATCCTCAGCTGAGTTTATTTCTCCAAATCAGTAGATCTTCCAACAGAGTATCTCCCTTCCCAACAGAGTCATTACCCTGCAGGATTGTTCTCAGACAAAGTCTCTCCCGGCAGAATGTTCTCAAGCAGAATGGATGTAAATCTCCAGCTAATCATCTTCGGTCACTATCCCCAGTGGAAACGAAGAACTCAACTCCTTATACTCTCCAGCAGCAGTCCAGGATTTATTTTCCCCAGCTAGAGAATATCATGATAGCATTGCATATCCATACATCATGGCATGTGCATACCTATTATACATCACAATCTCATTTATTTTAAGAACATCATTACTCAATAAATTTCATACATCATGACATTGCATACGACTAACCCTTTACCTTTCAGGGAAAGATGCAATCATGTTCTCATGAGTTTTCTATGGTTCATTCAAACCGATACCAAGGTTTATATTCCAGTTGAAGATATTCCAATATTTTTTCTGGTTCAGTCAAACCGACACTAAGGTTTCTATTCTAGTTGAAGATGTTTTAAGACTTTCATCTGGGTCAGCCGAATCGCCGCTAAGATTCCCCTGATTTCTATGACAGTCAAAGTTAATCTGAGACCTCTCCCAAGATCAGTCAAATTGATACTAAGATTTCTCTCCTAGTTGAAGTTATCACAAATTTTCTCTGGTTCGGTCAAACCGACACTAAGGTTTATATTCTAGTTGAAGATGTTTTAAGACTTTCGTATGGGTCAGCCGAATCGCCGTTAAGATTCCCCTGATTTCTATGCCAGTCAAATTTAATCCGAGACCTCCCCCGGGATCAGTAAAATCGACACTAAGATTTCTCTCCCAATTGAAGTTCTCACAAGTTTTCCTTGGTTCAGTCAAATCGATACTAAGATTTCTATTCCAGTTCAAGTTATAAAGCCCAGAAATCAACTGGATAATATCTTGATTTCACCAAAATACTACGAATCCTGGAATTGACCAGATAGTGGTATATCTCAAGTTCAAGCTATGAAGCCCAGAAATCGACCGGAAAACAGCATAATCCCCAACAAGTTACTGTGAAGCCTGGAAATCGACCGGATAACAGTATAAAATACTATGAAGCCTGGAATCGACCAGATAGTGGTATATATCAAATTCAAGCTATGAAGCCCAAAAATCAACTGGATAATATCTTAATTTCCCCAAATTACTGAAGCCTGGAGCACGACCAGATAACAACATAAGGTATTGTGAAGCTTGGAATTCGACCAGATAGTAGTTTACTCGGCCAATTACTATGAAGCCTGGAAACGATCGAATGTTAGTATGCCTTAAATTTAATTTGAAACTCGGATGCGACTGGATAACCACTTAATTTCTTCTGAAGCCTGGAACACGACCAGATAAGAATTGAGAAATTGCAAAGTCTGGAGAACGACCAGATAGCAAGTATAATCTCATCTCCCCAGTAAGTCACTATAAAACCTGGAGCACGGCCAGATAGCAGTCAGTCTTATTATCCTCATCAAATCACTGTAAATCATGGAGCACGACTAGATAACAGTTCATTTTCATCTCCTCGACTAAGAGATGATTCCCCAGTGGAGTAACGGACAACTGAAGCTCCTAAAATTCTATTTCTCCCAAGATAGAGACCAACATTCCTCAGCAGATTCCTCCTCAACGACAGGAACAGGAATTCTCATCAAAGGAATATCTTGGGAAATCAACATCCTCTAGATGGCATCTTTAAGCCCATCTCCGACGATTCTCCATCATATCCTCTATATGGCATCTTTAAGCCCATCTCCGATGATTCTCTGTCATATCTTCCGGATGGCATCTTTAAGCCCATCTCCGACAATATTCCGTCATCTTTTCCAAATGGCATCTGTAAGCCCATTCTCGTTACTACCTACACAGTCCAGCACCATCTCAGACGAGTGCAAATTTCTGGGCACTCTAGTGTTCAATCATCTTCCACCTTCAGATTACGAAAGGCAGACAACCAATCTACATCCACAGGTTTAAGAAGATTGAACATGGGAAGCTGTTGTACCCCAAAACTTGCCCTCTCATTTTACTTAACACATTCCCATTGAGGTCCTCAAGTTGCTCAAGGATGCCCAAGAGTTGACCAGACAAACACTCTCCTAAGGCAATGTACCCCAAATTAGGGTTTCCATTTTCATCAGTGTGTGGGAGCTCCAAAGGTCCCAAATGCTTTCCATTGTCCTAATATGTTCTCAAGATCATTCATTTCAAGTTTTATGCCTTGCACAAGAGGTTTGCTCAGTCAACTGCTCAGATTCCTGAAAATTGACTGTACTAGGTCAAAAGTCAACTATGGCCCACATACAGTCAAACTTCAAGATTTTTTGGTCAACATCAACATTTTGAAGTAGGATTCATCATTTGATCAAGGGTTGATCATGATTCCCCCAGGAATGCCCCAAATTCATCAAAACCCAAAAGTTGCTAAATTAGGGTTTCACAAGAAAAGTCAACCAAACTTTGACCAAGCATAACTTCCTCATACTTTATCAGAAATTTTCCATCCAAGGCTCATTTTGAAGAGGAGGAAATTCCTTACAATTAATCTGCATCCCACAAGTTCAAAATATTCGCTCATAAAAAGATATGAATTTCTACATTATAGGTCTTTTTGAAAAGTCAACAAAAACACCTTTTGGGTCAAAGTTTCTTACATGAGCATGGAAGACCCAATTAAGATGATACCAAAAGGGTTGTTTAGGAGACATCCTAAGCTTTCTAAAAAGTCCAAGAACACCTCTCTAGGGTTAAAATTAGAGGAGATATGCCTTGGAAAAGTTGGCCATTTTTGCAAAATTGCCAAAAGTCAAATATGCTCAAAAACACATTTTTTGTCAAATGGGCCTAGTTTTTCATGATTGAATCTTGTTTGTGACATGGTCCACGACCCAAATCATCACTCACACATTATTTTCTTCATTTATTTATTTTATTTTGATTTTTATCATTTAAAAATCAAATTAAATCAAATAAATAGCAAAAAATATCAAAGATTTGTTTTGTGATCAGATTTTTGGTGGAATCAAATTCAATCAAGCTAGCATATCATATCCAAGTCGTGTAAGGGTTGATTGAATCAAAAATAGCATGATTTTGGTTGTTTTGGAAAGATATCATACAAAAACAAAATCAAATCAAATCTCTTTAATTCACCAAGATACCATGCAGTTTTGTTGACCTAATCAATTCCAGTACATATATAGGACACAACCAAGCCAGAAAAACGAGGATTACAGGTGGTGAGAGCAAAATCAGAACTGAAAAAAATTGTCAAAAAGTGGTGGATCAATTTCAAGCTTAGAGGCCGATTCAAAGACTTTCCAATCCACCAATCGATTCCTGGGCATCTCCAGAACGTGTCCCAATCATTTTCCAGTCCTCCCAAGCCCAAAAACAGGACATACGTTCATCACGGTTTGCATTCTTTTTCAGATTTCATTGCTATGATTCTTGCATCATGAACATATTTAAATGGTATATTTTTGTTTGTTGTCATGTTTGCAACATGTCTGGACCATTTGATTGAAGTTTTAACGCCCGTATGAATATTTGCCATTGTTAGGGTTTAGCTTTCCGTTTTAGGGTTTTTTGACACAGGGAAAATTAGGGCAAAAGAAGCATACCTTGATGCTCATGGTGTTAAGATGTTTTGATTTGTATATTTGGAATTGATTTATCTCGCTTGAACATGATTTTTTAAAGTCACTGGGTTATAGCCATGGAAGCTTGTCTGTAGGTAAAGGTTTTACACGTAATACAACGGACAAGGAAGAAGAAGCTAATGTGTTCAGCAACCATTAGACCATTTGAATCTGGCGCGCGTTTTGTTCTTTTGTCCAGATCATCCATTTTGTTTTATATATTATTATTTTCTTTCGTTATACTAACAAAGAAAACACGCAGCGCAGCTGGTAATGAAGTATGTGTGTAAGTGGGAGGACCTGGGTTCGATCCCAGGTCCCAGCATTTTGGTGTTTTCACAATATTTGATTGCAGATCACGTACACCATGTGTCCTGGAGCCTACCCTGCGCTAGCATCATCCAGCCCCAAGATTCACCTCTATCCAGATCCAGCATTCCATCAAAGAAGGACCATGGTGCACCATCAGAAAAAGGATGCATTGAATCACGCGCAAGGATTGGGCTGATCAACATATTGGGCCTAAGAAATTCAATAGCACACCCCCATATTCAGCAAATACAGGCCCACCTCTAATCTTTTTATTCTATTTCTTATTATTTTTTATTATTTACTTAATTCTTTTTTCTTTACAAAATAACAAAAATCATTTTTTTATTAAATCACAAAAATCACAAAAAACATAAAAATCTTTTTTTTCATAAAATATTTTATTTTCTTTAATTAATTAGTTTAATTATTTAGGACAATTTAATTGTTTTTTTATAATTTAAATTAATTAGAAATTAGGGTTTTAATTTGTACATAATTCGATCTTTTCTCAAAAATAACTAAAATACTTTTTCAATTGGATTTTTAGGTCTCTTAATTAATTCTCGCATTTAAATTTGCTGCGCGCATTTCTTTAATTTCCTTTTATTATTATTGTAACTGTTTCGAGGTTGTAATAGTAATTAGGGTTTAAACTTCCGCATTTTTACTTTCTCAGTCAAGATAATTATGTATCTGTAAAAGCCTTGTAATAGCGTAGGACCTTTACCTTCTCACTTTTATATTCTGAATGCTTGTATATAACTGTTAGCAACTTAGGTTTGTATGACTAACAAATCAATTGAATAGATCACTAAATTACAAGATAAATAACTGAAATCAAACACTTTTGCACACTTGCACTCCTAGGGTTTGCCTCACTTGGTTGCCTCGGAAATAATGGTCGTGTCCCTAGAACATAGGGATACCTTAGTAATGACCCGCGATTCAAAGTCGTTATAAAGATCACAGTCCCTACTTGTCCCTCGAGTTGCCTACGAATTAATCTTATGACGATAGTCCCTTCGAAATGCTAAGGTATCCTTACTTGTTGCCTTCAGAGACCATTTCGTCCTTTCGATAGTCCCTCAAACATCCAACGACTAGGGTTACCTACTCACTAATAGTAGGATAACACGGTTTAAAGGATAGGAGGAAAAGAACACCTTTTTTCGAGTAGGTAGATAACTGTTAGTACTTGCTCAAAACAACAAATCTTTTACACCATACACTTTCAAACAAACTTTTCAAACTAAAGTTTTCAAAACACTTCGTCACACTCTTGAGGACCGATACAAGGGTTATCATGAAGTTAAAAAAAAAATTTCAAAACACACACAAGCAATTTTCAAAATGAGCAAGTACCTAAGAGCCCATGGAAAACCATGGGTAGAAAGGGTGCTAACACCTTCCCTTTCTATAATCTACCCCACCGTACTCAGAAACATCTCAAAAAAGGTTTTTTCTACTCTTTTTCCTTTTCCTGATTGGATAAAATAAAAGTAGGTGGCGACTCTTGCTTACTGCGACATTTGCAAACAAAAAATGCAAACCAGTATAACAGTCGGTTCTGCCACCGTATCACAGTCACGAAAATGTCCACCAACACTGACGATTAACGTCTATTGATCCATTATTTCTAAGATAGTTTAACTAAAGATGCCTTGAAATGGTATATGGGCTTGAACATTTCTAATATTCTTACTTTTAATGACCTTGGAGAAGCTTTTATGAGGCATTACAAGTATAACATAGAAATGGCGCTTGACCATGATGAAGTCAGGGCGATGGCTCAGAAAGATAAAGAGTCATTTAAAGAGTATGCTCAGCGTTGGCACAAAATTGCAGCTCAATTTATTCCCTCCATGGAGGAGAAAAAATAACCAAAGTTTTCTTAAAGACTCATGGATCATTCTATTATGAGAATATGGTGGCCAGTGCGCCAAGTGATTTTACAGAGATGGTCAGAATGGGTGTTCATTTAGAAGAAGCTGTCTGAGAAGGGCGTTTGTCAAAAGATGAAAGTTCTGGTAGTTCTGCTAAGAAGCACGCCTATGGGTTTTCCAAAAATAAATAAGGAGATTATAATGCCATTTCTAAAGAAAGTAAAGGTAGGTCTTGTGGAAGAAATCACTATCATCAGCAGCACGTTGCTTCAGTCACTCAAGTTGTCAGTATAGCTCATGCAATTGTTGCTTATCAATCTCCCCAAAGAACACATCAGTAGTCTTACCAACAGAATAATCAAGGGAAAAATCCAAAGAGAGAAGCCTTTGATCCCATTCCTTTGAGTTACGTTGAATTGTTGCCTGCAATGATTCAGAAGAACCCTAGTACAAACTAGGTCTCATCCTACTATCCTGGGGAAACTTCCTTAGTATTACAAATCTGATTTGACTTATGCTTTTCATCAAGGATCTACAAGGCACGACATAGAGAATTGTTATATGTTAAAGGTACAGGTTCATAAATTAGTAAGAGCTGGTATTCTGTCTTTTAAAGACACGAGGCTGAACGTGCAAGCAACATGTTGCCTAATCCTGGGGGAAATGCAGTTAATTGTGTTTATGGATGTCCCGGTGAGTTCCGTAGCTTTGATGTGAATCTAATAAGAGGTAATATTATAGAAATTCATGCTACTCTTTGGGAATTCAGTCATTATGAGCATAACCATGCGACTTGCAAAATTTGTACACGAAATCCTCGTGGATGTGTTGTGGTAAAAAAAGATCTCCAGGAGATGATGGACTATGGTCTTATTCAAGTGTGCACGCAGAGGGATGAAGACCTAGAGATGCATATAATTGATGATGATTCTAGAACTTTGCTAGGTTTTCGATGTGAATTTAATAAAGAGATCTTTGGTGAAGCTTCACATTGAGCTGTGTGTTTTTAGATACTTTGAACATGATCATTTATCTTGTGAAGTTTGTTATGAGGATCCTAGAGGGTGTGATGTCGTCAGGAATGATCTACAGGGATGCTGAATGCATGATCTCTTTGTGTTACCAGAATGCAAAAGAATGATGAAGATAGTTATGTGAATGTCATAGTACCTCACTTTGATATTCGTAAACTCGTGGAGATTGCATATCATAGTAAGCTTGCTATGACTCCTCTTATCATCTTATTACCTAGACCCGTTCCTTACGAGCCCGATAAAGTCGTGCCTTATAAGTATAATGCAACCATATTGGAAGATTGTAAGGAAGTGGCAATCATGCCTTTGTCGTCTGCTGAGAATATTGTTGAAGCTAGTCGGGTTACCCATAATGGTCAAGTGTTTGCTTTGGTATCTCAGAAAGTTGTTGATCTTGGTAAGAAATCTGTTGAAACTAGTGTTGAGCCAGAAAAAAGTGGAAGGTCAGACTAGTGGTGCTACTTTACAGAAAGATGTTGATGATCTACTGAAGATTATAAAGATGAGTGATAACATGATTGTTAACCAGTTATTGCAAACTCCGTCAAATATTTATATCTTAGCTTTGTTAATGAACTCTGATGCTCATAGAGATTCCCTTATAAGAGTCTTAGATCTAGCTTTTGTTGAACAAGATGTGACAATTGATCAATTCACCAGTGTGGTAGGAAATATTACAACTTGTAATAACCTCATTTTTTTAATGATGAATTACCAAATTAAGGAAGGAACTACAATTTGGCGTTACATATTTCTTTGAATTATAAAGATGATGCTTTATCCAATGTGTTGATTGATAATGGCTCCTGTGATACGGTGGGATAACTGACTTGGG
The DNA here is from genome assembly GCA_948472305.1 of Vicia faba. Classification (NCBI taxonomy): domain Eukaryota; kingdom Viridiplantae; phylum Streptophyta; class Magnoliopsida; order Fabales; family Fabaceae; genus Vicia; species Vicia faba. Next base: position 102,791,066 of record OX451738.1, read on the forward strand.
TGTTTTACGTTTTATCGCAAATGTTGCGGTTAGCAAGAGTCTCCACCGACTTTTCTTTTATCCAAAAGGAAAGGTGAAAAAGCACAGGAAAGACCTTTGAGATTGTTTCTTGAGTTCGGGGGGTATATTATGAAAAGGGAAGGTATTAGCACCCTTTTCATCCATGGTTTTCCATGGGCTCTTAGTTAATTGCTAGATCACTTGCTTTTGTTTGAAATTGTGCTTTATGTGGTTTTTTAAAAGTATTTTGAAAAGGCGCCATCATTTAGGCAAACTTTGTAATGATTCTCGTTCGTAAGAATGTATACAAATTGTTGATCTTTTAAAAATGTTTTCAAGTTTGAAAGATTTTTTTGAAAGTGTTGGTGTTTGTTTTGAAAATAGCAAGGATGTTTTGTTTTGAAAGTGAGCAAGTAACTAGGAATATTCTACCTACTCAAAAGTATCTCATGTTTATTTCCTCTTTTCTTTGACAATGTTATCTTACCATTGATTTGGTAAGTAACCTTATCTTTAGATGTAAACGGGATGGGCGTGGGTCATCGTATAACCATGATTAGCAATGTTGCAAGGTATCTTAGCATCTTTCATTGGGGAATGAGATCATTTTGAAAATGCAACATGGATAGCATCATCAAGGGACTATGATCTTGTATCTTTGCTTATTTTTGCTAAGATACCTCACATGCATAATATGGTCATTTTTGTAAGGCAACCAAGTGGATTTTACCCTAGGGGTGCTAGTGTACAAGTGTATTAATTTTCATGCTTTGTTTATTCTTTGATTAGGGTTTGCTATTTGTTGATTTTATCTTCTCATACAAATCCAAATTACTATCATTTATATAAAGTGATAAATTGCGAAAAGTAAAATTACTACGCTATTACATCATTAGGGGAGGGGGTGTACAAATTTTCAAATGGGGATTGCAAGAAAATTAAACCTAATTATCTATTACAATCATATTGAATATTGTACAAAATTGAAAATAAAATGCAAGAATATAAATGGAAAAAGAAATGAGTTTTGTTGTTTTTTATGAAAGGGGTTTTGTCTTGACCTAATTAAAAAAATGACTAATTAAAATTAAATAAAATTAACTTAAACTAATTAAGAAAATAAATTAATTTGAAAAGGATTTTTAGGGTTTTCTATGAAAGAAGGTTTTAAATTAATGAAAATAAAATGAAGATTAATTAAAATAACCTAAGTTCTAAATTAATTTTATCTAAAAAAATAAAATAATATATTAATTTATCCTAAGTCTAATAATTAATTATTTAAGTAAAAACAAATTAATTTGTTTTCAAGAAAATATTTTTTAGTCTTTTGTTTTATGGAGAAAATAAAATATATAAGTACAAATAATAAATAAAAAAATTAATTTGGATTTTGTATGGTTTATGAAAATAATAATAGTAGTAGTAATAATAATAATAATAATAATAATAATAATAATAATAATAATAATAATAATAATAATAATAATAATAATAATAATAATAATAATGATAATAATAAAGAAAAATAAAATAAAAATAAAAAATGTAAAGAAAAGTCGGGGGGTGGATCAGTAACATAAGGAGTAATATGAGAAAAAATGATTAGGCCCATCAAAGGGGAGCCCAACGCTGCAAACAAACAAAAAAAGTGAAAATGTGAAAAGAAAAAAGCAAAAGGCAGCGCTGGGTCTTGAACCCGTGACCTTGAGGTTACCAGCACGCTGCCTTACCACTAGGGTGGTTGTACATCCGTTAATATAACTGAACCAATAAATATATAATACAAAATGCGCCCTGATTACACTTGATCTTCAACCTCCATCCAAAGGACCTGTATCTTCTTCATCTCTCAACAAAAATGAAAAGTTCAAACATGAAAGTTGTGGTATTTCTTCCCACGAATCCAACCATATAAATAACTTAAGCTAACAGTCAAAGATGAATGAGAATTTTTCTGGCCCTAATTCAAAACCTAAAAATTTCAGAAAACTTCAACTCTAAAATTCTCTAAGCTCAGGCCATATAAATGAAAAATATGGATATGTACAGCTTCGTGGCAATGTTATCTACATTTTATCTTCACAAATCAAAGTCAAATAATGCCTAAATATGGAGATGGAAGTTCAAGAAAAATACCTCAAAACTGGAAATCGTGAAATGGATTTGAGCTTGTTTCAGTCAGTGGTGATGATCAGGTTAGCTTCCTTGGACCTCTAGGAAGCTAATGCAATGCTCAGCTTGAGTTGAGAGTGGCTGAAATGGCCTAGAGAAGTCCAACTGCAATGCTCTGTTTTTGGCTATGGAAGTTGATGAAGATGATGTTACAGTCTGCAAACAGGGACAGGGATGGTTTATATTTGATATGAGGAATCTTTAGAAACTAAAAGGCCAAGAAATGCACGAGTGGTTTTGAAGATTGAAGTTCAAAATCAGAAATGACACAAAGATGGAGGTTTTGTGCAATCTGAATTTTCAGGGAGTTTGGGAGCTTGTATATTCTTGTGTTATGTTGCAATACACTTGTATAGTTATATGAAAAATATCAGGAACACTTGAGGTGGTCAGAACTGTGAGATATAGAGTTATGGCTATGTTACTTGATTTTGAAGAAAAGTGGAAAACATGGTTTCAAGGCATAGTACAAGCATGGTCTGAGTTTATGAGAGGCTCTAGACATGTTGCTTTTGCCTTTGAAATTGCTTGTGATCAGAAGGAACAAGTGCAAAGCTCTATGCATTGACTTTGTGATTAAAGCTTCTTTACAAGAATGGAATGGTTACTTTGTGCCATAAATGGAAAATTTACTTGGATAAAGCTTGAATCAAGTGGATAATAGCTCAAAAGCAAGTGTAATCTTCTGATTATGGAGAGATATTGAGGTTTAGAGGCCTGCAAAGCAAGATTGTGCAGCATAGGTTTGAAATTGAATTCTTGTTCATCACAAAATGACTTGTAATTCAAGTTTCAAAACCCTAACTTCCTCTCTTCGATTCTCCATGCTCAAGAATGATCTCAAGAAGTTCTTGGACATTTTTGAAAGCTTGTAATGTGCTCTACAACCCCTCTTTGAATCACTTTTGAAAATTCCCTTTGGAACTATATGAAAAAGTTCCATGAAGTTAGGTCAAAATCCTGACCAAAACTAGGGCAAAATTTCACTAAGTGTTCAATTTCAAGACCATGACTTTATTAATTAATAACTTGAGATCCAAGCATTTTTAGAAGAAGTTGTGTAAATAAATGTTGTAGATATCATGGATATCTATAAATTTCATGTTGAAAGTTACTTTTAAATCCTCTTGCATCATGGTGAAAATTTGGCTCAAAGTTATGAAAAAACATGAAGTTGTAAACACTTAAAAAAATTTCTAAGTTAGAAAACTTTGACTTTTCAAAAGGAAATCTTGACTTTTTGATTTCTTGATGAATAAGTTTCATATTTTGACAAGTTTTGATGAATTGTGATCTTTGACATTGAATTTTGACCAAAAAAGTCAAAGTTTGACTTTTCAGTATACAGTTGACTTTTGATCAGTTGATTGAGAATTCACTATTAATCCAATTGATCTTGAGCAATGTCTTAGGTCATGCCATTAGGTAAAAATGATGCAATTTAACTCTTGAGATCATGCTTCAAACCAATTGACCATTTTCTAGGTCAAAAATCAGAAATTGCCATTTCCTAGTCAAAACCCTAATTTTGACCATTTTGCCCTTTTGATGATTTGATCAAATTTATTGAGGGATTGTGGTACAAACTTGATCAAATGATAAATATGAGTTTATAATGTTGATGTGGATCAAAAATTATGAAGTTTGACTGTAAATTGGCCATAGTTGACTTTTCCCCCAATACAGTTGATTTTTAGGTCAACTACTCAATTGAGTGAGCAAAAATGTGATCCAAGGCTTGAAACTTGACATGAGAAATCTTGGGGGTCCATAATGATCCATGAAAGTCATATGAAGCATTTAAAGTTCAATTATCCTTGTACAATCTCAAACCCTAATTTTGGTCATCAGTGCTTAAGGAGGTGTCTTGAGCTGATCAACCCTAGTGCAGTCTTGAACCAAGAGAGATCTTTGTGAGAAAATATTTGATAAATGAGAGGGAAAATTTTGGGGTACAACATCTTCCCCTGTTCAATCTTCTTAAACCTGAAGAGTTAGATTGGAGGATCTGCCATTCGTGACTTTAAGGTGAAAGATGATTGAACACTAGAGTGCCTAGAAATTTGCACTCGAAGATGGATGGTGAATGGGCTTATAGATGCCATTTGGAGGCATGTTGGTAAACACTGGAAGAAGTATCAGCACAAATATCTTGTTTATGAAACTTGATGTTTTACCTGTGATAAAAAAAGTTAGTAAAATGCAGATACCTGCATGATATTCACTCGATGTGGTATTATGTCAAGTGCATATGGTATGTATATGCTATGATGTATGAATGTGAGATGTATGTTTTTGTCCGGGAAAATAAATCCCTGACTGCTGCTGAGGAAATTCTGGGGGGTTGAATCCCTGATTGCCGTTGGGGATGAAGAATAATGCATATCTTTGAACTTTGTTGCAAGGATGCTTTCATTGGAGAATATCTCTTGAATGTCAGCTATTCTCTGGTCAGATCCAAGCTTCACAATTTGTTGAGGATGAAGTAGTCAGCTTCTATCTGGTCGGATCCAGGCTTCACGGTAACTTACTGGGGGAAGAGACGAATTAACTATTATCTGGTCGGATTCCAGTGTCTGTAGAAAATTTTCTTGAAATTAAAAAGTTATCTGGTCGGATCCAGGCTTCACAACAACTTGTTGGGGATACGGAAGTTAACCGTAATCTGGTCGGATCTAGGCTTCACAGTAACTTGGAGTGGTAATTACTATCTGGTCGGGTCCAAGTTTCATGGTTTTTGGAAAGTTGTACTATTATCTGGTCGAGTCCAGGCTTCATAGTGTTTCTATGGGGATCATAGTTAGTTGTTATCTAGTCGGGCTCCATGTTTCACAATAAACTGTTTGAAAAACTGTTATCTGGTCAGGTCCAGGCTTTGCAGATTTCTGAGGTTGATGAGGTCAATTGCTATCTGGTCGGGTCCATGTTTCACAATAAACTGTTTGGAGATTTAGTTGTTATCTGGTCGGTTTTCAGGTTTCATAATGAATCTCTGAGGGTAATTGATATCTGGTCTAATCCAGGCTTCACAATAACTTGCTTGAAAAGATGAATTTGAAAACTGATATCTGGTCGGATCCAGGTTTCACAGTAATTTGTAGGGGCAGAGGCAAACTCTACTGGGGAAAAGAAGTTAAACCTTGGTCGGGTTGAGTCCAGGTTCTTTTATATCTTTGAAGAGTTAGACTATTATCTGGTCTGGTCCAGGTTTCATAGTATCTTGAAATTGAGATCAACTGTTATCTAGTCGGGTCCAAGTTTCAGATACTCAAACTGTTATCTGGTCGGTTCCAGGTTTCAGTAATTGAAGAAGTCAAACTAATATCTGGTCGGGTCCAAGCTTCAGTAATAACTTGAAAATTGTTCTAATATCTGGTTGGGTCCAGGCTTCATAGTATCTTTTTGGAAATAGTAAAGGCTTTGCTGATGGATTTACTGGGGATCAGGGGTTGTGGCCTATGGTTTACAATAATATGAAAGGAAAATTCAAACTGGAGAGTGTAGACTTAGTCGGGTAGGACAGCCTCAGCTTGGGGAGGATATACTCAAATGGGGAGGATATACTCAGTTGGGGATAACAGGCTCAACTGGGGATGCTCAGTTGGGGAAGATAAACTATGCTGGGGGAATACAAACTCGGTTAGGGAGGATGTATTCGGTTGGAGAATTTTGTGGTTCCTCAATTGTTGTTGGGGAAATAAAACCTGTTGGGGAAATAAACCCTGTTGGGGAAGTAAACTTGTTGGGGAAGTAAACCCTGTTGGGAAAGTGAGTTTCTTTTAGGAAGAGATCCACGAGGCTTCAACTTGTAAAAATCGACTTAGCTGGAGAGAGAGCTGCCAAGAGATTGAGACTCTGGTCAATCCTATGCAAAGAGACTTTATGGGCAACTCCATTGGGGAAAGGTTTATTGTAGCCGTCCTTGTGGGGATAATGATAATGAGATAACTCTGTGGGGATATTCCATATTCATTAAAGAAGTACCTGTTACTACTTAGGTCAAATGTGTCAAACAGTTTTAATTATGTTCATATGTATATGTTCATTCAATTTTAGTCATTGGAAAAATTTGCATTGAAAACAAAGACAAAAATTTTGCACTTCAAAGTATATTTGTATTGATATTTTGCCCATGAATAGGCGTTTTTGTACAGAGAGACGGAAATCCTAGTGAGAGGAAATCGTCGAAAGGAAAACAAAATTGAGAATGAAAACAAATAGCCATGTGAAATGATCTCATTTCCTTCCAACTCTACTATTGCCTCAATGTCTTCGAATGTCCCTTGTCGTTGACGGAAGTTGATTAGATTGATCTTGGACTGTTTGAACTTGGACCTTGGTGATAAAATTGATTGTGTTGATTCTACGGGACATAGTCATACGCTTTTAATCCTTAACTTTTGCCTGGACTGCCCTTTCGGGTTTTCATCCCACCAGGATACCTTTTTCTGCCCAAGTCTCCCTTTTGGGTTTTCAACTTGCTGGGTGTACAATCTTTTTCATATATCCCTAATTTTTTCCCAAACCTTTTGGTTTTCCGGGATGCCTTTATTTTGCCTAGGTGTGTCAACCTAGCGGGTCTCTTATGGGTAGTATTTTTTAACTATGTTCGCGTTTATAGGATGTGGGAAATCTGCACCATTCATGGTAGTCAGCATCATGGCACCGCCAGAGAAGACTCTCTTGACAACAAATGGCCCTTCATAGGTGGGAGTCCATTTGCCTCTGGGGTCACCTTGTGGTAGAATGATACGTTTTATCACCAAGTCACCAACTTGATATACTCGAGGCTTGATCTTTTTGTTGAAAGCCTTGATGATTCGTTTTTGGTATGTCTGACCATGGCAAACAACAGCGAACCATTTTTCAACAATCAAGTTCAGCTGATCCAATCTCGTTTGAATCCACTCGTCTTAGCCTAGGCATGCCTCGTTCATAATTCTTAGCGAGGGAATCTGAACTTCCACTGGAAAAACAGCTTCCATGCCATAGACTAGAGAGAAGGGAGTTTCCCCGGTTGATGTTCTATCTGAAGTACGGTAGACATGTAGAGCAAACGGCAACATCTCATGCCAATCCTTATAGGTTACTACCATTTTATATACAATCTTGATATTTTTGTTGGCAGGTTTGACTGCGCCATTCATTTTCGGTCTATACGGAGAAGAATTGTGATGCTTGATCTTAAACTGAGTGCAAAGCTCAGTGATCATAGCATTGTTAAGGTTAGTCCCATTGTCGGTGATGATCCTTTTGGGGATACCATAACGGCAGATGAGATTGTGTCTGATGAATCTGGCTACCATATTCTTGGTGACTGAGGCAAATGAGGCAGCTTCGACCCATTTGGTAAAATAGTCGATAGCAACAAGAATGAAGCGATGTCCATTGGAAGTGGTTGGCTTGATTTCTCCAATCATATCAATGCCCCACATTGCAAATGGCCACGGAGCAGTCATGACATTCAGAGGTATAGGAGGCACATGGTCCTTGTCAGCATAGATTTGGCATTTGTGACAAGTCCTTGAATGTTGATGGCAATCAGTCTCCACCGTTGACCAATAGTAACCGGCTCTTAAGATTTTCTTAGCCATCACATGTCCACTTGAGTGAGTACCGAAAAGGCCATCGTGCATGTCTTCCATGATTTCCTCTGCCTCCTTCTTGTCTATACATCGGAGTAGAGTTGAATCATGGTTGCGCTTGTACAATATCCCGTTACTTAGGAAGAATTTGGCTGCAAATCTTTGCAAGAACTTTTTGCCATTGATAGATGCCCCCTCTGGATACTCTTGTGCTTCAAGGTATCTCATCACCTCATGGTACCATGGCTTTTCCGCATCGGTGTCAAGCTCATAGCAATGTGCAGGTTCATCGAATCTTTCAATTGTTATCATAGGGGATTCTTTGTCCCATATGACCTTGAACATTGAAGACATGGTTGCCAAAGCGCCAGCTAACTGGTTTTCTTCCCTAGGGAAGTGCTCAAAAGTGATCTCTTCGAAGTAAGGAATTAGGGATAGCACAAGTTCCTTGTAAGGGATAAGATTAGGGTGTTTAGTGTCCCAATCTCCTTTTACTTGGATGATCACCAAGGCGGAATCCCCGAACACATCCAAATGCTTGATCCTTAAGTCAATAGCAGCTTTCAGACCTAAGATGCATGCTTTATACTCGACCATATTGTTTGTGCAATCAAAGTATAGTCTAGCAGTGAATGGAGTGTGGAAACCTTCAGGAGAGATGATTATAGCACCAATTATGTTACCTAAGGTGTTGGAAGCCCCATCGAATACCATAGTCCATCGGGATCCTTGTTCAGGTCTGTCAAATGGTCCAGGTTTCGCACAGTCGTTTACCAGCATGATGTTCTCATCAGGAAAGTCGAAGTTCATTGACTAATAATCATCCACAGCTTGATGGGACAAATGATCTTCTAGTACACTTCCTTTTGTGGCCTTTTGAGTCGTGTATTGAATGTCATACTCAGTCAAGATCATTTTCCATCTGGCTATTCGTCCAGAAAGGGCAGGTTTCTCGAAGATGTACTTGATTGGGTCCATCTTAGAAATCAACAGAGTGGTATGAGTCAACATATACTGTCTTAGCCGGCGAGCAGCCCATGCCAGAGCGCAACAAGTTTTCTTGAGCAGTGAATATCTGGTTTCATAGTTGGTAAACTTTTTGCTCAGGTAATAAATAGCATGCTCTTTTCGTCCAGACTCGTCATGTTGGCCCAAAACTCACCCCATAGAGTTCTCTAATACTGTCAAGTACATGATCAAGGGTCTTCCTTCAACTGGAGGCATGAGAATAGGAGGTTCTTGTAGGTATTCTTTGATTTTGTCAAAGGCAATCTGGCACTCATCATTCCATCTGACTACCTCATCTTTCTTCAAGAGTTTGAATATTGGCTCACAAGTAGCAGTCAAGTGTGATATGAAGCGAGCAGTGTAATTGAGACGAGCCAAGAATCCTCTGACTTCTTTTTGAGAATGAGGGACTGGCATTTCTGGGATGGCCTTTACCTTGGTAGGATCGACTTCAATGCCTTTATTGCTGACAACAAAACCTAGAAGTTTTCCAGATCGTACCCCAAACGTGCACTTGTTAGGGTTTAACCTTAATTTGTACTTTTCCAGCCTCTCAAATAATTTGTACAGGTGATCGAGACGTTCTTATTTGGTTTGTGATATGGAAATCATATCATCCACATATACCTCTATCTCATTATGAATCATGTAATGAAATAAAGCTACCATAGCCCTTTATATGTTGCCCCTGCATTCTTCAATCGGAACAGCATGACCTTGTAGCAGAAGGTGCCCCATTGCGTAACGAAAGTAGTCTTCTCCATGTCTCCGGGATCCATCCTTATTTGATTATAGCCTAAGAAGCCATCCATGAACGAGAAGACTTTATGTTGAGCAGTGTTATCAACCAAGACATCAATGTGTGGTAGAGGGAAGTCATCCTTGGGACTTTCCCTATTCAGATCCCTATAGTCTACGCACATGCAAACTTTTCCGTCCTTTTTTTGGCACTGGTACCACATTGGCAACCCATTGAGGATAGGATGTTACAGCTAGGAACCCTGCATCAAATTGTTTCATCACTTCAGCTTTGATCTTTTCAGACATATCAGGCCTCATGCGACGAACCTTTTGTTTGACAGGCGGACAGTCTTCTTTTGTCGGCAGACAATGAACTACGATGTCGGTATCCAACCCAGGCATATCTTCCTAAGACAAAGCAAATACTTCCACATAATCATGCAACATCTGAACCAACCTGCTCTTGACACTTCTTTCCAAATTAGCGCCGATCTTGATTTCCTTCTTATCTGCCTCAGTACCCAGATTGATGACTTCAACTGACTCTTCGTGCAGTTGAATAACTCTTTCCTCTTGTAACAGAAGTCTGGATAGTTCTCCCGGTATGTCACAATCTTCCTCACCTTCGTCTTCGGCTTTGTTGATAGGACATTCAAAGTCATAGTCGGTAATAGTATAGTCATTAGCAATAGGATCCAGAGTGGATGTGGACCTGCAAGAGTGTGTGTGTGTGTGTGTGCATGTAAGATACATGGATATTTTTTTTGAAAAATGTATTTGCAAGAAAGGAAAGTCGATGAACACAAATATTTGAATGCAAAAGAGTCCAATGTACTGAATGATCATATGATTAGATGAACATAAATAAAACCCTTGACAAATGGACCAAAGTGCCCCGAGCCAGGCAAATGGATGAAAAGTCATTGTTAACATATTACAGACAATCATGTTCTTGAATTTAAAGAAAAGCAATAATAAGTAGATTACTCCTCAATGAAGGAGATGGGCACAAAGTCCTTTGTATGCCAATTCTTCAGCTCTGTTGTAGTTGGATACACCCACTCTTCAAATGCAGCTCCTTCTTCAGAATCACCCATGGCGTTGACTTCATGGCTTCCAATGCGGAGAGGTGGTTTCCAGCACGAGCAAGCCTCACTTCCTTATGAGCTTTGACCATGAAGCCCAAACGTAACTTGTCTGCTTTAAATGGGATATCGAGGAGTTGCCCCCAACTATCGCAGTTTCCTTCTTCAATTGTTGCACGGGCGTCTTTGACTGAAACCATCTTTGGCGTGGCCTTAACAACTTTAGACTCATCAGAATAACATTTGGTAGCAGCAATCATCAGTGGTACAACCTCAAAGGCTTGACACGGGGTCTCAAGGAATTCTCCATCCATCTCTACGTACTTGAAAGAGTTAAGGTGGCTCACCATAAACTCTTCTTCTCCATAGACGGTGACTATTCTGCCCTTGACTGGATATTTGAGTTTCTGGTGGAGGGTCAAGGTTACTGCCCCAGCTTTATGGATCCACCGGCGACCTAACAGACAAGAATAGGCAGGACGAATATCCATAATATAGAAGGTGGAGTTGAAGATTTGGGAGCCCACTTTGATTGGAAGATCTACCTCCCCATGAATAGTCCTCTTTGATTCGTCAAATGCCCTTACAATGATATCGCTTGGCTTCAAGACTAAACATTCACAGTCTAGACGTCTAATGCCCCCTTGGGTAATACATTCAGAGAAGAACCAGTGTCGACTAGCACATGTGCTAAGGTAGTCCCCTTGTACTCGGCATAAACATGTAGAGCTTTATTGTGATTCTTCCCAAGAGGTGCTAAGTCAGCATCTGAAAATACCAAGCCATTATCAGCTGTCAGGCTAGCCACACAATTCTCAAATTGGTCTATTGTTGTCTCATGGGGGACATGAGCCTTTTTAAGGAACTTTATTAATGTTCGAGCATGAGCATCGGAGCAAAGCAGCAATGACAACATTGAAATCTTAGAAGGGGTTTGCCCCAACTGTTCTACAATCTTGAAGTCACTTCTTTTTATGATCTTCAAAATCTCGTCCATCTTGCGAGCGGAGGGTTCTTCATCAGCTACGTCCTTGGAGGGTACTTCAATCACATCGGGCTCAACAACCTTCTCCTTCCCTCTTGTATCAGTATTGGGCTTGGCAACAGTAATGCGGAAGGGAGTCTTTGTAACAACTGGTGGTGAGATATTGGGTAAAAATATTCTCCCAGTTATAGTTACTTTGCTTGAGCCAACTATGTTGCCAACATTGTCATCTTTTTCTTCTTTGATCCAGGCATCTTGTTTAATCCCATGATAGAACACCTTGGCACCATAATTCCATGGTACCGCCTTGTTTGAAGAGTAGGGAGTTGGTCCAGGATTGGTAATTATTAAGGGAGCAACAGTGGGTTCATTTGAAATCCTAATAGGACCTTTGGAGGTGATCCTAAGAGGTTTGTTTGAGATGGTAATAATGGAGATGTCTTCATATTTGTTAGTCAAACTCTTGGCAAGTGGAGTCTTTTCAAATAGAATTTCGTGGCTATCCATCATGCGTTGTATTCCTTTCTTTAGACCTTCACATCCATTGAGTTGTCTTGTACAACACACACAGTCTTTTACACAGCCAGGGAAGATCCCAGCTTTCAACAGATTGTTCTTGATTATATTCAGCGGAGTAGTCAATTCTTCAACAGAAGCCACAAAAATTGTATCTTCAACAGCATTAACACTTTTGTCATGCTTCGGCATCGGAGCGGTAATTACATTCAGCGTTGAAGGAGGATCAAACTCAATAGTCTTGTTGTCAATCAAATACTGGATTTTATTCTTCAAGGCCCAAAACTGATCAGTTTCGTGCCCGGGGCTGCTTGAATGGTAAGCACACTTAGCATTCAGATTATACTTTGGTGACGAGGTGTTAGGGTTGGCGGAAGGATCGTGCAACGTCACTAAATTAACCTTGAGCAAATGTTGAAGGGCTTGAGACAGTGACATGCCTAACCTCGTAAATTTTCTTCTTGGAGTTTCAAAACATTGATGATTTGCAGATGGTCTTGGAGCAGGAGTTGGATTGGAGATTCAGACAGCATTGACATACGGGTGATCATTCTTCTTGGTATGGGCCCTTGCCCCATACACAACATTGACTTCCTTCTTTGCAGCAAAAGGTTTCTTGATAGGATTTGGAGTGGAGGTAGATGCCACAGAGATCTTCCCACTTTTGATGCCACTTTTAACTCTTTTGCCGGTTAAGATCAATTCGGTGAAACCAGAAGAAGAGCAGCCAACCAACATATTAAAGAAAGGACCAGATAAAGTGCCCATGAACATGTTGATGTGCTCCCTATCAGTCAAGGGAGGTTGGACCCTACTAGAAAGGTCTCTCCACTTTTGCGCATATTCCTTAAACCCTTCATTCTTCCCCATGGTCATATCTTGCAACTGAACACTCGTTAGCGCCAAATGGCGTTATACTGATACTGATGGTAGAAGGAAGCAGCAAATCCTCCCAAGTATTGATACGAGAACCATCTAACTGATAAAACCATTAAAGTTGCATTCCAGCTAAGCTCTCTTGGAAAAAGTGAACCCAGATCTTCTTATCAGCAGTGTGTGGCTGTATCTTGCGCACATAGGATTTCAAATGGAGTTTTGGACAATAAACCCCATCGTACTTTACAAAGATTGGTATTTTGAATTTGTGGGGAATGAATACCCCAGAGATCAAACCCAAATCATCAAAATCTAAACCAGGAACGGCTTGGATTTCAACAGCTTTCAATCTGTCTTCTAACTGCTTGTATTTGATATCAGCGGGTGGATACTGCTCGTTGAAATAATCATCATCGGATACTTGATCATTGATACAGTCATCCTGAGTACTCTTGACCGCCCCAATATGGCTCTCGTCCTCTTCAAATGAATCTCCTCCTACTGGGATTTGACGGACTGTCTCCTTGAACCTTCTACCCATGTTGAGTAAAGCTTTCTTCTTTGACTTCTTCTAACGGCCAGCAAAGCCATCATATCTTGCTGCCCCTTGGCTAGGTCTAGTAGAGTCTCCTAAAACTGAGAATTCTGGGTTTGGAGATCCTTCACAGTTTTCTCTAGATCCATCTTGCTGAAATAAACAGTAGAAAGATAAGGAAACCTGTTATGCGAAAACCTGTCATGTTATGATGCATGGAATATGTACATGCAAATGATTTCAAGGATTAATGAAATTTAAATTTGTATAGGCAAAAGAATGAACAAACGTTAATTTTCATTAGTCAAAACAAGAAAGATTACATCATGCCTCTTGGGCTTACAAAATAAATTTCTAAGATAAAAAGACTAAATGCATCCTCTTCAGTGCGAGATAGGCGTTCACACTTTGCTCTTCTTGTAGCTGCTTCGTAAGCTCCAAGACCCTCATTTCACTAGCATAGAATTAAGCCTCGAAAGTATCTCGTTCTTCCTTCAGCTGGATCCAACCCTTTTGTAAGTCTTCGAGAGAGGTAGGCATGTCGGGATGGAGGATAGTGTAGGGAACATCTCCTTCGACCACAGGCTCCACGATGATAGGTAAGATGGAGGGATAAGGCATCACAAGTTCCTGAGCCCGAGCTCTCACCCATTTAAGGTAAGGCTCGAGGGGAATGGAATTCTTGTGTCCTAGTGTCTTTCTATCTACCTTGTTCAACATCCTCCAAGCTCAGATAAATCTCTGGCGGTGACCTTGATCGTCGCTCTCGTAGTCAAATACCAAACCTTGAATAATCATCTCATGTGGACCATCCCTTTGGAAGTAACCAAACTGTCATAGGTCTAAGCAAGGGTTGTAAGTGATACTTCCTCTAATGCCAAGCAAAGGGACATTAGGGAACTCTCCATAACGATCGATGATAGTAACATTCTCCAAAGAGCGGTGTGATACGGTGGGAGAACTGACTTGGGTTTTGCGTTTGTTTTCGCAAATGTTTCGGTTGAGCAAGAGTCACCACCGACTTTTTATTTTATCCTAAGGAAAGGTTAAAAAGCACAGGAAAAACCTTTTGAGATGTTTCGTGGGTTCGGGGGGTAGATTATGAAAAGGGAAGGTATTAGCACCCTTTTCATCCATGGTTATCCATAGGCTCTTAGTTACTTGTTTAGATCACTTGCCTTTGATTTTCAATTGCTTGAAATTGTGGTGTGTGTGTTTTGAAAATGTTTTTGAAATAGATGCCTTGTCTTAGGCAACCGTTGTAATGACTCGTGTTTGAGTGTTTACAAAGGTGTGTATCTTTTCGAAAAGATGTTTCAAATGTTTTTGGAAGTTTGTTTTGAAAGTGTTGGTGGAGTGTGGTTTTGAAAAATAGGCAAGTGTGTTTTGCAAGTTTGTCAAGTAACTAAGAGTTTGTCTACCCCTAAATTTACTCAAAGGTTTTTCTTATGTTTTAACCCTTTTAACAATTTTGTTCCACCATTGTATTTGGTGGACAATCTTGCATTAGGATGTTTACGGGACAGGCGCGGGTCATCGTATGGACCATGAATGCAATGGTGCCAAGTGTCTTTGGCAATTTGCTTGAAGGGACTATGGTCATTTTGATAGGCAACTTTCTAAAGCGTCATCGAGGGACTATGATCATTTTGATTTGTTTTGTTTTGCCAAAGAAACTCAACGTGCAAGCATGGCCCATTTTGGAAGGCAACAAGCGGGATTACCCTAGGGGTGCAAGTGTGATTGTGTATTGATTTCATGTATTTGTTTTTGTATTAGGTTATCTAGTGTTTGATTTTATGTACATACAAACCCTAAGTCTAACCATGGTACATTTGAAAGCGATAAATTGCGGGAATTTAAAGTCTACGCTATTACAAATAAGTATTCGGGAGTGGGGGTAAAAATGTTTACAAATGGGGATGAGACTTAATAGGAGAATAGTGTCCAAATAAATTACAACCAAATAGAATCAATCACAAATGTAATATGTAGTGATGTATAGGAATAAAGCAAATGTGTATGTGTAAATGTATTTGTGTATTGGTGTAAGTGTATGAGATTTATTTACAAGTGAAATAAAAATAGAAAAGGTTAATTTTGGATATTTTCATGTTTAGGGCAAAAACCCTAATTTTGCAAATAAATAGTATTGATTATTTATTATATACAATATTTATTAACTATATACAAAAAATAAATAAAAAGGAAGTATATTGTAAAAAAGTAATTTTTGAGGTCAAATATTAAAAAAATAAAAATGTATTATTTTTTGTCTTTTTATCCTAAATATTCTAATAAGTATATAAGTATTTATATTATTTACTAAATATATTAAATATGTACAAAAATAAAATATTTATTATTTACAAAAAAAAGTATATTTTTAGAAAATGTTTTCAAAAGATAAAATAAAATAAAATCAGAACATAAAATGTATTTGTATTATTTTTAGTATTTTAAATGAAAAGTATTATGTTTATTTATATGTATAAATTCAAATAAAACAAATAAAAATCCAAATAAAATGCAAAAATGGTTGAAAAATATTTTTAATATTTTTTATATTTTGACAAAAAAATAAACAAGTCAGAAACAAAAAGAAAAAATCAAAAATGATAAAAATAAAACACAATGGGCCAAGGGGGTGTATGTGGAAAATAGGGGTGTAAACAGAAAAACAAAACTCAGGCCCAGCCCAAGTCTATCTTCTTCAACCTCCAGCCAGTTTTGTTTGAAAATTCGCGCGCCTCTTTGCTTCAACAACAAGCTCCTGATTCTTTGATTTTCAGCCAAAACTCACAACATAAACTATGTAGAGCATTAAATCACGAATTCATACATATAAAGAACATGATCTAACTCTCAGAAATAAGAGAGAATTTATTCTCCCCCAATTCCTGACCTAGGTTTTGTTCAACATTCAGGTCCCAAATTCTCTTAGTACACACAACATGAATGAAAAGTAATGATATGGGTGGATTCAGGGCCATGAGTAGGACATAACTTCTTCACAAACCTAAGCCTAGATATGCTTGGATAGAGAGATAGAAGTTCAAAAACTTACCTGTTCAGCTTGAATCGTGTACAACAAAGGAGGTACTTTCAATGGATTTTGAGGACTTGTACAGCTTGCTTGAGGTCCAGGGATGCTTCCTCTATGCTTGGCTTGCTCTGAATCCTTCTGAATCAAGCTACAGAAGTCAACCTGCACAGATGAAAAATGAAAATGGCACACTTGGCTATGGCTGTTACAGTTCCAGTTCAATGCTTGGACTAGCTTCAATGGATGATAGGGAGTGTGTATGAAATGGTTTGGATGAAAATGCACGATGGAAATGAGCTGGCCAAGTCAAAATGCAGAATGCCCTGTTTTGTGCAGCAAAATGGTGATTCTGTGAATGAGGAGGTATTGAAGGTGGTTTGCTCGTGCTTTAGGTCAGGTTTGATGTTTGGAATGTGTTCAAGAAGTTTGTTTAGGCTTGTGTTGACAGGAACTCAAGGTTGTGTTCAAAATGCAAAGTTTCTTCCCATGTAAGCAAAAGTTGTCAAGTTGAGTTATAGGCCAAGGCAGGTCCCTCAAGCATGCTGCATAATCTCTCCTTGATCAGTGGGATTAGTCCATAATCTTGTGCCTAGAAGATATGCTTTGTACTTCTTTGATTTGTGTTTGACATAAAGTTCACCTTTTCAAAAATGGCTAAGTTACTTTTTCCAATTATGGATTAATCTAACATGTATTGCCCAAATGAATGAAATAACAACTTGGCACAATGGTTTAGCATTGAATTATTGATTAAGAAAGGGATTAGAGGCCTGTAACCTAGCTTGTGCATGCTGAGTTCAAAAATGCCCAAGTTATGAACATGCATTTGGCCATGAATCAAAGTGACTTTTGCCCATCTTCTCAAATTCGATTCTCCCTAACCACAAGGGTGTTTGAGAAGTTCTTGGACAATTTGGAAATCTTGGAATGTGTACTACAATCCATCTTTGTAATGCAAGTTGAAATTCCAAGTGGAAGCATGTGAAAAGTTGCCATGAAGTTGGGCAAAAATCCTGCCTAGAATAGGTCAAAAAATTTCTAAGTTAAGAATGTTTTGCACCCTTGTTCCAAAAATCATAACTTGAGCTACAAGCTTCTTTTGAGGAAACTTTGTGAATAAAAGTTGTAGATTTTGCAATGGACTATAACTTTCATGTTTTGAGTTTTGTTTTAATCCAAATGTATCTTGATGAAAAGATGGGACAAAGTTAGGAAAAAATTAGGAAATTTCATAACTTAGAAAATTTCTAAGTTATGAAATTTCTTCATTTCAAACCCTAATTTGTGATTTTTGATTCCTTGAGGAAAAAGTTTCCAAATTTGACATGTCTTGATGAAAAATGAATCTTGGCACTTGATTTTGACCAAAAAGTCAAAGTTTGACTTTTCAGTATACAGTCAAAATTGGATCAGTTGACTGGAAAATTCATCTGTCAATCTTATGCATTTGGAATCTTTTGAACTTGTTGAATATGTCAAGACCATGTCATTGAGTCCTTGAGTCCATATGTGAGCTTGGTTTACCATTGGCTAGGTCAAACAGTCAAAAATTGCCTATGTGCAGTCAAAACCCTAAAAATGACCATTTTGCCCTTTTGGTGATCTAATCAAATTTCTTGTGGAATTGTGATCCAAACTTCATCAAATGGTTCATATGAGTTCATAATGTTGATGAGGGTCAAATTTCATGAGGTTTGACTGTTAATTGGCCACAGTTGACTTTTTCCCCAATACAGCTGAATTCTAGGTCAACTGTCCAATTGACTGGGCAAAGGTTGGAATCAAGGCTTGAAACTTGGTATGGGTAAACTTATGGGTCCAACATGAAGCATGAAAGTTATCTTGGGCATTTTAGGTCAAAACATCTTTGTGCAAACACAAACCCTAATTTGGGTCAACAGTGCAAGGAGGGGTCTTGAGCAGAGTAAACCCTAACTTGATCTTGAGCTCCAAGGGTCTTGTGATGAGGAAATGTTGAAGAAATAAGAGGGCAAATTTTGGGGTACAACATTTGCCCCTGTTCAATCTTCTTGAACCTGAAGAGTTAGATTGGCAAGTTTGCCTTTCGCGTCTCGAAGGTAAAAGGAGATTGGACACTAGAGTGCCCAAAAATTTGCACTCGGTGATGTGATGGTAGAGGGAATGGGATTAAAGATGCCATTTGGTGATGTGACAGAATCTTGTCGGGGGATGGGCTTAAAGATGCCATCTGGAAATGGGCTTAAAGATGCCATTTGGAAATGTCTGGAGGAGGATGGGCTTAAAGATGCCATCTGGAGGTGTGACGGAGCTTTGTCGGGAATGGGCTTATAGATGCCATTTGGAATTGTGTGTCGATCGCGTAAGAGATTCCTTAGAGAGAACTTGCGTACTTGATAAAGAAAGATAACTTCCTGGCTTGCTACCGGTTGATCTTCAAACTCTTCATGCAGATATGCCCTGGCTGGATACAGGTATCGAATCTACAATCAAACGCTCACAGATATGCCCTGGCTAGATATAGGAATCGAATCTGGAATTGGTCGTCTACAGATATGCCCTGGCTGGATACAGGAATCGAATCTCTAAACTCTTCATGCATAAATGCCCTGGATGGATACAGGAATCGAATCTACAATCAGTTACTCACAGATATGCCCTGGCTAGATACATGAAACGAATCTGGAATTGGTCGTCTACAGATATGCCCTGGTTGGATACATGAATCAAATCTCTAAACTCTTCATGCAGATATGCCCTGGCTGGATACAAGAATTGAATCTACAATCAGTTAATCACAGATATGCCCTGGCTAGATATAGGAATCGAATCTGGAATTGGTCGTCTACAGATATGCCCTGGCTGGATACAGGAATCGAATCTCTAAACTCTTCATGCAGACATGCCCTGGCTGGATACAGGAATCGAATCTACAATCAGTTACTCACAGATATGCCCTGGCTAGATACAGGAATCGAATCTGGAATTTGTCGTCTACAGATATGCCCTGGCTGGATACAGGTGTCGAATCTGGAAATTGGCCGTCTACAGATATGCCCTGGCTGGATACAGGTACCGAATCTGGAAAAAGTCGTCTACAGATATGCCCTGGCTGGATACAGGTATCGAATCTGAAAAAAGTCGTCTACAGATATGCCCTGGCTGGATACAGGAATCGAATCTCTAAACTCTTCATGTAGACATGCCCTGGCTGGATACAGGTATCGAATCCACAATCAATCACTCACAGATATGCCCTGGCTAGATACAGGAATCGAATTTGGAATTGTGACAGTTGATAGTAATCATCTTTAGATTGACGTTTTCCTGAAAAGGCAAGACATCAGTTGTATGCAATGTCATGATGTATGAAATGCATGATGTCATGATGCTCAAAATGAGATAGTGTTGTATGCACTTTATCATGTATGTAAACAGGATGTATGAAATGTGAAATGTCTATGAATGTATTTTCGTTTAGGAAAATAAATCCTTGACGAGTGCCGGGAACTTGTTGAATCCTGGGCTGAGGTTTTGAAGAGTAGAGTTCTTCGTTTCCGCTGGGGATGATGGTTGTAAGAATAAACCGGTAGGAGAAGATGACTCCGTCGGGGGATAAACTTATTGCAGAGATTACACTGCGGAGAATTACTCTGTGGGAAGAGATGCTTTGCTGAGGTTTTGATGAGAGCTCCTCTGGGGATTCCACTGGTAAGTTATGTTGGGGAACTTGATGAACTCCGTTGGGGATAAAAGAATCTTGACTGCTGTCGGGGAAAGTGAATCCTTGACTGCTGCAGGGGAATTCAGAGCTTGGGTTGTAGGCCAATCTACTGGGGATTCTTGTCTTAAGGGGATCTTCACTGGAGAATATTCGAATATTCTGTGAGGTGTTGAGAATGAGAGTCTTCATTCTGCTTGGGGATTGATAGTTGGAAGTTTTAGCTCCGTTGGGGATTGACAATTTTGGCTCCACTGGGGATTTTGAAACTTGACTCTGAGGGGAATTAGATTCTGTGAGGCTCTCTGGCTGGGGATTGCAATAATCTTTTAAGTTTGAGAAGGAACCGGTGTAGGGTTTCCTGATGATGAGTCCGTGTAAAACTGCATCTGGTTTTGAGAAGGAACCTGTGTAGGGTTGTTTCATGATGAGTCCGTGTAAAACTGCATCTTGTGCTGAGAAGGAACCGGTGTAGGGTTGCTTCATGATGAGTCCATGTAAAACTGCATCTTGGATTTGAGAAGGAACCGGTGTAGGGTTTCCTGATGATGAGTCCGTGTAAAACTGCATCTTGGACTGAGAAGGAACCGGTGTAGGGTTGCTTCATGATGAGTCCATGTAAAACTGCATCTTGGATTTGAGAAGGAACCGGTGTAGGGTTGCTTCATGATGAGTCCATGTAAAACCGCATCTTCCAACAGGTGATGAAGGAATTGTTGAATACTTTTGACATTCGAATGCCCCAAGTGATGATGACGGAGTCTTGAATCAGATTACTCTGCGAATTGAGAGATTTCTTGAAATCTTGACTGGACTGCCCCAGGTTAACTAAACTTTGAAAGATCTGTTGAAACCTTGACTGGACTCCCCCAGGTTAATTGGATGGTGACATGTCATGCCCCTTGTTGATAGGAGACTTGTCGTTGGAAGTGTTATCCTTTTGAAGTGATTTTTGTTCACTGAGAGAGTTTTCGTTCCTCCGAACATTCGCTGTATGAATTTCTTCGCTGTCAAACAAATAGTCAAATGCAAACAGTGATATTTAAGCAATGCAAAGTTTATGTTTGTCTCAAAGTTTTGAGAAATGCGTTTTTTAGCAGAAAACTTTTCATAAGACAAATCAACACAAGATTTTAGAGCAAAGCCTTACAGGAGTCAGGATACCTTTTGTAACAGTATGCTTTCGAACTCACCTATGCTTCAATTAGGACTTTTGAAGGGTTGTAACGTGGCCTGGTTCACGGTTTTAAGAAACAAAGGATAAAGGCTCAAAGTATATTTGTACCCACCCGCTCTTCGTGATGTTCTTCAACCCTAAGCTCAGTTAATTGTGCGTCGCACTCTATTCGAGTTTGGAACGACTTTTGGGTGATGGTTCACCAATTGAATTTGGGAGACAGTCATCATCTCCTTTTTTCTTTGCAACATTTTTCATGTTGTTAAGGATTTGTAATGACCTCTCTATTTTTATTTTGATTTGTTATCCCTAACTTTTGCCTGACTGTCCCCGTTTTTTAGATTACAGTCAGCGGGATGCCCCATCTTTCTTAAGCTTCCTTTACAGGTTTTGGCTCGGTGGGCTTTTTTATTTTTGAGAGGCTGACTGCCTATGTGATAGGGAACCATCGCTGTCTTTTGATTCCATAGGAATGCTTTTCTTGTCATTCGTTGTGTTACGAACTGAGAGTTTGCGACTTCAATGCGCACTTTTTTTTTGAATTAACTGAGAGACTACCCTGCCCCAGGTTTATATCAAAGGTTTTGATCGTTTAGAACAGAAAACTCTTACTTCTTTGGCTCTAAGGGGTTGACTAGGGATTATCTTCCTTATAACTCCAGTGTTTGGGAATTGAAAGAAATGCATGTACATCATCAGCAAGGTCTGTTCAAAAGCATATTGTATGAGATTATGGTATTGTTTCGTCATCCTCCCTCTAAAGGCTTACAGCTTTTTATCAAGAGTTAAATGTTAAAAAGAAAGCACAAGAGTAGTGAAAACGAATGGATGAATTCAAGACAAACATATGCAATGCATTAATGAAACAGAGTTTGACATTAACAGTTAATTGTTTGAATAACAAAAGAAATTACAACTTTGAAAATTCAAATGAAGCAAAGGTCTTTCAGTTTGAGCTTTGTCACTTCAGGTGGAGAGACCCTTAACGGAAGATTTTCATCTCTCCGTCTGGCATGAACCTCAGTACTCTAATGTCGATCAGATCTTGAATCTTGTTCTTCAAGGCCCAACAGTCGTCGGTGTCGTGTCTCGGGCTGTAGGAGTGGTATACACAAAATGCAATGGGATGATAGTTAGGAGCGGAGGTATTGGGCTTCCGAATAGGGCCCCTCAAAGCAGTCAGATTGACTTCCAACAAGCGCTCTAGTATTAGAGATGACGGTATGTCAGTCTCAGTGAACTGTCTTCCCGACGTATTTTGATTACGCCGATTACCCCGTTGACGCTGGCGAGGTTGTTGTTGGGCTTGTGACCCTGAAGCAAGCAGAGGAGCCTTCCCCTTGCCTTCTTGTCTGGATGGGGTTTGAGTGGTGACTTGCTCTTCAACCTCAGATGTTTTCCCCAGTTGGTTGTTCCGAAGCAGTTGGTTGACGAGAACTCTGAGTTCCTCTTGTCTTTGAGACAAGTCCTGGATGAGAGCCATCTGGACCACCAGTTGCCCCGTCATTTGGATCCTCATTGTTGTCAGCTCAGACTGCAGTGCTTCGAACTGATCACTCCTGGCATTGTTTGAATTCCCCTGAACCAAACCCTTTGTGAGGAGAGCTTTCACCTCTTCTTGCCTCAAGGACAGGTTCAAGAACAATTCCTGCAGCTGAGTAGTCTGGTCCTGGATATCCTTGACAGTCCTTTCTAGAGCCATCTCTTACTGAAATAAACAGTATGAGAGTAAGGAAACCTGAAAAGGAAAGAATTGTCAAGATGCAATGCATGATATGTGGAAGCATGCTTTCAAGGATCTCTTGGGGTAAACACAAGAGAATGTTAGAGGTTGAACTTTGATCTTTGACTGGAGACCTTTGCACCGGTGGATGTCTTTCCACAAGAATCAAGCTCACCATGTCAAGTGGGTCATAGCCCCCGATTCAAGTTATTGCACTCGATCTTTGATTGGAAAACTATGCATCGGTGGATGTCTTTCCACGAGAATCAAGCTCACCATGTCAAGTGGGTCATAGCCCCTGATTCAAGTTGTTGTACTTGGTCTTGATGGCATTTGTTTAGAGGAGAAACCTCTTGCCCTTTGGTAGACGTCTGGTTCAACGTAACCCTGCATCAAAATAACCCTCGAGATCCTTGAAATGGTTTATTGAAAATGCTATGGTATGATGTTATGATGTTATGTACATGTATGCAAAAGCAAGTGAGTGTATACACAGGTAATCATATTCACACAAAGCAAACAAGTCCTTAGGTTTAGGCTTGCATGGGGTTGTAGGTAAGTACCCTCTTGAAGTTAGTTGGCTCATCCTGTCCTAAAATAGAAATCGGGTTCTAAGGAGCTCAATATCATTGGATTGTTTTCTGTGTTCATCGTTTTGGTTTAGCCACTTAACTGGCGACCAAAATATTCCAAGAAAACAACCCTCAATGAGTGTAGTATCGAGTATCTACCAACTTCGGACTGCACCGAGGTCGGTCATCTCACTACCCCTAAAAAGGCTAAGATGGTCAATTAAGGTTCTAAGAGTTCGTTAGTGCTTCATGACATCACTCAGCGGCCCCGTACTCTCCTTGATTGAACTCAAGGGTTACCGGTACTCACAAATATGTCACACTAACATAGCTTACTGCTTCAACCATGTCGGTATATCCCGCACAGTTCCCTCACAGTTTTATTGCTATTTACCTAAAAAGGTGCCCCAAATCCGGGTGTAGGATTTACAACAAACCCAAACAAGGACCCAAAGAGTAAAGCAATCAAGACAATCAAAGCAAGAATGTAAAGGTGATATAAAACCCTAAGGTAACCCCACTTTTGAATATCTCCCCAGCAGAGTCGCCAGTTCTATGATACGGTGGGAGAACTGACTTGGGTTTTGCGTTTGTTTTCGCAAATGTTTCGGTTGAGCAAGAGTCGCCACCGACTTTTTATTTTATCCTAAGGAAAGGTTAAAAAGCACAGGAAAAACCTTTTGAGATGTTTCGTGGGTTCGGGGGGTAGATTATGAAAAGGGAAGGTATTAGCACCCTTTTCATCCATGGTTATCCATGGGCTCTTAGTTACTTGTTTAAATCACTTGCCTTTGATTTTCAATTGCTTGAAATTATGGTGTGTGTGTTTTGAAAATGTTTTTGAAATAGATGCCTTGTCTTAGGCAACCGTTGTAATGACTCGTGTTTGAGTGTTTACAAAGGTGTGTATCTTTTCGAAAAGATGTTTCAAATGTTTTTGGAAGTTTGTTTTGAAAGTGTTTGTGGAGTGTGGTTTTGAAAAATAGGCAAGTGTGTTTTGCAAGTTTGTCAAGTAACTAAGAGTTTGTCTACCCCTAAATTTACTCAAAGGTTTTTCTTATGTTTTAACCCTTTTAACAATTTTGTTCCACCATTGTATTTGGTGGACAATCTTGCATTAGGATGTTTACGGGACAGGCGCGGGTCATCGTATGGACCATGAATGCAATGGTGCCAAGTGTCTTTGGCAATTTGCTTGAAGGGACTATGATCATTTTGATAGGCAACTTTCGAAAGCGTCATCGAGGGACTATGATCATTTTGATTTGTTTTGTTTTGCCAAAGAAACTCAACGTGCAAGCATGGCCCATTTTGGAAGGCAACAAGCGGGATTACCCTAGGGGTGCAAGTGTGATTGTGTATTGATTTCATGTATTTGTTTTTGTATTAGGTTATCTAGCGTTTGATTTTATGTACATACAAACCCTAGGTCTAACCATGGTATATTTGAAAGCGGTAAATTGCGGGAATTTAAAGTCTACGCTATTACAAATAAGTATTCGGGAGTGGGGGTACAAATGTTTACAAATGGGGATGAGACTTAATAGGAGAATAGTGTCCAAATAAATTACAACCAAATCGAATCAATCGCAAATGTAATATGTAGTGATGTATAGGAATAAAGCAAATGTGTATGTGTAAATGTATTTGTGTATTGGTGTAAGTGTATGAGATTTATTTACAAGTGAAATAAAAATAGAAAAGGTTAATTTTGGATATTTTCATGTTTAGGGCAAAAACCCTAATTTTGCAAATAAATAGTATTAATTATTTATTATATACAATATTTATTAACTATATACAAAAAATAAATAAAAAGGAAGTATATTGTAAAAAAGTAATTTTTGAGGTCAAATATTAAAAAAATAAAAATGTATTATTTTTTGTCTTTTTATCCTAAATATTCTAATAAGTATATAAGTATTTATATTATTTACTAAATATATTAAATATGTACAAAAATAAAATATTTATTATTTACAAAAAAAAGTATATTTTTAGAAAATGTTTTCAAAAGATAAAATAAAATAAAATCAGAACATAAAATGTATTTGTATTATTTTTAGTATTTTAAATGAAAAGTATTATGTTTATTTATATGTATAAATTCAAATAAAACAAATAAAAATCCAAATAAAATGCAAAAATGGTTGAAAAATATTTTTTATATTTTTTATATTTTGACAAAAAAATAAACAAGTCAGAAACAAAAAGAAAAAATCAAAAATGATAAAAATAAAACACAATGAGCCAAGGGGGTGTATGTGGAAAATAGGGGTGTAAACAGAAAAACAAAACTCAAGCCCAGCCCCAGTCTATCTTCTTCAACCTCCAGCCAGTTTTGTTTGAAAATTCGTGCGCCTCTTTGCTTCAACAACAAGCTCCTGATTCTTTGATTTTCAGCCAAAACTCACAACATAAACTATGTAGAGCATTAAATCACGAATTCATACATATAAAGAACATAATCTAACTCTCAGAAATGAGAGAGAATTTATTCTCCCCCAATTCCTGACCTAAGTTTTTTTCAACATTCAGGTCCCAAATTCTCTCAGTACACACAACATGAATGAAAAGTAATGATATGGGTGGATTCAGGGCCATGAGTAGGACATAACTTCTTCACAAACCTAAGCCTAGATATGCTTGGATAGAGAGATAGAAGTTCAAAACTTACCTGTTCAGCTTGAATCGTGTACAACAAAGGAGGTACTTTCAATGGATTTTGAGGACTTGTACAGCTTGCTTGAGGTCCAGGGATGCTTCCTCTATGCTTGGCTTGCTCTGAATCCTTCTGAATCAAGCTACAGAAGTCAACCTGCACAGATGAAAAATGAAAATGGCACACTTGGCTATGGCTATTACAGTTCCAGTTCAATGCTTGGACTAGCTTCAATGGATGATAGGGAGTGTGTATGAAATGGTTTGGATGAAAATGCACGATGGAAATGAGCTGGCCAAGTCAAAATGCAGAATGCCCTGTTTTGTGCAGCAAAATGGTGATTCTGTGAATGAGGAGGTATTGAAGGTGGTTTTCTCGTGCTTTAGGTCAGGTTTGATGTTTGGAATGTGTTCAAGAAGTTTGTTTAGGCTTGTGTTGACAGGAACTCAAGGTTGTCTTCAAAATGCAAAGTTTCTTCCCATGTAAGCAAAAGTTGTCAAGTTGAGTTATAGGCCAAGGCAGGTCCCTCAAGCATGCTGCATAATCTCTCCTTGATCAGTGGGATTAGTCCATAATCTTGTGCCTAGAAGATATGCTTTGTACTTCTTTGATTTGTGTTTGACATAAAATTCACCTTTTCAAAAATGGCTAAGTTACTTTTTCCAATTATGGATTAATCTAACATGTATTGCCCAAATGAATGAAATAACAACTTGGCACAATGGTTTAGCATTGAATTATTGATTAAGAAAGGGATTAGAGGCCTGTAACCTAGCTTGTGCATGCTGAGTTCAAAAATGCCCAAGTTATGAACATGCATTTGGCCATGAATCAAAGTGACTTTTGCCCATCTTCTCAAATTCGATTCTCCCTAACCACAAGGGTGTTTGAGAAGTTCTTGGACAATTTGGAAAGCTTGGAATGTGTACTATAATCCATCTTTGTAATGCAAGTTGAAATTCCAAGTGGAAGCATGTGAAAAGTGGCCATGAAGTTGGGCAAAAATCCTGCCTAGAATAGGTCAAAAAATTTCTAAGTTAAGAATGTTTTGCACCCTTGTTCTAAAAATCATAACTTGAGCTACAAGCTTCTTTTGAGGAAACTTTGTGAATAAAAGTTGTAGATTTTGCAATGGACTATAACTTTCATGTTTTGAGTTTTGTTTGAATCCAAATGTATCTTGATGAAAAGATGGGACAAAGTTATGAAAAAATTAGGAAATTTCATAACTTAGAAAATTTCTAAGTTATGAAATTTCTTCATTTCAAACCCTAATTAGTGATTTTTGATTCCTTGAGGAACAAGTTTCCAAATTTGACATGTCTTGATGAAAAATGAATCTTGGCACTTGATTTTGACCAAAAAGTCAAAGTTTGACTTTTCAGTATACAGTCAAAATTGGATCAGTTGACTGGAAAATTCATTTGTCAATCTTATGCATTTGGAATCTTTTGAACTTGTTGAATATGTCAAGACCATGTCATTGAGTCCTTGAGTCCATATGTGAGCTTGGTTTGCCATTGGCTAGGTCAAACAGTCAAAAATTGCCTCTGTGCAGTCAAAACCCTAAAAATGACCATTTTGCCCTTTTGGTGATCTAATCAAATTTCTTGTGGAATTGTGATCCAAACTTCATCAAATGGTTCATATGAGTTCATAATGTTGATGAGGGTCAAATTTCATGAGGTTTGACTGTCAATTGGCCACAGTTGACTTTTTCCCCAATACAGCTGAATTCTAGGTCAACTGTCCAATTGACTGGGCAAAGGTTGGAATCAAGGCTTGAAACTTGGTATGGGTAAACTTATGGGTCCAACATGAAGCATGAAAGTTATCTTGGGTATTTTAGGTCAAAACATCTTTGTGCAAACACAAACCCTAATTTGGGTCAACAGTGCAAGGAGGGGCCTTGAGCAGAGTAAACCCTAACTTGATCTTGAGCTCCAAGGGTCTTGTGATGAGGAAATGTTGAAGAAATGAGAGAGAAAATTTTGGGGTACAACAAGCGGGAACACCAATGAATATTTGAATGTCTGAGCGTCATCAACCTATGTAACCACCTTGAACCTTGCTCGTTCTTCAATACAGATTGGGGAAGATGTGAAATAAACCATCTTGCCAAGAGAGGAGTAAAACACATAAGGATACCTTTTTTCCTCATAGTGCGAGTGTGAAAGGAATGTAGGATGTCCCCTAGCAAAGTAGGCACCGGGTTACGAGACATGAAGATTTTGACGGAATTCACATTTATGAGTTGGTCAAGATTTGGAAACAAAACCATCCCATAGATGAGGAGAGCCACAATTTCCTCAAAGGCTTGCAAATCCAAAGAGTTCCACTCCTTGTTTCCCAATTAGTTGTGATATCAGATGGTTGCAAGTGTAGAGCTTGAGCAATCTCTTCTGGTTTTGGATCTCTCTCCGTATCGTTGAAAGGTAGTTGATTGAGAATGGGAATCCTCAAGAGTTGGGAGAATTCTTCCAGAGTTGGCACAAGTTGATAATCGGGAAATGTGAAGCAATGGTGTAAAGGATCAAAGAACTGAAAGAGCACCTTCATCATATCTTCATTAGTGTTGGAGGTAACCAAGTTTAGTAGGCGACCATGTCTTTCGATAAATGGAGAGTTTTTAGGAATCCTTGATGCTAGCTCTTTGAGTTGAGGATGGATCCTTACAAGATTGACTTGAATGAATTTCCTGCGAATAGAATCCATGTCCTACAAAACAGAACAAAGATAAATCCCAAATTCTTGAAATGGTTAGTGAGTATGAGTATGATGTCATGATGTTTATGATGTTATGTATAAGTATATATATATATATATACAAAAAAAGAAAGGAGCTCATAAGTAAGTACCCTCTTGAAGTTTAGTGGGCTCAAACTTGTCCTAGCAATAGTAACCGGGTTCTAAGGAGCTCAATATCACTGGTTTGTTTCCTTGAGCATTGTTTCAGCGCAAGCCTCTTTAATTGCGACCGAAATATCCCAAAAAACCAAACCTCAATGAGTGTAGTATCGAGTATCTACCAACTTCGGGCTGCATCAAAGTCGGTCATCTCACTACGTCCTAAAGGCCAAGTTGGTCAAGTAAAGGTTCTAAAAGTCCATTAGTGCTTCATGACATCACTCAGCGGCCCCGTATTCTCCTTGACTACTCAAGGGCTACTGGTACCCACAAATATGTCGCACTAACGTAGCTATTGCTTATACCATGTCGGTATATCCCGCACAGTTTCCATAACGTATTGCTACTTACCTATAAGGTAACCCAAATCCGGGTAGAGGATTCAAACCCAAACAAAGAACCATAATATAAAGCATACAAGTCAAACAAAGAAAGCAAGTAAATGTGATCTAACCCTAAGGTAACCCCACTTTTAGAATTATCCCCAGCAGATTCGCCCGTTCTGTGATACGGTGGGAGAACTGACTTGGGTGTTTTGCGTTTTATCGTAAATGTTGCGGTTAGCAAGAGTCGCCACTGACTTTTCTTTTATCCAAAAGGAAAGGTGAAAAAGCACAGGAAATACCTTTGAGATTGTTTCTTGAGTTCGGGGGGTAGATTATGAAAAGGGAAGGTATTAGCACCCTTTTCATCCATGGTTTTCCATGGGCTCTTAGTTACTTTCTAGATCACTTGCTTTTGTTTGAAATTGTGCTCTATGTGGTTTTTTGAAAGTATTTTGAAAAGGCGCCATCGTTTAGGCAAACTTTGTAATGATTCTCGTTCGTAAGAATGTATACAAAGTGTTGATCTTTTAAAAATGTTTTCAAGTTTGAAAGATGTTTTTGAAAGTGTTGGTGTTTGTTTTGAAAATAGCAAGGATGTTTTGTTTTGAAAGTGAGCAAGTAACTAGGAACATTCTACCTACTCAAAAGTCTCTCATGTTTATTTCCTCTTTTCTTTGACAATTTTATCTTACCATTGATTTGGTAAGTAACCTTATATTTCGATGTAAACGGGACGGGCGTGGGTCATCGTATAACCATGATTAGCAATGTTGCAAGGTATCTTAGCATCTTTATTTAGTAACTAAGATCATTTTGAAAAGGCAACATAGATAGCGTTATCAATGGACTTTGATCTTGTATCTTTGCTTGTTTTTGCTAAGATACCTCACATGCATAATATGGCCATTTTTGTAAGGCAACCAAGTGAATTTTACCCTAGGGGTGCTAGTGTGCAAGTGTATTGATTTTCATACTTTGTTTAGTCTTTGATTAGGGTTTGTTATTTATTGATTTTATATTCTCATACAAACCCTAATTACTAGCATTTATATAAAGCGATAAATTGCGAAAAGTAAAATTACTACGCTATTACATCATTGGGGGAGGGGGTGTACAAATTTACAAATGGGGATTGCAAGAAAATTAAACCTAATTATCTATTACAACCATATTGAATATTGTACAAAATTGAAAATAAAATGCAGGAATATAAATGGAAAAAGAAATGATTTTTGTTGTTTTTTATGAAAGGGGTTTTGTCTTTACCTAATTTAAAAAATGATTAATTAAAATTAAATAAAATTAACTTAAACTAATTAAGAAAAGAAATTAATTTGAAAAGGATTTTTAGGGTTTTTTTTATGAAAGAAGGTTTTAAATTAATGAAAATAAAATGAAGATTAATTAAAATAACCTAAGTTCTAAATAATTTTATCTAAAAAAATAAAATAATATATTAATTTATCCTAAGTCTAAGAATTAATTATTTAAGGAAAAAGAAATTAATTTGTTTTTAAGAAAATATTTTTTAGTCTTTTGTTTTATGGAGAAAATAAAATATATAAGTACAAATAATAAATAAATAAAATAAATTTGGATTTTGTATGGTTTATGAAAATAATAATAGTAATAATAATAGTAATATTATTATTAATAATAATAATAATAATAATATTATTATTATTAATAATAATAATAATAAAGAAAAATAAAATAAAAAATGTAAAGAAAAGTCAGGGGGTGGATCAGTAACACAGGGAGTAATATGAGAAAAAATGATTAGGCCCATCAAAGGGGAGCCCAACGCTGCAAACAAACCAAAAAAGTGAAAATGTGAAGAAAAAAGCAAAAGGCAACGCTGGGTCTTGAACCTGTGACCTTGAGGTTACCAGCGCGCTGCCTTACCACTAGGGTGGCTGTACATCCGTTAATATAACTGAAACAATAAATATATAATACAAAATCTGCCATGATTACACTTCATCTTCAACCTCCACCCAAAGGACATGTATCTTCTTCATCTCTCAACAAAAATGAAAAGTTCAAACATGAAAGTTGTGGAATTTCTTCTCACAAATCCAACCATATAAATAACTTAAGCTAACAGTCAAAGATGAATGAGAATTTTTCTGGCCCTAATTCAAAACCAAAAATTTTAGAAAACTTCAACTCTAAAATTCTCTAAGCTCGGGCCATATAAATGCAAACTATGGATATGTACAGCTTCGTGGCAATGTTATCTACATTTTATCTTCACAAATCAAAGTCAAATAATGCTTGAATATGGAAATAGAAGTTCAAGAAAAATACCTCAAAATTGGAAATCGTGAAATGGATTTTAGCTTGTTTCAGGCAGTGGTGATGATCAGGTTAGCTTCCTTGGACCTCTAGGAAGCTAATGCAATGCTTAGCTTGAGTTGAGAGTGGATGAAATGGCATGGAGAAGTCCAACTGTAATGCTCTATTTTTGGCTATGGAAGTTGATGAAGTTGATGTTACAGTCTGCAAACAGGGACATGGATGGTTTGTATTTGATATGAGGAAGCTTTTGAAACTAAAAGGCCAAGAAATGCACGAGTGGTTTTGAAGATTGAAGTTCAAAATAAGAAATGACACAAAGATGGAGGTTTTGTGCAATCTGAGTTTTCAGGGAGTTTGGGAGCTTGATATTCGTGTGTTATGTTGTTGTTGTACCCCAAACTTTGCCCTCTCATCTATCAAGATTTTCCTCATAAGACTTCTTGGACTCATGACAAGATTAAGGTTTGGTCAGCTCAAGACATCACCTTGAACTGATAACCTGAAATTAGGGTTTGAGTTTGCACAAGGATTTTTGGACCATCAATGCTTCATGTGACCCTCATACACCATCTTGGACCCCTAAGATTGCCCATGTCAAGTTTCAAGCCTTGAATCATATTTTTGCCCAGTCAATTTGACAGAATAGTTGACCTAAAAATCAGCTGTATTGGGGAAAAAGTCAACCATGGCCAATTTATAGTCAAACTTCATAATTTTTTATCCACAACAACATTTTGGACTCATATGTATCATTTGATCAAGTTTGGATCACAACTCCTCAAGAAATTTGATCAGATCATCAAAAGGGCAAAATGGTCAAAATTAGGGTTTTGACTGAGAAAGGACAATTTCTGATTTTTAACCTAGCCAATGACCAATTGGGTTCAAGCATGATTTCAAAGACTCAATGGAATCATCTTGACCTAATTGCATAGATAAAAAGATCTCAAGTACATTGGATTGACAGATGAATTTTCCAGTCAACTGATCAAAAGTCAACTATACACTGAAAAGTCAAACTTTGACTTTTTGGTCAAAATCAAGTGCCAAGGGTCATAATTCATCAATACAAGTCAAAATTTGAAACTTTTTGACCAAGAAAATCAATTTTTCAAATTAGGGTTTTAATTTGAAATTTTTTTCATAACTTAGAAATTTTCTAAGTATGGAAATTTTCTTATTTTTTCCCAACTTTCCACCATTTTTTCACCATGATTAAATTGGATTCAAAGAAAACTTCCAACATGAAAGTTGTAGTCCTCCATGAAATCTACAACTTTTCTTCACAAAGTTTTCCCAAAATATGCTTGGATCTCAAGTTATGAATTTGTGAATAGGGGTCCACGAACTAAAATACTTAGTGAAAATTTGCCCTAACTTAGGCAGGTTTTTGACCCAACTTCATGGACATTTTTCACATAGTTCCAAGAGGTATCACAAAATTCATTTCAAATATGGATTGTAGATAATTTTGCAAGCTTTCTAAAATGTCTAAGAACTCTCCAAGATCATTTGTGGTTAGGGAGAATCAAAGAAGAGAAAATGGCATTTTGTCACTTTTGTTCAAGTCATTTTTACATGAGATCAAGTTGCAAATCTGATCAAGTATGCTTTTACCTTGAATTACAGGTCCTAAATCCCTTCTACACTCTATAATTAAATGCTAGCTCATTGGTTAATGGCTTTATTTTGGCTTTTGGAGCATTGTACAAAGAATAAATCCATAAATGGCATAAAGGGCACATTGCCATTTTCATAAAGCAAGCTTTTTGCAACTTTACAATTCTTGAGCCATGGACCTGTTTCTTTGTTACAAGAAATGTCCACAGATATCAAGCAATGTTTACCAACCCTTGGCAGCCCTGGAACTAGCAAGTACAGGCCTTTGGCACAAGTCACTTCACATTTCTTCAAAATCAAGAAAAGTTGCAAAAGTCCAAAGAACATGTACATCTGATAAAGGGTGGACTTGGCATCATTCTAGATAACTTCACAAACTTATCAGAAGCCAAGAACATAAATGCTTATGATCTGAAACACTCCAAAACTCAAAAACCTCATTTTTCTGCCCAAACAGCCAGTTTCTGCAAAACACTAGCAAGCTCAATATTTGCTCGTACGTTTCTTGTTTCAACACTTCAAACACCTTCCATACATCATACCCAAACTATCCAAGCCCTTGTCCTGGTTCTGGAAGCTCTGTTTCAGCCATCACCATTTTCATTTTGGAAGGTTGCAGCTTGACTTCTACAGGGAGTTTCAGCCATCCACAAAGCCATCTAAGCATTGGAATAGCTTGAGGGAACTTCAAGGAAGCTCACATGATCCTCAGGCCTCACTCAAAGTCCCCACATTGCCATATCCAAATCCAGCTGAAGGAGGTATTTTTCAAAAATTTATCTCTCTATTTAGGCATCCTTAAGCCACGATTTGTGAAGCAAAAATGTAGTCTCTAGCATGGTGAAGCTGTACATATGCATAGTTGTCATTTATATTAACTGAGCTAAGAGAATTTGAATGTTGAACATGCTGGAAAAATTAGGTCAGAAATTAGGGGTTATAAAATTCTCTCTGATCTTTTAGAGTTAGATTACAAATTTTATATCACTGGAATCGTGAGATCACAAGCTACATTTTTTGTGTTATAAGTTTTTGTTTTTGTGTAAAGAATAGCAAGTTACAGGTTTGAAGCAAACACGCGCGCAAATGGAAGAAGCTGGAGGACAGGGATGACTGTCCTGGGCCTGGCGCGCCTTGGGCTTGTTGTTTCTGATTTCCACACCCCCTGACTTGATATCCACACCCCCTTTCATATTTGTTTTTTTCATATTTCTTTTATATTTTTATGTTTATTGATTTTAATACTTTTTTTTGAACATTAAAAAATCACAAAAATAGTTTCTTAATTTTTTGTAATTTTATTTCATTTTTTATTATTTTTTTTACATAGATAATAGTTTATTAAAATAAATAGAACTTTATTTTCTTAAATAAACTGTAAATACATTTAAAAATCCCATACATTTTTTATTTTATTATTTTTACACATAAAATATTATTTTCATACATATTTTAATTTTTAATATTTGTTAATAATATTATTTATTATTTCTTGTACAAAAATGGACAATATAAATAATAGAAAACATAATTTTCTTTTAAATAAAAAATTAGGGTTTCCCCTTTCAAAAATAATAATGTTATTTTTTCTTATTTTTTAGGACTTAAATAAGTTTATTTTTTTCATACATAAAACAAATACAAAACATTTTGCATAAATACATTTCATTTGCATATTTAAATATTTGTATATTTGTTTATTTCGCACAATATTCAATTGGGTTGTAATAGTATTTTAGGGTTTTTATTTTGTGCAAATATCCCCATTCAAAAACTTGTATCCCCCCCTCCCATAATAATTGTTGTAATAGCTTAGTTTACATTTACGCAATTTATCGCTTTACATATTTGTTTAGTAAATTAGGGTTTGCATGAAAAGACCAAAAATCAAACAAATAGAATGACATAATCCAAGACAATCAAAATGCATGTATAATGACACACATTACACACAAGCACCCTTAGGGTTTCACCCACTTGGTTGCCTAAACAAAAATGACCATGGTATGTATGCAAAGTATCTTGGCAAAGCAAAACAAAACAAAAGATCATAGTCCCCCGATGACGCTATCAAATGGTTGCTTAAAACAAAATGATCTTGGTCCCTCAAAATGCTAAAGATACTTGGCAACATTGCTATCATGGTCATACGATGACCCACGCCCGTCCCGTTTGACATCCAAAGATAGGGTTGTCTACCAAAACAATGGTAGGTCAACAATGTCAAAGGAATGAAAATGTACAAGAAAGACATTTGAGTAGGTAGATAACTCCTAGTTACTTGCTCTACTTCAAAACAATCCTTGCTATTTTTAAACACACACATTTTTCAAAACATTTCCAAACAACTTTCAAAACATTGAAACATTTTTCAAAAGACAAACATCTTTGTATACATTCTTACGAACGAGAATCATTACAAAGATTTCCAAAACTATGGCCTCTTTTCAAAATACTTTCAAAACCACACAAAGCACCATTTCAAACAATTTCAAAAGCAAAGCAAGTGATCTAAGCAAGTAACTAAGAGCCCGTGGAAAACCATGGATGAAAAGGGTGCTAG
The DNA here is from genome assembly GCA_948472305.1 of Vicia faba. Classification (NCBI taxonomy): domain Eukaryota; kingdom Viridiplantae; phylum Streptophyta; class Magnoliopsida; order Fabales; family Fabaceae; genus Vicia; species Vicia faba. The sequence goes on from OX451738.1 coordinate 102,827,169, forward strand.
CACCTTCCCTTTTCATAATCTACCCCCCGAACTCAAGAAAACATCTCAAAGGTCTTTCCTGTGCTTTTTTACCTTTCCTTTTGGATAAAATAAAAGTCGGTGGCGACTCTTGCTAAACCGCGACATTTGCGACAAAACACAAACCTTCAAGTCAGTTCTCTCACCGTATCACAGAACTGGCGACTCTGTTGGGGAGAATTATAAAAGTGGGGTTACCTTAGGGTTTAGATCACCTTTATTTGCTTACCATGTTTGACTTGTTTTCTTTAGACTTTGGTTCTATTTGTTTGGGTTTGAATCCTCTACCCGGATTTGGGAAACATTCATAGGTAAATAGCAATACGTTGTGGAAACTATGCGGGGTATACCAACACGGTCTAAGCAATAGCTATGTTAGTGTGACATATTTGTGGGTACCAGTAGCCTTTGAGTCAATCAAAGAGAATACGGGGCCGCTGAGTGATGTCATGAAGCACTAACGAACTTCTAGAACCTTTACTTGACCAACTTAGCCTTTTAGGATGTAGTGAGATGACCGGCTTTGGTGCAGTTCGAAATTGGTAGATACTCGATACTACACTCATTGAGGGTTGGTTCCTTGGAATATTTCGGTCACCAGTAAAGAGGCTGAATTGAAACAATGAACAAGGAAACAATCCAGTGATATTGAGCTCCTTAGAACCCGGTTACTATTTCTAGGACAGGTTGAGCCAACTAAACTTCAAGAGGGTACTTACCTGTGAAACCCCATGCAAGCCTAAACTAAGAACTTGTGTGATTTGCTTGTACATATATACTTGTGCATAACATCATGGACATCATCAGCATCATGTGCATCCACTAACCATTTCAAGGATTTTGGAAATTCATCTTTGTTCCTGTTTTGTAGGTTATGGATTCACTTCGCAGGAAAACTATCCAAGTCAAACTTGTAAGAATTCCTCCACAACTCAAGGAGCTAGCTTCAAGGATTCTTGAGAATTCTCCATTCACCGAGAGGCATGGTCGTCTCCTCAACTTAGTCACTTCCAACACAGAGGAAGACATGATGAAAGTTCTCTTCCAGTTCTTTGACCCTTTGCATCACTGCTTCACATTTCCTGACTACCAGCTTGTGCCTACTTTGGAGGAATTTTCTCAACTCTTGAGGATTCCTATTCTCAATCAATTACCTTTCAATGGTACGGAAAGAGATCCAAAGCCAGAAGAGATTGCTCAATCCCTGCACTTGCACTCATCTGATGTCACAACCCATTGGGAAACTAGAAGTGGTGTCAAAGGCTTCTTGGCAAAGTTCTTGTTTGAGAAGGCCCAAAGCTGCTGGAACTCCTTGGACTTACAGGCTTTTGAGGAGATTGTAGCTCTTCTCATCTATGGGATGGTCTTGTTCCCTAACCCTGATCAACTCATAGATGTGAGTGTTGTCAAAATCTTCATGTCATGCAACCCGGTGCCTACATTGCTTGGAGATATCTTACACTCTTTTCACACTCGTACAATGAGGAAAAGAGGTGTTCTCATGTGTTGCACTCCTCTATTGGCAAGATGGTTTATTTTTCATCTTCCCCAATAAGTTTTGAAGAATGAGCAAGGTTTGAGGTGGTCACAAAGGTTGATGACTCTTACACATTCAGACATTCATTGGTGTTCTCGATCTAAAGAGAATGTTATCATTGTCGACCGTTGTGGGGAATTCCCTAATGTCCCTCTACTTGGCATTAGGGGAGGCATCACCTAAAACCCTTGCTTGGCTCTGAGACAGTTTGGTTATGCCCGAAGGGATGGCCCACATGACATGCTAGTTCAACGCTTGGTTTTCGACTTCGACAACGACAAAGGTTTATCCGAGCTTTGAGGATGCCCAACAAGGTAGATAGTAAGACCTTGGGACACAAGAATTCCATCCCTCTTGAGCCTTACCTCAAGTGGGTACGAACCCGCTCCCAAAGTCTTATGATGGCTTACCCCTCCATTCTCCCTGTGATTATAGAGCCTGTTAAGGAAGGAGAGGTTACATACACCCTCCTACATCCTGACATGCCAACATCACTAGAAGATCTACAAATGAGTTGGATACAGCTCAAGGGAGAACGCAATACTTTTGAAGCCCAATTCTACGCCAGCGAGAAGAAGGTTTTAGAACTCACTTGGTTACTTCATGAAGAGCAGACTATCAACACCTACATTTCACCAAAGAGGATGCGCAATGTCTTTTTATCTTAGAATTTTGTACTATTTTACCCTACGGGCATTGATGTATTCCAATTCTATTTTATTAATATAATGTGTGTTCCTTTTTGTCTGAAACAAATTTGAATTTTCAAATCCTTGAAAGCATTACATGAATACATATCATTCATCATATGCATAAACAGGTCTTTGCAAGAAGTTTCCTCATCCCTCTACTGTTTATTTCAGCAAAATAGATCTTAAACAAACGGTTAAAGACTTGCAAGCTCAGAATTCACAATTTCAACAGCTACTCTTGACCTTAGCCAAGGGGCAGGAGGAGCTCAAGACTCTTCTAGAGAAAGAGAAAGGTAAAAAGAAGAAGAAGTGAGCCGGTGTGGTTATCATGGGCAGAAGATTTGAAGGACAGGCCAGAAGGGCCTTGAAATTTCCATCAACCTCTGAGGAAGGAGAAAGAAAAGGTAAAGAGACTGCAGTGCCATCAGATTCTGAAGCAGAAGAAGAGGATGAAGAGGACTACTCTGAACAACAATACCCTCCGTCCAATGACAAATACAAAAACTTGGAAGAGCGTCTAGCTGCTATGGAAGTGCAGAGAGTGCCGGGGCTGGATTTTGAGGAGTTAGGATTGGTATCTGGAATTGTAATCCCTCCTAAGTTTAAAGTGCCACTATTTTCCAAGTATGATGGGGTGTCTTGTCTCAAAATGCACCTACGATCTTATGTCAGGAAAATTCAACCGCATTCTGCTGACAAAGTCCTGTGGGTCCACTTCTTCCAGGATAGTTTATCGGGGACACAGCTTGATTGGTTCTACCAGTTGGAGAGGTCTGATGTCCATAATTGGGAAGACTTGGCAGCCACCTTCTATAAATAGTATCAATATAACTCCGACTTGGCACCAACCCGTACTCAACTCCAGAGTATGGCCATGGTATCCAATGAGGGCTTCAAAGACTACACCCAAAAGTGGAGGGATTTAGCCGGAAGGGTGCAACCACTGTTATCTGAAAGGGAGCTAGTGGACATGTTCTTGGGAACTCTGTCAGGTCCTTTCTTTAATCCCCTAATTAGAAGCTCCTCTGCAGGTTTCACCGAGTTGGTTCTAACTGGCGAGAGGGTGGAAGCCGGTATTAGAAGCGGGAAAATTCAGAAAGACGCGTCTGCTTCTACAGTTGCAAAGAATCCCTTCACCGGAAAGAAGGAATTGTCTGCTATCTATGCACAGAGGAATCAGGGAAGAATTGAACGATGACCAACAGTGGGAACCGTTATGATTCAAAAGTCTGCATCAGACCAGCAAAGAAACAATCATCCGAGAAATGACCAGCCGAGAAATAATCAGCAAAGGGTGGAAAGGCCGGTAAGGAAATTCACCAAGATAAACATGACTCCTGCTCAAGTCCTACTACATCTTCTGAAGTTGAATCTGGCCATGCTAAAAGAGGGCCCTAAAATCCCAATACTGCATCTTCCCACTACCATCTGAATTCCAGATGCGCTTACCATTCTGAAAGTCCAGGGCACAACACCAACAACTGTTGGGCTTTGAAGAAAAAGATTCAAGATCTGATTGACGCAAAGGAAGTTGAATTTGAAGCTCCTAAAAAATCGAATGTTATCTCCGCTCCAATGCCTAGGCATGGACACAATGCTAGTGCTATTGAGGAAGACCTATTTGTTGACACCGTGGATGAATTATTGACTCCGCTCTCTATCATCAAGTTGAATTTGTTAAAGGCTGGGGTGTTCCCAGGTTGTGACAAAGATTGTTGTATTTGCCTATCCTCATCATTTGACTGTCCTCTGTTGAAGAAAGGTATCCAACAACTGATTGATAACCAGGAAGTTTTATTTGATAAAGCTCCTATTTCACCCATTCCAGTTCCAGAAGTTTCAGTAATAACCATATACGCCAATCCTTCCAGGGTTCCTAAAAAACCCGTTAGGATTACATCCGCTCCTATTACTACTCCATTGAAGATAACAATGCCCGGGCCAACCCATACAAATCAGATAAGACGGTACCATGGAACTATGGTGGAGAAATCTACTACCATGGTGTCAAACAGATTGAAGAGACTGCCGAAGAGGAGAGCTCCGAAGAGGACATTTCCGACATCAGTAACATTGCCGGAACAAGCAAAATTACCCGTAGTGGAAGAATTTTCTCTCCAGAGATTGCTCCTCCAAAAGCAGTCTTTGGACCCGTGGTCGTTCCGAAGATTACATCTGTACCAGTGATTACACCTGCAAGTGTACCTGCCAACAATGACAATACAATTCCTATCCCTACTTCCGCTGCTGAGAATAAAGGAAAGAATGTTCAAGAGGAGCCTGTCCTGACGAAGGCTCAGTCATTAGTTATTCCTGAGGCATCCAAGAAGAAGATGGAAGAAATCCTGAGGATTATTAAGAAGAGTGATTATGATGTGGTAGAACAACTGGGGCAGACCTCCTCCAAAATCTATATGTTAGCATTGTTGTTGTGCTCTAAGGCACATGCTAAAGCTTTGGTCAAATTTCTGAAGACGGCTCATGTTCCGCAAGAGACTTCAGCTGATCAATTCCAAGAGTGTGTGGCCAGTTTAACAGCCGACAATGGCCTAGATTTCTCTGATGCTGACTTGACCTCCAAAGGGAGAAAACATAACGACACACTACTTGTGTCAGTGGAGTGTAGGGGGGTGACCTTAGCCCATGTTTTGGTTGATACTGGATCATCTTTAAACGTCTTGCCAAAGAAAGCCCTAGATAGACTGGATTGTGAAGGCCTAACCCTGAAACCCAGCAATATAATTGTGAGAGCATTTGACGGCTCTAAAAGGATGGTCCATGGGGAGGTGGACATGCTGATCAAAGTGGGAACCCAGACGTTCAATTCAACATTTTATGTGATGGACATCCGTCCTTCCTACTCTTTCCTGTTGGGACATCCCTGGATTCACAATGCCGGTGCGGTCACCTCCACCTTGCATCAGATGCTAAAATACCTCGTCCAAGGGAAAATCATAATTGTCCACGAGGAAGAGGAATACATGATTAGTCATCTAAATTCTTTCCGCTATGTAGAATTGGACGGCGAATTCATTGAGACCCCTTTCCAGCATTTTGAAGAAGTCTCTCAGGAAATAACAGTGACCAAGGCGGTATCCTCAAATCCTATGATCACAAAACCTCCACCTCGGATGTCTTCTCTGAAAGATGAAAGGGCAGTAGTGGAAGAAGGCGGATCCACTATCTGGGGGCAGCTACCATACTTTCCTTACAAATCAGACAAGTTCGGCTTGGGGTTCACCTCAACTGCTCAGAAGGCCGTGCGCCACGCCCGTGCCGAGGACCACTTGTGAAGGTCAGCCACCAAGGGGTTAATGCACTAAAGGACACTGAAGAAGAGGGCAGCCTAGAAGACTGGATTTTTCCTACTGTTGGCGGAGGACTGTGCAACTGGGAAGCAAAATACTTTATTCCGATTACTTTCATACCGCAGTAATTTATCTTTTCCATTTCTATTGGATCTGTAATAATTCATAAACAATTCGTACTTTTTCAACCTTGTGTCTTACCCGAGGCACAACGGTCCATTTGTAAGGGTCTTTATTTCATTTTAATATGTCACTTTAATGAATCATGGACGCTTTTCATATTTAAAACTTTTGTGCTCATTGTCTTTCTTTTACATTTTGTTGTTTAAAGGTGGTTATACCCTTACACATACCCACACTCACAAACGCAGGTACCCTTCCATTCTGGATCCCATGGGTAATGATACTGCTATAGCCTTCAGTGACTCTGAAGATCTGATCTACCAAGCCGAATACGAAGGTGAGGAAGATTGTGAGGTGTCAGGGGAATTGGCCAGATTACTACAACAAGAGGAAAGAGCTATTCTGCCTCATGAGGAGTTGTTGGATACAATCAACCTGGGTACCGAGGAAGACAAAAAGGAAATCAAAGTGGGTGCCAACCTAGAGCCGAGTGTCAAAGAGCGCCTAATTCAGCTGTTGCATGATTATGTTGAGATCTTTTCCTGGTCATACGAAGACATGCCGGGACTTGATACAGACATTGTGGTACACCGTCTACCCACAAGAGAAGACTATCCACCAGTGAAACAAAAAGTCCGCCGCATGAGACCTGACATGTCAGAGAAGATCAAAGTCGAAGTTATGAAACAGTTCAATGTAGGATTTTTGGATGTTACTTCCTATCCATAATGGGTTGCTAACATTGTTCCAGTGCCTAAGAAGGACGGCAAAGTGAGAATGTGCATGGATTATAGAGACTTAAGCAGGGCCAGCCCTAAAGATGATTTTCCACTTCCACACATCGACATCCTGGTTGACAACACAGCTCAGAACAAAGTATTTTCTTTCATGGACGGATTCTCAGGCTATAAACAGATCAAAATGGCACCTGAGGACATGGAGAAGACTACATTTGTTACACAGTGGGGTACGTTCTGCTACAAAGTGATGTCGTTCAGACTAAAGAATGTCAGGGTAACCTATCAACGTGCCATGGTAGCTTTGTTTCATGATATGATACATCATGAGATAGAGGTCTATGTAGATGACATGATAGCCTGATCAAAAACTGAAGAAGAACACCTTGATCACTTGCAAAAGCTGTTTGTCAGGTTAAATGAGTACAAGCTACGATTGAATCCAAACAAGTGCACTTTCGGAGTCCGATCCAATAAGCTCTTAGGTTTCATTGTCAGCAACAAAGGCATAAAGGTTGATCCTTCCAAAGTCAAAGCTATACAAGAAATGCCTGCTCCTCGCACTGAGAAGGAGGTCAGAGGTTTCTTGGGACGCCTAAACTACATTGCTAGGTTCATTTCTCACCTAACATCTACTTGTGAGCCAATCTTCAAGTTGTTGAAGAAAGATCAGGTAGTTAGATGGAATGATGACTGTCAAGTTGCTTTCGATAAAATTAAGGAGTATTTACAGGAGCCTCCTGTCTTGATGCCGCCCGTCGAAGGAAGACTACTAATCATGTATCTGACCGTCTTAGAAAACTCAATGGGGTGCATATTGGGGCAACATGACGAGTCTGGCCGAAAAGAGCATGCCATTTATTACCTTAGCAAAAAGTTTACCGACTGTGAAACCAGATATTCACTGCTCGAGAAAACATGTTGCGCTTTGGTATGGGTTGCTCGCCGGCTAACACATTATATGTTGACTCATACCACTTTGCTGATATCTAAGATGGATCTGATAAAGTACATCTTCGAGAAGCCTGCTTTGTTTGGAAGGATAGCTAGATGGAAGATGATCCTAACAGAGTATGATATATAGTACACTACCCAAAAAGCTATAAAGGGCAGTGTGTTAGCTGATCGTCTGGCCCATTAAGCTGTAGAAGATTATCAATCCATGAAGTTCGACTTCCCTGATGAAGACATCTTGATATTGGACAACATCGAAGATTTCAGACCATATGACGGACCTGAACAAGGATCCCGATGGACTCTGTACTTTGATGGGGCCTCCAATGCACTTGGTAACGGTATCGGTGCTATGCTTATATCTCCGGAAGGATGCCATACTCCTTTCACTGCCAGGCTTTGCTTCAACTGTACGAACAACATGGCAGAGTACGAAGCATGCATCTTTGGACTCAAGGCTGCCATAGACTTGGGAATCAAATCTTTAGTTGTATTTGGGGACTCAGCTTTGGTCATCGGTCAGATCAAAGGAGAGTGTGATACTAAGCATCCAAACCTCATCCCTTACAAAGAACATGTCTTGACATTGTTACCACATTTCGAGCAGATTACCTTCGAGCACTTCCCACGAGAAGAAAATCAGTTAGCAGATGCTCTAGCTACAATGTTATCCATGTTTAAACTTAATTGGGATAATGAGGCTCCCCAAATCACCATTGAATTGATGGACGAACCTGCACACTGTCACGAGATTAATACCGAAGAAGTAGTGGACCGACCTTGGTTTCATGAAGTCAAAAAGTATCTCGAGACTCAAGAATATCCTGAAGGAGCTACAGTCAATGACAAAAAGTTCTTAAGGAGATTCTCAGCTAAGTTCTTCCTAAGTAATGGCATCCTGTACAAACGCAATCATGATTCTATTCTGCTCCGTTGTGTGGACAAGCTTAAAGCTGAAAGGATTATGGCTGAATTGCATGAAGGTACCTTCGGCACTCACTCTAGCGGGCATACGATGGCAAAGAAGATTCTAAGGGCAGGCTATTACTGGTCTACCATGGAAGTAGACTGCTATCAACACTCCCGGACTTGTCATAAATGTCAAATCTATGCAGACAAGGTAACCGTGCCCCCAATTCCTCTAAATGTCTTAACAGCTCCTTGGCCATTCGCTATGTAGGGAATCGATATGATTGGGGAGATCAATCCAACATCCTCCAATGGACACTGCTTTATTCTAGTGACCATTGATTATTTCACAAAGTGGGTCGAAGCAGCTTCTTTCGCATCCGTTACTAAGAATGTGGTTTCCCGCTTCATCAAACAGAATCTCATTTGCCAGTACGGTATCCCCGAAAGGATCATCACTGATAACGGTACAAACCTTAACAATACTATGATCACCGCCTTGTACGAGCAGTTCAAGATTCAACATCACAATTCATCTCCCTATCGGCCAAAGATGAATGGTGTTGTCGAAGCTGCGAACAAAAACATCCAAAAGATCATACAGAAAATGATAGTCACCTACAAGGACTGGCATGTGATGCTACCATTTTCTCTCCACGGGTACCGTACCATGGCTCGCACATCAACTGGGGAAACACCCTATTCTTTGGTATATGGCATGGAGGTTGTTTTACCTATTGAGGTTCAGATCCCCTCTTTAAGAATCATGAAGGATGCAGGTTTGAGTGAAGACGATTGGATCTAAACCCGACTTGATCAGTTAAATTTAATTGACGAAAAGAGACTTACTGCTATTTTCCATGGTCAGACATATCAAAAACGGATGATCCAGGATTTCAACAAGAAAGTCAGACGCCAAGTGTATCAAGTTGGAGATCTAGTGATCAAGCGCATCATCTTGCCACAAAGTGATCCCAGGGGCAAATGGACTCCTACCTACGAAGGACCATTTGTAATCAAGAACATCTTTTCTGGTGGGAAAATGATTTTAACCACCATGGACGGCGATGACCTGCTGCACCCTGCGAATGCAGACATAGTCAAAAGATACTACACATAAAAAACCTGCTAGGTTGACATGCCTAGGCAAAACAAGGGTATCCCGGTGAATCAAAAACCCGAAAGGGCGGTTCAGGCAAAAATTAGGGATAAAACAAACAAAAAATTGTACACCCGGCAAGTTGAAAACCCGAAAGGGCGACTTGGGCAAAAAAGGGTTTCCCGGTGGATCGAAAACCCGAAAGGGAGGAACAGGCAAAAGTTAGGGAATTAAAGCGTATGACTATGTCTCGTCGGATCACTTTAAGGACAATCTCTTCACTGACAAACCTGGAGCTTCTGATCAATCCAATCATCTTCGGACGAAGCAACGAATGGATAAGATATTCGGAGATACGATGGCTATAGCGGAATGGGAACCCCATGGGATTTTTTACACATAGCTATATTTCTTTGTATAAATTTTTCTCAATTTTTATGACACCGTCCTCTTACTAGGATGACTGTCTCCTTTGTACAAAATACTTATTCAAAGTAAATACAAAGATATCTCTTTAAAGTGCAGAAAACCATTTGTCTTTTTACACTTGTGTTTTATTTGCAAAAACGTCCAATGATTCATTAATGAACATATGCATTTGAACATAATTACTGTTTACAAATAGACAGAAGTGAAAAAGTACAATTACTGATAGGTTGAAAGGATAGGAAAACGTCTTTAGGCTATTCCATGAGCAATCCCTACAGTGCATCATCTAGATTCCCAGCGGAGCTAAAATTTCAAACCTTTGATCCCCATCAGAGTTAAAACTTCAAACTCCCAATCCCCAGCGGAGCCAAAATTTCCAACTATCAATCCCCAGTGGAAACCATTCAATTTCTCCAAATTCCCCAGCAAGTTGTCTTGAAGTCTGAAAAGCAACCAGATAACAGTTAACTTTTGTTACTCCGCAACCTAGGGTGATTTCCCAGTAGAGTGGCATACAACCCAAACTCCTGAACTTTCTCCCCAGTGGAATAAGCTTTTTCTCAGAGTCTTCACTGCTCCCCAGCAGGATAGCTTTCTTCCCCACAGATTTTTCATTGCTCCACAACAGAATGAAGATTCTCATTCTTATTTCCCATCAGAACAAGGATTCCCTTTGTGTAATCCCCAGTAGACGTCATCAAATTTCTGTGGATTCCCCAACAGAATGAAGACTCTCATTCTTAATCCCCTGCAGAGGTCATCAAAGTTCTCTGGATTCTCCAAGCAGATTTCTCTAACAGTATATGGAATTACTCTCACAATGGAATTTCTATCAATACTCCAACTTCAAGACATAAAGGATCCCCATATCCCTAATACAGTCGCCAAGGATTTCTTATCCTCAGCAGTCAAGGATTTATTTTCCCCGGCAGCAGTCAAGGATTTATCTTCCTCAGCAAAACAGCTAATCAGCTTGCATGCGCATACATTACATTCATATATCATAAACATTGATAAAAACACATTTATTGCATCATACATTACATGCAACATAACTTTATGTTTCATCTAACATTTTACCCTTTTCAGGATAAGATTTACAGCTATCATTAACAATGTTCAAAGATTTCAGATACAATACAGATACGCTCCAGACAAGGATGCCATTCTGATACTCATTCAGATCTCAACTTCAGATACCATAAAGATACACTCCAGACACGGAAGTCATTCTATTACTCATTCAAAATTCAAAGTCAAGATACAGTTCAGATACACTCCAGACACGGAAGTCATTATGTCACTCATTCAGGTTTCGACTTCAGATACAGTCCAGATACGCTTCAGACACGGTTGCCATTATGTCACTTATTCTGATTTTCCCCAGCTTAGATACGCTCCAGATACGGATGCCATTTTGTCGCTTATTCAGATTTCAGATTCCAGATACAGTACATATACACTCCAAACACATAAGTCATTCTGTTACTCAATCAGATTCAAATACAGACATAGCTCGGATACGCTCCAGACACGGACGCCATTCCATTACTCGTACAGATTCAGTCTCCAGATACAGTTCAGATACGTCCCAGACACGGATACCATTTTAATATTTTTTCTTCTGATTTACAACTTACAACTCAACAAACATCCTTGGATGGCATCTACAATCCCATCTCCAACAAGATTCTATCACCTCTCTAAATGGCATCTTTAAGCCCATTCCCTCAACTACACTTGAATGAGTGCAAATTTACGGGCACTCTAGTGTCCAGTCATCTTTTACCTTCGGGTCACGAACGGCGAAGCTTGCCAATCTAACTCTTCAGGTTCAAGAAGATTGAACAGGGGCAGTTGTTGTACCCCAAAATTTTCCCTCTCATCTATCAAGATTTTCCTCACAAGACTTCTTGGACTCAAGACAAGATTAAGGTTTGGTCAGCTCAAGACATCACCTTGAACTGATAACCTGAAATTAGGGTTTGAGTTTGCACAAGGATTTTTGGACCATCAATGCTTCATGTGACCCTCATACACCATCTTGGACCCCTAAGATTGCCCATGTCAATTTTCAAGCCTTGAATCATATTTTTGTACAGTCAATTGGACAGTTGACCTAAAAATCAGCTGTATTGGGGGAAAAGCCAACCATGGCCAATTTACAGTCAAACATCATAAGTTTTGATCCACAACAACATTTTGGACTCATATGTATCATTTGACCAAGTTTGGATTACAACTCCTCAAGAAATTTGATCAGATCATCAAAAGGGCAAAATGGTCAAAATTAGGGTTTTGACTGATAAAGGGCAATTTCTGATTTTTAACCTAGCCAATGACCAATTGGGTTCAAGCATGATTTCAAAGACTCAATGAAATCATCTTGACTTAATTGCATAGATCAAAAGATCTCAAGTACATCGGATTGACAGATGAATTTTCCAGTCAACTGATCAAAAGTCAACTGTACACTAAAAAGTCAAACTTTGACTTTTTAGTCAAAATCAAGTGCCAAGGGTCATAATTCATCAAGAAATGTCAAAATATGAAACTTGTTGACCAATAAAATCAATTTTGCAAATTAGGATTTTAATTTGAAAAATTTTCATAACTTAGAAATTTTCTAAGTATGGAAATTTTCTTATTTTTTCCCAACTTTCCACCATTTTTTCACCATGATGCAATTGGATTCAAAATAACTTCCAACATGAAAGTTGTAGTCCTCCATGAAATCTGCAACTTTTCTTCACAAAGTTTTCCCAAAAAATTCTTGGATCTCAAGTTATGAATTTGTGAATAGGGGTCCATGAACTAAAAGACTTAGTGAAAATTTGTCCTAATTTAGGCAGGTTTTTAACCCAACTTCATGGACATTTTTCACCTAGTTACAAGAGGTATCTCAAAATGAATTTCAAATATGGATTGTAGAGCATGTTTCAAGCTTTCTAAAATGTCCAATAACTCTCCAAGATCATTTGTGGTTAGGGAGAATCGAAGAAGAGAAAATGGCATTTTGTCACTTTTGTTCAAGTCATTTTTACATGAGATCAAGTTGCAAATCTGATCAAGCATGCTTGTACCTTGCATTACAGGTCCTAAATCCCTTCTACACTCCATAATTAAATGCTAGCTCAGTGGTTAATGGCTTTATTTTGGATTTTGAAGCATTGTACAAAGAATAAATCCATAAATGGCATACAGGGCACATTGCCATTTTCATAAAGCAAGCTTTTTGCAACTTTACAATTCTTGAGCCATGGACCTGTTTCTTTGTTACAAGCAATGTCCACAGATATCAAGAAATGTTTACCAACCCTTGGCAGCCCTAGAACTAGCAAGTACAGGCCTTTGGCACAAGTCACTTCACTTTTCTTCAAAAGCAAGAAAAGTTGCAAAAGTCCAAAGAACTTGTACATCTGATAAAGGGTGGACTTGACATCATTCTAGACAACTTCACAAACTTATCACAAGCCAAGAACACGAATGCTTATGATCTAAAACACTCCATAACTCAAAAACCTCATTTTTCTTCCCAAACAGCCAGTTTCTGCAAAACACTAGCAAGCTCAAATTTGCTCGTGCGTTTCTTGTTTCAACACTTCAAACACCTTCCATACATCATATCCAAACTATCCAAGCCCTTGTCCTGGTTCTGGAAGCTCTGTTTCAGCCATCACCATTTTCATTTTGGAAGGTTGCAGCTTGACTTCTAGAGGGAGTTTCAGCCATCCACAAAGCCATCTAAGCATTGGAATAGCTTGAGGGAACTTCAAGGAAGCTCACACGATCCTCAGGCCTCGCTCAAAGTCCCCACATTGCCATATCCAAATCCAGCTGAAGGAGGTATTTTTCAAAACTTTATCTCTCTATTTAGGCATCCTCAAGCCACGATTTGTGAAGCAAAAATGTAGTCTCTAGCATGGTGAAGTTGTACATATGCATAATTGTCATTTATATTAACTGAGCTAAGAGAATTTGAATGTTGAACATGCTGAAAAAATTAGGTCAGAAATAAGGGGTTATAAAATTCTCTCTGATCTTTTAGAGTTAGATTACAAATTTTATATCACTGGAATCGTGAGATCACAAGCTACATTTTTTGTGTTATAAGTTTTCGTTTTTGTGCAAAGAATAGCAAGTTACAGGTTTGAAGCAAACACGCGCGCAAATGGAAGAAGCTGGAGGACAGGGATGACTGTCACTGGGCCTGGCGCGCCTTGGGCTTGTTGTTTCTGATTTCCACACCCCCTGACTTGATATCCACACCCCCTTTCATATTTGTTTTTATTTTTCATATTTCTTTTATATTTTTATGTTTATTGATTTTAATATTTTTTTCTGAACATTAAAAAATCACAAAAATAATTTCTTAATTTTTTGTAATTTTATTTTTTTTTTATTTTTTTTTACATAGATAATAGTTTATTAAAATAAATAGAACTTTATTTTCTTAAATAAATTGTAAATACATTTAAAAATACCATACATTTTTTATTTTATTATTTTTACACATAAAATATTATTTTCATACATATTTTAATTTTTAATATTTGTTAATAATATTATTTATTATTTCTTATACAAAAATGGACAATATAAATAATAGAAAACATAATTTTCTTTTAAATCAAAAATTAGGGTTTCCCCTTTCAAAAATAATAATGTTATTTTTTCTTATTTTTTAGGACTTAAATAATTTTATTTTTTTCATACATAAAACAAATACAAAACATTTTGCATAAATACATTTCATTTGCATATTTAAATATTTGTATATTTATTTATTTCGCACAATATTCAATTGGGTTGTAATAGTATTTTAGGGTTTTTATTTTGTGCAAATATCCCCATTCAAAAACTTGTATCCCCCCTCCCATAATAATTATTGTAATAGCTTAGTTTACATTTACGCAATTTATCGCTTTACATATTTGTTTAGTAAATTAGGGTTTGCATGAAAAGACCAAAAATCAAACAAATAGAATGACCTAATCCAAGACAATCAAAATGCATGTAAAATGACACACATTGCATACAAGCACCCTTAGGGTTTCACCCACTTGGTTTCCTAAACAAAAATGACCATGGTATGCATGCAAAGTATCTTGGCAAAGCAAAACAAAACAAAAGATCATAGTCCCTCGATGACGCTATCAAATGGTTGCCTAAAACAAAATGATCTTGGTATCTCAAAATGCTAAAGATAATTGGTAACATTGCTATCATGGTCATACGATGACCCACGCCCGTCCCGTTTAACATCCAAAGATAGGGTTGTCTACCAAAACAATGGTACGTCAACAATGTCAAAGGAATGAAAACGTACAAGAAAGACATTTGAGTAGGTAGATAACTCCTAGTTACTTGCTCTACTTCAAAACAATCCTTGCTATTTTTAAACACACACATTTTTCAAAACATTTCCAAACAACTTTCAAAACATTGAAACATTTTTCAAAAGACAAACATTTTTATATACATTCTTACGAACGATAATCATTACAAAGATTGCCAAAACGATGACCTCTTTTCAAAATACTTTCAAAACCACACAAAGCACCATTTCAAATAATTTCAAAAGAAAAGCAAGTGATCTAAGCAAGTAACTAAGAGCCCATGTAAATCCATGGATGAAAAGGGTGCTAGCAGCTTCCCTTTTCATAATTTACCCCCCGAACTCAAGAAAACATCTAAAAGGTATTTACTGTGCTTTTTTACCTTTCCTTTTGGATAAAATAAAAGTCGGTGGTGACTCTTGCTAAACCACGATATTTACGACAAAACGCAAACCTTCAAATCAGTTCTCCCACCGTATCACAGTTGCAATACACTTGTATAGTTATATGAAAAAGATCAGGAACACTTGAGGTGGTCAGAACTGTGAGATATAGAGTTATGGCTATGTTACTCGATTTTGAAGAAAAGTGGAAAACATGGTTTCAAGGCATAGTACAACCATAGCCTGAGTTTATGGGAGGCTCTAGACATGTTGCTTTTACCTTTGACATTGCTTGTGATCAGAAGGAACAAGTGCAAAGCTCTATGCATTGACTTTGTGATTAAAGCTTCTTTACAAGAATGGAATGGTTACTTTGTGCCATAAATGGAAAATTTACTTGGATAAAGCTTAAATCAAGTGGATAATAGTTCAAAATCAAGTGTAATATGTTGATTATGGATAGATCTTGAGGTTTAGAGGCCTGAAAAGAAATATTGTGCAGCATAGGTTTGAAATTGAATTCTTGTTCATCACAAAATGACTTGTAATTCAAATTTGAAAACCCTAACTTCCTCTCTTCGATTCTCCATGCTCAAGAATGATCTCAAGGATTTCTTGGACATTTTGGAAAGCTTGTAATGTTCTCTACAACCCCTCTTTGAATAACATTTGAAAATTCTCTTTGGAACTATATGAAAAAATGCCATGAAGTTAGGTCAAAATCCTGACCAAAACTAGGGCAAAATTTCACTAAGTGTTCAATTTCAAGACCGTGACTTTATGAATTAATAACTTAATATCCAAGCATTTTTAGAAGAATTTTTGTAAAGAAATATTGTAGATATCATGGAGATCTACAACTTTCATGTTGAAAGTTTCTTTTGAATCCTCTTGCATCATGGTGAAAAATTGGCTCAAAGTTATGAAAAAACATGAAGTTGTAAACACTTAGAAAAATTTCTAAGTTAGAAAACTTTGACTTTTCAAAATGAAATCTTGACTTTTTGATTTCTTGATGAATAAGTTTCATATTTTGACATGATTTGATGAATTTTGATCTTTGACATTGAATTTTGACCAAAAAAGTCAAAGTTTGACTTTTCAGTATACAGTTGACTTTTGATCAGTTGACTGAGAATTCACTATCAATCCAATTGATCTTGAGCAATGTTTTAGGTCATGCCATTAGGTAAAAATGATGCAATTGAACTCTTGAGATCATGCTTCAAACCAATTGACCATTTGCTAGGTCAAAAATCAGAAATTGCCCTTTCTTAGTCAAAACCCTAATTTTGACCATTTTGCCCTTTTGATGATTTGATCAAATTTCTTGAGGGATTATGGTCCAAACTTGATCAAATGATACATATGAGTTTATAATGTTTATGTGGGTCAAAAATTATGAAGTTTGACTGTAAATTGGCCATAGTTGACTTTTTCCCCAATACAACTGATTTTTAGGTCAACTGCTCAATTGACTGAGCAAAAGTGTGACCCAAGGCTTGAAACTTGACATTAGAAATATTGGGGGTCCATAATGATCCATTAAATTAATATGAAGCATTGAAAGTTCAATTATCCTTGTGCAATCTCAAACCCTAATTTTGGTCATCAGTGCTTAAGGAGGTGTCTTGAGCTGATCAACCTTAGTGCAGTCTTGAACCAAGAGAGATCTTTGTGAGAAAATATTTGATAAATGAGAGGGAAAATTTTGGGGTAAAACATCTCCTATTTAAATTTTATGCAAAAGTGTACTCTGTCAAAGCTTGCCTTTTATGGAACTCTCATGCATTATAATGGTATTGTAGTGAAAGCTTTTTACGGTTCCAAGAAGTCTGTTATTGGAGAAGTAGATTTACCTATATGGGTGGGGAAACATATGTTCCAAATTACATTCCAGGTTATGGATATCTTTCCTACCTATAACTATTCGTTGGGTCGTCCTTGCATCCACGAGGCAGGTGCTGTTACCTCTACCCTACACCAAAAGTTGAAATTTGTCAGAGATGGTAGGGTAGTGATCGTTAATGGCTAGTAGGCCATGTTGGTGTCACATTTATCTTCTTTCAGCTATTTTGAAGCTGTTGTACCCCAATTTTTGCTCCTAAGACCCCTCTATCACATCACATCAATTCAATCACAACAAGATCACACTAGGGTTTGGTTCTTCTCCTTATCTTTAGCTTTGCTCATGGGGAATCACCAAGCACCTTGACTTGTATTTTGTGATCATCTATGTTTTGTAGTGATTAACTTTTAACTAAAAAATACAAGGAATTTTTTCCCTAATTGATGATGTTGTAGGTGAAAGCACAATGCATTTCATCAAGTTGATCCATATGTTCATGAGTTTATTTCCATGCCTTTTTCAACAAAGCTTCATTGAGGTTCAAGCTTCACTATTGAAGATATTTTGAAATAACATCATGACAAAGTCTATTATGATTCATCATGCCTCAAGTTTTCAAAAATAGTTCAAAGGTACAAGGGTTGATTTAAGAAGTTTGACATAGTTGGACAAGTCTTTGTTTTCATTGATCACAAGTGCATATCTCCTTCAATTCTCAAGATTTGGAAGTGGTCTTGGTTTCTATAGTTTCTCCTTATCATCCTCAACAACTTCTATTTACATGAAAAAATTATTTGTGCAAGAAAGTTGATCAAAATTACAAAGGTTTCCCAAAGCATTTTGTTGCTCTAAGAGCTAGCGTTTTGAACTTCAAAGGGGGTATATCTTGCTCTTCTTTTGGTATTTTTAGTTGATCCAAAAATATGCTTCTCTTCAAAGGTTTATTAACAAATCACTTTAAAAGTTTCAAGGAAATTTTGTGTGGAAGAAACTTAATGATGAAGAAAGATTACAAGTCCTCCAGATGAACCTTCAAATTCCATTAGGTGATTTTCAAAGATCATAACTTGGTCAATTTTTGTCACCTTGAGCCCATTATTTTTCCACCTTGATCTTAGATATATGAACTTCAACCTTTATTTTAAGTGCAATATGTGAAAATGGATGTGTGATCGGTGGATCTGGAACTGACTGTTTAATGCTGGTTCACGAAATGTCGCGGAAGCAAGAGTCGCCACCGTCTTTTATTTTCTCCAACATGGAAAGGACAAAAGCACAGAAAAATTCCTTAAAGAGATTGCTCTCGGTTCGGGAGGTAGGTTATAGAAAGGGAAGGTGTTAGCACCCTTTCTATCCATGGTTATCCATGGGCTCTTAGATACTTGCTCACTTGTGTTTTCAAAATTGTTTGTTTGCTTTTCAATTGTGGGTTAAAAAAGTTTCTTTGAAAAATTTCAGTTCGACTCGTACGTCAGAGTGTTTGAAAAATTTGCTTTGAAAGCTTTCGAAAATGTGTTGGTGTGAAAAGTATTTTTGTTTGAGATTAGGGCAAGTATCCTTGAGAACCTACCTACCCTAAGGAATTCGTCCGGGTAAATGTCCTTTAAAGTAGTGCCATCCCACCATTGAGAGGTAGGTAGCACCACCGTTGGAGGTGTTCGGATCAATTCGAGTTTGTAGGGACATGGTGATCACCAGAGCAATGGGAAGACACCTTAGAAGCTACCCTCACGCCAGGTTCCCGGATCATGAGGACTTACTAAGACATCCTCTACTCGACGATCACCTTTCGAGGCAAGGCAACAGTGAGGCGTACCCTAGGGGTGGTGTGTGATTTGTGTGTCGTTTTCATTGATATTTGTTTTGTCATGTTCATTATGATCTACGCTTGATTTTATTATGGCCATTCATTCTTGTGTGCTTTGTTAACAGTTAATATTTGCGGAAAAGTAAATTCTAAAGCTATTACAAATGGCGCGGGTCCACATCGCCGAAATTAAACCGGACCCGATTTGACGGAAAATAAATAAAGCAAATAAAATAAAAGTGCGAAAAAGTTTGAGTTACAACGCTTTGGGAGAGATACATAATGAGTTAAGCGAAATAAAATAAATATGCGAAATTAAATAGTTAAGAATACGGGCGTGGGACCCTTTTGCAAATTAAATTAATTAATAATTAAAATTAAGATTAAATGAAAATGTTTTTTTTTTGGTATTTTGTGTTTTTTAAGATTTAAGAGAATTAATTATAATTAAAATAAAATGTCAAACCCTAATTCTAATTATTTTTAGTTATTATGAAAATGTTAAATTAACCTAAATTAAATTCTAAATTCTTTTATGTACAATTTAATTATGAAAATAAAATGAATAATATTATTATAAAAAGGAAAAATTAAAAGGAATAACAATTATCAATTAAACCTAAATTCTATGTTTTTTTTTTTATATTTTATTATGAAAAGAATTAAAATTGCAACCTAAATTAATACTAAGTTAATTTACATGTTAATTTATTGATGAAAATAATTAAATTAAATATTTATTATATTTGACATCTTTTTCTGATTTTTTTGTGATATTTTTATATATATGGTAAAAATAATTTATTAAATTAAAACAATAAAATAAATAAAATAAGAATTGAAAACAAAATAAATAAAAAGGAAATTGCAAACCAGGGGGGGTAGAAGTCCCAATTTGGAGGTGTTTTTATGAGGAATCTGGCCCAACAAGCAGTGGCCTTTTTGACTTTTGCATGACACGTACACGCATGTTGACTCATCCTCATGATACCCATCAATTCTCAGCCTTTGATCTGATCCCATTAAGCACGTGGCTGGCTTGATATGGTGAGTGTATGGTGATCCCCAAAGTTATGCCTGCACCTGAACACGCGTTGAAAAATAATATTGAGATAACGTAGACCTGGGACTCGAACCCAGGTCTTGGACATTACAACTCTCTTCGCTTGCCAACTGAACTGAATCACGCGTTTGTTATACAAATAAACAATAAATATAATAAAAGACAACAACACGTGAATAGATGAAAACGCGCGAAATTTAAAAACAGCGTATCATGTGTGGACAGCACATCATCTTCTCCATTATCCCTGTAAAACAAAAACAAAAGCAACGGTTTTATGCGCGTGGCCTTAGGGACGTTTTCAGAAAATAGCGATTAGAGCTATGCAACTCATAAATTAATCGCGACCATGGCTTCTTCTTCGTCCAAGCATGCCAAATTGAACGGTGGTGGTTTGGAGTCCTGATTTTTCCTCTTTGCAAAAGCCCCAAATTCAACCTCTGAAAACCCTAAATTTCACTCATGGCATCATCGTGTATGGCAAATAAAAATACAATTAAAGGTGCTGGTTAGCTT
This sequence comes from Vicia faba, assembly GCA_948472305.1. Taxonomy (NCBI): domain Eukaryota; kingdom Viridiplantae; phylum Streptophyta; class Magnoliopsida; order Fabales; family Fabaceae; genus Vicia; species Vicia faba. Next base: position 102,847,932 of record OX451738.1, read on the forward strand.
TAAAACACCACAAGGAACAAGAATATATAATTAAAATGCAATGAGGATGTCTAAAACTGAAAACACGATCATCACTTTTTTGCTGTCCAGGGAAGGTTCTATATACCAATTCCTGGGGTTTGAGTTAATGTTAGGGATTGGAATACGTTCAGGAATTGTCAAGGAAGCTTTTGGAATAGGTTTTGTGCCTTGAATCGCCCTCTAGCAATGATTTCAGTTTTTGAGTTTTATGGCAATTTTTCAAGTTTGCCAATTGGTCTCTAGCGCAGCATTCAGTGTCTTGTGATTAGGGTTTGACTCAGTACTTATGAGGGAAGGGAATTAGGTCATTAGCTGGCCTTGATCCATGCCCATGAGAGAATTAGTCTTAGGTCTTTCACCATTAACAAACTTTCCCTTTTTTAAGCAAAACCAAGATTTGGTGTACAACCTAACCCTAGCATGAGTTTGTGAGCTGGCACATGATATATGGAAGCTATTCCAATTCAAATGACACTATTCCATTGATTTTTAAATTTTATTTGAATTTTTAAAGATTTAAAATGAATTAAATTATCAAAAATTAAATAAAATAGAAAAATCAATGTTTGATCTTGAAATTAATCATGGGACACGTGTGTGGCATGACAAGGCTGAATCAAGTGGAAGAAAGTGGGCCCTTTTGTCAAAAATTGAAGTTTCAAGGATAGTTGACTTTTGCCATTCCACAAAAATTTCCCAACTTCTCCAATGCATAACTTGCTCAATTTTTAAGCTTTTCTCATGTTCTTGGACATTTTGGAAAGGTCTTTGAGTCCTTTAACCAATGCCTTTGGTCCCATGTCATTTTTATTTTCCAATCTCAAGTTATGGCCTTTGACTTAAAGTCCCTTTTTGTTGACTTTTGAAAATGACCTATAATGTTGAAATTAATAACTTTTTGTGAGAGCATTTCTTGGACTTGAAGTATGAAGATGAGTTGTAGGAAATGTCTTTCTCTTCAAAATGAGCTTTGGATGGAATTTTTCTGATAATCCATGTGAAAGTTATGCCCTGGTCAATTTCAGTTGACTTTTTCAGCTGTCCAAATAAGGAAACTTTTGCATCTTGATGATTTTCTGAGCCAAATTTTGAGAATCGTGATCAAGCATTGATCAAATGATGTTTGTGGCTTCAAAATGATATGTTGACCAAAAATTTGAACTTTTGACTGCCAAATGACCATTTTGCCCCTACAGTTGACTGTAGTGCAATTTAGGGTTTTGACTGTGCAATTTTGAGCTGAATGCCTTGAAACTTGATATGAGGATGCCTGACCATATTTGGAGGCATGTGAGACTTGATTGGGCCTTTGAAAACTACCTTTTCTTGGTCAGGACACAAACCCTAGTTTTGACTGTATAGGAGACAGTTGGACTGTGCAACCCTTGGGGGAGTTTTGTGACTTGGCTTGGCAATTTCTTGAAGAATATGGGAGGGCAAATTTTGGGGTACAACAGTTTCCCCTGTTCAATCTTCTTAGACCTGAGGATGCAGATTGGCGGACGTGCCTTTCGTAATCCGAGGGTAGAAGATGATTGGACACTAGAGTGCCCAGAAATTTGCGCTCACATAGTGGCAGTGATGGTGGAATGGGCTTATAGATGCCATCTGGATGTTTGATTGCGTAAGAGATTCCTTGGCGAGAACCTGTATACCTGCAAAACAGAAAATGAGTACCTGACACGTTGCAGGAGCTGATTTTTAGATGCCTGGTATAAATGTGTCCTGACTGGTTACAGGAGCTGAGTCTGGAGCTTCAAACGGCGATGAAAGAACCAGGGATGGTTACTACTTTAGCATGAATGGTAAGAGAACCTTGGGCGACTTTAACTTCAACAACGCTCGTTGAGAAAAATCTTAGCGGGAATTACCATCTTTGCAGTATCGGGAAGAGAACCATAGGCGATGATGATCTGAAAGGAATGATCACCTCACTCACCGTCGGAGAGGGAAATATCTGAAAAAGGACTTACCACCTCACTCGCCGTCGGAGAGGGAACCATAAGAGACTATCACCTCACACTCACCGCCGGAGAGGGAAACATCTGAAGAAGGAATTACCACCTCACGCACTTGTCGGAGAGGGGACCATCTTGGGCGACTTTAACTTCAACAACGCTCGTTGAGAAAAATCTGGGTGATTTTAACTTCAACAACGCTTGTTGAGAAAAATCTGGGGTGTCTTCTACTTCAACAACGCTCGTTGAGAAAAAATCTTGGATGTCTTCTACGGGGATAAGAATCAGGGAGATCTTAGGGTCGATCTGACTAAACCAGAGAAGGTTTTTGACTGGATAAGAATCAGGAAAATCTTAGGGTCGATTTAACTGAACCGGTCTAGGTCTTGAAATATCTTCAACTGGATAAGCATCAGGGAGATCTTAGGGTCGATCTGACTGAACCAGAGAAGGCCTTTGACTGGATAAGCATCAGGAAAATCTTAGGGTCGATTTAACTGAACCGGACAAGGTCTTGAAATATCTTCAACTGGATAAGCATCAGGGAGATCTTAGGGTCGATCTGACTGAACCAGAGAAGGCCTTTGACTGGATAAGCATCAGGAAAATCTTAGGGTCGATTTAACTGAACCGGACAAGGTCTTGAAATATCCTTAACTGGAATAAGTGTCAGAACGTCGCCATATCTGGTTTACATCTGAAACTATATCTGGAAGGAGATATGGAAGCAGCATCAGAACGTCACCATATATGGGTCATATCTGAAACTAAATCTGGAAGGAAATCTGGAAGCAGCATCAGAACGTCACCATATCTGGATCATATCCGAAACTATATCTAGAAGGAAATCTGGAAGCAGCATCAGAACGTCACCATATATGGGTCATATCTGAAACTAAATCTGGAAGGAAATCTGGAAGCAGCATCAGAACGTCACCATATCTGGATCATATCCGAAACTATATCTAGAAGGAAATCTGGAAGTAGCATCAGAACGTCACCATATCTGGATCATATCCGAAACTATATCTAGAAGGAAATCTGGAAGCAGCATCAGAACTTCACCATCTCTGGGTCATATCCGAAACTATATCTAGAAGAGAATTGCGATAGTTGGTAGTAATCGCTTTTGTATTGATCTTTTTCCTGAAAAGGCAAAACATAATTGTATGCCTAATCATGATGCATGAACTGTATGTCTTCAAAATTAATGAAATTCGTGTAGTATGACGCATATGCATGCTATAATGTATGAAGATGTGATGTTTATGAATGTATATTTGTCCAAGAAAATAAATCCTTGACGGGTGCCGGGAAGTCGTATCCTGGGCTGATGTTGAGGAATAGATTTTGCTTCCGCTGGGGATGATAGTTGCAAGTATACCGGTAGGAGAAGATAACTCCGTTGGGGAATGAACTCGGCAAATGACGGATTCTGCGGGGAGAAAAGATACTCTAGTGACCATGCTGAGAAGCAATACTCTGTGGGAAGAGGGATGCCTT